>JBBDHG010000037.1:10375000-10975000 GCA_037951165.1 Lophius americanus
ATCCTGCAAAAAGTCAGTCAGCAAAAATATCACCCCCTCAGCCGAGGTATTAATCGGCAGAATAAGCAATAATGGAATTAGTAATTTTTGGAGCTCTGTTGTCATGGTGACGATATTCATTCATTGTGCCCCAAACAGCCAAGAAGCTTCCCAAGAACGAGCATCAGGGTGCAGCAGGTGCCGGTGGACGAGCCAGAGGCGGAGTGGACCTACAGGAAGCTGCACCACAGGGCAAAAGTGGCCAGTGCTGTGGGGGTGGGAACTAAAACAGCAACATGTCAGCTGATCCGACCAATTTACAGCGCCGATCAACTAGACCAGCCAGCTGTCGAACCTTGGTCAAACTAAACCACTGGTGGACCAACTACTCTAGGAGCAACAAAGCACCAATAAACTGAGTGAACAGTAAACTGCCACACCCCGACCCATGGTACCAGCTGAAGAACCAGACCATGAAAACAACCCCCAGGCTTCAGTTATGTTTTACTCCCAGGACTTTTCAATCCATGACCTCTGATGATGGACCTATGACTCATCTTAGGGGAAAACCATCCTATTCATGGAAGAAGTAATAAAAAATAAAAAAAATATGTGGAAATTAATTTGGCCATTTCCCGCACCTTTGTTTCTGCATTTGTATGAGGGGAAAAAATTCATCAGGAAGGAAGACAAACAGGCTGGTTAGTGCTGTCCTTTCTCTTCTCCCCCTTGCTTTCTTGTGCAACCTAGATTTAGTATTTCTATCGTGAATCTGTGAGACCGAATAAACTCCAATTCAGGGTGAAGGCATCAGCCCCTGTTTCAGGTCAGCTTCATTGAAAAAAATGAAGATAGAAGTTTGATAACAGGAAAGCAAGAATGGACATACTTCCTTCTGGATAGAGCTGTTTAGATTGAATTATTCCATCATCGTTATTATTCTGACCTTAGCTGCTCAGAATGACTTATGGCACTTAAAGGTTTTACCATCCCCCATCAATGTTATCAAACCATAAACAGTGAATAGTGCATTACTTACAATGTCACCTGTTTGTACTTTTAGCATTTAATGTCATGTTTTTCAATCATGAGTGTACAATGACAGACACATGAAGTGAGATTTGTTTACTTTACCAAAATTACAACTGTGTATTGACAGCATCACTGTATTTGTATCCTGAGTTTTCCAATTTATCAACAATCAGTAGTTAATGTCAAAACAGCATTCCCACTCCATACATGATGTTTTGTTAACCTTAATTAATCTGATGGATTTTTTTTTTTTATGTATTAATTTTTGTCTGAAGATCTATGGTATTAAATGCACTGGTTCTGCGTCATCATCTTATTACTTCAGCAGCGGGGTCATCCTGTTAACGGTAACAGGATACAAAACAAAAAGAAAAAAAACACCAGCACAGCAGTACTTGTACAGCAGCTGCCGCTGCTCAGTGGTGGACAAAAGAGGAGGGGTGGTACCATGGGGATAGAAAGAAGGAATCAAAAGGGATTTGGGATTTTAACCAATAAACGGGAGGGGGGGGGGGTTATCTTTTCTGTACGTCTAATTAATCACTTCACCTTATCTATACTTTGATGCCTTTGCTGACGAACATCCCCTTTCCTATTTAAAACCAGCCTAGCACTGTATATTAATATAAAACTTCTAAAAGACATGCATAAAAAAATGGAATTCAACCTTATTGTTGAAATCGGGAGCTGGTTAGGAGAAAGTGTTTATTGAATAATGTATAGACCTGAGTTTTAACATTTGTTACCTCAAACTACACCACGTCACATTCAGGTGAACCTATAATTGTTTCGCCCTGTGACCATTGGAGGGCGCTACACTAAACACATTGTGACGCTTTCAAGAACATCAAGGCACGTTGTTTCCACTAATGATATTTTGAACAAAAACATTCATTTTTGTTTTTCAGGTATGTAACTACGTGCGACAGGGCTTTTAAAAAGGAAATTTGTAGATAATTCATAGTGATTACGTATTATTGAATCAGAATTTTCAAGTAAGTGTCGACTCCCGACATAGAAGTTCACTGTATTGACAATTATCCTTCGACATGAAAGGGACTTTTATGTTTTTCGTTTCATCCATAATATGTGATTCTCAACACCATTGTTTTGCGTTAAGAATGTTTTTTTTACGTCGTAACACTTTTTTTTGCTCCACCGAAATCCAATTTCACTAACAGCACGTGAAGGCAGCATACGAACTAAACTGGAGTAGAAGAAGACGAGTCCACCAGCGTGGATATGTCGGACTCGGCGGCGCAGGCCTTACAACCCCGGCTTCTCCAAACCCAGTCTACTGGCTCAGCTGGGTCTAGCACTGTTGCGACAGGTTCTGGGTCCGCGTCTAGTGACCCAGCCAGACCGGGACTTAGCCAGCAACAGCGTGCTAGTCAGAAGAAAGCTCAAGTCCGAGCTTTCCCACGGGCGAAGAAGCTTGAGAAACTTGGCGTATTCTCCGCCTGCAAGGTAGCTAATGCAGCTAGCCAAAGTTCACCACAACAAAGCACCCACCGGTAGTCGTAGTATTAGGATCCTGCTGTAGTAAACAAACAACGAGCATAACATCACAACCTAAGGTTTACCTTTACAGCTTGCTAGCTAGACACTCATCTTATCACAAACATTTATGAAGATGTGTGCATGTAACTCATTGACTGACGAACCGATACAGAATCGGTTGCTGGATTTAACATTTCTTATGTTTCATCGTCTGGATTCCCAGGCTGTCGACACATGTAAGTGCAATGGATGGAAGAACCCAAACCCACCATCCGCCACACGCATGGACCTGCAGCAGCAAGCAGCCAGCCTGAGTGAGCCATGCCGCAGCTGTGGACATGCTCTGGGTACAAATAAGTAACTTCCACTATCTCCAACATAGTCCTCATCACAATAACAGATAGAGTTACAGTGACAGGGCTTGTTTGCAAACGTTGACATTGTATTCGTCCGACTCAAGCTGCTGAATGGCAGGTGTTTGGGAATCACCCGAAAGATATATACCCAACGTTCTTAGCTTTGTTGGGTATTTTTTACGGCGGTTTTTTTCATTGCTTCAACACAAAGTGGGATATATATTATGTTTTTTTTAAATGTCCTCAAAGGAGACCTTTTTCAACATCCGCTTTATCTAATAAGATTGGAAAGTGCTCAGAGAATGCAAACCACCAAGTCACAATACCTCTGGGACATAACAAAACCTACTTCCGTGTAAAATTTCATCTAGATCTGTCCATTCATTTTATGAGTTATTGCAAAACACTCCAAAGGTGCCCCTTCAACACGGTCAAGAAAACGTTAGTATTATGATTTCATGTCGTACAGAAACCTTCTTACTTTCCTGAACTTAACATGCCCCTCTCTGTAGAACAGGGTCCGTTTCAAAAATATTGCGATGGAGTTAGATACCTTGGTTCTTGTCTCTTGAGCAGATAAAAGCTGTCATTTTCCAATACATTGTCTGCTCTTATGTGTGTGATGGACTGTGGTGTTTAAGGGTGTGTTGAGTGATGGTTGGTTTTTCAGTGATCGGAATTTAGCTCTAGGATTTATGTCTTTGAAAAAGCTACCTCTGGGTGATGCCATATGAAGTGAACCGGCATATTTGTTGTATTCCCAGAGATTTTTAATTTCATACCACACTAGTCTAATGTGTCGCGTGTTTGCTGCCATCTCAAAGAAAATGGATATAGAACTTTCTCGTGAACTGGCAGATCGTATTTTTTCTGCACCCAAAAAGTTCAGGTCATACCTCGAAATTATATAGTAAAATATCGATACTTTGCAAATGTGTATTGAGACAATGATGCTAGAGAAAATATCACTACGTCACGATGTATTTTTTTCCCCGCTCCTAATTTTCTTCTTTCTTTTTTTTGTTTTAAAGCTGATCACGTGTCCCACCTGGAAAATGTGTCTGAGGACGAGATTAACAGGCTGTTGGGTATGGTGGTGGATGTGGAAAACCTTTTTATGTCTGTACATAAAGAGGAGGACACCGACACCAAACAGGTCTACTTTTACCTTTTCAAGGTACGCAAACATATGAAATACAACAGACTGACTTGAACCAGGGAGTACATGTCAGTTTTTATAATCCAATTGAACGTGTCTTATCATTCAACAATCAACACTGGTTTACTCTTCTTTCCCGTAGCTGCTGAGGAAATGCATCCTGCAAATGAGCCAGCCAGTCGTTGAGGCTTCTCTCGGAAGTCCACCTTTTGAGAAGCCGAACATTGAGCAGGTGAAACGGAAAAAAAACATCTACAGCTCAGGTTTTGAAAAGCAGTAGCTGAAAAAGCACGACAAAGTTATCCAGCCTATTGGTACATGTTGTACTTTTAAAGACACGTACGGTACAATCAGGGAATTTTAGTTGATGATTGTCTGAGAAATGATTGCGATTAATCGTTTTTTATTTCATTTTATCTCCCTGTAATAACTCAAATACACTTTATGAGGAGGAGCTAATTATTGGCGTCATTCCACTCCTGTTTATGTACCAATATAAGATCTTTATAAAAAAAAAAGAAAACAGCCATAAGAAAATAGGTTCCACAAATTTTTAAATTCTTAAAAATTCTAGCTTAAAGCCTAGCTTTAAGCTAGGCTTAGCCGCTACAGCACTGATATTGGACTTGTTTGTGAAAGCAAAGTGGGATGAGTTTTATTTATATTTTATTTTTCTCCTGCCTATTGTTCATAGTCCTTTGCTTTCTTCTCCTCTGCAGGGTGTTTTGAATTTTGTACAGTATAAATTCAGCCACCTGGCACCAAAGGAAAGGCAGACCATGTTTGAGCTATCAAAGATGTTCCTCTTGTGCCTAAATTATTGGAAGCTGGAGACGCCGACACAGTACCGTCAGCGCACCCAGAAAGACGACGGGACGGCATACAAAGTGGACTACACCAGGTGTGTGGATGAGTTTGAAACGAAGAGGCATACTCTAACTCGTTGGTTGCTGATATCTGTCTGTACTTCAGCAGTGTTTTTCTTTCTAACTCCCAGGTGGCTTTGCTACTGCCACGTACCCCAGAGTAACGACAGCCTACCACGTTATGAAACCACTCATGTATTCGGCCGTAGTTTGCTCAAGTCCATCTTCACTGTCACCCGACGCCAACTCTTGGAGAAGTTCAGAGTGGAGAAGGACAAACTGCTACCAGAGAAACGCACTCTCATTCTTACTCACTTTCCTAAGTAAGAGCTCATATCTGGACACCATCTGAATATCCTGGCCTTCATTGGTCTCGGCATCTATTTTTGGGGATATGATGTTATTGTGAGGATAAATTCTGATGTTTTTTTGTTTGTTTTTTACCTCTGGCACCTGAGTGCACTTACTAAGGGTCTTTTTCCCTTCGGTTATCAGATCTTGCTTCTATTTTCCATTGCAGTAACTTTGTACACCTACTATCGTCAGGTTCTTGTCAATGCTGGAGGAGGAAATCTACGGAGAGAATTCACCAATTTGGGAGGCAGATTTCACTATGCCAGCTTCAGACGGCACACATCTGGGACATCAGACGGGTGAGATGGGTGCATGGCTTCATTGTCATTCAGAAAAAATGATTTGAGTTGAACGAGACCGGAAAATTCCAATAAATTAAAACTTCTACTCGTTCAGTCTGTGGACTGAAGCCACTTCGGATCAGGAATCCAGCTACTTAAATATGGGGCTTTAAAATGTAGGGTTATCCACCAGGTTTTACCGATGAATTAAATGAAAATACAGAAAATAGATCATAGAAATTATGTCTTTATGAATTATTTAATCTCATTATTAGTATAATGGTTACTATCGTCACCTATTACGGGAGAGATCAGGTTCCGGTTTCCAAACAGGGGCTATCAGCTTTTTATTTTTTGTACAATTTCCCCATGGTAATTAATAGTGTTATATCTTACATATATAAGATATAAATATATAGATACTGTGTGTATATATATATATATATATATATAAATAATTGATTGAAAATTCACACGATTTGTTTGGGGCCCAAAGGGTGTGCATCCCAAAATTAGTTTCTTTGGTTTCCTCATTTTTAGTGAGTATTTACAATTCTGACCAAAGATAGAGATTGCATCAGCACAAAATAAATTTTTTGAGTAGCGAGGGCATCTGTGTCCATGGACACAGATCTTCTATTTATTTTCTTCAGCACATCCTTTTACTCAATTTATATATGCAGAATTGCAAATAAATATAGAGCTACATTATTGTTTTTGTATAATTATATTCCTGTAAAGACATGTAATTGAATCTCCAAAAGTTAAATTAAAGTATGGACGTAATCATGTTCAAAATTCCTGGTTTTACATAAAACATATTCAGTTTTACTCTTTATTTTCTGCTGATTAAATCAACTTGAGCTCAAGGAATTTGATCATGGCTTTAACAATGTAATGAGCTTCATTTTAAATCCTCATTTGGAGTCTTAAATGTTTATACATCTGTAGAGTCACAATAAGTAAACTTAGGGACACCATTGGAAAATGTAAATAAATCAGTTGTGGTTTTGCTATTCAGTGTTTGTATTTTGTCTTTTTTTTCATTGCAGGGATAAGTCCTGCTGCTGTTACTGGCTCCCCTGCTCTGCCCAAAGGTCTGAGCAGCATCTCCTCACTGGGCAGCATGGACACGTCAGGTGCAGAGCCCATCACAGGTCTGTTGACTTTCTTTGATTCTCCAAAACTTAGCATACATGCCTCAGTATCTAATAGTGCAGATACAGTGGGTCCAAGGCTACGTTCACATTATCAAGCTGAAGTGACTCACCTATGGTTTCTTCTCTGGGTTGTGTGAACATAGAAAATCGGACATTTTCAAATCAGATTTGAATACATTCATTCATCGCCAGATACAGGTTGCTTGCATTTATGATTATGAACTATCATCCAGATCTGAATTGAACATAGCGGTTGGATCGTGATTATAGCCTATGACCATAGTTAGCCAGGAAGTCTTCAGTTCCGACCAACCTGTTAGTTATGGCTTAAATCTGCATTGCTTTATCCCGGTGCTCCTGAAGGTCAGTCCAGTGAGTTGTTAGCGACCTCCTCTATATCATATCACTGTCTCGTCAGGAGAGAAGCGTAAAATTCCAGAGGCACTGACTCTGGAAGATGCCAAGCGGATCCGTGTGATGGGAGACATTCCTATGGAACTGGTCAATGAAGTCATGATGACCATCACTGACCCTGCTGCTATGCTAGGACCAGAAGTAAGTCAAGGCATCTCTCGTGATGGAAAAGGCGAATGGTTTATTGTATTCACAGTTTATGTTAATATTGCTAGACGAATCTCCTGACGCCAAATGCTGCCCGTGATGAGACAGCCAGGCTTGAGGAGAGGCGGGGAATCATAGAATTCCACGTCATTGGAAACTCACTGTCCCAGAAGTCCAATAAGAAGATCTTGATGTGGCTAGTAGGCCTGCAGAATGTCTTCTCACATCAGTTACCTCGCATGCCCAAAGAGTACATCACTCGACTGGTGTTTGATCCGTAAGTAGACAGTCACCCAAGATGTCATTGGATGTCTGTGCTTTTCTCATGTCTCCAATTTTCACAGGAAGCACAAGACGCTTGCCCTTATCAAAGATGGCCGAGTCATCGGTGGCATTTGTTTCAGGATGTTTCCCACTCAGGGCTTCACGGAGATCGTCTTCTGCGCTGTCACATCTAACGAGCAAGTGAAGGTAGACAACAAACATTTACTCTGTTGAGTGTCGCAGTCTTCAAAAAAGACTCATCCCTCATTACCCTCTTTTATAGTTACTCCCTTCATCCCCTTTTACCTCCTCAATAATCTGGAGATTTAATAAGAATAATATATACTTCAATTATCACTAGTCGCACGAGTACAAGTCATACCCAGAACAACATCCTGATATTTATTCTCTGCATTGTGCACCAAAATGGTGCACAATTTGATAGATTTTACCACAAGGGAGTTTACTAAGTTGATTGAAAAGTACAGAACATGCTGGAAGGGTTGGGCGGTTCCCGATAAAATTAGAATTGATGTTTTTTAGCTTAGAATTGAGAATTTTATTGTACCCAAAAACCTGATAGGGGCTCAACAAAACAAAATGTATATATGATGGTGCAAAGTACGGCAACTATAAAAGTGCTATAGAGCCAGCACATCAAAAAACATTCAGTTTTAGTCAAATTGCATTTTGTTACAGAGCCCCCTCGTGTCACATTAGAAATTGTGAAGAGCCATGCTTAAGTCAGTGGGTGACCCAGATAGATTTGTGTGGACACTAAAGGGTTAACTGTTGTTCTACTGCTCATCAGTTGGTAGAAAGTTAAAAACATATATAAAGTGAGCTGAAGAAGGAGTTTGATAGCGGTAAGACGCTCTGTTTGATAGTGTTTTCTGATTCAAAGCACCAATTTACGCTCTGTCTGGCTCTTTTTTCCTCATGTGACGCTATGGGATGCTTTGTGGTGATGTTCAAGGTTATTGTATTTATTAAAGCTTCCCTTATTGTGACATAGCATTGCTTGCGATTACTTTATTTGTCTTCTCTAAATCCCAGAAACCTCCAAACCTCAGAATGTGAACCTGCTTTTTGGTTGAAGCTCACCGAAATTTCACAATCTCACCTAGAATGTCTGGAGAGTTTTATTCAGGATTCAACCTGTCTTTTTAATTTATTTTACTTTTGTCTAACACATGCATGCAGCATTTCCCCTCGCAAATATCCAGAGTATTGAGATCACAGACTTCTGATTCGAGATGAAAATTATATTACGATTGATCACCCAGTCCTAGATATTAGTTTGCAAAGTTAAAGGTTGATAAATCTCATTGGACCTCCACCCACTGAAATCACTTGACATTTGATGACATTGTCATTTTTTTGGTGTTTCTAACTGAAGGGTTATGGTACCCACCTGATGAACCACCTGAAGGAGTATCATATCAAACACAGCATCCTCTATTTCCTCACTTACGCCGACGAGTATGCCATTGGTTACTTCAAGAAGCAGGTACTGCAGCCGTGACCAATATGTTAACGACCTTGGTCCTCTCCTTCAATTTTGCCCTGGCAATAATTTCTTTTTTTCTCATAGGGATTTTCTAAAGACATCAAAGTGCCGAAGAGTCGATACCTGGGATACATCAAAGACTATGAGGGAGCGACCCTAATGGAGTGCGAGCTGAACCCAAGAATCCCCTACACCGAGCTCTCTCACATCATTAAAAGGCAGAAGGAGGTACGTGTGGTTACATGAGCTGTGCTGTCTTGCGTTGTGATTTTATGTGTGTTATTAATGCAATTTAATCTTAAATGGCCTAATAGATAATCAAGAAGTTGATTGAGAGGAAACAGAGCCAGATCAGAAAGGTTTACCCAGGTCTAACCTGCTTCAAAGAGGGCGTACGGCAGATCCCAGTGGAGAGCATTCCAGGCATAAGTGAGTGTTTGGTTTGGGTACTTAGAAAAGTCTGATTTTAAACAACTTATCCCAAACAAATCTTTCTCTTCCAGGAGAGACAGGCTGGAAGCCCAGCAATAAGGATAAAGGGTAAGCTCCTTGCATGTAATTTATTTGCTAATGTAATCTCTGGAGCTCTGTGTTGTTGCCAATGAGTCATCTTCAGATGACTGTTGTTTCTCTTGTAGCTGTCTCTGCTCCAGTGACTTTGCAATTCACAGGTTTGAGTCTACAGTTGTAACACCCAACTAAAAGCTTCAATGGGCATGTCAATAAGTACTTAAACCCCCAGTTTATTCTATCATGGGCATCTAAAGTATGATATGTACAGAACTAATATTACCTGAAAACATGAGGTAATTTGTGGTAATTGCGAGGAGATATTAATCCCGTGTGAATGCGCCATGCCTGTAATTAGAAAATTGAAAATTCCCACGGAAATAACCTACCATATTTCATTCCAGACAGAGGTAGGGTGTGTTCAGTCCTGTGTAAATTAACATCCCTGTGATTTGGGGCGGAATTCATTTTTTTATTTCACCTCTCCGCTTTCTCTGTCCCGATTAAATTATGGCGGCTGTGTTGGATATAATGTAATACTGGTTTGAAGTCTCAATAATCAGGGTATCCTGAAATTCACACTAATCATCAGAGCTGGCTGCGTTCCTCATGGACACACGAGCTGAGTGATCCACCATTAAGGGTTTTCACAGAACAGGGGTTTGGTGTGACGTACTTTTTAACAGTGAAGCTTGGAGGTGGCATGATAATGTTGTGGGGATATTTCAGGTTCATGGTGACTTACTATAACTGGGCGAGAATGAGTTCTGCTCTCTGCCTGAAAAATTATGAGGGAGAACGTCAGGCAGGTCATCCATCTGCGACTGTAAGATCAAGTGCAGCTGGGTCAAAACCATGATCCCATCATAACTCAGAAGTGGACTTCTGAATGGCTCACAAGGAAAGAAATTAAAGTTTTGGAGTTCTAATCTGGACCTGATCCTGTAGGTATGGGAAGAGTTACTCTACTTTACTACTGCTGTAGTTCAGACAACTAGGTATGATGATCAGGAGTTGGATACTATTTCATATTGGTAATTCATACTTCTTCACATCACTGCAGTATGAATCTGATTACTTTATTTCTTTGAGGTCTAGTTTTCCTTCTTTCAACAGTTCAAGTCTAGATAAAATGTTTACTCACTTGTCACTCTGTTCCACATTTTGCAGGAAAGAGGTGAAAGATCCTGACGTGTTATACAACATGCTGAAGAACCTTTTGGCCCAGATAAAGGTAAAGGTCACCTGTTGTCCCAGGATAGGAACACACGCATACCACAGGAGAACAAAGACTTACCATGACTTTTTAATTTTACCAGACTCATCTTGATGCTTGGCCCTTCATGGAACCAGTGAAAAAATCGGAGGCTCCTGATTACTATGAGATCATCCGCTTCCCCATCGGTCAGCAATTGCATTTAATTCAGCTAGTTCCTGCTCAAGTCACCTACTCACCTCATTTTAATATTTATTAATCATAGCTGTTGTTTTATTTGTGATGTTCCTACAGACCTGAAGACCATGACAGAGAGACTGAAGAACAGATACTATGTGACCAAGAAGCTTTTCATTGCCGACCTGCAGCGAATCATCACCAACTGCCGCGAGTATAACCCACCCGACAGTGAGTACTGCAAGTGTGCCAACACCCTGGAGAAGTTCTTCTACTTCAAATTAAAAGACGGAGGCCTGATTGAGAAATGAACTCAACCCCAGGATTATTCACCAATTTCTTAACCAAGAGTGACGTTTCCAGCTGCCACGCAGAAGACAGAGCAGATCACAAGGACACCATCAATAACTGCTGTCAGATCTGAGTTTATAAGGGAAGAGGTGAACTTGAAGGAACATAGCCTAGTGTTTCCTGGAAGAAGTAGAGTGGATTGAGCGGAACCAAGTTTCCAAATAGCATTACCTTTTCCCGATCAAGTTCTCTTCTGTCACTGTCTCCATTCCAGTACTACATTTAGTTAATAACCCGCGTATAAACGTGTCACTCAGTGTACCAAAGTTATATGTCACACTTCACACCATTTCTTATTATATGGCCAAACTGGTTTTGTGACATTTCCTTTTTTAATTCTAGATGGTTCATAATTTGTCACTTGTGCAGATGTACGGGTACTGTGGAGTGCTTCTCACAGTAAAACGGGCCTTGCATGGGACCTAATGCCACGTTGCCTTCCCTTGCTGTCAAACACTTAGAAACATCCCAGCCATTTTCATAATGTTCTTTGAGAGAAGAGGGCTTGCAAGAAGGAATTCCTGCACACCGACTAACTTGCAGAAAAATATTACAAGGTTTCAGTATCAGACCTTCATCAGGCAAATGCTGACGAATTCTGATGTAGAGGTCTGTTACCGAAACGTCATAACATTAATACTTATCCCTGTCGTACGCATCTGGAGATAAAGAATAGATGTGTGAAGTACAGTGCCGAGAATTATTAGCACGTTTGAAAAAAATGTCTTTAATATCTTTACCCATGATCTTTCTCTCAAATTACTCACAAAAATATGACCTCTGACTCAAGTAACATAATTAAAAAGAACATCACATCCTTAAAGTTCCAGTGTGTTAAATTTAGGGATTTGTCTAGGGGTACCTCTTTGAATAAATGTAATATAAGATTCATAACTTGTTTTTTTGTATGTACTTTCAGCTGAAAGTTAAAAAAAAAATGTTTTAAATATTTGTTTGGTTGTTTGTTTGTTTGACAAATGGATTATCATATTTATTATACAGAACAAAAAAAAGCCGTAAATCGACAAGCCTCACCATCAAAGCAGGCATTAGCGACTCATGAAAGGTTTAACTGTAAACAGAGGGTACCGGCAGCCCAGAGAATTCAACTTAGACCTGCGCCGCCACCCTTCTTCCCAGAACCTGCACAAGGAAGGAGGCTGGCCACAAGTTTTTATTTTTAGATTCACATGTTTGAGTTGGATCTCTGAAGTGGTGAGATTATTTGTCAGGGCGTTTCGGTAACATACTTTCATCAGAAGTTGTCAACATTCACCTGACGTCTCACGCTATCGTTTTACTCTTCTTCTTTTATTTTAGCGTGCCAATAATTCTGGAGGTTTATTATTGTATTGAAAAGAGAGGAGAGAGAAACGGATAGAATTGTTATGTTTTGCAGATTCATTCCAGTGATAACTGAATATCATTGGATATTGTTCTGACATTAGGTCAGAAGAAAGAGCAATTATGTATCATTTAGCTAAAGCAAAATTCATTGAAATATTCTAAACAAATTGTTACAAAAGCATTGCGGATAAACCAATAACAAATAGCTTTCTGCAGTCCTGACACACTGCTAGAGTTGAACTGGGCATCAAGTACGTTCATTAATTGTTTGCTTAACAATTTACCCATTCGTCCTCTCATGAAAACATGTTTCAAGATAATAGATCATTTTTGCACAGTCAGTTATGCACATCAGTAATGCACCATTCTCTGCTGGCAGGGTTTTATTAAAAACCCTGCCAGCAAAAAAAAAGAAAAAAGATTATGTCACCATCGGTATAGCGCTCACTGTGGTTTAAGGTAATACAGTAGTTATTAGCATCGCTTTGTTCTGTTGTAAAGTTCTATAATAGAGTCACTTTCATACACATAAGCTAAGTAGTCTGTAGCCACGGTCGTGGTGACAACAGGTTCAAAGGTTTGTTGACCTTAACATGGTGAAGGAAAAGGCGATCAACTGCTTGCGTTTGGAAAGATAACTGTTTTATTTATTACACCATACACAAGCTATAGAGGTTGTTTTGCATGGCTAACAGTTCAGTTAGAATTCATGAAAAAAATATAAATTTAACCACTGTTGCAGTTTCTTACAGTGCTACCAACAGCTTACGGTGCTGTTAAAAACATGTATTTGTTAGGTTGTTGAGTGGAGCGATCCCTGAGACCGAGGCATCCACATTCTCTAATGGGAAACAAAATGTCCAGTGGTCGATAAGCGCTCCATTGACTTGTATTTGTTTATGTTTATTTTGGACTTGAATCATGACTGGCTTTGAATTACACAGTGTTGCATTATTCAGGGTTGTAAATTCGCATACTTCTCCCTCCGTCTACCAATGCTGCATTTCAGATTTTTTTACAGGTCAGTTTGAGTGAACCTTCCACCTGTTAGAGGACAGCTACCGTCTCTAGTTTTAGTATAAATGACATGTATTGTAACACTGTTCATGACAATAAAGATTTTTATTATAAAGGGTTCTTAAATGTGCAGACTTTTTATGAAGTTGGGAGGAAACAAATTCCCTGTCCCACCGGTTTGAGTTTGATTCACTCTTCAAGTTTAGAATCTGACATATCGCTTGTGACTCCATGACCGTTCCCCAACCCAATTGGCCATATAGGGTTTCCTTCCATACATAACAGCCAATCCTTTATCCACATCTCAAAAACACTGGACAGAATTCAGTGACATTTTCTCTTTAATTTGATTATTTTTACATGTATAGGCACCTTTTAAACTTTAGCTATTGTCACATTGTTTTGCTCACATTCACCATGTGGTCTGTACTCATCTCAATAACACGGCAGAATCCAGTAAAATTTTACCCATACAGGTTTCTAAATGTCTGTATCCCATAAATGCTTTCTTCAATTTCTGTATTTTCTAATTTTATTTTTAGGAATATTTGAATTTATGTGGTTTTTGTCACTTCGCTCACGATCACCTGTGTTAGGGATTGTGGTTGAATTTACACTAGCCTGAAGTTCTTCCAGTAGCGATGACATCCGCATCCTAAGACCCGGGTTTTCATACCTAACTATCCCCCCAGGGGGAAAAAAAAACATAGTGGGTTTTGTCCACACTGTTCTCCATTGTAAAAGTTTTAAGTAACTAGGTTTTTAGTTTATCCATCCCCTAGATGCTACATTTGTTGGATTTGATAGGCATGTTTAAACGATATTGAATCCAGTCCGTTTTGACTTCTAACGGTATATAAAGTGAGTAAAACGGCTCAACCCTGATCAACAGCAGAAGAATGCTACAAACACAAAAGTAATCTAAAATATCCTATATAACAGTAAAACATTGAGACTCCTAAACAGTATGCACTTTTATTTCAATACTTCATACACATTTTGCTGTTGATACTTACATAATTTTAGATATTTGAGATTTTGAACGCAGGGCTTGTTCTTGGAAAGGAGTATTTCTACAGTTTACTAAAGTAAATGCACCTGTGCTTCTGTGATCAAATATTCTCTGTCTGTTGAAGTGCATATAAAGTAAAATTATCTTACTGGTATGACAGTTAGTTTCATTTTCCTGACACATCTAAAGGAAAACATAACCTAAAATATATATTTTTTGGCCCCTATTCAAGTTTGTAGTTTTAACCTCCCCTGCTGCTGAATAGGACCAAGCAGCTGTTGCTGATCCGAAACCCCCTTCAGTAGGGCCCTTTCTACTGGCAGAGAGAAACAGGATGTACTTTTGTTTCTCTGCATCACACACCTAACGAAGTCTGGATTTTAAGCCTGTCTCAGCAAAATATCAAGGAACTTAGATGTCAAAACAACAATGCTATTAGTTGGCTACAATGGTTTTATAGACTAAACAACTCAACAAGATTAAGTAGTCAGATTACCTCATTCCTTAACATCTAAAGTCCTAGCATAGGCCTACACATTAATGCAGTTATCCAAAGTAATGATATGTAATTATACTGAACAATCAGTGCTTCAACTTTTATACTTTAAGTAAATTTTGCTGACACTACTTTTATACTTTTACTTAGGAAAGTTTTTGCAGCCTTCCAAAAAGTCCTTGACCTGCAGTGGATTATCTTCACAGTGTGGTCCTGGAACTTTTCCTTAAGTGAAGGATTTACCTCCTCCATCACAGACACAGACATCCACGACAGCTCCCATCGGTGCTGTAGTGTCAGCTCTGGTCGCTGCATGAGTCCGTCGTTCCTCCACAGCCTCCCTCAGCACGGCCCCTTCCTCACTTTCTTTCAGTTTCGTTTCCGTGTCTGTCAGATGGTATGACAACATTTAAAAGGCCCCATCGGGACGACTCACACATCACACACACGGACGTAGCTGTCTGGTGAGTTCATAACGTGAGGACTTTATTCCTTGAATACAAAGATGTCTCAGAGAAATTTTGTTTTCACTCAGATGCTCTGGTGTTGATGAATTCTGATGCACTGCTCTGGTGATCTTGTGTTTCCGAAGTGTTTTCCAACAGGATGGCAGACTTTGGACTGTACGCATACCAACAGGAAGTGGTGGAGAGGGCTCTTAATAGAGAAAACATCATTATGTGGGTTCCTACTGGAGGAGGTAAAACCCGTGCTGCTGTTTATGTGGCCAAGAGACACCTGGAGACCACACCGGGGGCTAAGGTGGTGGTCCTGGTGGACATGGTAAACAGCTCACACACCACAGGACACTTCAAAAATATATTCATTAGAACGTTAAATTGTCTTATGCTTGGCTCCTTTAGCACAGGTGAGTGAAATAAAATGTGTTTCAGAAGTCTTATTTACTATAAAGTAGCACATGCCGACATTAATATTCTGTCATATTTAGCTCCAAAGAATCTCTAAATAGTGATGTAAAATTCTTGCCACCATTTTTTTCCCATTTGTTTTATTTTAAAATTATGTATTAATTAAATTTCAAACAATATTTAAAATATTTTTTAAAAGTTTTATATGTTTAAACCAAAACCTTAAATAAACTATAAATAAACTTAATAAACTATATGAAACAATAAATTCAAATGTGCATCTAAATATTAAATGTAAATATTGAAAATACATGTTAAAGTATAATCTCAATGTTACATTTAAATTTTAAGTCTAAATATCAAACCTGAACGTTAGATATGAAATAAATGTTGAATGTATAATCTAAATGTGAGATCTGAATGTTGACTCTAAATATAAATGTACAATAGGACTCTAAATATTGAAATAAATTTAAATGTTAAATATAGGCTTGATAAAAATTAATCTAAATATTAAATCTGAAATCAATAAATATACAAATAGACATTATATATAAAGCTAAATGTTCAATCTAGATATTGAATATATATAAACGTAAAATACACATTTAAATGTGGAATCTTAAGTATATGATCTAATTCTAAATGTAAAATGTAACTCTAAATATAAAGCATAGCACAAATATAGACATGAAATCTCAATCTAAACATTAAATATAAATGTTTGCTATAGACATCAATATAAACTGGAGGGGTAAATGCGCACTCAATTTTATGTAACTATGTGAACAAATGTGTTCGGATTAACATCTCGGGTCTATAGCATGCACATATTTGTGTAGTTATACAGTAATTCACAATGTATATTACAACTCCACACATTGGTTTCTACTCCATATTTAGATGTCAGGTAAAACTTTAGGTTTAGGTATAACATTGACTTTTTATTAAAATGATTTATTTCCCAGAAAAGTCGGGATATTATGGAATTGTCATCATCGCCGCAGATCCTTCGTGTGTCAGACACGGATGTGTTTTCAGTCCTCATCGTTTATCTATATTTGTATCAGAGATACAAACACTCCTTCAGAATGCTGAATATCAATAAATCTTTGTTGGACCAGAATTTGCAGAGATAATGCTTTTACTCTATGCTGACGATCTATGCATCTTTGATGACTCTGAAATCGGGCTCCGAAAGAAAATAAATATTCTTCATAGTATTCCATCATTTATATTATTTTACCTGCACAACAGTAATGTTAAACCAATATTATTGTATAGTGCTGTGATTTGGGGTTTCCATGATAGACCCGTTATCAACAAATCTCATACACATTTTTGCAAATTCATTGTGAATGTTAAGTAAACGTGTGTCAAGTAAAGCAGCTTTGGCAAAGTGCGGTCGATGTATCATCCCTGTTGATTATACTGTTTGGTGCAAATGATACTGCTGCAACTTATTGCAAGTGTCAAAGTGCAGGTACCCTAAGTAGTGTTACATCGTGATTTGTGATTTGGACTCTGCAGGAGGATCCACATTGGTAACTCACATTAAATTTATTTTATATTCCGGTGGATTTGGAGTTGTATGGTTTTGCCAAGAAGTTGTTAATATCACTCAGTTTACCCAAAATTCCAAACAATGACTTGTTGACGGTGATAAACAAAATACTCTCAGTAAAATCTCACCGTTCTCTCATGTGCAATATTATACAGAAATTAAATCTCTGATAGATGTTGAATACTATGTATTACTATATAATGTCATGTACACAAGGAGTATAGAAGGATGCTGTGTCTTTTGAGATTGCACGAACTACTATTATTATGTAATACTAAATATGAAAATGCAAACATTGGCCAGTTTGAAAAGTTTATAGCAGCGTTGAACAAGAAGATCAGATTCACTTTCTCTTCTCCTGTTCTGCATACAATTCAATCAGAGCAAAAATATTTACCTGCCTATATCAATAACATATCAACCTTTAAAAAATACCAGTAATTCTTAAACAGTAAAGATCACTCTACTCTCCTTCATTGTGCAAAATATGTAAAAGAGGATATATGTGTTATTAATTTTGCAGCAACTTTTGTGTTTTATGCATATGTATGAACTCCCCACGTTGAATTATGTTACATGCTTTTATTTTTGTGGATGTACGGATACATCCTTCAAGTCTTTTCTTTTGTACATGGGCCATGTCCTATAAACTTCAAGAAATGAATCTATATTGCATATTTTACTCACTAAAAAATATTTTTTGGACATAGCTCCAAATGAAATGTTATGAGTTCAACTAGGTGAATGTTGGGGATATTCCCTTTCTGTCGGGGATGGGAGTTATGGCCTTCAAAAGTGGTGAAGACAAAGCTTATAAATAAGATTGCCGTACATGTGATTTATTGAACACAAATCATTGTTTGAAACTAAATAAAGCCAGATGTTTAAGCAAGCTATTCATTTGGCTTCAAAGTTTGGCGACCCATATTTCTGTACGCAGGTTCACCTTGTGGACCAACATTACACCAAAGAGTTCAAGCCTCATCTGGGAAGAAACTACGAGCTGGCGCCGGTCAGTGGAGACAGTGAAAAGAAGAACTTCTTTGGCGAAGTGGTTAAGGACTCAGACGTGGTCATCTGCACCGCGCAGATCTTCTATAATGCTCTGACTAACATGGAGGAAGCCAAACACGTTGAAATCTCAGGTCAGTAGAAGACAGCCTAAAAATAATTCATTCTTATAATTACATTTATTGGATAAATTACCTTTACATTGAAGAAACTAAGATGAAGGAATGTGTTTCTTAAAACATTTTCACCCCTTTTGAATCGTTTTTTCAAACAAGTACCTTATAATCAGCATAATGACTTGGAGTCAACTAACCAATTTAATTTGTTGGCTCTGTTTTACTTTTTGTTCGACAGTGTCCTCTGCTGTATTGCTGCCACATTTCAACCATGGTTTCTGTTCATTTTGTCTCTCTTTCAATATCCAAACTTTCCACTGGTAGTGAGAGTGGTTGTGTTTGCTGTAAACAGTTTGAAGGAATTAACAAATGCATTGAAAGATGGATTATTCTGCTTAAAATGTTATTTATTGGACTTCTATTTATATTTTCTAATTGAATATATTATAGTATAATTATTTCAGGAACAGACATATATTTTTCAAAGTAACATTTAAAGGTGCAGTGAATACAATTTAGTGCCATCTAGTGATACAATCCCACATTACAGCGGTTCTCACCCCTCCCTATCTTAGGATGATGTACATGGTAAAACCGTTGGTCAAAGCTTACGAGCTTAGCTTAAGAGAATGAATGTTATTGTTTGTTAAACAGGGTACAGGGAATCAAAGCTCGCGGCTCTGATTCATGTCTCCCTCCTGAGCTGTTCTATGCTGAGCCAGAATTAGTTACAGAGGAACAATTTGAAGGAAATGTGCCCAGTGAGGAGGTTTCGCGTGGGGATCTTCCCACCCTGTGCAGCCGTTCCCCACCTGTTGGGTTTTCTTCTTCTTTCTTGGATTTTAGCGGAAAAGACTTTCTTTATCGTCTTTCTGCCACTTGAATAAAAAAACCTCTAGAACCAGTGTGCAGTTTGTCCTATCTAGGCTACTGTACAAACATGCCGCCTCCTTGCCGCCTCCTTGCCGCCTCCTTGGAAAAGGACCCACATCCTCTGTAGAAATAATATATAACTTTAAAATAGGGATTCTTATTTTCATCTGATTGTACACTGTTACGCTGTTAAAATATATTGATACCCCTAGATTTTACACACTGCATCTTTCAAAAATAAAAACCACAAAATATTCCATGGTTACCACATTTAAGAAACATCGTATAGTCTGTCCGGCCCACATAAACAGATTTTACCTTTGATGCCTTCTTCACAGATATTACTCTACTGATAATTGATGAGTGTCACCATACCAACAAGAAGTCAGTGTACAACAAGGTGATGGAATTGTATCTGGAAAAGAAGTTGAAAAGTGGGGGACCGCTTCCACAGATCCTGGGTCTCACCGCATCACCGGGGTCAGGGGGTGCCAAGATCCTGGAGAAGGCAGTGGAGCATGTACTGCAGGTCAGGCTTCTACCATTTGTCTTTGGGTTTTAATGAATCTATGGCTAATGAGTTGATTTGAATGCAACCTTTGTGTTTTCATCACCCTCTTTTTCCTCTGCCTCAGATTTGTGCCAACATGGATTCAGCCATAGTTTCAGCTAAAACCTATGCGGCCGAGCTGAAGAAAAAAGTACCCAGACCCATCAAGACGTTTGATATTGTGGAGAAAAGGCCAGATGTGAGTATGCTTTTTTTTCTCCTTTTTTAAAAAAAATCTTCGATGCATAATCGGTATAACCCCACATCCAAACTTCCATGTCTCGGAAATAATGAGAGAAATGATTTGAGAGCACTTCCATTCCACTTTCCAATTTCACTTCGATTTATTCAATTTAAATTATAAAAATTAAGCCAAAAAATGTTTTTTTTAAATTAAGTTTAAATGCATTTCATTAAGTCAATAATTGTAAATATTAATAAATAATTGTAAATAATTATTAATTATGAAATCATTATCATTTGATAACAATAATTTAACTATTTTGTATTAATAATAATTACAAAAAATATATATTTTTCAAATGTATTTAGTTATTTTTTTCTAATTAAACATCGAATTTTAAACATTCAAATGAAGCCATAAAAAACATGCCATGTCTTCCCAGGATCCATTTGGGGATCACGTGAAGTCAATGATGCTTTTCATTCACGAGTACATGGACATCCCTCCGGACTTCAGCCTCAAAGAGTGCGGCACACAAGAATACGAGGCAGATGTGGTGATTCTGGAAAAGCGAGGTGAGAATGCGGTCCCCTTTGATCCTGTAACTTTCTAAGGATTGTGTGGCTCAGGTGAGCTTTTGGTTTTGTTCTTGCTTGTTGATGACTACTGTATGTTTGGGTCAGGAGTAAGAGACAAGAACAGACTGCTTGCACAATGTGCACTCCATCTCAGACAGTACAACGATGCCCTGCTCATCCATGACACCCTGCGAATGATCGATGCTTATCACTCACTAGAGGGCTTCTATATGACCAAGATCAACACAGCCATTGATGGAACGGACCACTTCCTTCTAGGAGTTTTTCAAGGTAGAAATATTCGATCTTTAAGAATATGTGTGTTAAGCTCTTGGAGCAATTAATCCACCAGTACCGTGCCTTCAACTGTCATAAGATGCAGAAGCTGGGCTTCCTATTGGTTTTAACAGATGATGTCACCCCATATACTAGCTTTCTTACACTGGTTCACTGTTCCTTTGAGAACTGATTATTAGGTTTTACGTATCACTTTTAAAGCATAACTGGGTCTGGTTCCCCGCTATATAACATAACACCATAACAAAAAAACATTTTTTATATCCCTTATGCCAAATGGATTTTTTTTAATTAATGCAGTGTGGGATATATGTTCAGCAATAACACTGATTTAGATGCGTTTTCACATTTTGTTCAGTATTACAATTTTTTAATCCCTTTCGTTACCTCAGAACAGAAATCTCAAACTCAAGGCAATTATCTAATTTTTATAATTACTGTCCGGCTGCTAAACAGCACAAACACCACAGATACTGCAAATCCCAGAATGCGTTGCGTTACCTGGCACGTCATCTAAGAGTGCAAACGCTAGAGCCATGTTTCTCAAGATATCAGGGTTTATCCAGTCGCTCTGATAAAGAGAACCAAATCTGTTTTGGTGTTTACTTGTCATTCACCACAAATTGTGTGAATCCGATTGATCTGAATTTTCCTACTTGACATGGCAGAAAGACTGCATTTATTTAGGAGACACCACTCGTTTCTATGACACTGTTTCATTTTAAAACACGAGAAAATAATCTTCTGTATCTCATTACTTACTTTTTCCCCCTAATAATCTTCGTAAGTTTGACTCCACCACCTTAGAGGACAAGAAATACACCTCCCGGGAAACTGTCATATATAAAATGTCATATATTAACATTATTTGATTAAAATTTAGCGATAAGACATTTTTAGGATGTTATTTGAGCATTTTGGATGGCACGTTTTTTTTCCCATGAACAATGGTACCTTCACATGAAAATTTTTGATACAATGATTTTGAAGCTTAACACCAGAATGAAAGCCTGACAATATGTAATAAATAATAGAAAAATGAAATTTTAATTGCTTTAAAGTTTAAATTTTTTTTTGCGTAACATGCTATGAGGAGTCATTTTATTTACCCCCCTGAATTATTGACAAATTGTTGGATCTGAGGTTGAATTGAAGAAATTTTGCAGAAAATACAACAAAAGTATTCAAAAATCAACTGTTAAAAGATAAAATAATCCTAATGAGGCACATGGGTTTAATGGGGCTGTGACACATGTGCCATCTTGATTTCTAATGGGTTAAATTTAAATTCTCACATTCTCTCCTGGTTTTCCTGTCTTAACCTTGTCTGCCAAAGCCCTTTTTAAGGTGCTGTATGAATTTAATTATTATTAATCAATATTATGTCATTTCTACAGAGAATCAGCAACAGCTGAGGAAACTGGCCGGGGATTCTCGCTATGACAACCCAAAGATGTCCAAGCTTGAGAGTATTCTGCCAAAACAGTTTGGCCCAAAAGTGCAGTCAAGGGGGATTCTCTTCTGCAAAACCCGTAAAAGCACCCAATGCCTATATGACTGGGTTTCCACCAATAAAGTTTTACTGGAAGCTGGCATCAACGCAGCCACCCTCACTGGGGCAGGGAACGGCATCAGCTACATGACTCAGGTTTATTGATTTAACGTCCTAACTTACGAGTTCTACCATCTTAGTGACAACTTATCCAAAGATATTTTTCTCTTTCATGTGTCACAGTTCTTACATTCATACTTACCCGCAGCATGAACAAAAGGACACCATCCGCAAATTCCGTGAAGGTTTACTCAACCTCCTGATCTCAACCAGTGTGGCAGAAGAAGGCCTTGACATCCCTGAATGCAACTTGGTGGTCCGCTACGGTCTGCTTACAAACGAGATTGCCCAGCAACAAGCTAGCGGACGAGCTCGTGCGGTAGACAGCCAGTATTCCGTTGTTGCGGATAAAGGAGGACGTGAGGAGTGCCGTGAGCGCACCAATGAATATCTGGAGGAGCTGACTGGCAAAGCCATCGCGAAAGTCCAAAATATGAGTTCCCAAGAGTTTCGCAAAAAGGTGATATCCCATCCATAATCGTCGTCCAGTACATTCATTGCTGAGTATTTCTGCCATAACTGTCAACTTTTGTGTTTTTCCCAGATATTATTGCTACAAAAGCAGTCCCTGCATTTAAGGACAGCTGCAGAAAATCAAATGACAGAGAAAAAGGGTCGTTACATGGCTGCTTGTGTTCAGCTCCTGTGTCGAAACTGTTTCAAGGTTGTGGCCTCTGGCAACGACATCAAAGTTACTGACAACAAGCAGTATGTCAACATCAGTCCCGACTTTAAGTGAGTTGAAATCTTTGTGATGTAACCAGTTTTTGTTGTGAAGTGAATGTAACGATAGAGCAGTGCAGGAGTATTGTGTTACCCTCTATCCCAAACTATTCTTCATCAGCAGTATCAGCAGAAGTTAAATGATTAAAATATGTGTAAAGAATCAACAGTAAAATTACTCATACGGTATGACTTGTTTCACAATCATAGCATCAGTTTATATACCGATCAGATTTAACATTCTAACCACTAAAACGTGAAGTCAGAATAATATTGATTAGAAGAAGAGGAAAAAATCTTTTATTGATCACATACAGACATACGCAGTACAAAATAGTGAAATCTGGTTACCAGGGCATCTGTCGGGGGGCGGGACATATCAGGCAGAAAGTGAACATTATGTCATGAAGTTGGTGTGTTGGAATTAAGAAAAAAATGGACAAGGGCAACGGATGTGGAATTTGGGGGCCGCTTTAGCTCAGTAGGTAGAGCGGTCATCCCACTATCAGAGGATCGGGAGTTTAATCCGAGTCATCGACGGAACTCACTGTGGGTGCTTGAGTAAAAGCTGACACCCAACCGAAAGACTAAGAACAGAAGATTTTGAATCATGTATAGATTGTAAAGCCCATCAAGCCAAATTGTGATTTTTGATATTGGGCCATACAAAAAAAATTAAGACTTGACATGACTTAACCCAGGCTCCTCCAGCGCGTCATAGGAGCCGCTACTGCTCCTTTGGTCAAATGCAGAGAATCCATTTCACGATATGTGTATAGATAGATAGATAGATAGATGGACACAGACTTACTATGGAATAAGAAATATTGTATAGATATAAGTCTATGCAGTATACAGTACATATGTATTTATCTCTATAGATACTTAAACATCTATGTACATACATATATCAATACACACATATACACATACATACATCATGCACTAGAAATACACATACACATACCCGTATATGAATGATAAAAATTTAAAATAGAAGTAGTTGTGAAGTACAGAGTACTTCACAACTGTACTGGAGTACTTTAGTAAATGTTACTTTTCACTACTTGGTAAAAAAAAAAGTTCATGCATGAGTCTTTACAAAGTATCTCCGCTAATCATTTTTGTAAACTTATTTTTTCCCTCAGGAGACACTACAAAGCAGGCAGCCAAATTAATTTAGACAAGACCTTTGAGGACTGGGAGCCTGGATGCAGAATCAAATGCAACAACGGCAGCTGCAACAAGGTACAGTGGAAACTGTGCCAAATATTAACCCAAAACTAAGACAGTCCCGTTCAAGGAAACTACAGTTCTGATGTTGCAGCAAAGAGTACTTCACAACTGTACTGGAGTGCGTTTTTTTTATTTACAGGAATGGGGATATGAGGTGAAGTATAAGAAGACTGCCGTGCTGCCAAATCTAGCCATCAAGTACTTTGCTCTGGACACGCCTGATGGCAGGATGACAGTGGACAGGTGGAAGGCTGTTCCTTTCACCGTTGAGGACTTCAGCTTTAAAGAATTCTGCCAAGACAACTTCCCTGATCTCAGTGATTGAGATGCTAGTCAGAGCATTATCCCACATCGTCACTTTTTATCTGTTTCTTTACCCATTCCACATGTCAAGTAAGAAACATTTGTTGTAGTGTTTGTCGTTTTTTAACATTCTTTTAAAAAATGCCTTTCCTTTCGCATGTGCTTGCATTAATTTGTGCTGCGGGGCCAGTGAAGCTGCAATGTGAAAACACCCGTCACGCATCGATCATGGTTGAATCTAGCATGACAGCTTGTTAATGCCTGAAGTCCAAATTGCTTTTGCATGTTTTCGTGAGCATTTTCTCAGCACTGTCTTAAGACATGTACCACAGCAAAGGACAAAATGAAATCTGACACATCTGAACCTAAACCATCATGTTATTACAAAGGTGATTCTTCACAATCTCTTTTAAGATGCTTTTAATTCTTCGCAGAAGTATTAAGTGTCTCTATTATGCCTATTGGATGTATGTCCCGATTAACTTGTGAAATTATTCAAATGTTTTGAATGATGTTAGTTGTAAATGTTTTTTTATCATTACCATTTTAATAGTGACTTTTATTTCATGTCAGTTTATTTCTGTATACTTTTTAAAATAACTATTGATGACCATCGTAGTGAAATCTCAGATGAAACTCCCAACAGAGCCTCTTGCAATTTATCTTATTAACTTATTCTATTAATCTTATTTACTCTGTAACATGCTCTGTTGCTGTAACATTGCAATTTCCCCATTGTGGGACTAATAAAGGCAATCTATCTATCTATCTATCTATCTAACCCCTTTATGTGAGTGTTGGCTAAGTCAATTGAATGGGCTTCATTTGCATGTTTATATTTCCAAAGCAAGCTAATAAAAACATGAAGAAATACAATTAAAACAATGACAAACATATTCAATTGCTGTACCTGTACTTTGCAACAATCCTAAGTAGGTGTGTTTAAGAGATTCTGTACATTTATTTATGTATATTATAAACATACATGTTTATAATACAATTTCTAGTATATATACATGTATATATACTAGAAATTAAGGGGACCCTCAAATCACTCCTGACAATGTCTGTTGGGCGACATGGACTTTGTCATAATCACACTCCTAGGAAAAATATGTTAAATTAAATTCCTAAATATTAAATATAAATGTTACGTCCAAACATTAAATCTAAGTATAAATGTTAAATGTCAATGTTATATCCAAACTGTTAATGTAAATGTTGTACCTAGATGTTTAGAAAGTATGCAAATCTACACAATCAGGTCAAGTCAGCAGAAGTACAATATTTTGGTACTTTCGTTGATGAAGCTTGATGAACAAAACCACTTCTATCCACGGTTTACCCGGTCCATTTTGCACCAAGGCGGTTTCTGAAATCAAAACGCCTAACTTTTTTGTAGCATGGCTATCAATGTAAAAAACCGATCCCCCTCACAGATGCTACCTGTATATGTGTCAGTGCAGTCGTTACTTAATCAATCCATTCGTCATTGCGTTTATGTAACAACACAAATATGTGGTTGCAAAAGCAATACTCAAAAGATATACACATAGTATCACAGGCACAAATTTTTTTATTTTCAGTGTTTCTTTGACTCCGTCATCAAAAACAAAAACAAATGAATTAATAACTTAAAAAGGGAAGTGTACTGCACGGCCAGACACGAGAAGATGAGACGAGACAGAGTTGTGAGGATTATAGGATCAGCCAATTAACCAGTGAGCATCTGGTCCAGACCACAAGAACCACACAACGGACCACTGGGCAGCTTGTTGGTGTGTAATATTCCTTTCTTACTGTACTTTATTAAACCCACGTTGTTCTTTGTGCTATCTGTGCAACTTTTATTCATGCCTTCATTTTCTCCAGGTGATATTACTGCAACTTCCTCTAGTCTAGCATTAAAAAAGGTTTAATGATTTTCAACAGAGAACATCACAGGACCCCTATCCTACAAAAACTGAACGCTGCTTCTCCATGTTTAGTTCTGACTCTGGGGACACTGAATAGACCAGATGACCTGAGGGTTCTGGAGGGTTCATAGCCTAGCAGAAGATCGGAGATGTTTTTTGGTCCTAAACTGTTTTATGCTTTGTAAACCAGCAGCAAGATTTTGAAATAAATTCTCTGAGAGGCAGGAAGCCAGTGTATAGACATAAGACTGGACTGATATGATCCACTTTCTTGGTGTTGTTGAGGACTTTAGCAGCAGCGTTCTGAATCAGCTCTATCTGTCCAATCCATATCATAGGAAGCCCAGTTAAGATGCCATTCCAGTTGTCAAGTCAGCTGAAGATAAATGCATGGACTAGTTGTTCTAAATCCTACTGAGACATCAGTGCTATAGTTCTTGCTAAATTCTTCAGGTGATAGTGGGCTATTTTTGTAATGGTCTAAAAAAAGGCCATTAAAACAGGTCATAGTCCATGATTACACCAAGATTACTAGCTTGGTCTGCGCTTTTTAACATTACAGATTGTAGATGAGCACTAACCTTTAATCTTTCCTTTTTAGCTCCAAAAACTACAACCTCAGTTTTGTCTTTCTTCATTTGAAGGAAATTCTGGCAAATCCAATTGTTGACTTGTTCAATGCACTCACTCAGTGCCTGTATTGGACTTTAGTCCCCTGGTGAAAGAGTAATGTAAATCTTTGTATCATCTGCATAGTTAAAAGTGGGTCTTTCAAAATATTTTAAATAGCGCACCTATATTTTATACAACCTATGATATTACTTCGTAATGTATCTGTTAATGTACTTTTTAAATTACGCACAGGGGTGGAGTTTTACTGTCATCTAAATCTGTAAAATAACTTGTTACTTAAGCCACTCAGAGTGGAGGCTTTTAAAAGTTCATGGGTTTTTATTAAAAGATAAAAAATAAAAGCATCATCAGTAGCAGTTCTTCCAGCCTCCACCATCTGATGCTGTAGTCAAAGGCCAGACTCTACTCAGGCGTAAGGAGGAGAATGTCTGAGTTGAGGCAGAGAGAGCAGAAGGGCAAAGGGAACAAACAGCTTGGGTATCACATACAGCCATAACACAAGCAAAGAGTACTTCACAACTGTACTGGAGTACTTCAGTAAATGTTACTTTCCCCTACCTGGTAAAACGTTGAGCCTGAATCTTTACAAAATATCTCTGCTTATCATATTTGTAAACTTACTTTTGCTCTCAGGAGACACTACAAAGCAGGCTGGCAGGCAAGTGATTTTAAACAAGACCTTTGAGGACTGGGATCCTGGATGCCCAATCAAATGCAACAACGGCAGCTGCAACAATTAGCATGACAGCTTTGTTAATGAATTTTGATGCATTTCAAAAAAAAGTTGTTTGCATTTCCTGTGTTGTCTTAAGACTTTCACTAAAGCAAAGGACAAAATAAAGTCGGATGGAACATGACCCTCAGCCATCATGTCATCAAAAAGGTTATTCTTTATGAACTTTTTAAATTTTATTATGAATATATCTTGGGAATGGGTTCAATGCAGAGAACCAATTTCACTACGTTGTTCAACTTGTATGATTGTATGTGACAATTAAGACTTCTGAAAAAGTGTCTGTCTTGCCAATATAATATATGTAGTTACTGATCCACTGTTGAAAATCAGATTTACGGCATGCCACTTCTAATGTTATTTTTAACATGTAAATAGACATGTTTACTTCATTTTATTATTTTATTCTTTTTAAAAGTCATTATTAATGACCATTGGAATGAAATCTGAGACCAAATGCTAAGCAGAGCTTCTGTTACTATGTTGCCTTTATCAACCACTAGATGTCTGTGTTGGTTAAGTTAATTCAAAAGGATTTATTTGCAAGGAAATATGTACAGTGCTCAAAACAATTAAGGGAACACCTCATTCAAAGTCCAGATCTCGATGTAAGAAATATTCAAATTGAAAATCTATATTATTGATATTTATTGCTTCATTCATTTAGAACAAAATTATGCAAGAACAATCAATGGGAATCAAAATCACTAAATCATTAAGGGCTGGATTCTAAATTACACCAAAAATATGATCCATTGATTTGAATTTCAACCGAAATCACAGACTGGTGTCTGATGCAGCGATATATAACGTCTCAAAGGTTCTTAGGTGGATTCAGGTTCGAGGAATATGAGGACCAGTCAACTGCATCAATACCTTCATCATCCGGAAAAACATGAGGCCAGGCATTGTCCTGGACAAGGAGGTACCCAGGGTCCGCTGGACCAGTGTAAGGTCTGATAGTATGACTGGGTTTCATCCTGGTACCTAACAGCAGTCAGGGTATCGTGGGCTAGTCCATTGAGGTCTTTGAGAAATTCCAAGGATCTGTCTCCCCAGACCATCACTGACCCACCACCAAATGGTTCCTGCTGGATGGTGATGCAGCAGCATTACGTTCGCCACAGCGTCTCCAGACTCTGTCACGCCTGCTACACGACCTCAGTTTGAACCTGCTCTCATCTGTAAAGAGAACGGGGCACCAGTGGAGAACCTGCCAATTCTGCTGTTGTCTGGTGAAAACCAATTGAGCCCCATGGTGCTGGACTGTGAGCAAAGGTCCCGGTAGAGGACGTTTGGCCCTCAAGCCACCCCCATGCAGTCTGTTGTGGACAGTTTTGTCAGAAACATTACACCAGTAGCACACTGGTGGTCATTTTGTAGAGATTTGGTAGTCGTTCTCCTGTTCCTCCTCACACTGAAGAGCAGATACCAGTCTGGCTGTTGAGTTGCTGTCCTTCTACGGACTTGTCCAGCTCTCTTCCTGTAACGGCCCGTCTTCTGGCATTTCTTCCATGCTCTTGAGACTGTGCTGGGAGACACAGCAAACCGTCTTGATTGGCAGGACATTAGAATAACCTCACTGGGTTACATGTGCCACACTCATTTCAAACCTGGCAGAGAGCTGGAGTCAGCAGTGCTGCCGTGGACATAAGACTAAAAACAGACAGTTCTGGTGCCATGCCTGCTCGCATTCAGACGGAGAGTAGCACAGTATGATCTATTCATATCGGGCTCTATTTATCAATATATCAACATTGATTCATTCCTTTTGTCCGACGACTCCTGCATCTTAATTCTAATTAGCTCTCCTCTGACATCAGAGCTGCTTTCGGAGAAAGGATAACATGGATTGGTTTTGTGTGTCTCACATTTACAGTTATTCAAATTCATTTTCATTTCAGTCAACATTTTTTTGTTTATCGACAGAAGGGAGCACAGGCATCAGCCGTTGCGAATGCTTTCAAAACGGTAGTTATTAGCTCCTTGAATCAGGCATCACATGAATGTCCAACTTTAGTAGTAAAGTTTATTAATGCATGATATGTGTAAATGTTGGCAACCGTATTCACATGCAAGATACCTTGCTGAGATTGGATTCACCTCCCCAAATGTTAATGATTTAATGAAAACACACAGTGTGAGAGAGATGTAAGCAATAATCAGCGGGTAAAGGGTCAAACAAGTGAGTTGGGGAGGGAGATGCAGTGATTTTGTCCTTGAATTTGGTGTGCTGTAAGCGGGAAAAATGGCTGAGCATAAGGAATTGAACGACTGTGGGTATATTGTTATTACTAGATGACTGGGTCAGTGAATCTCCAGAGGTGCCGGTCTTGTTGGGTGTTCCTGGTCTGCAGTAGTCAGAACCTAGCATGGAACCTGTGCTGGGGTTAAAAGCAACCTTAATTGAGTTTTTCGAGTAAAACCTCAACAATTTAATTTAATCTGTCATCTTTATTTTTCTTGCAAATAGTAAACTACCTGACTTGTCTAATCTCCATGTGAGATCTAAGTATTATTTACAAATCATTTGACCTTTAAAAAAAACTCCTGTACAAAACTACTGGACCAGCTCTCCGTTCAAAGGGTCCTATTCTTATTGTTCAAAGGGGCTTGCCCTGGTAGAAAAATCCTAAGAACTATTTAAGCTGGTGAGGAGGGACTCACCCATGCGTCTCACTACCTCCATCCAGATGTCGTCCCCTTGTAATGCAACTGACTGGTATCCCCTGTTGGCCAAATACACCATCAATCTCATCCCTTAACGGTAGCTCTCGTCTAATTGAGCTGTGCACTTGGTACAGTACTAGGTTTATAATTCAGAAGCCGGGAAAATAATAGGCCCAAAGAGCCTGTTTGAAAATTTAGCAGACAAGGATAACCCTTAAGATCCATTAAAAAGAGTTATGCACACATAAAACTATCATCAGAGAGTAAAATGCGGAAAACAATTTTTTTTTACTTTAAAAACATTTAAGAAATTGACTGCAGGTAATACTGTAATTTGGTATAGAAATGCAAAAGTAAAATTCAATCACAAACTCATAAAACTGGTTAAAAAGGATTGAAAGTGTTACAACAAGGTTACAAAATCAATAATTACAGATAAAAACAATCACCTAATGACGCTTCATAATTATGAAAATCATTTTTTGGTGTGTGTGTGTGCCCCCCGGCACAAAGACATACTCTGACGCTACACTATAGCTTTTGTAGGGCAGGTTTACCGTCTGCCGGTGAGTTTGACACACATTTCTCTCTCGCTGACACACGCTCAAACAGGACACAGACAATGACAGACCCAAATATTTCCTACAGCACTACGAGCCAGTCATCAGGACGGGCGTTTCCACTGGGATCAGTTGACTTGTAAGTCAGTGGCGGGTCTCGTTTCTGAGTTTCTTTTCGTGGCGGAAGGACTTCAAAGTGTCTGCCCTCATGCCAACAGCAGCAGATTGGGTTACGGTCAGGGGCAAGATAGGTGGGGACATTTGAGTGGTCTTACTGTATGCTGTTATATTTACCACCTGTGTCCCATTAGTAGTTGAAACTGCATGGGCGCACAGCTCTGTAAGTCCGGAGTCATGTGATTTGGAGGGAATGCATGCATCTTTGACATTTGTCCTGTAATACCAGCTGACATTTGTCAGGGCTGTCTTGGAAACATTCCCTTATAAATTTACATTTCACCCTAAGCTCCTTTTTAAGATGCACGTATGTGTTTATATTGGGCGGCGTGAAACTGACTGTAGCATATGTAAAAAAAAGAAGAAAGAGCATCTTGTGTTTGCTGTCTGGGCTTTTGTTTGCTCCTCATTGTCTTTACCCATATTCTGCTTACCTTTCTGATGAAAGACTTCTGGACTATTACAGACTAAAAACTCAAGAATAAACTTTTATAGTCATAATGTTTACTCTTTATACATCAATACAACATCGTGATATTATTTCTTTTCATTTTACCCATCCCTGAGGTGCCAATGGCCAGCCCCTGTGAACTGGGGAGCAGATTGGGGTTCAATGTCTTGCTCAAGGACCCTACAACATGTAAACAACGAGGGCTGGGATTGAATTGCTGACAGATTTGTTACTTTAGACGATATTGCCAAATATGTTGGGTGAGTGACAGTGGTTATATTGCAGTCTGCAAGTGTGATGAGGATGTCACGGAACTCACCACAGGCTGAAAGTGTGAGATTGTTAAAGAGGGATCCCGATTTAGATGGGGGCTCAGGCTTATATGTAGTGGAGTACTTCTGTACCTCCTGGGCCTCCATGGTTTCCATCCTCGGCTGATGATGATGATGATGATGCTGCGACGTCTCACAGACTCTTCATACATAAGGTTCTTCCGAAGTGGCCTACATCCATGAAGTGTGTGGGGCCATGTGTCGTTACTGCATTCCATTTTCGAGCCTTTTCGACACTGTATATTTGTGGGCTTTAGAATTCTGGTCAGCCAACTTTTTAAGTCACTGTCTCTGAAAAATCATACAACTTTTCAATTTTGCAGATATCCTTAACATTCACTTGTCTAATCTCCATGAAAATGCAGAGCACGCAGTATTCAGTCACAAGTGCATTCATTGCTCTGGTGATTGTCAGCTCCCCTGACTAAAAGTCCACTTTGAACAGATTAGAGCACAGCAAATCATTCAACCCACATGGGTGACAGAGCATGGCACTATGAAGAGCTAAAGGACAGAAAACCTCTGTCCATTTTCTTTAACCGATCAGCCTTTGTACTGCCGCAGTGGAGGCTGGAGCCTATCCCAGTGGACATTGGGAAAGAGCTGGGTACACCCTAGACGGGTTGTAGGTTCATCACAGAGTCAACAAATTCACACTCCTACCTGTGGAGGAAACCCACAGACATGGGAAGAAGGGCTGTGAATCACACACACGCACATACACGCACTTGCACACACACGCCTATTCATATCTCTATGATCTTCAATAAATTGTAAAAGGAACATCTTTAATGGAGTGCATCTTTACCAATACCCCATGGCAGCCACATCTGATAAACCAGTCAATTTATACAGTCCTTTTTAATCACCATAGCAATCATGATACAGTCATTCATTTTACAATTAGTCGTGATTAGACATGACTGTAATCCAGATGATTAAGAGACTACTCTCAAGTTAGACCGTTAAGAGCAGGGCTCAGTAGCAGTGACTGATTCTCATAGATGGGAAGCAGAGAAAGTCTCTATGGAAAGAGAAGAAAATGCAATGTATCAAGATCAAATAATATATATATATATATATATATATATATATATATATAAATAAAGATATATAATGTATAGATGTTTTCGAATTCTATGTTTTAGATTTTTGTCTGCATTGCTCTAGTGTTGTAGATTTGAAAATAAGATTTTTACTAGTTGATTTAATGTGATTGATTGTAGAACTGTGATGAACTGATGAATTGTTTATTCGGTACACCAATGGCTCCAACGAGCCGGCTACCCTGAATGGGATTAACGGTATGTATGAATGAATCAATCAAAGTATTCTCTATAACTTGTTTAACTTTTGGGATGTTTCTAGAATATAATAAATATTCAATATTATGACTCTATATTCTCACTCTTGATGTTTCCTCTTCTCCGATTGGTCCCGCTTGAATGTAGACTCCCAGTCGAGAAAAATTTTCATTTTTTGATAGGAATCAACAACATTTACGGGTAACTGCTGGGATGACGTTTCCTGAGTCTAATTTTTGTAGTTTTTCTAATAGTGTTTGTAGTTGTTTCTTGTTTTTCTTTTTTTTGTGTTATTTTTGATATATAACTTTTATTTTCAAATTTTTAATTAAATATGCACTTAATTAGTATTACTTTTGATGTTTTTGATTATTTTTCTTCTTTATAGACTCATCCACTGACTTCCATGTTATGGAGTATCAGACAGTGTTGTTCAGCTCGACCATGATTGATCCAGCCTCAAGATGTTTGTCAATCATCACAATTACCTGAGTAATTACAAGACAGGCCAAAAGTCCACATGTTCTTTACTCAAGCAGAATTAAAATTACGTGTTAAAAGTCTCCAGAATGAGTAAAAAATAATCTACATCTTAACTCAAGTAAAAGTGAATGAGTACTAGTACTGAAATGTACACAAAGTATAAAAGTAAACAGTATTCCTTTAACGGACATTTCTATTGCATGCTTTTGTGCAAACCTAACTGAACCACTTCATGTTATACTAATATCAATTGAATTTAAGAGGATTAGAAAGTTTAGTCAAATTTGTATGACTATTTTGTAAACAACGATGTGGATAGAATAGCACTGACGTCATGCCATTTGTTTTTTATGGTCCAGAGTTCTTGTCTTTTTCATCTCGTGGCTTGTTTTACATCTGTCGTCTGGTTCCCAAAATGATCACTTGTTATGGCTGTGGATAAGTGCTAAATGCAGAAAATAGAAAAGCGTATTTAATTGTTTGGCTGAGGACTATTTGTATGTGTGAGACAGTTTGAATTCTCAAGGCAAAATCAACGGCAGAAACGATTGCACTCACAAGAGAAAGTCAAAAGCATTCGACTAAAACTAGATGATCCCTGAGGTCGGTGCTGACGGTATTGATGATACAATGACAATCTCACAAGGCTTAGACTTGCAAGGTCCGTTCTTTCCAACAACAGCTTTAAAAATAAAAGAATAAAAGAAATGTTATAAAAAAAACAACCTTCAGCAACCTGAAAAGTGTTGCAGAAAACAATTCATGTGAGAGACAAAGCGAGAGAGAAGGCAAAAATAGCATAGGGGAGGACCAGAGGGAATGGGCACCGAAAGGACAATATCTATATGAAATGAAAATAAGGAGAACTATGAATACCTTACAGGGTGTAAAAAAGTGGCATGTTGAATTAGAGAAGAAGAACAGCAGTGTATGTCCTGGAGGAGGGGCACTGGTGCTGGAAGTAGGTTGTTCATCATCTATAACCTTTCCAGGACGCTGGACAGATTTCCAGGAATGTGATGCAAACAGAGAATAAACTCAACAGTCTGCTCAGACCGGTTGATAAATGCTGTGACAATCCCTAAGCAGCCGAGTCGAATATAGAAAAACACCTTGTTTCTGTGTGTCGGTTGGAGGCCAAGATAAGGAGGGGGGTCATAAAGCATAAAACATTTCCACAGATTTATGAGGCGCTGGCTCGGTGAGGTATTGATCCATTTCTCTTATATGAGCTCCATACAGGATTGCAGAAGCTACTTCAAAAAAGTGAAAAGTGAAAGTGGTTTACTTATGCTTTGTGTTCACTTCAAAACCCAATATCATTTGAATTATAGTTTGAAATGGCAGCAACTGGTAAGTGAGGTCTAAACAGCCATATCAAGCAAGGTAAGAATAGGCAGGTTTATTGGTTAAAGCACAAGACCATTCTTTACAAAATATTTGTTTTAAATGGCACTAAAGCATCATAAAACACATAAAACAACAAAAAAACATTTATATATTATAACAATTTAAAAATAAATTAAAGTATATAAGAGAAAAACAAAAGTAAAAGATACAGTGCAGTGTAATGCACTGCCCGCAGCATAATTAAGTGACTGGATTAAAGAAAGTTCCAAACAATAAGAGCTGCAAAAAGTAGAACATTTTATTAGATCAGAGTTTCATCAAGAACAATGTCTGTATAGACTAATCCTGAATAACTTTTTTTTATCAAAACAGATTTTGTGTTGCTGTTTTTAAAGCAGCATTCTCAGTCAATGCAATACAAATTCTATAAATTTCTTTATACCTGGGTGGGAAGAAAATATATTAAATATTGCTGTGGTTGTTTATAAAATTATTGTTTTTAAAGTTTAATTTAAATGTTTTTAAACACAGTGAGAACACATACCTCAAATAGCGGTCCAATCAATGCTTAGCAAGGTATAAAATTATATTATTTATTTTTATTTATTTTACCAGTCAAGATATTAGAGCAATTTCTAGAGCCCTTAGGAAATTATTTGCATGGGGTCTCAAGTGAGAAAGATACTTCACGTCTCAAGGTTAAATTTTTTACCTTTGCAAAACAAAAAAAACACAAAATCAAATGTGTAGGGATTAGATCCACCGTCCATCAGCAGTAAAGCAGGTGTTCTCAGTTCCTGGTGGTGAGGAAAGAGCTGACACCTACCTCTGGAAGTTTTCCAGGCAAGTTCAACTGGAGAAGACCTTGGGGTAGACCCAGAACTCACTTTAGGGAAAATTGCATCTGGTGTGGAGATGCCTTGTAAAAGGAACGTCTTTAATGAGCTGTAGAGCGCTGCTGGGGAGTTGGAAGTCTGGAAGACCCTTCTTAGCCTGCTGCAATTGTCGTCCGACCCCAGACAAAATGGAATGCAACTCTCTAACTGACTATAGCTACAGGTATGTCTTCTTTTATTGCTGTTTGCCTTTAGATATTTTTTCATTGAATGTACTACATGGATAGGCAGTACTGAGAATGAGGACTCGCATTCAACATATTGTCTGAAGTTTTAATGAATGAATGAATGACCGAATGAATGAGTGAATGAATGAGGTTACATCTGGGTCCGCAGGTTACACTTAGAAAAATATGGTCCACAAGAGCACATACATGCTACAATATGTATGATACAGTATAGCAGCTATTTAGTAGCCATATCTTGGTAAATATTAGCAAACACACCGGCATGTCGGAATACTAAGGACCATTATCTAGTAGATTAAAACATTCCCAAAAAAAAGAAATTTCCAACAACCTATTTTCTTATTCATGCTGTGAGCTCAACAGTCAAACCGATAGCTATGTTGGTACGATCTTAAATATTTCATAATTTGACTTGATAGACGACATTCAAAGTGTAAACGTCTGCCAACACTTGTCAAAGACACGTTATGCCACTTCACTTTAAAAAAGCAATAATCCCATGAAGGAACCATAATAGTTTTGTGTGGTAGATGTTATAGCATGTCTTTGTGATATTTTTATCCAAGCATTGCTGATATTGTCCATGGGGTTAGGGGCAAAATTGTTGTCTTGCGCCAACCTGCAATGTTTAAGAATGAATTAAAGAAGATTTAGATCCAGATGATTACTTGGATCGCCACCAGTACCCAATGAAGCTTTTCTTGGGCCATTCCCCCCATTCTTACTCAGTTATTCTGCTAAAAGAAAGGCAGGCATCAAAAACACCAAGCGCAATAAGAATTATCACTTGAAACTGGCTGATATTTTCAGGGAGATGCTTTGAGGTTTTTTTGTCACTATAACCAAAACTATAACAGCAACAGCAAAATAATAAATGGAGCAATGTAACACAATGCTGGTCACTGGCTGCAGCTTTGCCAAATGGAGGCACTACAGTAACTGATGGCAAGTTTTGACACATCAAATTAGAATGAGCACTGAAAATGCCCTACCCTCAAAGCAACCCGCAAAGAAACTGTATCTGTAACTGTAAACATGGCATCCAACCAAGTCCAGGTCACACTTATGCTCTCATAAGTTCCCATCATAAATTGAACATACAGTATATATCCTTCAAAAACACTTGTTTCCATTCTAAATAGTGTGCATGCTGCCACCGCACTTCTTTTTCGGCATCCCTCAAAATGTCTATTCCTGTCTCTGGCAAACTTCCGTTTTCCTCGTCTATCCACAAATGTCCAAATGATAGGTTTTGTGTCTGAGGAGAAAAGGGAGTCATGCTTCACTAGACGGATAACAGCAAAACATCTGACTCCTGCCAAGGAGAAGGAACAAAGCAAAATCCATTCTTTTGTCCTCATCAGAGGCCTACTTCCTTTGTGTCCCCCTCCAGTCGTAGTCCTCCCACTCAATTATTCCCGACAAACAACACGCTTGTCAATCTTTTCCTTTTCAATAGATAATAGTCCGTCTATCCCATTCTGCCCAACAGTCGAGCCAATTAATTCGATCAAGCTGTTGAAAGTCATTTTCAGTCGCAGCGGGAAGGCAGTGCCAGAGTGACAGCGTTGACTCACCATACCCATTGTAAAGAGAGGAACAGCAATTTGTAAACTAAGGTAAATTAGTCTGAATGGATCCATTGGTAATTTCATATCTGGACCGTTCAATCATGTTTTTGTGTGTATGATTTGAATTTTATTTATGCTCTGTCACACAATGTGTATGTGTGTGCACATGCATTTGTACATTTGCATGCCACAGTTAGAGCCAAACCTGTGGTTAGGCTGTGCAATCATTCCGTCTTTTCGGTGTGAATACAAGAGGAAAACGCAGCAGACTGTGACATGTTTTTTTTAATTTTACGTCTGCAGCCTGGCCCGGTCATAACTGATGTGATATATGTCAAGGATTATTTGCCTATTTCAGGTTTTCCTGGAGAAATGGACCAAGCCCCGTGGTAACTGTTCCAACTGAACAGTTTGTCTTTGACTTCCTCAAAAGCAAAACCTTGGAACCTAAAGTATGACTTTTCTCATTAAAAGATGATGAGTTTAACGAGGAGTGTGCGTGAATGAACCCTTTTTTTTTGCTGATACTAGCTATCAAACTAAGCATGAAGGCCTTTGATGTAGCTCTTCGTTGTTTGAGGAGCTGCAGGAAATTGAAAGGAAAGATCAGGGCAGCATTGGTGATGAGAAGAAAAGGTGGTGGATGGAAAGCGACAGCAAATCAGGGTATTTAGGGACATTGTGCACGGAAATGAACTAACCTTGCATGACCTGCAGGAGCTATCTCTCAAAGTTTGAGGACATACGCGGCAGAGAAGCAAAAGCTTCTCTGTCAATTGTATTTCTTATTTCTAAAGAAAACACAAAGCAATATTTCAAAATTCTGCATCATCATTCGAAGCCACTTGCATCCAAAGCTTTGCTCCTATTCTAGGGTAATCATGTAACCTTTGGAGGATTGCAGAAAATAACACACTCACTCAGCCTTAGAAGAGCATCTGTCCCTGGAGTGTTAAGTGTAAAGTTTGATTAGTAACAACATTTTAAAGAAGTTCACTCAAACCATGAAGAAGGTGAAGAAGCAAAGTCTTTTACAGCAATTCTCACACTCTAAGTGCTTTGTCTGAGTGTGTGTCAATAAGCACCTCCTGTTTCATATTTTTTCCCGTGATGATGAATTTCAATGATGGATTTCAAGTGGATTTACGCAAGATTAATTCAATTTCTGCTCTTTTGTGTATTATGGATGTAGGAATTACCATTTTATTTCAAAAGGCTGTTGCGTATTTTTGTGAATATATTTAAATATTTTAGCCGTATTTCAACACATGAAGTTCACTCGTTCATAAGAGACTTTAATTACTAAAAAGACCCACAGTGCTCCTTTTGTTTGATTTTATTTTCTATCATTTTTACCTAGTTGAGTTCTAATAAATATTGTCAGGTGATGTGTTGGAAGCAGGACAAATGGACAAGTAAGCATCCAACAAACTTTGACAAAGACCTTGAATGACTAGATGACTGGGTCACAGCATCGCCGGAGCTGCAGGTTTCTATCGTTTTCTGTAACCACTTATCCTTATAAGGGTGGCCTGGGGCTGGAGTTTATCCCAACTGACACTGTGTGAAAGGCGGGGTACACCCTGGATAATAAACCAATTCATCCCAGGCCAACACATATAGACAGCCCACCATTCACGCTCGCATTCACACCTGCGGGCAATTTAGAGTCACCAACTCACCTATGTTGTATGTTTTTGGACTGTGGGAGGAAGCGGGTGTTTTTGAAATTGACTCGAAGCCTTCATTACCATTTTCCAAACAGTGGCACAACTGTTAGGAGTGCTAATTCTGTAAAGAGCAAATTAAATACAGACAATGACACAACCAAAACCAATGAATATAAGAATTAAATCATTTAAATAATTCAGAAAAATAGAAAAACAACAGTTTGCTAATAGGGCTAGTACATAATAGTACTAAGACAAACTCTGCACAGAGTCATACATACAGAGCCATACAGAGGTGGATTTGAACCATGAACCTTCTTGCTATGAGGCAACTGTGCTCTACACTGGGCTACCATGCTACCTGGAATTAAATCAATATTAGTTTGATAGGAAAGTCTTTGGGAAGTCTGTGTGTAAAATCAGATCGAAACAAGACGAAATAAAAACTATCAGGCTAATTTATTTTTAAATGAGGAGAATGAGTGGCAGCATTTGGAGCAAAGGTTTATTTTAACCAAATGGGGCTGGGTTCAGATGGGCTAATGGTTTTCATTTAGGGCTGCACTAGTTGGTAAAAATTAGTACATTTCTGAGCTAGTACTTATTTTAAATTTCACTTGAGTTGAATCGATACTAGTTTTTCCAAAATCCTCCCTAATGGCAGCAGTCTCTTCCAACAGGATAATTTGCCCTGTCACTCTGCAAAATGTTTCAGAATAGTTTTAGGGATACAACAAACAACTCGCGGTTTTGACTTTGCAGATGTGATAAACTAAGACGTCTCATCGAACATTTACAGCAGTCTTTTTGCTGCTAATATCTTGGTGCCAAGAGTCCTGGGGAGTCCGTGCCTGAGAGTCCATCTCATGCCAAAGGGGGGGACCTACACACTATTACGCAGGTGGTAATAATGTTATGGCTGATCAGTGTAAATGGGTATCGGTCTTTACCAGGTAAATCCTTACCTAAGAGTTGGAGTAATTTCATTTGAATTATTGTGGCTATGCTTTAAAAAAAAGGAAACTGGTGAATCCAGATGACAATGGCTGTAGACTATTTTATCAAAATGACAGGTAAACAATCACGTGATGCTGTTCATTTATCCCCCAATACTGAGCTCAGGTAGTTTAGCGAAAGACAAGAGAAGTGGGATGTGCAACGTGGCAGGTCAAACCTGGGAAAGTGGGTTTGCTCTGGCGGGAAATTGCTATTTACCAAACTGAAAATGGATTGTGCCTTTCCGACATTTTCATAACCCAACAGGCTAAAGTAACCTTCAGCAGAAAACAGAGTGATTACAGAAACGGGAGGAGAAGATGGAGGGGCAAAGGCAGTGCAAGACGTCGGGCAGAAAGCAAGGACATGTGATTGCTTGAGAGATTTTAAAATGATTTGAGTTGAGAGAAAGGAAACAAGATGGGTAGAAATAGAAAGAAAAGAAAAAATGATTTGGAGGTCATGAGTAAGAGGCGAATCACTGCCTCATATATAAGCAAACAGGAATATAAGGATAATAGATGAAAATGTTTAACATTTCCTAAATGCTTGCATCTTACCTGCTAGAATAATGTTCAACATCGCTATCAAACTGTACAACTCACTGAGCCTCAAGAAACAATGTGACCTGACAGAGAAATCACACATGTACAACAGAGCAGGTTGATATCTAGTCTTCAATAAACCTGGCATGTTATTGTTCACCATTAAGTGTCATCTTCATTATTAGCGTCTGATATGAGTGAACAATTAAAAACAACGTATATGCTCCTCATTTAACGAGTGTCACCCGGTCGTGATTTTCAATTTCAGGTGCATTCAACAATTGCATTCAGCATTTCAAGAACATTAAATGGAAAATACAAACACGACGATATAGAGAGGCTTTAGTTGTGGTCTTAAAGAAAATCACTTAAATGGATAGGTTATCATTTTGTGTCAAATTAAATCTATTAATACTGCACTATATGTTAAATTACTGTTGTTTTTTAAAAAGTATTTTAAGTTCCCCTAACACCAGATATATTTGTATAACTTTCCATTCCATTTTCTGCCAAGTCAAGTTGCGGTGGCAGCAGGCTATGACATCTATTCCACTTGTCCCTCACCCCAGCAACACTCTCCAGCTTATCCCAGGGTATCCTGAGGCAGTGTCATGCCAGATGCCCAGTAGGATGTGCCAAGAAAACCTACAAAGAGAGACATCCTTGAGGCACTAATAACTAGTCAGATGCCTAAGAAGCACCTCAGTTGGCTTCTTTTGACCCAAAGGAGTTTTTGGCGTTTTTCAGTTACATGTTTATAAGCATGAGGTAAGATCAGCCTAAAACTTTTAAGGGGTCCTGAGCAGAATTTTAGTGAGGCCACCACAAATGACAAACTATTGTCAAAGCTTGATCAGGGCTCTAATGAGGAGGGAAAAGGCAATTTCTACAGCGGTAGGACCCAGTCAATAGAGGGGACCACAAAATAGGTTAGATACACGTTTATTTAATTATTTATTTTAATCTGAGGTATTTAAGCTGTCTTGAGAGGAATTTCAAATCCTTTTCAAGATTTCAATTTTTTGACTGACCCGGCTATGGAGCATTTGTTTATTCAAATGCTGCCAATGAAGGAAGCAGAACCTAAATTAGAGCAGAGCCAAAGAGCACACAGCCATGATCACCATCTTAGTTTGCTGTGTATGCCAGAATTGCCAGAATTTGCTGATTAGCAAAGCACACAAAGTCCCATCTCAAAATCATCAAGTACATATTTCACTCTCACACCTACTGTCCGTTTTGGCTTCTTCTTTGCATGAATGTCTGAAAACTAAATTAAATTGAAGCAGAAACTCATTCAAACCTTGCATGATAAAAAAATACAACCACTCTTTTCCTCATAAAATTGTGCAAACCACTCAATGGCGCTGTTTTGCTGGGTAGAAACAGATGATATGTAGTGCTTTTCTAGCCTGCTGACCACTCAAAGCGCTTTACATAGTGAGCCTGCATTTACCCTTTCACACAAACATTCAAACAGTGATGACAGAAGCTGCCATGCAAGGAGTCAAATGCTCCTCAGGAGCAGTAATTCCTCTCGCCATCATTCACACACCAATGGAACAGCCATTTGAGTAACTTCTGGCTCAGTATCTTGCTCTAGGACACTTCGACATGTGGACTGCAGCGGCCAGGGATCAAACCACTGACCTTTAATAAGTGGACGACCGCTCTACCAACTGAGACATTGTCGCCCCCCCGTGATCAATACAAAGACATAATAAGGAGAGGCTGTGGGAATGTAAGTGAAGTCTGTGTGCATGTGTAGGGAAGTAAGACAGAGGATATCAATAGGTGCAACTAATAGATCCTAATTATGAGCAGCCTCATTTTACACAAATGGCTACCCTTCTGACCCCAAAGAACGGCAGAATATATTATGTCTTTGTTAAATAACAGAACAAAGTCCCATCCAGATGAGAATCTTGGACACAAATATATTCAACTTATTCATTCCCCTTAAATTTGTCCATCTGAGACTGTCTTCATTAGTTGAGTGGACCAAAAGATGGCGATAACAGCGTTAGCGAGATAATAATACGTTCTCTATTATTTCAGTCATGAGTTTTTTTATTCTACCATTAACATGCATCATTCGGTATGCTGAATCAAGTTTTTAATACTTTTATACAATGATAATCTAATAATTCGCTCACTTCATTTTAGGTCATAACTTGGTTCATTTAAAGGCATATAAGAAACAGTTCAGACCTGCAAAATAAGAAAGATGAAAAATGGATGTTTCTTGTCATTACACTGATCAGCCATTAGATTATAACCTATGATTTGTTTGAAGTGAAAATTGATTCTATAGCACAAATTGCTGAATTGGTTGAAGTTGCTTCGGTTGCTGCGTATGTGGTTGTATAGTTACAGACAGGAAAAGAGTGCCCATGCCGGACCACGGAGCAATGGAAGAGTTTTTGCCTGCTCTGATGGATCGCTTACCAGGGGGAAGCAATACACTGTGGAAGTTGGAAAACTGGGAGAGTTAGTGTGATGTTTCGGGCATTGCTCTGCTGCGAAACCCATGGGTCCCTCTATTCATGTGGATGTCACTTTGACACGTACCACCTACCTTGTTAAACACCAAGTACACCCCTTCATGGAAACAAAATTCCAAATGGCAGTGGCCTCTTCCAGCGCGATGAAAGACACTTTGCTTTATTGCAAAAATGGTTCAGCAATAGTTTCAGGAACACGACAACGATTTCAAGGTTTTTTACCTGGCCACCAAATTCTCCAGGTCGCAATCCAATCAAGTTCTTTGGTATGTGCTGGACCAACAAGTCTGACCCATAGACGCCCCATCCCACAAATGATACTTCTATTATATAGGTCAGACCTATATAATACTAGGTAGGGGTTTGTTATGTTATGGCTGATCAAAATAGCAGCATCTAAGTAAGGATGCTATCTGTGGACTTCAGACAAATGGCAAATATCTGAATGTATATGGTTTTCAAAGGTGAACAAAATACAAATTTATTTTCCTATCAGTCACTTTAAGAATGTGTCCTTTTGAGGACACTTAATGACCATCTACAATGCAGATTCAAGAGCACAAACATTTCTCCTATGTAAGTTGTTATTCTGGAACCATAAACTCCATAGAGGCATTGAAAATGCTATTCCCTGGACACCTATTATAGACTATTTTAGAGGTTGCATTAATAATATTTCACCAAAGTTCTACAAACCGGAGGGTGAGCTTCCTAAATTGACTCAGCTGGTCTCTGTGGTTTGGCTCTGCAGTAGAGTCCACTGTGTAAAAGCTGTGGGAATAGTCATTTCTGCTTATAAATATGTATAGCTTTTTGTTCTTCGTCCTCCCCGTGGAATGAAAATGGGACATTCATTGGTCGTGTGAGAGTTGGGAGGCTTTGTTCCTCGCTCACTGAATGAAATACATTGAAAGTCACCAGCAGCACTGGGAGGTTAATTGCTGAGTTATAAATCACACAAGACAGTTAGGGTATGGGTGCTGTGACCACATGGCTGTAGTCACACAGGTTATGATAAAAGACCCTGTCTGCAGTACTTTGAGGCTGTCATAAAAACAATAAGAAGAACCCTGTTTGTGTGATTTTTAATGGTTTGTGCGACCGAGTAGTCCAACCAGTGCGCTTTCTGATTTGTCATCAAAGATGTAATCAAATTTGAAATAGCCATGAGATTAAAACCACCTTCCTAATATTCTTTGGTTCCCATTTTAGCTCTGAAATGCAGAAACTACGCGTAACTGGATCCAGACATAGATTATAAACTTGATCTGGGATATTAAAATATATTTTCGTACCTGAGGTAATGCAGAGTCATTCAAATTGATTTTTAATGTTTCTGTAAATGTGATTCTGAAGATAAGAGTATCTTTCAGGTGATATATATTCATTTTCCTTCGTTTTTACTGTTGTTATGTCTAATTTTTATGGTTTTTGCAGTTTTGCACATTATTATGTTGAATATTCAACACTTTTTTTTTAACATCCTTCCTGTATGCATAATTTTTCCTTGTAGAGTATTGTTTATTGTAAATAGTGTACCAATTTTTGCAAAATAGATTTACTTCTTTTTTTTCCATTTTATGCTCTGCACACATAATGTGCTGCTTATCTCCCTTTGGTTTATTCTATTCTGTTTTAATTTGACTGCGGCCGTTAAACAACTCCGCGGTGGCGACGCCCTGGTGGTGGATAGGATCCGCCCTGAGTATCTGAAAACTCTGGATGTTGTAGGGCTGTCATGGCTGACACGCCTCTGCAACATTGCGTGGACATTGAGGGCAGTACCTCTGGAGTGGCAGACTGGGGTGGTGCTTCCCCTTTTCAAGAAGGGAGACCAGAGGATGTGTCCCAATTATCGGGCATCACACTCCTAAGCCTCCCTGTGAAGGTCTACGCAAGGGTACTGGAGAGGAGAGTCCGGTCGAAAGTCGAACCTCGGATTTAGGAGGAACAATGCGGTTTTTGTCCTGGTCGTGGAACACTGGACCAGCTCTATCCCCTCTCGAGAGTGCTGGAGGGGACATGGGAGTTTGCTCAACCGGTCCACATGTGCTTTTTGGATCTGGAGAAGGCTTACGACCGTGTCCCTCGCCGCATCCTTTGGGGTTGCGGCGAGAATATTGGGTGGATGGCCCACTGCTACGGGCCGTCCAATCTCTGTACTGTCGGAGTCAGAGTTTGGTTTGCATTGCCGGCAGTAAGTCAGATTAGTTTCCGGTTGCGGTTGGACTCCGCCAAGGCTGCCCTTTGTCACAGATTCTGTACTTAATTTTTATGGACAGAATTTCTAGGTGCAGTCAAGTGGCGGAGGGTTTCGGGTTCGGTGGCCTTAGAATACTGTCTCTGCTTTTTTCGGATGATGTGGTCCTGTGAATTCGGACACCTTTCCACCAGAAACTGTGTTAAGATTCTCAACCATTAGTGTTACAGAAGCTCCTCTGTTGGATTGGACCACATGGAATAACCCTGGATCAGCTTTCACTAAGCCTTGGCAATCAATTACCTAGTCACTGCTTCACCACTTGTCCTTCCTTTGGCCATTTTGGTAGGGACTAACCACTGCATACTGGGAACACTCAACAATTCCTGCTGTTCTTGAGCTGCTCAGACACAGTGGTCTAACAATCACAATTTTATGCATGTCAATGTATGCAAATCCTTTCTCTTACTCATTTTTCCTGCTTGAAACGCATAAAACTAAAACCACGAAATGTTCACTTTCTGACTAATATATCCCTCCCACTAACATCTGCCATTACAATGACATAATCAATGTTATTCTTTTCACCCGTCTCTGTATGTCTCAAGCAATCACACCTACATTTACAGCCTTTTTAGAGCTCCATACTGTGTTTTAGAGAGACATATTAAAGATGGAAGAGATTTAAGACTGTTTTTAATGTAACATTTCAATATTCTACTTTTCTTTCTTTATATATGCCTTTTTGGATGCACTCATGCTCAAAAGTAGTATCATTCCTGAACTCACCTTGGTTTTGTATTATTCATTTCAAATCCCACTTAGGGAGGCTTTAAAGTTCAAGTTTGATGAATACAGCCACCTGGGTTGCTGTGGAAACCAGGTTGACGTATGGACAGGTTGTTGACAACACTGTGAGTGGGAGTTCTAGAGGCTAGAAAAGCACTTCAAGATTTATGAATTTGACGGTACAGTTCAAATGTGAAATCCACTAGCAGAAGAAAGAATGTGTTTTTTTTTGCTGCGGATACAGATGTTACAGAAGTCCACACCAAAGAAGAAATCAGAACAGAGAATTCACTTTTTAAAACTGATATAGATTTAATGACAGAACTTCATAACTTACCAATGGAAATAGCTCAACATTTGGGAAGTATGTATAATGACTTGATATGAGTACTCTCAATCTTCTCATCTAACCTTCAGATATGAGGTGAATGAATAAACACATTCCCAAAGATGCCAATGGAAACAGGCACAATTCTATGCTTCTCTTTTTAGGAACTGAAGGTCATAGCCTTGTGAGGACTACTGGAAAGAGATCATAGTTTACCCGGCTCTTTATTTACCACTATAAGAACTCTTTAATCCACATTCTGTCTGCACCGAACGGGCTTGTTGCACCGACAGTCTAGTCTGGAACCTTATCTGAGGCAGGTGCATGCTGGAATGCCAGAATGCCAGAAGGTGGAATGGACTGAAGAACTAAGTTTAATAAAGTAAATTGAGAGATCTGATACTATTTTCTATTTGCATGTTTTGTTACCACTCTATAATAAGTCTGACCTCATAAAGAGTTTATGAATGCTTAAGATTAATTATTATTAAGTAGATTGTGAACACAAATCACAGTTCCAATAATTAATTAGATAATTAAAAAAAAGTTGGCATTGGCAAATAGTAATAATAATAATAATAATACATTTTATTTATAACAAACTTTATATGTGTATCAAATCTCAAAGTGCTAAAAGGTAAACACATATACAAACATCAATAAAAAAAAAAATATATATAATAATAATAATAATATAAAAATATGACCAAAAAGAAGCAATGTTAATTAAAAGTTATAGGGTCTAAACGTAAGTGATATATTGATCCTTTATTGATTGTTGAAACGTATAAGTTGCTTAGGATCCTTTATTAAGGGGTTTAATAATAAATAATACCTGAATTATAAACCATTTATAAATCTTTTATACGGGTAGTCTTATTGTAAAATGGTCCCAATGTTTCTTACTCCAAAGGCTAAACACCTAACAATTATATAAAATTTAAATGAACAGAATGAAGTCGTCTGAAGGGTTTAAGACAGAGGTCCTAACGGCGGGTGCCAGTGGGAGAGGTGATGTGACCTTGTGTCATTTACATTGGTCACTGTAATCCATGGGTTAAGTCCGAAGCAACCGGACTTCTGTTGTGGTTTGAAGACGTTTCACCTCTCATCAAAGAGGCTTCTTCAATTCAGACTTCCTGGTGGGGTTATCATGTGAGTCATTGGCATAATGTGAATCCAGGTGTGGTTGATGGCGAAGCCGTCTGGGGAGGGACGTTAAAACTGCATTGTATGAGGGTAATAGATGAAAGGGTCTCCGTGTTGAGAGATGGCCGCTCCAGTTTGAGTTTCATCAGTTTGTCCTGATGAGCTGCTCTCCTGTGCTAGGTCATGTGCCTATGAAATGGTTGTTTGGTCTGCCCTATGCACAGATCCGGGCACTCCTTGTTGCATTTGACTGCGTAAACCATGGTGCTCAGTTTGTGTCTGGGTCTCTTGTCTTTGGGGTGAACCAGTTTTTGTCTGAGGTTGTTGCAGAGTTTGAAATGAACTGGGATGTTACGTTTGGATAAAATCCTACATAGATTTTCCGAAACTCCAGTCAGGTATGGTATGACAGTGCTTTGGCGCCTGTCCCTCCCTTCCTCGGTGGAGTTTTTCTTCTGGGGTTTCTTTGCAGACTTGATGAAAGCTGTTGTCCACACTAACACACTAACAACGCACATGATACCCCAGCAGACAATCAAGAACACTCTGCTCTGAATGACTCCTGCTGACTCATACCCACCCACATTAGTTATGCACGGCCTACTGCCAACGAATCCCTGTGTACTACTGGACACCTACTCGAGGTATAAAATCCCCGACTCCCCACCGACCAGCTAGAACTGAGGAAGCCGCTTGGATGAGGGGTTGAATGTCTTCAAAACCAATACAGAAGTCCAGCTGCTCTGGACTCAACCTACATGGATCAACATTACGTGGATGAATGCAAATCTACAAAGACAGGTTGCTTTGGTCCCTGTGTTCTTGGCTCTGAGCAAGTTTCACAATCCTGCTTGTTAGGAATGCCAGCACATTTGTATGAAGGAGGACAGACCAAGAGCTCATACACAGGAGAGCCAAGAGTATCCTCACCCCATTAGTGAAAACCTGTTCTTTGCATTTCCATCTGTCAGTCACAGTACTGTAAAGAGGCCCAGCGCAATATAAATGGGCTTTTGGTTAATCATGTCCGAATAAAATCAGACTGCAACTGAAACAAAGAATTGAATCTGAGAAAAAGAACCGCAAAACAATGGAAGTATTGACATTACATATTCAGAAAATTATGAATTATGAAAAAAAAAAAAAAATTGGACACAAGTGGCACTGTGACACCAATTTCATGTCTGGGTTCAAAACTGCAAGAATAAACACCTCATTGTATCAAACAATAGCTGGCTATTCATCTTCAATAACATCTTCAGTAGTACTGACTTCATAGGACATTGTCTGAGAGGTGTTTCAACATTAATGTCACACGGGAACCAAAGTTAATCTCTGGATTGTTTTATATTCTTATGGAAATGACTTATCACTCATTAAATGTCTTTGTATTTGTTGAGGCAAATATCATTGAAAATAAGTGATTTTAATGACAAGATAGATCCACATTAATACATTCTTTTGAAAGTTTGATACAGAGAAGGAAACATGAAGGAGTTTATTATATCACATTAAATTAAAGGTTTTTGTTATGGTAAATTAGATTCACAATTGTATAGAACAATTTAGATGCTTGATGAGTTTATTCAGTAAGCAGGGCCGTGTGAGCAGGTCAGAGTCAAGCAAAACGTATATAGAGCAAAGACAAGGATTTCAAAATAAAATGTTTTCATGTAAGGCTCATACTATTAAGTCAATTCAGTAATCAAAATAAAACAGTCATAAATTTGTGAATTTTCCTTCAAACACAGATCAACTTAAAAAGAGTTTGGTGCTTACTGCTAAACAAGGTATATGTTACTGTGAATAAGCATTGGTGCACCTTCTAGAAACAAGGCACATGTTTGGGGCTAGCCAAAGAATGTAGGAAAGGGGGCCCTAAATAGCCTCTGATATGGGCACATTTTGCACTGAAGACAAAACACCCCACACAAACTTTGTGCCACAACCACCTAGACCCCTTCAAACAAAGTTAGGGCAGCTGAATATTTTTAAATTAGACACCATGATAAATGAGTGTCATTCATGTGCGTGCGTTTGTTTTTGAAGTGATGATGTTTTCTGAGGGTATTATGATGCATGATGTTTAACTCAGCCAGAAAGGGGTCCCAAGTCAGTGAACTCCTGGTGCTGGACCCAAATAGATAAATGGAGGTTTCATAGGGAAGGGCATCTACTGTAAAACCCGCAACAAGTCAATATTCAGAACACTGTTCAAACCAGACTGGTCAGAGGACAGGGCAAGATGGATCGATGATCAGCTTTGGTGACCCCAAAAGGGAACAGTATAAAGGGGAATGAGTAAGAAGATAATGGTGAATAATGTTAACTGTCCAACACCCTTTATGACTAAATTCATTGGATGGGTTTTTATGGGGGACGAAGAGGTGTGTGTGAGTGGGTGTGTGGGGCTTCCAGCTTCTACGATCGCCACGCGTGCAGATGGACTCAAACTGCTGTGAAGGCATGCATTTAAATCAGTCCTACTCCAAGCTGTGCTCCAAATGCAGGCGCAAACATGCACGTGCCTTTATTTTGAAAAGGCTTTTCCGGTAATATCCAGCTTTAAGTATGTCTGACTTGACCAAATCACAGGACACGCAAAGGACAGCTCTGCCTCTTTGCACTGGCAGTCAGTCCGGACCAATCTGTTTCCAGTGTATCTGGGCAAGGACACGCGCCGGGAAAAGTCGGAAACGGAACGGAACCGGTAAGAAGAAGCTTCTTCGTTTCTCCTTTTTAAATTTTTTTTTTATTATCGCTGTGAGGGTGAGTCTTGTTTCTGAAAAGTTTTGATTTGAGTTTAATTGGATGTGATAGTCTCCGTTTTGTTTTGTTAGACGCACGTGTGTTGGCGTGAAGTTTTACTCGGCTCTTGTCTTCTGGATTTTTGGATCATACTGATGGTCAGGACTGGATCAGGACCGCACAACGTGGTGGTTGTGCGTAATTACGCATCATGCGCGCCATGCAACTACACCGCTCTTAGTGCACTTGTCATGCCTTTGATATATACTTAATAATATTTAGATGTTTTTATAAGTGATGACGAGAATACGAACTTTAACACACGAATACCGTAGAATTAACTCAATGTGACATTGAGAAGAAATAAAGAGGTGTCCCTGAAGCTGATAACGAGTTTTTTTTCCTGCATTCTTTTTGCAGTTTTGCCCTTTTAACCTCTGTAATGTTCATCTTCATGGAGTCTGCAGGTTCATTTCCTTTGGAAATGGGAAAAAGTGAATTGGCATGGGACTTCGAACTGAGTCAGATATGATCTTCCGCATCTTCACAGCCTTCTGCTCAGCGAGGGATTTTTGAAGTTTGACATGTCTTTTTTCATCAGTCCTCTCATTAATAAAAAAAAATCAGTAATTATTTAATTTAATACTCACCGCAGTACAAAGAAGGGTATTTATTATTAACATCATAATTATAATCTAAATGGTCCCAGGATATGTGCAAGACATATAAACTTGACAATAAAGTTAAAAAACAGGACCTCATAATTTAAAAATAGAGAAAAGGATATTTAGCTACAGAAGTGTTCTTGAAAAATAGTGTACGGGATTTAAAAGAAACCCTGCAATATAATCACAGGAATCGATGTGGTGCAGATGTGGTGGGACCAGAGTGGAGTGTGTGACACTGTCACTTGACTCTATGGCCTTTTTCTACTGGACACCTCTTTTACTGGGATTGGTGCTCAGTAGTTGCAGCCATTGAAAGGTCTGATAAATCAAGTGAAATACCACTCGGTTGATTAAGAGAAATTGATCTAGTCCCACTGCTCGGTAAAGGCTTTTCAAGCTGGCTTCTCCGCCTGAATGGCCGAGGCTGATAGATGCTGCAATCATTCTTTCTCTTATAGGAAAGTATGGAATACGTTTCTCATAGACATCAGGGTTTTACTTAATTATTATTTCTATGTATTGTTGCACCGTAAGGAGTCACATTAAACATTTATGTATAAGTAGGTAACATGGTGGTGTAGTGGGTGGCACTGAGGCTTCACAGCAAGAAGGTTCTGTGAGCCTATGTTGCATGTTCTCCTTGTTTTTGCTTGTTTACTGCAGGTTCCTCCGGCAGTCCAAAAACATGTGGAAAATAATTACTCTAAATTTAACTTTGTGAATAGTTGTATGTCTTTATGTGTTGGCCCTGTGATGAACTGGTCAATTGTTAAAGGTATTCTCCATCTCTCACCCAATATCATCTGGGATAGGCTCCAGCTATGGGAGTGAATTTATATTCTTCTTTAGTATTGCTCGACCTGATATTTTTCCATTTTCTTTAACTACACAGAAACTACTTCTGAGGTTTTCCACAAAACTTTGTTTAGCATGCTTTACCTTGTCACGACCCTTCCACAAATATGCATGCAGATCAATGTTTCCAATTTAGCGAAAACATTAAAACCACCTGCCAAATAGTTTGCATGTCCATCTTCTGCCACTAAAACAGATCTGTAATGCACTGTGTGTTCTGCATAGTTTTTTATCAGAACCAGCATCAGTCTGTCATCAATTTGTGCAGCAGTATTGTGGGTCAGGCAACTCGGGCTGGCCTTGCTCTTTACACTGGAGGCCATTCACCAGTTATTAACCATTGCAGCCCTGGAACAACCAACCATACCTGAAGTTCTGGTGAAGCTCCGTTTGTTTAGACATCACAATCTGGTCATTGTCAAAGTTGCTCAGATCTTTATTAGTGCACATTTTTCCTGCTTCCACCACAATAACCTCAAGCCAATATTTTCAATTAATGCCTAATAGATCCCACTATCTGATAGGTTCCATAATAACAAGATAATGAATGTTATGTTATTATATAATGTTATGGCTGACTGAGTATAGATTGTAATTTCCTACAATGTAAAAACAGATAAAAACGTTCTCCCTTAATCACGATACAAACTAATGAGATGGAATAATGTTGTTTAGTTTTTGTTTTGTTTTTTCACTTCCTGCTGATTCATGGTGGCGACAGACAACCACCCAGCCTCTCATGATGTTTTGGTAGAGAATTTCCACTTCAGGAAGCCAGTGGCCACAGCAAAATACATTCCAGTGGCTTCTCGCTCTTTTTCAGCGCTCAGTGCTGAAAACACTTGTTCATTTCACACAGTGATTTGATAAAATCACGAATATGATTGTAAAAAGGGGGTCATTCTGGGGCTCCACTGCTTTAGACAGCCACGATTACTAATGGTGTGGTTTGGAGAAGATTGAACTAGGAAAAAGGAATGTAATGTTGTTTTAATATGGACCTCGTTTTTGACTGAGTGGGGTTACTAAAATCAGCACCTTCAGAAGATTTGTACCAGAACAAAGTGTCTGCATATATTGATTGAGATGAGTTTAGACTGCTTCTGTCATGCTGTCATAGTTAGCGTATTTAAGACATTGTATTCAAATATATTAAATGCTATGCATTCTTGCAGAACATTTTCATGTTTTTTGGACAACCTCTTGATATTTTCTCTGGGATTTTACTCATCATTTTCTTAAGTGCTTGCTTGCTTTTTTCTTTTGACCTTTTTTCGTTCTTCCTTTTTACTCTTGTTGTGTCTGGATTATCACCTGCTGAGCCAAGGTGACCAGAATGCTAACATGGAGCAGCAAAAACAGCTGGAGCAAACTAAATATATTCACGTCTAAATGTTTGCACTACTCTTCTCCTTCTCTCTCTCTTTCTCTTACTCAGTGTGACTGTTAACCTTAATTTCATCTTACACTGAAAGCGAACAGGGAAGCACAGTGACCTTCAGTTGGGTTCCATAGAAGGTTCAGTGAAGTACCTACTTGTTGCTTTTCTCATTGTGAATACAAATGTGAATACAAATTGGGGGATGCTTCGTACTGAAGGACATCTCTTGTTTCTAAGAGCCACACGGAGCAACGCTTTCTTATCTGTTCCCTCCAATACACCTGTGTTTAGGGAAATGATTCCCAAATTTCCTACTTATTCAGATGCTGTCTAATATCAAATTTGACAGATTATAAATTCCTCTGCCCTACTCCAGGGGTTGGGCGAGGATTGACAAGTTTCTAGACATACCTCTCTCCCTCTCTCTCCCTGAAGCCGTGACAAGGTGGTGGTACAGTTCTACCCATCACATCTCTGCAGTTCTGGCTGGGTTGTAGCCCTGCATGAAGCCTGAGGTGGCAGAGATAGTGGGCGTCAGGGATCTGACAGCTGCACAGAGGTTGCTTAAGGGCATGCAGGGTTGCCCTTTCCTGATATGTGCGACCTCCCTCATCCAACCCCCTGCCAATCACAGAGGAGGTGCGATCCATGGGGTAGTCTCAGCAGTGCCTATCTACTCCTCAGTGGGGAGCTGAAGAAGGGAAACTAGATCCTGGGAAGGATGGGTTTACTTTTTACCTCTATCTTTAGCCCTTTTACACAGAAATTGTGCAGTTGCACCAGAACAAAGAGCCGTCTTTGCAACGCCTTAGCTTGTTTACACTGACCAGTGGACCAACGATAACGCAGTGTCTCGTTTTTAATGTTGATGCGAGGTTCGGTGAGATAAAAACGTAGTGCCTTCCTACCAATGGCTTACCAATGGCAAAAAATTATTATTTGCCTTCCCTGTCACAGTTTTAATCTAATTTTTGTATTTTTGGCTGATTTTCTTCACCTTGGACCCCTTAAAAGTGGTCCGATGGTTTAAATAAAACATAGTCAAAAAGTCACAAAACCCATGCCGAATTTTTCTCTCTAGTTTGAATTTTTTCTCTTCTCCCCTTTCTGAAGTGAAACATCACACATGACGCCTCCATTACATGCATACATAAATGCATGGTTGAATATAGCTGCACCATCCTGGCAGTAAGTATGCTGTGTAAATGCAGCCTTGTTTCAGTATAATATCCCTTATAGATCATCTCATGATAACTTTCTCCTTCCCATTGAACCCAAACATAGGGCAATCCAGCATTAAAAAGTTACTAGAGAAGAAAAGGAAAGGAAATGGCAGTTTGGGTGGAGTGTCAAAAGCACATTCAGCATCAGCCCTGCACTTAATTTGATCTCAACTTCATTGGTTGTAATGAAACCATTTTCCTCAGTCCTCAGCCGTAGCATAGATACATACATACATTCTAAGACACATGCGTAATGGATCAAACTGACAGTGGCCCCAGTGTAAGAGCTTCATAATCATTTACATAAACACATGTGCACGCACAGAGGTGCATTTATGCTGCCGGTGGTGCTCTGGGGTTAAACACTGGCTTAGTGTGTCAGCCAGGTAAAACCCCCTCAACAACAACAACAAACTCTTACACTACTCTACTTGTTTGACTCCAACTGCCCTCAGCAGGAAGGGTGGAGGTGAGGATCATTTGATCAGAAACATGCAGTTGTAGATGGCGCTCATGAATATGCAGATATTGTGATCAGTGGTCTGTATGTGTAGTTTTACTTTTGATTGATGCATGGCTTTTTTTCAGTAACATAAGTGAGAAATTCTTTCAAAGTTGCGATGAGTAAATGACTCTCCGAAGCAGGCCGGTACTGTTTTGAAGTCGCCGTATTGCGTCGCTGAAAAAACTCAGTCGGAGATTTACATCACGACGCTGGGCATCCGCAGATACAACTCAAACAGAAAGCTTTCCCAAAATGCGTTTACATGTAGCGACTGGCTTTCTGAAAAGCTTTCTGAAAAGACTAGGCTACCTCCTTGTAAAGTAAGGAAATCTTATTCGGAAAGGTTCTTTCCGTTCTGAAAGGGGTGTTTACATGCAGCATTTTCTTTCCGATTAGGCGTCTTTTCCGTATCTAATCGGAATTAGGCTGTCTATGTAAACCCACCTACTCTCTTCAACACCGAATCCTGCCACTGCATTGAATTCAATTACATTTCAGACATTCTTTGTAGTACCAAGGTGTGTATCTTATGATTAGTTTCATTATTAGTTTGCCTATTTTTGCATTCTAAGCGCAGGAGAACTCAGGCAACTTCCATGTTTACTTGAACCTATGATGAAGGTTACGGTCTATCCACATCAACAGAAATAGAGTTTTTCAACAAATTTTCTACCATTTGTTTGAGGTGGAATCTTTTTTTTACAGCTTCAACACAAAGTTTGGAACATCTGAAGTTCCTTTTAGATACTACCATGCTCTGATGAATTGACTTAACAGCAGGTACTGATAATTTAATAGTTTGGGATTTGACCCTTTAAAATTGGGGATATATAAAAATATTAAATGAACACTGATCAGCATAAAGGTAAATTAACACCCAGTTTCTGAAGTAAAACAGAAAAATAAACAGAAGTCTGAGGCAGTATAGTTACCTAAACCAATAAAAGGCATTTGGTTAAATGTGCTTTGCCTACACTTTATGTGAATAATATCCTAGTGCAAAGTGTGACAGTAGCAACTTTAACTTTAAAATCACATAGAAAGTACATTAACAGTGTACTTAGAATTAAATCAGCACAAGCAAGCCAGCTAGGCTAGTCAGTTAGCTCAACTTTGGGTTATAAATAAGTGGAGAAATTAAACCTCACTAACATCACAAAAATGCAATAACAATAAACAAACAATAAACAATTTATCAGTATGAGAGCCATAGCAGCAATATCAAACTTACATTATCATTGACTTCTGCACCAGATATAATTGCACCGTCGAATGAACGGAGGGAAATAGACATGGAAGTAGTGCACGATTTCAATTTAAGGTTTTCAAAGTCAGAGCCTCAACTAAATGTGTCTAAAAACGTGGAGAAATCACAACTATTACACACAACTACACTTGTCTTGAATCCTTTTGAAGCTCAATTTTATGTTCAGATTAAATTTATGTCCCCTATTGACCAAGTCCCATTCTTGCAAATCACAAACAACCTGGCGCCGCCATTGGGAGCGTATGCTACAGCATTTTCTATCTTTTCATCATCTATTTTGCATTCAGTTTTGTGCCTTATAACGGTCCTCTCTATGCACCAAAGGGTAACAAGTTTGTTTCTAATGCCAAGCGTTGAAATAATCCTTTCATTAAATCTTAAAATGATGACTTTTCCTTTTCCAAGTATTTGCTCAATGCTTTGCCCAGTGCTCACTGCATAATTAACAAGTTGGAGAGGCTTGTTGATTTGCACAAGTGTGTAATTAAAGCAAACATTTCATCCACACTTGTCTTGCCCTTGACCTAAATCTTCTTGTTGTGAACACAGGAGGGGATGCCAAATCAGCCAAAGACTTTTGAGACACTTATATCAGTTTAAAAATATAAACTTAAGAAATTAAATATATAAATAGTGTCTTGAACTTTAACAGGGCAACTTCATTTTTATATAGCTTCTGCTCATGTAACTCTACACAAACACTCTCAGTCTGTGTGTGTGTGAATGTGAGATGCTGCTTCTATTTTTCTGTGGATCGTCTCTCTGCGCTTTCCAACTTCATGCACCCGTCCTTTGGGATCTGTTTTATCTCCAGCAGTGCAAGCGGCTCCTCTTCTGCCTCCCACCGCTCCAGATATCAGCCATCAAAATCATTACAGCCTACAGGAGGTGGTGCCAAGGCTTCTTCCACTACACCGAACCACCAGACCCCCCATCTCCATCTCTCACTGATCAGGCTAGTGAGACATCTAATCCATGCTAATCAAAGTAACAACCGCCATCTGGAGAGCTGGATATGAGGCACACGCTGTTGTTTTACTTTCGCTTATTGAACCGTACCCGCTGTGAGGAGAAGAGGATGGATATTGATGGGTGTGGCTCAGGTCACCCAATATAGCCTGGTGATGCTGAAGATGAGTTTGTGATGCCGCTATTGACGTAACTGGCTCACTCAGAATTAATTATATAATTCAGCTACCATCTTTCTTTCAGTGCTGCCTTCTCCTCACAATGAATCGGGTCTAAGCAAACGATGAGTGATGGCCTGGCCTTCGAATAAAAGACAGATTATCACCCTCTTCTTACGATATTTGAGCTAAGCAGCTCTAGGAAATTGAGCTGCAATTTCACAGACTGCTTTCACAGTCTTTAGTTTTTGTCATCTGTCAGAGCATTTTTTCTCTCTCCCTAGTATCTTCTTCCATCTTCCACCACTCTTTTACAGCTGATTTGCGTTTACACTGTGCTTGGGGCGTCTTATCATCCGTATAAAGCAGGTGGGCTGAGAATGGTTGAACAACACCTTCAAGAGCCCCCAGAAACTCCTCATCCCCCAGCTTGAAATCCCTCTCAGCCCTGCAGAAGCAGTGGAGACATCATCATCACTCACACAGCTGATGAACACAGCGGCTCAGTCATCCTTCAAATCGATCCACTACTTGTGTTAACTGCATTGATTCACTGAGTCTCTCTGCACTTCTCACCTGGTGGTGAGTCAGTGCTTCAGCATTACATCTGGCGCTCCCTGACATTACATGCAAAGTTGACGGCTGGAATGCAAGTACCCTTTTCACAGTAAAAGTTTCAACTTTATTAGTGTCTCTTTATCTGCCCAGCTGAGATTTAACAAAGTTTTACTCAGTGAGCGAGACAGCCAACCCACAAAGATCCCCCCCCATTTCAGTTCTGGCCATCACAGACTCATACTGGTTCGACAGACCCTATAATGGAACCGTATATTTTTTTGTTCCTCTCAGTAAAGAGAAGAAAGGGCACTGAAAGCAGCAGTCTGCTCCTGGGAGCGTTTTTGCTGACAAAACAGGAGCGGCCGCGGTAAGGTGAACAATCGTAATGACACAGCTGTCAGAAACGGGGCAAAGTAAAAGATAAAGCATCAGGGAATTGATGCACCTGCTCGCTGTAAGAGCCATACAGTACAGAGCTAACACTTACTTTCTTCAGCCAACCTTGGAGAGAAATAGAAATGGAGGACGCAGAGGAAAGTGAAGACTGCTTTTAAAGGGCCTCTGGAAAAAACTTCAGTATTATTTTAGAAAAGGCTTTCAAAAAGCCCACCTCTGCTTTGAACCAATAACTGTCTGCTGCTTTGATGGACAAAGGTAAATACAGCCACTCTATATAAAAGGCTTTATTTCTTCATGATAATGGACATGAATTGGAAGAATTGAACCAAGGCTTTGGAGAGAAATGTCTGCTTTTTATTCACCCCTAACAAGGAGATTTGTAGTCATTTGGGTGTTTGTTTGTCTGTCTTTTTGAAGTATTTCTCATAATACATGACAATACCCACCCCATAAGATCTAATACATAAAAATATATGACCTGAGCCCAAGTAATATTCCAGATCTAGTGATCAAGAATGATAGAATGTATAGCAATAACATAAAATTGTGATTAAATGAGTAGTGATGTGGCGATATGGATTTTTTCTTACCAAAGTTATATACAAAACAAGAACAGCAGTTGGCTACCAAGAAATGGTACGAAGAAAGGAAAAGCAAACATTTAAAATTCACCAAGAGGGAATACAGAGCCAACGGGTCCTAGATATATCTTTTTAAGGGAGCCCTGAGTTAGTTTCAAACATTTACTTTTTAAAAAGTTTAGGTGTATATAGAGGCATTCAATTGAAAATGAGGTTTGTTAATTGACAATGGAGTCACAAAGTTTTCCCATCTAGTATTATTTCATAAGCATAAGCATTTTCATAACATCATCATGGAGGAAGCACAGAGAGGGACAGGAAGACTCAACAGGCTAGTAAAGAGGACCAGCTCGGTCCTGGACTGTCCCCTGGACACTGTGGAGGAGGTGGGTGAGAGGGGAATGTTGACCAAGCTGATATCCATCCTGGACGACAGCCCTCACCCACAACATAGAGACTTAGGGAGCGCTGAGTAGTGCCTTCGGCGGCAGACTGAGACACCCACAGTGTAAGACGAACGCTACCGCAGGTCCTTTGTCCCGACTGCAGTCAGGACAAAGTCGCTTCCGCCACTCACCACTCACAAGACTTTACAACAAATCCCTGTGAGACTGTGTTGTGTCTGAAACCCAGAACTCTGCTACCTCACTACACACCATGTGTGTATCTGATAATCATCAACTGACTACACACCATGTGTGTTCCTTTAATTGCTACACAGAGCAGTATGTATATATATATATATATATATATATATATATATATATATATATATATATATATATATATATATATATATTTATATATAGTTTATATATTACGTTTATCTAAACATGTCTGTAAGATGAGGGAATTGGGGATTAATAAAGTTTTCTATCTACCTATCTATCTATCTGTCTGTCTGTCTGTCTGTCTGTCTGTCTGTCTGTCTGTCTGTCTGTCTGTCTGTCTGTCTGTCTATCTATCTATCTATCTATCTATCTATCTATCTATATATCCATCCATCCATCCATCCATCCATCCATCCGGGGGTAGATAACTTGTCGTAGGGTCCTTGGGCAAAGCCCTGAAACCCTGTCTCTCCGGGTTCTTCAAAGGGGCTGCCCACTGCTCCCTCAGGGACGGATCATATGCAGAGAAATAATTTCATTGTACTGTGTATACAATCAAAAAAGGATTTCTTATTCTTCTATTTATCTATCAGCTGCTACTAATGCACATTATTTCCTGTGTAATGATACAAACAGATATTTTGTGAGCATTCCAAGGCATGGGATTCTGAATTAACATCTATTTGCTAATACTTATGATGTTTTTGTTTTTAGTTTTTCTAATAAATGATTTGCAAATAATATTTTAAGTTTGTTTCTGTGCCATATAGTAGACACAACATCTGTTATATCTTCACACCAACATTATACTTTGTCTTTGTAGTTTTATTTCTTTTAGTTTTTTAAGTTGACATACTAATAGAATACTAAACAAGTTGGTACAGGATCTGCGGACATTTGACGCCCTAGTGACTCTTCGTTGAAAAAAGAAAGAAAAACAGGGCTAGACTCAAAACAATGCAATTCTGTTCTTCAGAGCGGAAATGAACCACAGAGGTCTGTATGAAATCAATAGTTGGATCACTGTAGTGAAAGAGAACACACCAGCTCTGGGCAGTAATATTTACAATGTCAGTCTTGGAGAAAACACAACAGGGAACGTCTGAACGGATTGTCTTGTTTTCTTTTCCGCATGCAAAAGTCTGACATGTACAGGAGTTTATAGACTTACATGACTGTGCGACCAGCAGAATAGATTGTGATCCGTTTTTCATCCATGCATCACTATCTAATAGGACAAATTAAAATAGATCACCGGTGGTTGAAAATATCCACATCAATCTCAGATCCATGGATTTCTTTACGCAACACTTACAAATCATAGTGTTTTATCTAAGCCCTTCTTGTAGTGCTTTGTGTCAAACTTTTAATAGAACTGATCTCTGATCCTTAATCAATACTGATGACGCACAGGTTTTAAAAATGCCCGGGTTCAAATCCACATCTGCCAGTCTTTCTGTGTGGAGTTTCCATGTTCTCCCTGTGTCTGCATGGGTTCTGTCTAGGAACTCCACCTTCCTCCCACAGTCCAAAAGCATGTGATATAGGTGAATTGGTGACACAAAAATTGCCCATAAGTGTGTGTGGTTGTGTGTCTGCCCTGCAATGAACTGGAAACTTGTCCAAGGTGTACCCTGCCTCTTGCCCAATTTAGGCTCCATCCCCCCCCTTAACCCTGAACTGGATAAGCAGTAGATAATGAATGAAATATATTGCATTAAATATTTTAAATAGTTTGAGCCATTATACAAACATACCAAAGAAAATGCACTGCATGAATAAACATTACATGGTATTTGTGAACAGAGGAGACATTAACTAATTTCAGTGAAATATTTTTATTGCCATCTGTAGGAGAAAAATAGTTACAGGTGCTTGTTTAATCATATACTTCTTTTACATCGTTTGAGTGCATTTACATGAATTTAGCTGAAGTCATCACACAGCTAGAATTGTGCAAATGCATAAATTTGGCATTTATTAAGTCAATCATTAAAAATATATTAGAATGGAAGACTGAAAGCCAAAGGGGGAAAAATTTAGGGCTTTCTCTTTGAATAAATGGAATAACATTCATAACTATGTACACATACTATCCAATATATACTATTCATAATGTTTTTTTACTGTTTAATCTGCTGAAATTAAAAATATTTCTTATGTTAGTTTGGGGAAAGCTGTTACTGGAACACGTGTTTTGTTTTGACAATTGTTGGATCATACTTACTATTTAGCAAAAGAAAAAGCAGAAATGTGCCAAACCTTGCCATTAAAGAGACCATTTAGAGGTAAATAGTGGGGTCTGCAATCCAGGAAATCAACTTAGCCGCTGCATAGTACTGACTGCTCATTCTTTTTACAGTCAGATTTTCTCCACATTAATGTGCAAGCAGCTCTGGTGCAAGCACTTTAAAAGATTTGGGGCAGAGGTGAGGAGGAGGCTGGATGCTTTAGCTGCAAGCTCTATGGCGCCCCCTTCCCGCCCAGATCTTGCCGCATTCCGGAATCATGGACTGATTGTTCACTGCACCATCTCTCCTGCCAGTGAGCGACCACCAAGCAGCCATCCCTGGCCCGCCGAGTTGTTTTGCCTGGGTTAACCAAACAGACTTCACCAGATTACCTCTCAATGGTTTCTCGAGTCGGATCTTCATGCTTACTTTCTGGAACGTAAGGTTTCACGCTCCGCTTATTTCTATTGTGTTATAAATACTAACTTTCGTCACACCCTCACCCACCGAATGAGCGACAGAGCCACCAAACTAATGCTACCACAATGCTGAGCACATAATGATATTATTTTTCTTCCATGTAAGCTTTGACCATTGTTTTACTAATAATATAGATTTAAATCTGGATCTTTGCGGCTACATGCCACTGTATTTTACACACAGCGTATTTAAATTAGTTAGTATTCAATTTTTAACTCTAAAACGGTATTTTGCCTATAAATCTAGAAATCTTAGAAATCTCCCGACCGAATGAAATGTGAAAATGGACACGATAAACATGTCTGATGCCAATCAGTTCTCTTCAGGTGCTTCTAATCTTGAATCGTTGTGAATTTGTAGCTGTTTTCGAGTTTACAAAAAGGCAATTTTTTTGCAGCAATTCATATGTTTGAATAAATTTCTCTTGACAGCATGATGGAAAGGGAGTAACTGTGGAAATCATTTGTGGAATATTCTTAACACTGTCTTCTGTCTTTGCCTTTGCTCGAGCTGGACGGTCTGCCCACTTCACAGCCTATATCAGCCGACTCCTCCTCAAGTGTAAACTTTTCTGTGGCACAAGAACACACGGGCCTCCTTGGACCTGAGCTTACATCTCACCCTAAAAACATACAGTGGAGGCTGCCCACAGAGAAACTGACCCCTCACAGGGCACAGAAAACACAGAGAGCAGCTCTGTTTCCCCCTCTGGGCTCGGACACAGGCACACTGGGGCCTTCAGTGGGATGAAGGCAGAAAGACTGGATCGGAGGGAAGGACACACATTGAAGCTCTGTTTTTAACTTCCTCCTCCATCTACCTCTGGCACAGCCTTCTCTCTCTCCTCCATCCCATTTCCCGCCTGTCCACACATAACGCCTTTGAGACTATTAGCTCATGAGATGTGTCTGATCTCCGTGCATTTTTTTCTTGTCTGCTTTGTGATCTACCGAGCCCAAGGGCTCAAGTTGATCCACTTTTACTCAGTAGCAGTGAGTCCAGGTACTTCTGAGAGTGTGAACATTCAGAGCATTTGTGCAAGAGGGAGAATGAGAGGATGCCTGAGTAATGGACCCTGAGGGTACCTCTCAGCTCCCATGTAAGCCTTGCAGCTCTCTCTTGGAGAGATGTTACATAAATGACAGAATATCATCGATGGCCACTTTTTGCTACGCTAAAAGTCTTCTCCCATGTTGGTGTTTATGTTAATGAATCTACTTGCGGTTTTGAAGTGCCTGAATGATAAGCAGCTAACCTAGAAGCGGAAGAGTGGCTCTGACCTTGGCCCACTAGAGGGAAATGCTCTGGTTTGTGACTAATAGTTTGCCCGTTCTTTCTCCCACAACATGCACCCAGAATAGCTCTGGCATGCCCTATTAAGCAGCATTTTAATTGTTAACACGCCATAGTTTGTCCTTGGCACACATTATCTACTTCATTTACATGTCAATCACAATTTAAGAAGGGCAGCGGAGGTGATCATTTTAAAAATTACAAATCCAGTTGCCATTATGAGTGTTTAAAAGTTTTAGCCTCAGCCATACACAGTTTTCTCGGTTCTTAACTGATGATTGACAGATCACACAGGGGAGTAATTTGCCGTATAGAGTGATGAAGGTGAGCTCCACGGTTCGCGTCTTGGGGAATACCACCCAGCCCGTGAAACGATGTGGGGTTTATGGAACAAATTCTCAGTTGTAGGGCATTCACACTGATGCGCTTGATATTCACATGAAATCGTTGTGTAAGGACTGAAAAAGGGAGCTTGAGATTCAAACCCTGCTACTTCTCTGAAGTCAGTCATAGTGCGAAGAAGGGCTGTCACTCAAAAATATTCGCACTATCATCACATCTCGATATTGTGAGGCATCCTCACATCACATTTTGTAAGTTTTGAGCAAACAATTTTTGCTTAAAATTATGAAAAGAGTCTTTCATACTCCTCCATTTGTTTGAACTGCATTTTATTTGTTATTATTATGAGTTATTAGTTGATGAGGCAACCATATCAAAAAGGGGGCTCTGGGTTGATGGGAGAAAGAAAGTTAGAAGAAAGGGAGAAATACAAAGGGAGTCAGGGGAACAAGGAACAATCTACTGTAACACCCCATGGCCCCCCAGAGTTTGAAGGACCCGAGGCCAAGTCTTCCTGGCGGAACGCATGCCAGCCCCAAGGGAAAACCAGCCAGGGGCCGCAGACAAAGCACGAGAGTAGACCCACAGAAGAACAGGAGGAGGACCCGCTGCCCAACCAGAGGCCAGCAAGCGAGCAGAACACTTTGCTCCATCCCGCCCACCTGAGATCTGCGTAGACCCCCGGCCACGCAACTGAGATGACAGGGTACCCCCGATAGTCACACCCCAAAAGGGCAGACCCAGGCCGAAGAGGGAGCACAATGCGCCAGGGCCACACCAGCAGGGGGGCAACAAACAGCAGGCCCCAGGCCCAGTCGGAGGTTGACCGCCCCAAGTACAAGTAGGGCCCACCACCCCGAGACCCAACGTACCTGAAACCCGTCCAGCTCCCCAACACAGAGCCCCCCATACGCCGGAGAGGCCAGGACCCGGCCAGACCACACCACTGAGAGAGTGCCACGACGGCCCCACGACCCATTGGAGATGGGTCCCCGGGAAAGACCGACACGCCCCCCAGGGCCGGAGAACACCCTCCCCAATCTTCTCTCCTAATGTATTTTAAATGATTGTTGGCTAACCTTAGATTATAAATAACTTTTTCTAGGGCAGCTTGCTAATGGTCTTGAGTTGCAACTATTTTGTCTTGCTAATATTTGCAGGGTTGCAGTAAACAGCCATACTCCATTAATAAGATACTTCCTCACCAAATTAAGAAACAATACGTTCTGGCGCAGCGTATATGTGAAGTGGATGTTGTGGTGATGGTCTCAGAAACTTTTGCCTGGGTCAGTTCTGACCTGTGAGATCTCTGACTAACCCGCTTCACGGAAACAAAGTCCTACATGAATTTAGCATTCATTGAAGAGCAACAGCATTAAATGGGCTGGGGCCTATATGAAGGCCTTCAGTTTCCAGTCCTGGCCTCGGCAGTGCTTGGCGTTTGGAAATGAGTTGCCCTTGTTTGTCACTATGCAGTGACAACCAGATGCCTGTGACGAATATTTGTTTCCTAATGTGTGCAGTTCCTCCCTTCCTTCCTCTAACTTTCGCCCTGGGTCTTTCCCCCAGTGAAAACCTTAATCATTGGCACCACTCCTCCTGCCTGTAGTCTGTTGAGCCGTGCTTGGACACAAACCTTATTTTCCCTGGAGAGGTTTTACACTGATGCCAGCCTAAGGGCCTGGCATGCAATCGACCAATGCTGCAAACAGGAGTACACATTCACTGAATCCTCTCCTTGCACTGCAGTACCAGATAGTTGGCAAAATAGGGACACTCACGGGTCCAAATCACCTCCTGCAGCTGGGTGAGTCCCAAGGCAGTGAGAGAGGGCGCTCAGGACTTCCGCTGTTTTAGAGCGGATAGTGTATGCCCTATTAGTTCTCGTGTATGTCTTTAGGTGGTAAACTTTTTCATTTGTCACCTTACTCGTCTGGTTTTATCCCTTTAAAAGTGCGATGTATGTTACGCACTTTCTGATAATGTGTAGTGCCTCCGTGGTTTCCCGCTTGATGACGGAACAGTGCTCACATTGGCGTCATGTATAGTAGTATCAAGGAAATTAAAGCACATGCTCGTGCACAAGAACGGATTTGTAGACGTATTGACATCACAGTATTCTGAATTTGTCTAGGTTGATTTAGTCACAAAGAGAAAGTGAGAACTAATTACCATTTTATCCCAGCATTAAACATTCATAAGCCTTTTTTACACAGTTATCGGGCAACAATGATGCTTACTTTTTTAAATGCCATATTGCGAGGTTTGAAATACTGTATAAGCATCATCATCAGTGTCTAGTGTAGAGACACTGATGATTTAAGCCGATTATTAATTCTTCTAATTTAGTTTCTCCTGCCTTTTTTTTTTATCTTGCCATAAAAATATCAGTCTTAGCACAGTGTGATGATACAAATACACCTCATCATAAAGAAAACAACGTTATTGGCCCAATCACATTTTCATTTAGATGTCAGAGTTTGACTGGAACTTTTATGAATTCTCTATTCTAGCTACTCTAGAGCCAGTCATACATCAAACAATGTAAAACGACATGGAGAATGGATGAAATATTGCATTAGTGTTTCATCCAGCAATTTCCATACAAAGGAAGAGAGGTGATTGTAACAATTTATGCGAGAACGAATCCAGACTAAATCAAATGTTTGTGATATTTTACTTGCATCTATAAGATGTCTGATTCAAATGTTAGTACAGTTGGATGGCAAAATAGGGACACTCACGGGTCCAAATCGCCTCCTGCAGCTGGGTGAGTCCCAAGGCGGTGAGAAAGGGCACCTTTAATTCTTTTAGAACGGTGGAACATCACTGACTCAACATTACGCCCTCATTGTTTTTATACAGAGTGGCAGGATGGAATGATGGCGCACTCTCCACGTTGAACAGGTTGTGTGAAAGAGGCTCTAGGATACTAATGACTCATCTGTAGAATCTGCATTAATGTTTGTTTGGTATTTTGATACTAATGCATTCTCCACTGCCCACCAGCCTTCTTGGATACTCTTTGTCCTTCAGTCTTTCTTTATATAGCATCTCTCTTTATCTGTTTGCTCTGTCAACCCCTCCAACCACCTACTTGTTCTGTCCCTGTCCCACAGCTCTAATATCTGTCTGCTGTCGTGCTCCTATGTCTCCCATTTCAAAAGGAAATTAAATGAGATGCAAATATCTTGGTCCCCTCGCTGCCTGACTAATCAGCCAGAGACAAAAACGAGGACGAAAGAGGAGGGGAGGTAGGGAGATCTGAAGGGGAACGGCGATTAGTCAGAAAAGCAACCTACACAAAGGGTACAGGTTGACTGTGTATTGGTACATGGTGAAAAACGGGATGGCTGTCACTATGTGTAGGCAGAATGTATAATCAAGTGGACGGCTTTCTCTCGCAAACTTTAGCAACAAGATGTAACCCATTGGAATGCTCTTAACTGCTTATTTGTCTCTTTTCTCCCTCATGCTTCTTTCTTGATGTGTGGCTGTCCAATCTTTCAGCCCGCACTGCTTTTTCAGCAGTTTTGTTGGAGTCATTAATTTTTCTCTGCCCTCTACCTTGTCCGTCTCTAGCTCACTTGTTGTTTAATAGAATATATTGTAAGGGCTTTTCAATGCGAACCGGCCAGTTGGAAGCAAGTTGTGCTATTCATTGGCGTAGTACTCGTTGGGATTGAGTGGAGAGGGTCTGAATAGAAATGGATCGAGATAATTGACATCTAAGGCTGTGTCTGTGTCTGCACCTGGAAGGCCTCTGTGTTTGTTTGTGAATACAAATGGGGTGAAAAAAGTTGTTGTAGATGCAACCTTGTTCATTACCATCATTGTTGAAGCTTATCGTGCAACAGGATTAAGTCGGGATGGGAATACTTCAGTGTTTTTCCCTTTAAGATTATGGAAATGAGGAGAATAATGCACTCAGAGATTGCATCACTCCACCAAATTTCCTGGATCAGCAACTTGATCTAGATCTGGCTTAGTAATCTAATCAACTATACTTTTCTCCAAGAGCAACCTCCACCAGATTTCACAGACATGTCTTGCTATTTCTTCTGAGCAATCAACCAGAGTTAGACTATCCTTGGAAGCGTCACCTATGGGTATTTGAACAGAACTTTGATCCAATTGAGTTAATATTTTATAAACCAGAGTGGTAGGTCATCCGACATAACAATAAATAGACAATCGGTGGTGGATCTTTCTGAATCAGGGACCTAAAAAGGAAACATTTTACACAGAGGAGCCATCTGTCAAATGTCCAAGCACATTTCCTGATAAATTAATTAATTTCCTATAAATGCTTGTGTAGGTCAGGATCCTATACCCGCTTGCAATTCCGTGAGAGTTCATGAGTTCGAGACAAGTGAACATTCATACTCACAGTCATACCTACGGGAAATTTTGAGTCATCAATTCATTAGCATTGCATGTTTCAGACTGTGGGAGGAGGCTAATGTACCCACAGGGAACCCACATAAATGCAGGCAAAACATGTCAACTCTGCACAGAAAGCGTTCAGGAGGAATTGAACACAGAATACTATCACTGTGTAGCAACATTGCTACCTAAAATGCCAGCGATTTCCTTTTCATGTATTGTAATTCCTTAAAGTGAAATGAGTTTCACACGTCATTCCTTTTTTCATCACAAAATTTAGGAAATAAAAAATAATAGAAGAATTTTTTAAATATATATATATATATATATATATATATATAATATATATATATATTCATATTTAGTATTTTGGACTTTCATTAACTGTTTGTAAAGAGATAATATAATTCATAAGGATTTTCTTTTTTTGAATATGTTATACATGACATATTTCTAATGCAGCTGCATCAAAAATCACAAACATGGCATAGCCTCCCCTCAACATGACGTAAACGTTCTATCACAATGATTGCAAGAAGTGTTAGCAGTGCAATTAAAAAAAGACACTGACAGGACACACGCAGAAAATAAGTTAAGCCTAATATTTAAGATTTATTTATTTTATTTACATGTAAAATGAAATGAAAAAACAACAATTAAATGAAACAAAATACAATTATATTTATGTAACAGTTCTAATAATCCTTAAACAATTACCTCCAAATAATGTTATTTCCTGAAGATTATGTTTAGACCAATCTCATACATTTTAACCAATTGAGTCTTGCTTGTTCTATAGCGAGACGTATCGAAACCTCATTCATATGTTTTTAACTGATTTTTAAATCCGAAATATGAATAAATACATTTCTGAAATATGATTATTTTAATAAAATCAAAATAGATGTGAGTACTTCAGCTCAAATTATACAAAGAAAATTTTTAGTACAGGGGCACTTCAGGGTCCAGTCAGACTTTCACTGTGGCCAGCGGCCCCTGAGCCCATCCCTGGTTCGTATGTATTGTACTTCATGTTATGATGACTTAAAGCGTTTCATCAAGTTTTGTTGCTGTCTGACCAAAAACAAAATCCATCGCCATGTGAAGGGATTTTTCCTAGCTGGCTGGCCGGCCCGCAATCTTTGATCATGCCTCCAGCATGACAGTTATGCTATCGTGGCCGTTTGCTCAGCTGGAATGTGACTTTGCTGGATCTGCAGCACAATTCAAGCTGTTTGACAAGCTAAATATGAACAGAGCAGGGAACGTTTTTCTCCTATGCATCAAGCGGACAAGACCTAAAGAGTGTCTTCACTTCAGAGCCTGCTGGGAACCCAGGAGGCGTGTGTGTGTGTGTGTGTGTGTGTGTGTGTGTGTGTGCTCGTGCGTGTGTGTGCGTGCGTGCGTGCGTGTGTGTGTGGTTGTGTGTGTGTGTGGGTGTGTGTGTTCTCTCTCTAACAACATTAAGGTCTAATTGCTGTGTTGGAAAAATTCTAATTAGGTCAGTGATTTCTGGATATAGAGGAGAGATGAATGAGAATTTATACCCTCTTTATTCTCGACCAACACCCTAACACCTTGTCTTTGACCTGAAACTTTTCTAAAACATCACAGGACAAGTTCTTTTTTTTTTTTCTCTTCAGCAATCCGTTAGTTGATTGTTTTATCTATTTTTGCACATGGGCATTGAAATGTTGATTCTGGAACAACCAGAATGTCTCAGCCGAAGTTTTACTTTGCAGGAGGAAATTATTGCTAAACCTAGAGAAATTGGTGCAGGATTGTGTTTCATTGCAACCTATTCTATAAATCTATGCAAAACTTGAACTGCTCATTAATTTTTTTATTTCACTGTTGATTGATCTGAGCCTCCATTTCTAACATATGTCCCCAGTCTGCAGAGATAAGGTGAATAAAGCGCGTAAAAACGTGTGCGTTATGTATACAGGTATTGTGCTGTGAAAGAGTAAAAAGCCCCTTCCAAGTGTCTCATACTAAACTGTTTGATCTTCAAACAAAATACAACTATCCAAACCTGAGTAAACAGAAAATACATGTTTTAAATGATACTATGATTGAATGGATGCCAATGGGTGTCTTTGGAATAGTGAAAAAAAGTAATTGTAACACATAAAACCTCTCAAAGGGACCTTTATTGAGCTGAATGAAGCCTGCAGTTTCTTCTTCAGATCTTTTGGCATTGCCTGATTGAGTCTAGTCTTCATGGTTCTCTCGGAAGAAATTTGGAAAGTTGTCCACTTCCATGTAGGTTCACTATTAGTCCATGGTTTTTTGTTTTTTTTTCAATAATTTTAATAGCCATTTACATTTTGCATTTACCCAGGTTGCCTTTACTGTATATACAATTCAATTCGAACATCAAACACAGTTTAGTGCCACATACACACGAAAAAAGAAGAAACCAGGAGGGGATCCAATATTTTTACAGAGCACATCATGTGTGAGATAAAGTACGGCATTTTTACCCAATTATAGTAAAAATGGCTGGGCATTATTTTTACAGTTTAATTGTCTTTGCCTTGAGATTCAGCTTTCTTTATTTTGGTGTTTAATGCTCCAGCACACATCCTCTTCCCCTTTAAAGCACCGGCACCACAAACAAATGAAAACTGAGTTTATTAATAAAGACAACCTTTAAATTACAACGGATTGGCCTGGAATGCATGGGTGACTGGGAGAGAGCCCTCTCCCCTCCACCCCAAGTTAGAAAACAAAGACGACAGGGAGGGGCTCTGCTCTCTTGTCCACCTCAGCTAGATCATTCAGAGTGCTATAAGGTGATTTAATCTGAGGTTATTAACTGCAGAGTGTGTTTATGTGTCTTTTTGTCTGTTTGTACTGCTCTATCAGTTGGAGGAAATTAGTCATATTTGGATTAGTACTGGAAATCAGTTTTGTTTGGCCGAATTTGGTTTGAATTGTGATGATTTTAGAAGCTTAAGCTTGTTTTTACTAAGTCGCTGATTGCTTTTGATGTTCCACATTTATTGTATCTCATTTCCTGTGAGTAAAAAGAAGATCTTTTTGTTGCCGCAGTTGCAGGAATCTTTTGATCTGAATTCGGGGTGGTTTTAATTTTTATTGTTTCTTAGTGCTGCCTTAGAATCTCTGTATTGCTTAATTTTTATATTCTTATTATTCCATATTCTTTGCTTTCCCCTATTTTTAGTTCTATGAAAGAGTGAGTGTCTTAATTATTTAAATATATTGATTGTCCTCTATAAAGAAGAAAATCCATTGATTAATTGAACATATTGTTTGTGTTTCAAGGAAATAACTAATTAGCTAGAACAGATAGTAATTTACAGCATGGTATTATGTATTTTTTTAGTAAAATATTTTTAGATGAAAATGCAATGTACAAACAGGCCTTGAGCCTGAGAACTGTCTCAACTGTTCATCCTCCTTTATTAGTGACTGGAAAAATAACGCTGGATTCGTTTGAAACTGTTTATTAATTGCATTAACTCCAACCCGACAAATATAATAATTTGATTAAATTTTTAAATATATAAAACATGCAAAGTATGATCATCTAAAAATAACTAAATCCACAGAATCTTCAATATCAGACAAGATTGTTTTGTTTTTTTGTATGTTTTTTTTAATGAAAGCTGTGCAGGCTCATTAACCTGACCAAATGAACTAATTTGTGTTACACTGTCAGGAAAGCATTTCAGCAGTGATGGATAAATCGAGCACAAGCGTATCACAGCTGAATGTGGATGACACTATTTCATGTACCTAACAAAATATGACAGTTAAAGAGGGGGTTTGCAAAAAAGTTAAGACTGGAAGTTGTACTATCTGGAAAATTCTGAAAATATGTCTTTAACTTGATTCTGTTGATTGACTATCTGCTATCTCTGCGTTGCTCATAATAGTGAGCAAATAAACACAGACCATAAATGAGGTACGCTGTAAGGATCCATGTCATAGTTAACTGCCTTTGATTCTTTTTTTTCTGTTTGTTTTAAGATATATACAGTGTTACCTCTGTGTACAAGCTTAATTCGTTCCGAGACCTTGCTCGCAAACAAAAAAATTAGTAAACCGAAAAGAATTTCCCCATTCAAATGAATGGAAATCCCATTAGTTCGTTCCATATCCCAAAAATATTCATATAAAAATCAATATCAACATTGCACACAGTGCACTGTTAACAGTGCACAGGCTGTATTATGTGTTTCTCTGGTTTGTGTTCTTCTGTTGCGGCTTTCTACAGCCAACTGTCAGAGGTGATGCTGAATGGCCAGTGTTAATGGTATTCACAGTCTCTGCTACATGCCAACGCTGCTGCTCCTCTCAGGATTATTCCTCCTCAAGCTTTTGCCTTCCACTTTTTCAGCTGTAAATGTATAGCTCTGTGATCTTTCACCCATCAGCATTTAGAAAATTAGTCTGTCTCACTAATGTGTGACATCATTCGTTTACTTAAGGAAAAGAAATGTCAAACATCCCGCCCACCAACGCACATCAAATCTTTCTCTCTGCAGTCGCTGTCTCTTCCGCTTAAGGCCAAATGTCAGTCACATCAGGTTTATAAACTGTGGTGAGCGTGCTCTCATAACCATCGAGGAAGCAAAATCAAATGTTAAAGTGCACCAAATGTGACTCATATTTGATGATTGGCACTGACCTTATCTTCCTACAAGCTTGTGTTGATTTTATTTTGACCGCATATCGAAAGGTTTGTCCTTTTGTACAAACTATCTTCCTGACACATTCATGTCTAAATACAAATAATCGTCATACCCATCATGCTTTTACAGCTAGTTACATTCCAGATTCCTGCCTTCAAACAACCCATTGCCTGCTGACCTTTGTTTATTGTAGCTATCTCCCATTATGTGAGAGGCCACTTAGCTAACTGAGGTCATGTAACCCCAGCTGACACCCTAAGCCTCTATACCGGAGATGAAAAGTCAGTGAAACACCTCCAGTCACGTTGGACTTGGCTCTGCCTTAGAAGCACCAACCAAATTCCCAGAAAGCATCTTCCATGTTGTTTGAATGATAATTACCGGCTGGAATATGTATATATAGAGACCATTCATATTGTAAAACCAGCAAATCAGCTTCCTTAAATATAGTTGGGCTCATCCAGGAATGTCAGCAGGATCAAAGAGTCTGACTTTGATGTTCGATTTCAGATTCTGTCACATTCTCAGACAGTTATAACTGAAAATGATTGGAATGTCATATTCCTTATTTAATCCCTTGTTTGTGTGTGTCACTGTGTGTGTCAGGATGTGTGTGTGTGTGTGTGTGTGTGTGTGTGTGTGTGTGTGTGTGAATGTTTTCCACTATGTGCGTGTGTCGCTGTGTGTGTCGCTGTGTGTGTGTTTCACTGTGAGTGTTGCTGTGTGCATGTGTATGCTGGTGCCTTTGTGTGTGTGCGTGTGTGTGTATGTGTGTGTGTGTGTGTGTGCGTGTGTGTGTGAGTGTGTGTGTATTTTGGAATGTAAACTAACAGAAAAACAATCCACCACAAAACGAATAGCTGCAGGGCTGTAATGTGGAGGAGTTGGGATGTAGGCGGGTCATAAGGAAAAAGTCTTAAATAAGTACACAGCATTTGGTCCCCTTCAAATATAGGATTTAGTCTGCTGGTATGTCACATGAAACATAATGGAAGACAATGGATCCTAGAAAGTGTATTTGAAACCATAAATGGTGCTCCTGATAACCAATGATAAACAAGACATAGCAATAAAACTGATTCTGTGGAATGGGATGTGTGTCATTCAGTCTTTTGTCATGAATTCACAACAGCTATTGAAGTCTACACTCGTAGAAGCAGATACACTTTCATTTTCACCATTTTATTGTTGATCAGCATCTATTGGTACTGATATCCTGCTTAATAGAGCAGATGCCATCCCCACTGACTGGCATGTTAATCAGGTGGGATTAGGCCTCAAGTGGGTACAAACATTATGGAAAATGGTTTGAATTACATGCTAAGCTCACATGAGCCTGTAATCCACCGCCCTTCATTTGGAAGAGTCATCCACGTGGTGAAGTGTGCATATTTCGTTGTCCACGCGTAAGCATTGACCTTTGGTGGTCCCCCCACACACGAACCAAAACCAAATCACATTCAATCCTGCACACAACAAATCCATTATCATTTAAGATGTTACCCTCTGATTGACTTCATCTGCTGTAGCAGAGCAAATCCTGGAACCGACGAGTGAAGGAATAGAGTGAGTGAGAAAAGACGGGCTCTCTTGAGGCATCCCTTTGGTCTCTGAGTGACATCTAATCAAAATGTTTGTCCCCCCCCCCTCTAAGCCACAGACGGCGTAGATGAAGATAGTCTTGCCAGAAAAGCAATAGATCATTATCTCAAGGACAGTTTAGCCCCACACCTATCACGCAGTAAAGAGAACACTGAGTCTGGGACAGTCTTCTTTACCCTTTTACTGTCACTCTTCCTCAGCCCTTTCTAAAACCGCATACTGTGAACATCCCTCTAACCTTTCCCCCCTTGTTGCTACTCTGTCAGGTGGTGGAGGTTAAATTTCCATCATGATTAACAGATGGTAAAGAAATCTTCACACACAGCACTACAATCCCTTCAGCTGATAGGGGAAAAGGGGAAATGTTTCAAATGCGGCTCAGTCTGAGAGCTGGGTTTCTGCCCAGAGGATTGAATAAGGAAAGTGAAACGAGTTTCGATGTTTCATACCTTAACAGCTGTTGAGATTAAGTTTGAAGCTAAAAAACATCTGACTAAGGCAAAGCCGTTTAAAGCAAGACGTGAGTGGGTCAGGAGGATGAGGTAGTCACAAAATCAAATTAGTATGTGTTATACAGATAGAGGTCATGGGTGCAAAGGGGGTTGATCCTGGTCAGAGAGGGTGCAAGAACTATCCTACATCTACTGACCTCTGCAAGCCGGTGAAACACACTATATTAATCAAGATCATATTTGTTATTACACTCGCTAATGAGGTTTTGCTTTCTCCCTTTGTTTGTATCAGCCAGGTTACAAAAATAACTAAAAAAACGTCTTTATAATATCTTAATACAATATCCTATAATATGTTAATAATTAAATAAATCAAACTGATCATTTTCTTTTGTTTTTTCTCCTCTTTTTTTCAATCTCCGTACAGAAGAGGGCATTTAAGGTTACCGTTATCCATCCACATCTCCTCAATAACTGCTGCACAGAATTTCATAACATTTCACGGATAATTTGATGGGCGCTGAGGGTGTGTTTTTCATAAATTGTTTGTTCAGTTTGTTTATTTTTACATGATGGAACATATTCAAACTTATTTCAAATATGTGTGCAGTTTGGTGCGAATGCAACAAATCTGGATCTGGTTAAAACACATTAGTTATGATGATTATGATTAGCCTTAGCAGTATTAGTATTTTTGTTATCAGTATCGTTCTTGACAATATTATAGATTATCCACAAGTCAAGGATATTACTGTTGCTGTGGCTCCTCCTCTCCTCTTTCCCTCTTATGCCATCTCTTTCAGCTGCCCATTGCCCACCCTGAGTCTGAATCTCCCCGAGGTTTCTGCCTGCTCATTGGCAGTTTTCTCCGCCTCTGTCGCCATGTTCATGCTCATGGGAGATTCTTGGGTCTCTGTATTCTATTCAAAGCCAGCATTCACCCACATCTTCACACAGTGATGTCAGATCCCACCAGGTCACCTGCTCATCAGGAACAATCACTCACATGTCTTCGGATAAGTGGTATCTCTGAGCGACAGCCACCCACCACCTGTTAGTCAGCAGGACTGCAGGAAAATGACCTTTTCAGGAAACTTTGTTGGACTGTTGTTGCCTTGGCAAAGAAAAGTCCTATTAAACTGTCCAGGACATCTGGATCATATCAGGATACAGAAAATCTCTCACTTTTACATGAGACGATCAAGTGAGCTAAAGACATTTATTTTATGTCAAACATGTATATTAGTTATGCATCCATTTGTGGGTGAAATTAACCTTTTACAGACTTGAAGAAAAGAGAAAATAAAAATGTGCATAAAATTAAGAACATTTATTTTCTCTAGCTCAGATAGGGATCTCACTGTGAACTCACACACCCAAACACACACATAAATATACAGATGTCTCATGAATAGATACTAAGGTCATTTGAAGAAAAATATATACTGTCCATGTGACAAGTCTTTCCTCTGTGGAGGAGACTTGTAATAGTTTCCCCTGCATCATCAGCCCTTCTCATCTACTCGTATGTCTATTTTTTTGTGTACACGTCTGCTGCAGCCAATCAAGGTAGCACATCACTCCTGGACCCCTTAATTCAACATCCCTGTATGATTGCATCTCGTCTCTGTCTCATCTCCGTATCGGCATCGCACCTCATTTCTTCATTTTGTTCTCTCTCTTTGTATTGCTCTTCCATCTCTTCCCATCTCCCGCCACCTCCCTTTCTCATGATGGAAAAGTGATTTAATTTCTGTCCTGTCTCTTTCAGCCACCTCTGCTGCTGTTATCGTTTATGGTGTAAAATCGGCTGTAATGGCCGCATGCTGCCGTTCTCCCTTCTGGTATAGCTGAATGGATTCATGAGAAATTGTGTGATAATGGCATCATTTGTTGAGTATTTAATGTATGCTGCCAGTCTATGGGCCCATTGTTAGTGAGCCACGTAGTTATATTGAACATGTGGAAATCTATTAACTTCCACACGACTGCAGAGGAGCCCAGTTTACCTCTCACTGGGCTCCCATGCATCATCATCATTTTAGTGATTACTTTGACAGCCCCAGTGATCATGCTTGCTGTAAATCAATGGTCCCCCACTATAACCTTTCCCTTTCCTCTCTCTGTGATCTTTGGAGCTTTATAGATTCTTTCTGATGGATATCCTTTCTAACATTTTTCTATAATGAAAGATTGCAATCGGTATTATGGACCATCGGTCATCGTGATGTTTTGATTTTTGATTGATTGATTGTGACAAAAATAGGTTTACTCCAGGAACATTGGTTTCACTTTCATGTTGAGCTACATTCCTGCTAATGTAGAAGTCTTTGCATAAACAACTTTCTTACTCAAGGTTTCTTTACACGCACATCATTGGTGATTTCACTCTTTTTGAGCTGGATGGACGCCTCAGTTGATCATTGATGATTTACATTAGCATAATTGTCATTCATTCTTTATGCAGCAGTTTGTGGTGTGTTTTAGTTGAGCATGTGAGTTGTGTTGCTTTAAAACGCAGACACAATTCTAAAGCACTCTTTGCATAGGAATTGTACTTAACACATTTGCTAAAACTGAAAAATAACAGATGATCTACTTTGAGGGTCCCTACTTTAATGGGTTTTTTTTTATTTAATGATTTATTTAGATAGTGTTTATAGTCTCAGATTTCAGTTTTCAATTTCGGAAAGTGTTTATGGTTCTTTTGGATTTTGGGGGATGGTTAGGAACCAATACATATTTTTACATAGGTTCTTCAATTACTGCAATGTTGGTTTGCTGTATAGTCAACCCTGCACTATCGAAAGACTTTATAAGGTACCCTACTGTAGTTGATAATACACCTCTGCCAGGTGTACCGGAGGGGTGAAAACCCCAGGAGTGGCTGTTGTCTCAGAAAGAGACCGAGACTGAGCCCTTGTGGCAGTGACACCATTCCTTAAACTCCCCATATCCTTCTTTTCTGTCTCCTGTGTCAGACCTTTGAAGATTCAAACTAATCCGTTTTAATCAGATCAAACCATCTATTTTCTATTAAATCACAGAAATTGAACTACCTGGACAAGATAAATGAAAGCCTCTGTATGAGGTCAGAAGTTAAAGTGACTTTAAAAAATGGTTCAGCCGATTTCTTGATAGTTTTTCTCACCTGTTAGTGAATTAGTGATCCAAACAACACTAATAAGCCAAGACGGACATTATGTTACGGTACCGTCACACAACATCTAAGTATAGTACTCCCGAGACACCCATCAACATTCTCCCCTGTCATCACTGCATCCACCGATCCGTCACACTATTCTAAGTGTCTATCCGGTCTACCCTATCCTAACAGTCTACAGTAAAAGTGACCCAGTGATGTGTTCTACTACTTCTGATGCCTTGGCATCATGGTGGGAATACAGAAAGATGTACGTCCCTACCAAAGTATTTATAGCGCTGCAGAACTATAAATATGCTTTAATTAGTAACTTGGAACCATTATATGGATCACTCATATTCTGGACGTATAATAAATGTCACTAAATGTCAATACATTTTTCTATTTTAAACCAAGTTCTTACTATGATGTTTTTTTTTGCAGATTCAGCATTCTGGAAATAGTAAATGTCAGCAACAACAACCAATGTCCATCAATTAGAGGGCTTTTTTTAATCATAGCTGTCCCTCTATTGTAATGGAGTCATACATGAATTGATCCGTGTCCGATGCAGATAACTATCCAGACGGGCTCTTATCTGTATTCTATATGACTTCAAATCAGAGCTATATTAATTTAATTGCAAAATTTCAGAGCGTAGAGCAGAAAGTGACGATGATCAACATCAGAAAAGTAAGAAATGATGGGTTAGTTCGGCCATTAACTTTTGTTGAAATGTTGTATTTGGGGTGAAAAGGAATACTTCATTAATGAATTGTCTATAATCCTGTTCCCATCTCAAGTGAGCACGGCTGAGCACAACTTGGACGAGTCACTAGTTCACCCCTGGGCCGAAACATGGTTACAAATTTCCACTCACACTCTCATACACCACAAACATTTTAGAGTCACCATTCACCCTTACCGCGTGTGGGAAGAAGTTGAGTATCTGGAGGGAACTCATACAAACACGGGGAGAACACGCAAATACACAAGGACCACAGCTCCTGCAGTGGAGTCAAGCCCAGAATCTCCTTCCAACAGTACAAACCACCATGTCAGAATGCAATAATTCTTTTTTGATTGATACAGTAAAGCGCATGCAAAGAAAAAAAATAGTAAAAAAAAAGTTTAAGGTTTAGGGATTGCAATCCTTAAACTTTTTTTTAACTTTAGTCCCTCAAAAGCATTTTGTGTTATAGCATTATTTTAGCTTTTTTACTCGGTAATGAAAACACACTTTAGTTAATTTAACAAACTATTCTGGGGTTTAACCATTACCAAATTCCTATTGTCAACACCTCCTGGACTTTTCCCAGATTCTACAAGATGATCCCCTCCTCTTAAATAGCTGTTGGTAGGTTTATTCCTCCACATTTGTTGATTGATGAGCAGCAGATGGCTCTGTCACTACCATCAGTGATTGAGAGGGCTCTTCTCGCCTATATCCTAAATTGCATTTGGAAACATAGATGACCAACAGTGAATTATCTGTATGGCTAAAAAAGAGAGTTCAAATTCCAATTACTGCCAAGTGTAAAATAATTAATATAGAGGTTGAAACTATTTTTCCTGTTGACAAAATTTCAGCATTTATGGTCGTTGTGGCAGGAGCAGCGCTGTGCTTCTGTTTTTAATAGTTTTATAATAGTGGAAACCAGATTGATTCACCTCATTTCATGTGAGAGCAATTGTCAATGCATAGCTGTAATGGGATGTCTTAAACAATCATGCAAATGTGTACTTTCTCTGATACTATTTGTTAAAAGTGTTAAAAGTGTCTCCAACATAATGAGCCTAGTTTAAAAAAAGCTAAACAGGTTAATAGTTTATCTTAGGTCTAATGTGTGCTGATATAAAAAAAAAAAGGGAAAATGTGTCAGTGATTCCAAAGAGGAAGAGGAGGAAAGGGAAAGGGGCGTTTCACTGATGTTTGTATGGTGTATGTTTATGTAGAAATACACAGCTCTGCCATACATTATAACCACTTACAGGTGACATAAATTATTATCTCATTACAATTTCAGTTGATGGCCAGAGAGGATGGCAAGCATGTCCTCAAAGTCGACGTGTTGGAAGCAGGAAGAATGGGAGAGCCTACGAATATGAGCAACTTAATTGTGCCAACGCTTGTACTGTTTTGGCAGCAAAAGCTGATTGGTGTATTAATGGTGGTGCTTCTTTCATTACACATGCTGAAGAGATTTTTCTTATTCCTTGGCCTTCTCACATCAGACAGAAGACTGGCAAGATGCTAGGAGCTGCAATCAGGTGCATAAAATAATGCTAAGGGGAAACTTAATCCCCAACATAGTTCAAAGGTCAAGTGAGTTATTCTTTTATGAAAACCTTTTTTTTGACAACAGGTAATGTCACAAGAAGAATGAGGTATCTGGTGTGTTGGTGTAGTCATACTTTATGAGTCACGGAATAACCGCAGAGATGCTCAGAAGAGCAATGCTTCCCTGTGTCACAACACTGAATCAGATCCAGGCACCAAACAGGTGAATGAAAGCTGATTAATGAAGGTGGAGGTTTCTAATCATTTTTCTGCATACTTAGTTGCACACGGCCCTTCCTAAAAAGCATCCAACACAGAATCATTCTTTTGTATTTCTGTCGGAGCATCAGAGGGTTAACAAAGCAGGTGGACTTCTTCATCTTAATGGATTGTACCCAGACTAAAGGAGCTTTTCCTGTGCCTCTCACCCTGCACCCTTACTCCAACTGCTCCTGAACTTTGCCTCGACTCAGAGTCTCAGCAGGAGCAGCCAAGTGCACCCTTGTTCTGACTGCCCCGACTTTGTCGATCACAGCAAAGATTCCATATATGTAGCACAGGCACAACCTGATTAGACTCCCTGCCTTAAATTGCAGCAGAAACACAGCATGAGCAGCTCTAGAATGTGTGAAGCTGGCCTTGATGTCACAGAAGTATACATGTTGTTGTGTTTTTGAAAGGATACTTGGTTGGCTATTGGGTGTGTGAGTTCACAGTGAGATCCCTATCTGAGCTAGAGAGAAAAAATGTTCTTAATTTTATGCACATTTTTATTTTCTCTTTTCTTCAAGTCTGTAAAAGGTTAATTTCACCCACAAATGGATGCATAACTAATATACATGTTTGATATTTAAAAAAATGGCTATACATCAACTAAAATGCATATAATATAAAGGAAGCTGGAATTTGAAGGAATTATTTGTATTTATTTATACTTTGCTCAGAAAAAATTGAAATCTTTTTACAGTTAGTTTTTACATTTATTATTTGAACTATAATAAATACCTTGGACTTGGTGGCAAATAGATCAGAATTAGATCAGATCAAATTAGAAAAGAAATTAAGAAGAAACAATAATGATCAAAGATCTCTAAGGACAGCTTTTATTGTGAGCGACAAACATTTTGCTGCTGGGGGCCAACCTGAAATTAACTTAATAGGAACTGAATATTTCACTACCTTCTAATTTGTCATGCCGATTTCCTCTTTCCGAGTAACATTGCAAAAGGATCTCTAATAAACTCATATCTTATTTTAACACCTTATTTTTCTAATACATCCCAATTATTCTGTTTGAAAATGACTGCTATAACATTATTTACGTATACAAGAAAGTAATAGTGCACCATTTGTTTTCTATTACGTAAATAAGATTTAATGCATTTTCCTATTTTTATTTGATGATAACTTTTGTCCAGGTTTGTGGTTAAGTCTATTTTGAGTGAAAACACAACACTTGTAGGTCTGGAAAACTCCACTTGTCTGAAACAAGGTGTATGATGAAGGTGATGGGGGAGATTTGTGCTCCTCACCATTAGATCGCAGAAGAATGTAGTTTGGTGTTTTTACATCTTAAATTTGCCCAATATATTTCTGATTATTAGAATTTAAATATGTCTTTTTTAATTGGTAGATGGCACCATCAAAGAGGTCATGCTTGTGTGGTTGTTTATTTGGTCGTTGTTTTTTAGGAATTTCCATGAAGCTTGGATGGAGCCAAAATAGACCCAATGAAATTAATCTGAGTGCCTCCATATGAAGGGGCTGATCTAGATTTTTTTGCCTCTATTTGGAAGATTTTTTGGGTGGTTTTTATATATATATATATATGCAATATTGTGTATTGTATTGTGTGATTATATATATCTAATCTTCCACAATTATGCATGGATTTCCATGAAAAACGAACCTTGATTAGGGGGTTGGTATCTATGGGTTTGTGCAATGTTGCACAGATCTAAATAAAAATCTATATCAACCAGATTGAAGTGGTTGGCTGTTGGAGATAGGGCTGATTGAACTGGAAATTGAATTTAAATGGGACATTGGCGGAGGACTGCACTCTACTGTGTGCCATTCTATTTAAGTTAATAATATATGTGTGAATAGGGGAGCTCATAGTTACATAGCCACAGAATATCATCTCGTAGCTGCACTCTTTCATTTAGTGCTGAAGGGGCCTTTTTGTGTCTTTGCGCTCTTTGTTTTGGTTCCCAGTTTGCAGTATTTTAAAATAGATGGTTGCTCTTTGGCCGTGAAAAAGGGTGGCGATGTTATCATGTCACCTTTTTTTAACAGCTGCAGGTGAAATTAAACAGAACTTAAAGGTTCTATTGAAGGTTCATCAGGTGGACATTCAGCCTCCAAATATTTTTTTCTTTTTTTTTTAATCTGTGGGTAGAATACAGCTTAAATGTTTATTACCCTCTGGTCTGATTGCATGTAGAAAGGATTTGTACAGAGTATATACTAAACGGTATATCGCCACTCTTTGTGTGTCCCTGTGAGTACCATGGAATCATAAATTACAGGTAATGGAAGTTATGGGTGGATTATTCAGCCTCTTGTCAGAGCTGGCATTGTTCGTGCAACAGTGACTGATGAATGATGGGTAAGGTTATTGGCAAAAACAGCTTGCATGCCAGCCTCAATGCGATAGATGATCCCTGGATAATACAGTTGGATACTCACTCTTCGATACCACAACACTCACCGACACACAGATAGACATGTGTAGTTCAACTACACTCAATTACCCACATGCCGAATCAACATGTCATCAGTAGCAAGTATTGATCATTGTCTTCCATTATTGGGATGTATGCCTTTTTGTTTTTCCTCTGAGACCATTTCTTACAGCACTGACAGTGTATGTTGTTCCGTGTGTAAAACTATTCAAACTAATCTAAATATAGTTATTATTAAGTATTTGAAATCACCGCTCCTATGAGTTAAAGCAGTATAAACTGCACATTCGTTGCCAGAAGCTTTGAGTCTCTTTGGCGTCTCTGTCCTTGTTACATAAATACCCCCCTCAATAAAATATATTTGTTCACAATAGAGAAGGTAATTTGTCAGTGTGTCTAATGGCCTGTGAGGGAGACTGACTCAGCTATCTGTGTCTAATGAATTTCCAAACTAATGTCATAAAGGACAGGTAGCTATGAGCCTAATGCAATCGTCTTCAAAAGTAATTACAACTCTCCCCAGCCGTGCTCAGTGCCATCCAGATGAACAGAAACTGCTCATTAGGAATTCTTGTAAGCATTGGCATCATGCCTCCTCCCCCAAAGGTGTCCTCAAGTAGATCCAATGAGAGTATTATAGGGAAGAGTTGAATTTGGCAGTGCTATCAAAAACTGTTTTCAATTGACTGGGAAACATCACATTGATGCTTTTGTCATTCTGTAATTTTTTCTTCATAGTGTGGAGGAATGTGGAGTGAGGTGGCATCTGTGGGTTGCTCTCTGACCTATTCCAGGAAAGCAGGTTAGTAAGTTTGATGCGTGGTGTTTGTTGCACATGTGTGGCCACACAGTGGGAATTCTCATGACACTGAATGAAAATGGTCAATAGTAAATCACAAAAATGTTATAACTATTTTATATTATCCAAAATAGTTATAACGTAGTAATAGATGATTAATGGGACAGTTCTATTGTAGAGCATTGTTAGGGTCCCCATTCAAAACATGGCTCAAAGGAACCAATAACATATAAAGGATGCCATGAATGCTGCAGTTTATCATATGTTTTAATTAAATTACACTCACAGACAAAATACAATGAGCGCCCTGGCCAAAACAAAGAAAAGAGGCAGAAGGCTTCATACCAACCATGCAGTGGGCTGTCGGATCTGAGATTTTCCCTTATCCTAAATTCACACTCTTACCTTTGCCACGCCCCCTTTACACTAAACAAGCCAAGTGAGACACAGCACCTAATATAAAACAAATATATAAATACATTGCCAATCATCAAACCTGTGTCTTTAAAGTTTTACAGCGCTTTTTAATTTTTTCACAGCGTCCATCCATCACGGTTCCTGACAAGTTTTCTTGGACATGCTTGTAGAGTTAATTATTTCTTTCTTTCCCACTTAATTTTTTTGGGAGTTTGATCTGGATCATTAAATGCCGGCATCGTGTGCATGAGTAGCGCGCATATGATCGGGTATCAATATCCTGCTCTAGCATGTAACATGTTACATCTTTAGCATGTAAGGGAAATGGAATTCCCCTTCTCAAATCCGGCAGGATTTTTTATTGATGTAAATACAGGAAAATGTTTACTTAGAGACTTTAATCCTAAAGCAGCATGATAAAAATACAGAGGTGGCCAATATCTGCACAATCTTCACTGAAGTAGAAGAACTTCTCCAAACAGACTCATAAACTTACTTAATTACTAAAGTGAAGAAACACAAACTCTGGAATATGTTTGGAAGAAGGAAATAAACAAGTTGCTCTTTAAAGGACATTTCTATCAGCTCTTTGTGTGCTAACCTAAGTGAACCTTATGCCATAGGAACCAAGGATCCTTTATGGGGTTAGTGGGCCAAGCCTCAGAGATAGCATTTAAACACTGCTTGGAGTAGAACAGCTTTCGCTCACTAAAAGGAGTCAGCTGCGGTGGTTCCTGCATCTGGTTTGGATGGTTCCCAGTGAAACCTCCTCATATCCAACTAGGTTAGACCCAGAATTCCCTGGGCCAGAATTCCCCTGGCCATTCTATTTACTTTTGCTTACCTGGAATCGGTTTGCGGTGGCAGCAGGCTAAGAAGGGCATTTCAGAGATCCTTTTCCCCAGCAACACTCTCCGGGTCATCCTGTGGGATCCCGAGGCATTCACAGGCCAGGTGAGATATATAGTCCAGCGAATTCTGGGTCTACCCCAGTGTCTCTTTCCAGTAGTATATGGCTGGAAAACCTCCAAAGAGAGGCGTCCTAGCGAAGACCTCATCAGTAGCCCGAACCACCTCATGTAACTCCTTTTTTCCGCAAAGGAGCAGTGGCTTCACTCCGCTCTACCTCCAGCTGTATTCCCCACATCTGTTCAAATAATTCTTTGAAGATAAGTGTAGCATCTTAGGACTCTAAGGTAGGGTTCCCACCAGAGTTTACATAACACAAGCATCCCAGTGATAATTTTAATACTACCCGGTCAAATCCAAAGAAGGATTTCATTTTGCTGTTAGAAATTACACCTGAACTCGAACATGGCGGTCATGACAGTAAGAGGCCTTCACCGTGTGTCGTCAAAGTAACACGGATTAGTCAGTTGCACGTGAATGAGGTCATGTCTATCTACACATTTTGGCACCTGTGCCAAACTTTCATCCCTATTCTTCATCTTTTCTGTCCTGGAGGCAATCTGCTCCCTACCATCTTCATGCTATCCAGGCTAGCTGTCTGCTCAGTGTATGCAGCAATTCATTGTCAAACAAGCTGTGTGGGAAAATGACATGGTTTCGTCAGTGTGTGTTGGAGCCTTGATGGACTCTGTAGCCGGTAATAGAAATGTATTAGACAATAACTGCACTGATGTTGAGAGAAAGAGATTTCTTTAGAGAGAAACATCTATCTTACTTTGTCTGTTTTATTATTTTTAACTCAATCTTGGATTAGCGTATCTTACCCTAAACCATAAATACATCTACTCTCTCTGCACAATCTGGCCTTGTCAGCTCTGATTAATGCGATTCCCCCGACATAAGCATGAAAATGATTATCTGGTGTTTTCAACTGCTATTGTGTGGACGGACGTGAAGTAAAAGTGTGATAAGGGGCAGCAGGTACTGGTCATTGGTGGCAAATGTCCTTCGTGCTCTGCTCAAATTTCATTTTCAGAATTCACAAACACAACACAACTAGAACCCCCAGCCAGCAGATCCCTCATGTGACAACCACCCATTAATACATTTATTGGATTTATTCTTGCTGGCTGAGAGCAAACTCGTAAAAACTCTTTCCAAACATTGCTGTTACTTTGACCACACCTTGCAACTGTCACAAGATAATATGTCCAATGTTTGCTGAAGATAGAATAAAAAGAAGCGGTAAACCCTCTGGAGACGGAAGTCAAGTTGGCATAAACTTTAATAAACTGAACCGAAAACATGCTAGATCTGGTTTTGGGTTATGCCTAGTTCAAGCTATTATAGCAGTGGAGGTGATGTATGAAGATGGGATCTTTAAGTATGATTAAATCAGGCAGCAGCAACAACAGCATAGAAACTATTGACCCGCCTCCTCATCAACGCCACATCACTGAATAAATGGACGGGGTCAAACTTGTAGTGTTGCTAGCCTTCCAACCAACACAAGGTAAAGATTTGTTGTAATGAGATGGCCTAATCTGACAGGATGAATCATGAAAGACCATAATTGAAGACAAAATATTGCATAGTCTGAGTCAAGAGGATTTAGGCGCTGACAAAAGCTCTTTGCAAAAGAAACTACTCACGAATTAGAAGAATTGGTTTTTATCACCTCTGTTTCCACATTGAATGTTATGACTGTAGTTGAGCCAGTGTTTGTCACTTTCTAAGTATATCTAGCGTTGTATGGGGCCTCTCCCAGTGTCTGTGGTTACTCCCATTGGGCAGCTCCCAGTTAGGTTTGTGGTGAAATGTGAACAAGGGGAATGTGGGTCTGTTTTCTGGCATGGGCTAACTTTAGACACGCAGATGAGAAACTGAATTGGCCTTTTTTTTCCTGGCTGAAAAATCATGAGGGCCAAATTGTGTAGAGTTGGCGTATTCAGTACAGTGGTTGTGTGCCTTTTGTAAATTGTGAACCTGTCCTTTGGCATGGAATTCTCTGGGCTTGATTAGAGGCATGATGCAAGCACAGGGAGGAAAGTCCAATGAAATATGCAGTTTAATTGGAGAGAGGCAGGGCTCACAAGGAAACTGTCTGGGGAAAATGTACTATATATTCTTAGGCTATGCTTTCATTACAAGCCATTTTGTTAAATTCTCATCAGCTAATTCTCAATTAGCCCAACTATTTTCTCAGGCTTGACTGCCCATGTTTTATACGTTTGTACGTTTTGCTCAATTTTATTTTTACTCGTTGTATCTGTTATTATATGCTGTCATTTAATAATAATAATAATATAATAATACATTTAATTTATAACGCACTTTACATTTGGATCAAATCTCAAAGTGCTACAGATCAAAGCATCTGTAGCACTTTGATGCAGATCAAAGCATCAATAAAAAATAAAATAATAGCTATATAAAAACATGACAAAAAGCATCAATGTCAATTAAAGTTATAGGTTCTGCTAAAAAGGAAAGTTCTAAGTCCTTTTTTAAATGTGTCAGTCGTCTGTGGAGCCCTCAGATGGTCATGGAGGGCATTCCACAGACGAGGGGCAGCAGAACAGAAGGCCCGATCACCCATGGTGCTGAGCTTAGTCCGGGCAAGGAGGAAGCGGTATAAGGGGGTAGAACGGAGGGATCGTGTTGAGGTCAGTGGGGTGAGTAGTTCTTATTATTATTAGTATTTAATGTATGCACAGCACTCTTGTTTTTCTTGTAATGAATAGACTTATCGCGTCATATATCGCAGGCTGATGCACTCAGAGATATGTCCTCTATTTGATCACCCACAATTCTATAAGGTGCCTCATAAAGAGTTACTGAAATTCAATAAGAGATGCATGATTTATTCATGATCTAATATTGGTTTTAACGAAACCCAATAAACCTTTCATATTTAATCACAGATGAGAAGCAGTTTCCTCTTATCCTTCTTTAGATGGACTGTTAAAAAGTCAATCAGAATGTCTCTAAGGCTTCATTCACACAGTCCTTTCAGTGTTGTTTTGTCAAAAACTACTTCAACTGAAATGCAAAAGAAACTGTACTGCATTTGAGAGGAAACAACTAGAAGACTGACAATTTGGTCTGTCTTCGTGTTGCATCATATGGCTTTGTGTAATTTGCTAAATTCATTTAGGACAGTAAAGATGTAAAGGTTATTGGGTATGCTCTGACAGTTATGTTTTCTTTTATTATTGGAATGCTTACACAAGCAGACACATACATAAGCATCAGTGTTTTGTGCTTACACAAACCCACTATCAGTGAGTTATGAAGAGAGTCTTTCTTTCAATTTTCAATTTGAGACCATCACACATTAGGCTGTTCTCAAGGGGGTGCGAAATATGGAAAGAGAACAAGTAAAGGAGTTAGGGATGAAGAACACTGACAAACATGCTTTGTGTAAATGAGGGCGGGACCTGCTTTTGGTTAAATATCAATAATAATATAATAATAATAATAATAATAATAATAATGATATACAAAAAGTCCCCCCAAACTCTTGATTGTGCTCAAAGGCTATCTACCCCGAACAGCAGCAGGTATATCCTCCTTTTGTCCTCTTCATACTGGTGGTGGTGGTTGATAACTCTGCTGATGCTGGTGGACAATGAGGCTGGTCTGAGAGGACTAAGCCGAGATATGAATTTAAAGAGTCGTATTCTCAAAGACAGTAGCTGATGGTGATGGGCTAACGATGAAAGTATGTCACTGTGATTGGATAGATGTGGTCGGCTTATGATCACAGCTGATAATTAGTTGATGTGTGAAAGGGGAGGACTGCACAGTGGTATGACCACCATGTCTATCTGACTGAACTTTCAAGAGATATTCATATGTTTAGTCTCGTTTTATTTGTTGACCTGCGTGTGGATCCCGGGAAGAGTAGCTGCTAGCGTAGTGGCAGTTAATGGGGATCCAAATAAAAAGCATAAATACATCAAGTACAAAGTAATGTAGATCTAAGGAAGAGATCCCAACCTACGTGTTATGACTCTGACACCCTTTTTTATGTTGAAATCCTCATTGTAACCTCTCATACAGATCCCTCATTGACTACTGTACACTATGACCCTTCAGACAATGCATGTATAATTTTTATGTTCAGATTTTACTTCTGGAGAAAACTGCCCTTTTTAATTAATTAGGTTATTTGATCAGAAATCAACCTGCTTATCACATTTTCTCTTTTCCTCTAAATCCTCGTTTTTTCATTATTTCAAATACTCTTTGCACACAAGCACACACACCTATATGATACAGTCTCAGTGATAGGATCAGAGTGTGGTTTTCTAATAAATGTCCCCCCCGTAAAACATTTTTTTTCAGCTGGGATACACTGACACACACTCATGCACAGCTTAAAACACAGACACAAACTGTGACAAACACCCTCCCTGTGTGCTGCCGGTGAACAGCTGCAAACAAAGATAAGAGAAAACACATCAATTTATGTGCTACTGCTTTTTATTTATTCTCAGGCTCGGGCTGTGGGATGCAACATTTGCTCCTTGCCTTGAACACCTAAGCCGGCTACACTATCGTCTGAGCCTTTTTTTGCATAAGCGCATTGCTGATTCCTTAATTATTAAATGCATGATCGGGCTTCAGCTAGACTTTAATCAATGTTGACACACTGGACGCAAAGACCCAGAGCTTTAAAGAGTGCAGCCCGTTCTTTTGCAGTTATGGCACTAGTGGCTGTAATGATGCTTTGATAATAGCAATTATTTAAAGGGCTTTTGTGCTCCTTTTACCAGTCTTTTATTTCACTCTTAATTGTGCGTATTTCTCTCTCCGTCTCTCACTGACATAATGCAGTGAACTACTCTCTGCTTTCGTTGTTTGTTAGCAAACTTTTTATCCTTACCCGCCTGACAAATGTCATACAGAGGAACAGAATATCCTTGCGCTGCATGCACTGTTTACTGTCAAGTTTTTAATGGTGAAGAATACTAAATATTGATGTTCTTGTATCTAGATGCTCCTTTCCTGTGTGCAGTGTCTATGGAATACGCCTTTTTGGGTTCTGGTTGCTGTTCCTTGCTTGTTTTCTTGATTTTTGAGTGACTTTGTTTGTTTGTATTGCTGAGTTCAGTGTGTGTGGTCAGTGCAGCAGACGGCAAATTTGGTCAACTCTGGTCATTTGTGTGTGTTCTATTGATTTGCTTTCTTGAAGGCAACTTGGGTTTGATTCGCCCATTGGCTTGCACTCATTGTTGTTTGTCCTCCTCTGATCAATGTGATTTAAAAGCTGCCAAAATGCCTGCAGTGTTTGTATACACAATACTCCATCCGGAGGCCACTTTCTGCCCGCGCCAGAGTTATTTGATGCCCTTCATGCCAACTGTAGTCACTGTGCATGGGTGGGGGTGCTTTTTAAGGTGGGCCTGTGGTTAAGGTTTGTTTAAACTGAGGAAAGTGCTGTAGCATTTCAGGATCAGTGAGAAGCAAACACGAGATCATAAATAGAGTTTTTATTGCCTCTATACTAGTGAGACTGAGCCTTTCAGCGAGATCAAAGCTGGGATTGATGGTTTCCATGTGCTGAGGGAGGTGGTGTGGGTGGAGGCTTGTATCTGACAGAGGAAACAGGGGACATAGCAGGGCTGGCATTGCTGCCTTACTTCCTCCCGGGTTACCCATTGACAATCTCCCGTCCTGCTACCATGTGATATCATGTGGTAAATAATTACTAGTCATGACTCAATATGAATGAATGAACTTACACAAACATGGTCAGGTGTTATTTATTTGAATTTTAAGTCTCAAATGATCAACTACTCTGGTTGATCAAGCTTTTTTCTCTCACTCCAGCAACCTTTTGCATGCAGTATGAAGGTCTGGGTGACCATATCAACCTCAATATTGTGTCTTCAATGTTGAGTAAATGTTGTGTAAGCTTGCCCTAACTGAGTCCTTCCCAATCTAGGTAGTTTTCTGAGTGCAACATTAGTCACATGTTTATTAATATATTCATTGTAGCTACTGTCCAAAACAAGAAACTTTTTATCTCAGCCCCTTAACTTGCTTAAGTAAAAAAAAAAATTTTGATCTCATTCAAAGAATGCCAATTTAATGTTGATTGAACAGTGAGGGGAGACATGTCCAGCCCCCCACCAGGGATCTCCCCACTGTCTTACTCCCTCAAAGTTTGATGACTCTTCTTTCAGCCTTGGTTTCTATCACTTTTCCTCATCGTATTCTTGCCTCCTCTATCAACGTAGCACTTTTTCATTTTTAGGGTATCCACAGATACCGTGGCCGGTACCTTTTGAAAGAGTATTCTTATTATATATTAAGTTTAAGCATATATCTTGAAGATCTATTGAGATCTCTTTTAAATAAAAAAATAAAAAATCATATATTAATCTCAAATAGCCCAGTTAATAGTTAGAACATGTTTGTTATTATGTTAACAACATATTTCAATGGCGATGCAGATAGTATAGCAGGTCATTATACTGTCAACTCTGCATTCTCTGACCAGTTTTTTCTGCCATGCTGTACGAATATCGAGTGGATCTTCATACTAATATTTATTTACAGCAAACTGCACACCACACTGTCAGCATTCTAAGCTCATGTACTGGAATGAAAGGCAATCAGCCGTATCATAAGGTTAGGACCCACAGTTGTTTGCCAGGCATTGGACCTTGTGTTATCTTTGAGATTGTCTGATATGTCTGGAATATGCAAGTTTTTAATCATCTATAAGAAGTTGCCTCTTAATACAAAGTTGTGAATGCTCAGTATGTTCTGTTAAGGGGGGTCGTCACTGCTGGCTGTGTTATTACAACCATGTTAATTTGGGGTGGCTGGAAGAGTGTGAGGAGGTTGTGTGGACAACAGAGATTTTTTTTCTTTCAGTGCCAGAGAACAGGGTTGCTTGAAATGTTTGAGAAAACATCTGATTGAGCCTCTCAAGTGCTCCCATACTGGCAACATGAATAGCAGCTTTCATGGATGCAGCTGGGCCTAATCTGTTTTTTTAAAGACGTGTGTGCGTGTGTGTACGCCCTTATTTTTATTCATGCATTTAGGTATGTATGCATCATAGACTTCATTGGTCCGTGTGCATGTGTGTGTGTATGTGTGTGTGTGTGTGTGTTTATGTTTAGGTGAACAACTCGAGGCAAGCGCAAAAAGCCAGCAGCAAAAAATAACAGCTGGGTGTATTTCAGGGACAGATTTCAATGTGATGTCAATCCTTAACAGAGCTACTGTAAGCCAGTTTCTATCTGCTAATGCAACCACTATAAGTACGGGTAGCCTATATTTACCAAAATATGGAACCGTGTATCTGAAGCGTCAGCGCCACCTGTCAATTATGACTTGCGACTAGATGGAGCAATGTAGAGCTGCAGGCATGTTTGTTTCTGTGATGGGTGGTTGTTTTGTGTGAAGTCATGCAAACTCTAGCCATCTGACCTCCACAAAAATTGTGTGGATTGTTATCCACACATTAGAATGTAACAGCCATATATCTTTTTTTATTTGCTGCTGTCACTGATATGGCTCCGTCTTCTCAGTCTTGCTTGTTGTCTCTTTAGATACAGTGATTTTAATCCACTCTTTGAACCATGGTAGACCCTTCCACAAAGTTTCATGAAAATTACGCTTAAGTTTAGTCCTATTGACAAACAGACATATAGGCTGGACCAAGGAGATGACATTCACAAAGGTAACCACTGGCTCTCCTCTGACTGGGAATAGGCTCTTCTCTGCCCACAGGGCCCTCTGTGGAGAAGTGAGGTGTTCGTGTTTCCGTTTCCCTCACCTGAATCCCTGTTAACACCAAAAATAACCAGGCCAGTGAGGGTCTTTACAACTAGTTGTACAAACACAGTCAATTGAAGAAGTGCTTCCGGATACTGTACATTCAATGCAGATGTGGTTGCATCCATCACGCAATATGAACCTCAACATCACCAGAGCTGTTTCATAAGCTCAAGCCTACCAGTTTGACTGAGCCAGGATCCACTTGGCTCAGATCCTCTACATAGACAGAACAGCTACAGCGGCAGCAGTTTGGTTTGCAGACTTTGCACAGACAGTGAGCATGCATGGAATCATGAACAGCGAAGCAGCTTGTCAAAGTCCTTAGAGAGCTACACTATAGCCCTCTGTCTCCCCCAAGTGGTGTGTCATTGTACCCTAGGACAGCTGCATGGTGTGATCATGTACCCATTTGTGCCCGGTCAATGTTTTGTTGTGTAAAATCTTCATGAGTGCTGTGCAGGTGTCACTCTGTGCTGTGCTGACAAGCAACATTTACAGCAGACATGAACAGGATCAGATTCCAAACCCTGCGCTACAAAGCTTTGGTACTGAGCCTGTGTGATCTCTATGGCTATCATGTTTTAACAGGCTGGATTTATATGCAGGTTAGCCAGGTCAGGCCAGAGGGGGGCAAGGATGCCTCCATCCACACAAGAGGGTACACACAGCCTCACTCTGGTCCATGCTGTGCTGCACAAGCTAACACTGGGACGGTTCAGACAACGAGGGGGCTTTCGTCATTTGTGCTTTAAAAAAACATTTCTGAATGAAGTACTCCGATACCCGAGTCGGAGTAGTAGATTTTCCTCGTTTTGACTGGGCTGTCCTCACTTCTCTCCTTCTCTCATAGGTATGAAACGTCCATTCAGCCTGACCGCTCTGCCAAACACAGAGCTGGACAGGTTAGGGTTCAGCACCGAGCTTGGAGTACAGACGGACAGCAAACCTTGCTGCAACACCCAGGATGAGGGCACAGTATCAGATGAGCAATCACCAGGGGATGCCCTGCGTTCTGCACTCCACAGACCAAAAAGGGAGAGAAAGCAGCGCAGCTACACCTTGTGTGAGGTCTGCAACATCCAACTTAACTCAGCTGCACAAGCACAGATCCACTACGACGGCAAATCCCACCAGAAGAGACTCAAGCAAATCAGCAATGGCAAGATGCCAAGTAACACAGGTAGGCCCAGAGCACTGCTCTCCTGAACACTTTGTTTGTTTATAGCTGCCAAATCAGATGTAAGTGGTGAGGAGTAGATTGCCACTGTGTTTTGTAACGTAGTAGTATAAGCCTCATGCACATGGAGAGAATACAACACACTTCACAGTCCACTGTCATCGGCCTCTGTTTGCCAATCCCCCATATGTGCTCTATAAAAGTTAAACAAATTGGATTCTATTTGCTGAAATGTGTGCAGACACAGCCTTGGGCTGGACACACACTCTCACACACACACACACACACACACACGCACACACACACAGACACACACACACACATATGCAAGTCGAGCTGAGCTGGATGAAGTCAGTAAATGAGAAGCTAATTAAGTGCCAGTTGTGCCTGATGGATGTGTTCCTGGGAGTGAGGCAGCTCGAGTTAAGGTGGACATTTTGTCATTTGAGTCACAGCCTCGATTAGGACTGTGTTCTAGAGGACTCAGCCTCTCCCTTACGTTTGACTCATTCACCTGGTCTCTCGCTTTCTTCAGCTGTTTTGAAAATGTATGCACTGACACTACCCATGTTTATGTACAATTATAAAATATTAGAATATTTTGCTGCCATTTTTTTATTGATGCACAGACATCCAGTAGGATTGGACTTTTTGGTACGAGAACAATAATAAAATCATTTGCTTTTGTAAACAGACGAGAACTCTAGGCAATGAAATCAAAATACAGTAGTACGATTTTAAAGATTTGTTTTATAAGGGAGGGACTAGGAGAGTAATATCGCACATAGGATTTACCAGGATGAATGTTTAACACTATGAATACGAGAGGGTTCACCTCATGTGCCGCCACCCAAGGATCACATTAGACAAAAACAACAAAAGAAGTGTTAAAATTAGGAAAACAATTAGTGCTGGGTGTGTTTTTCTCGAAGGCCGTGGCAGGGTTTGGATCTGCACCTTTTGAAAAGGGTGACATAGTTTTCTGTAAATAGCACTATGGTTTCTCTGCTTTACGTGTTTATCCTTGAATCACTTTCTATGAAGATTTGCTTAATGAGTTTACGGATTTCAACAAAACAATCATAGCTATAGTGAAAAGGAATATGTAAAACTGAGGATTTTGTGCAATTTATATAATATTTGAATGTTTGGAATTTGTCATGAAGCTTCAATAATTCAGACATTGATGATGTTTAATAAGTGGCAATGAATCTCTCTCTGTCCTCTCTCTTTGATGGAGAGAAGACAAATTAATCTCTCCAGCAATTCACTCTTCAAACTGATGTTGTTGTCTACACTCATACTCTTACAACCTGTTATTTGACAACAGACTTGCAAGCAATGGAAAAGTTTTTCATTTGCATTTAAAAAATATATTATATCAAAATATAACAATGTTGTGAAAATGATCCTTGTGCACATTTACAGCAATAATTCTGAATTTTGTCATCTTTACTTTTCTACTTTAATTTATTTTTATTTTTTTGCTTTTTCAGGCCGTTATACAAATGATAGGCCAGAAGGTAACAATATGCTATTCATACCAACCAAAAAAAAGGAAGGAAATGACAATGAAAATGAAAAATCATACTTTACACAAAGTCTTCTTGCTGGGTTCACACTGTGTCCGCTTGATCCGTTACATTCAGATTCTGATTGTCTACTATTCATGAGGGACAGGAATGTCAGGAATTATTTTGCCTTTGAGTGCATGAAATGGAGACTAGGCCTTGAGAGGGCTGCACAGTGCTGTGGATACATCTGTAGTCCCTCGGAAATATAAAACAGTTTTGCTAAACATTTTTAAGTCAAGGAAAGAAGCAAATATACTTAAAAACTGTGTGTAATCCATCTAATTCTCAATAGTAAGAAATGAGGGAAAGGCTGCACGTTACTGCTGACGGAGTTAGAAACACATCTTCTGCCTCCATCTCTTCTATGCCATTGCCATCAGTTGAAACTGAACTTCTCTAAGAAGCCGTGTTCAATTGTTTGACTCAAGTATTGAAGTCGTTCTCTGTCTCATTTGTCAGAAGTCCACATGAGTATGAAATATTTGTTTGATACTGGACTGCTCTGTAAAGGATTTATCAGGCAGCCTGACATACCTGTGCGACTTAGACAATATGCATCAACCTCCAAGGTCGCGATTCCTAACGGGGGAATCATTTTATAGACTTTTGGAAAGAAATAATTGAGTCAATGTTCCGTTTGCAAAGAAGATCTTGTGAAAATATAGTCTCTGTAATAAATAAATAAATATAACTGTCCTTCCTTTTGAACAAGACACACCGATCAGCCACTACATTATGAGAAAGAATGAAATTGATTATTGTGTTACAGTGGTACACTGTAACACAATAACCCACTGTAATAATGTCAATATTATTACAATAACCCACTGTAATAATGTCAATATTATTACAATAACCCACTGTAATAATGTCAATATTATTACAATAACCCACTGTAATAAGGTCAATATTATTACAATAACCCACTGTAATAATGTCAATATTATTACAATAACCCACTGTAATAATGTCAATATTATTACAATAACCCACTGTAATAAGGTCAATATTATTACAATAACCCACTGTAATAATGTCAATATTATTACAATAACCCACTGTAATAAGGTCAATATTATTACAATAACCCACTGTAATAATGTCAATATTATTACAATAACCCACTGTAATAAGGTCAATATTATTACAATAACCCACTGTAATAATGTCAATATTATTACAATAACCCACTGTAATAAGGTCAATATTATTACAATAACCCACTGTAATAATGTCCGTGTGTTGGATATGTTAGGCAGCAAGTGAACACTTTGCCCTCAAATCTGATCTATTGGGTCAGGTATATCTAAGCCTAAGGATGTGAGCAGCCTTGATGAAGACCAAGGCTTTGTTAGAACATCTCCAGAACTGGAGGTCTTGTTGGGTGTTCTTGCCCTTCTGTGGTTGGCACTTACCTAAGTGGCCCAATAACAGATCCCATAGCACCCAAAGCTCAATGATGCATTTGGGGATTATAGGCTAGTTCTCGTCGTTCCATCCCACAGCAGAGCTACTGTAGCAGTAATCGCTGAGAAAGTTACTGCATTACGGAGCTGCTTTAGTGTCTAAAAAGGAGCCTGCGCAATAGGATGCAGGTGACTTTAATGTTATGATTGACGTTTGCTTTTGAATATTAAATAAATGAAAACACTGCACATCTCATGTTGTAAAGACATAAGGAGGAAAAAAAGGAACACGATCTTCAAAAAGGGGTACTCTTTAGGAATAAATAAATCCAACAGTACTTCCCTTTGAACATAAATGGGGGAGAAAATGCAGCAACATTTTGAACTACTATGCCCTAATTTGTTTTCAGACATTATAATGGTAAAAAAGAGAGATAACCACACATGCAAATGTGAGATTCTGCCGTCACAAAAGCACATATGATAAGCATCAACTTTTACGCCACGTTATAGCCTGAAAATGGTAACCGATCTGTTCAAGTGCAAGTGATTTATTATTCTGTCTTTGTCGTACTTCTTTGAAGTCGTGCAGCAGACCGCCATGCATGGATTAAGCGTGATAAATTGCATAATTGACCAGAATCTCTGTCATACAGCCAGGCCACGTGTTTGTTGTCTAAGCTCCTTGTTTTGGTATGCAACTGCAGGTGATTCAGACTGAACATAAAAAAGTTTGTCAGTGTGTGTGTGTGTGTGTGTGTGTATGTGTGTGTGTGTGTATGTGTGTGTAGTGCAGGGAATTCTGAACTGTTGTGGTGTGCAGATTCTTTCTGACATGCAGTCACAATCACACAGCCTTATCTCTGCTCAACTTCTGCTTACTCCCTCAGGCAGCCAGCCCTGCTGTGTCCTCAGCTCCACCACAGCCCCTCTGTGGTGCGCGTGTGTGTGTGTGTGTGTGTGTGTGTGTGTGTGTGTGTGTGTGTGTGTGTGTCTAGGTGGCTTTGGGTATGTACATGTGTGTGGGTGTGTACATGTGTGTATCCTGCATGTCTGGTTTGGTTATTTTTAGAATTCTTAAAGGCTGCACAGCGTAACTTGGAAAACATAAATAACGTGTGTCGGTCCATCTGTGTTTATGTCGGCTCACATATGTATGGGAGAGCCTGGAATATATGTTAGTGGATTCGATGAATAAAGAACAGAACAGTTTGTGGATGTGCGTCTTACTCCCAGTGAATCGTCTCCATGTCAGCGCGTGTCTCCCTCCCTCTCTGCTTCACTGAGTTGACAGTAGGTTCAGGCTTTTTCTCTCTTTCTCTCTCTCTCTTTCTCTCTCTCTCTTTTCCCTCTCCCGCAATTTCTCTCTCTTCTTCCTCATCCCTCCATCCTTCTGGCATGGATGCTGGGCATGTGGCAGAGCCAGTCCTCCTGCAAGAGGAATGTGCCAGTGATGAAGTGATTTGACTCTGTTACCCAACACAATAATATGGAGAGATGTTTTGAAACGGGGGACCCAGATGTTTGAGTTCGAATGTTAGTTTTTGCAATTATACACCGACAGTGAATAATAAGTTGTTTTTTGATACAAGCTACTAAGATAAAAAAACAAACAAACTCATCTCATGCCTTAAACTTAATGTAGGAGGTTTGGATCAACATTTAAAATAATAAACCATAAAGCATTACATTTTTTCATCAATTATGCTGAAGCAAATATGATTGAAGAAAATGGAACAAAGTTAATCATGAAAAACAAATTCACAAGATATATACTTTTTTGTTTTATGTTGCCATGGTTCTTTTATGGCTGCTAATGTCTGCTATATTTCATCCTGTCGACAAAGAAAAACAATTACAATGTTCGCAATGTTTCACTGTCATAGAAAATAAAAGCAGAAATCACTGTTGGATATTCAACAGAAGTAAATATATCTTTGGATTTAATGCATTTATATCATGTAATTTACAAAAATATATTTTTTATTAAAAAACACAGTATTTTTTTCCAAATTGTTTATTTAACCTTTTTTAATTTGACCACCACTAGAAGGTTACTGTCTAACCTCAAAACAGAAATCGATATACCACTTATTATTATTAAATTATCATACTCTGTATGATAATTTTTTTCTTCAAGCCTTCATTTAGAATAAATAAAAATCTTCTCTTCAATTTGACCTGAAATTACTTTTTAGGTAAAATGTGTTAATATTACAATAGAGCTAGTTGTTAGCCATATTTTAAGACTAGCACCCTGTTAAGTCTTCAAACAGTCAAAAGAAGCTCTGCATCATGTGTCGTGTCAAAATGCGTTCAAAGATGAGGGCAACCTTGAGTCAAAATGAAAGTGTTAAGAAAGATCTGGCTGCATAAGAGATATTTTGTCACATCATATCAGGAATCTTAAACAGTTTACCTTTGCATTTCAAAAACTATCTGCATCCACCCATTTCTACAGAAACTATTGAAAGCGCTGTCATATATGCCGGGTCAGTGGTTGGCTTTGTAGCATCATCAATTAACCAGAAAAAAAGTGTGGCTCATTCATACTCCACAAAGTCGTTATTAATGGTTTCCATCAATGCAGACATACTTCCATGAGTCTTTTACTTCCATAAGATAACCAACCACCTGTCAAATATGACCCCCTTTTGGCGCTAAACAGATCTGCCTTGCTACAGTACAGTCGCCATGGGCATCATTGACACTGTCACTGATTCACCAACGGTCCCTTTCTTAGAGCCCTTTGGGAAGTATTAGCCACTGCAAATAGGGCACCCAAGAAGTCATGCAGCTCTGGAAATGTAGTACTTGTCAAAGTCACTCAGATTCTTAAGCTTGTCCATTTTTCTTAATACCAACGCGTCAAATTTGAGGACAAAATATTCACATGCGTCCAAATGCATTCTACCCACTTAAGTGGTGCCACTGTAACGAGAACATTTCCCTGACTAAACCCGTCAGTGGTTATAATGTAATGGCTGATCAGTGTCCATTGACATCCATGCAACCACATGAAGGCAGTGAAGGAAGTAATAAATGTTTTGACAACAACAAACAACGATAGATGTTAGTAAGTAAAAAAATAAGAAGAGTCCTATGCAATCGTCTGTGAGGTCATTAAACTCATCACCACACGTAGATGGAGAGTCTTTATACTTGTGAAATTCACTTTCTTCTCCCTCATTGTGACTTATGGCATTTTTCTGTAGTGTTGAATTATAACAACATTGTCCGCAAAGATATCCGATTTCCATTTTTTCTGTGAAATAAACGCAGCGTGTGGTTGAGAGGCCCTGTCATATCAACATCTCTAATGTTGAGCATAAATGCTCCTAAAGGCGCAGCAAATAACATGGAAGGCTGAAAACATAATAGCATTGTGTTAAGTTAGGTTGTGTCATCACAGTTTTAACAATAATTATGATTTGCCAGTTAACACCTTGAGGGTATGTTATTAAAAGATAAACTTTTTTTTAAAGTTTGCATTTTACAGGCGCTGGAAATGCTGATGTCATGTTAATGAGGAGCAGAAGTGCAAGAAAAGACAAAAAAAAAGGGTTCGTTAATGGAACTGATTTACTGTTACTATTGAGTCCACCGGTGTTTTTCCTGCTGTGACAAGTCAAAATGTCTTCTGTGGCTCCAATCGATGCTGTGTATGGACAAGCTGAATTTTCCAGCTTCCAAAAAAATGGTGCTTCCTGGGATTTGTGGGTTTATTTTTACCCGCTGAGAACTCAGGAAAAGCTTATAAGATGTATTTTAATAGAGTCAAAACAATGCCAGGATTTTTTCTGTTGCACACAGAAAGAAAGGTATGCTGTCAAATCACATTTTTAGGGTTTGTTTTCTTTGGTCTGTGCTGTGTTATCTGTGGGTGCCGGCCCGCTTGTTTGGTGGTCACTGATGTCCTGAAGGCAATTCCAGAGCAATTGACCTCTTTTTAATTGAAAAAAACCTCCAAAGTTTGAACGCAACCTTCACAGTATTGCTGCTATATCAAGCAGAAACCCTAACCCTAACCCGAAATGCTTCATAAACAAACATCGAATTAAAAATCTAACAAGTTTATTACAAATCTTACTGCGTCCACTCTGTCCGACTGTGACGATATTTCCCCTTTTAAATGTACGTTGTTTATTCAAGTCATGTTTGTGGAACCCCCTAGAGTTTTGACCGAGTCAAGTCTCCACATCGAAGATTTGTGACTTCCGTTTGACTTCAAGCCAAGTCCCCATACAACTCTGTGTATTCCTTCATTTATTATAAGAGTCAAAGTGACTTTTTAATACTATTATCAAAAGACACTCTGTGAATTGTGGACATCTTAAACAACACACAAGACTTTAATGCTTTCTAGTAGGAACATGTGCACATGAGCATGAAGCCTAATTCATTCCCTCTCTCCTCCGGTGGTTCTGTTCTCAGTGGAAACGTTGGAAGGCCTCAAACTTCCTCTGACCAGTCGATGAGAGCCGGGTCCTTTGGTCTGAAGAAGAAAGGCTTTAATCCTCTTAAATTAAACAATGTTTTTCATTTGGCAAAAGACGTGCAGTGAGATACACCAAGAGATGGAGACAGACAACTATAACACATTACCCTGTGTACCCTGTGGGGGAATGCTTTACTCACATGCCCTCATGAACACACTCATACTCATACATACATGTGTGTAATTAGGCCCCTTCTCAGAATAGAGGGTCGACAGAATGAATACAGAAGTGTTTAGCGAGGGAAGAGAAAAAGATGAAGAGTGGACAGCATGACCTCATTTGACCCCATTAAGGTGCCTTTTATCTCTATGTCAATGTTTGCCTGTGTATGAAAGTTGGAATTTTCTGTTGTATTAATCCTCCCCAGCTTTGTGATGAGGCATACATTTGTCACGTGTGGATGTGTTTCATCTGAGAGACACAGCCAGAGGGTTGGAGAGAGAATTTGCATTTGTGTTTTTTTTTCAAGGTTCTCCATATCTCATTTTCCCTTTGAGTTGAGCAGAGTGTGTGTTGGTGTATGCCTGTGTAATGTGAGCCACCGCTTTATGTTTAGTCCCTTCATTACGGTCTCTCACTCTATCTCCGGCTCTGTTTTAATAAAACGCCAGGAATTGGATTAAAGGCATGGATTTTCTGCTTGAATGCATATGCCAATTTGTATTTATTTTTATGCTTCCTTGCAATTTTCCCTTTTTTTCCCCGGCGGAGAAAAATGGGTCCCCCCTCCATGTGGCTTTGGAGACTCAAGACACGTACACAAGTTGACCGTGTGTGATGTCGGTGCAGCGGCTTTAGCATGTGTCTCGATCGCTCTACATTTAGTGTTGTCAGGTTCTAGGGGGTCAAGTGACAAATAAGAATAATGGTATGATATAAATGATGATGCTGGTGTTTATTATTATATATGTTGTTATTATATGATAATAACAATAATAGCAATAACAATAGCAATAACAATGATAATGCTGTGGCAGATTATCATATTATTATTGTTACTATTAATAATAACAATAATAATAATAATAATTTTATATATTATAATGATAATGACTGTATTAAACAGCTTTTTTTATTTTTTTTATTGGTTATCATTAATATGACGATTATTTTTCATTATGAATGAATAATAGTCACTGTTAAATGAACTATGTTCCGGCTAATGACTACACACAAATATCATTACAATATTATATATAGTATATATTATTTAAATGTATAATAATATAGAAATAACTGAATGTAATGTCTGAGTGTAATCTCATTTGATGTATTGAATAAAGGATGATTATGAAGATACAATGTACATTATTATTCTAAATTTGCGCTATAAATGATTGAAAACAACTGAATGTAAGCCGTGATGAGGACCGAAAGAATTTTGCATTGACTTTTTTTTTGCATCTGTATGAATTATTCTAATTTCTTAGTTTAGAGAATTTGTAACAATAAAATTTCTTTTCCTTTTTTGCCACTTGTGCAAATCTGTCTGTGGCAGTGATGTCCTGTGCTTTGATCCCAGCTCTCCAATTCGGATCTCTGTCCTTCTTGTCCCTCCACTCTGCTTCACCCCAAGGTGTGCCACACACTGTGACGGCAGTTCAAACTCTGTAAAAAGGTTGATTTAAATATCGGGCTGACACTAAGCGATTAGTAGAGCAAGAAACATGTGGGGCGGCGCGTAAGGCCAGGGGGAGCGGGGCACATCCCTTAGAGATCATCCGAAGTCTGTGTTTACAGAGGCTCTGACAGGTCGACTGCCTATGTCTGTGGAGAAGACCAAGCATATCTCACTGTGAGCCCTTATCTGGATTGTCTGATACACAAAGTCATTGTCGGAGCTGCTACAGACATATCTGCTAAATTACTTGAACTGTCTCCTAAATGTCACAAAATATCAGTCTCTTTCAACCGTATTTTGTCAATAAGGTCACCCAACATGACACACTCCCCTTCTCTTACTCACTGTTGAGCTCCTTCCCCATAACTCGTTCCGTTTTTATTCTCTATCTGAAAATAAGAGCTCTGTCACTGCCACACAACTGATGACGTACATATCATGAAGATTTTTTCAGCTTCAATGACAAAAAGACAATAAACAGCAGAAGTAGCAAGAATCCACACATTCTATACTCAAGTAGAAGTGTTGTTTGTTATGTACAAATGCAACTATAATAAGTATTTTACAACTTTTTAAATCTAGTGCAAGTATCAAGTTACTTGCATAGGTTTCCCTTTGGTTTTGTCTTCTTACAGTCTTAAGGGACCAATGTCCCTTACATTTACTTTTAAATCTGTCTGGCGGGCAAAAGTGAGCTGACTTTCCAGGAAAAATAAGCCCCCCTACACGTATAAACACACACTCTGGTGGCTTCATAAGAAAGAGCTGACGTTAAATTAAAAATGCATTTATCTGGGTGATGAGCGTCCTTACAATTATTGTCACTGTTTCTTACTGGAAAAACATGGGGACCTATAGGAGGCTATTTGTTCGAACTCTGTTTATAATATGACCCAATGGCAGCATGTATATGTAAAAGAGTAAGCGGACCAAGGATGGAGCCCTGGGGGACACCACAGGTCAAAGGGGCCACTGACAAGGGGGCATTAACCAGGACTATAGAAGTAATCTTTCCATATTAATTTTGCTGTTGAGGACATTTCCGGGTTAAAATATCAGGAGTGATAGTAAAAATTGATTCCCTAAGTTAATTATAGCTGCCTGAAAACGAAGTACATAAGTAAAGTATTTATGGTTTTTCATAACTGACCAATGCTGTTGTTGTACATTTGATTTAAGAACAACAAAGGAACAGTGTGAGCTGATGACCCTTTCAAGCAATCCCTCGCTTTTTTCTTCTTAATTCTGCCATCATCTGCCATCATGTTTTATTGCAAAAAAGGCTCAAGAAAGGCTTCTTGTTTAGAAAGAGAAGATGTCGTTTAAACACCCCTCCCTGCTTCCTCACACACACACACACACATACACCTTAGTCTTCCTCTGAGTCCATCATTGCAGGCCTTTAGAGGGGCAAAACTACAGCAGAGTGACTTGTTACCAGCTGTATCCAAGGATGGAGGAGGTGGTCAGAGAGAGGGAATATTAGTCAGAAATCAAGAGTAAAGAACAAGAGACAGGGAGTAGGGGTAAAGACTGTGAGAGAGAGGAAGAGCAGACAAAGACAAACACCGTCATTTGCTGAACAAGCAGAACTGGCCGATAATGGACCCATGGTATATGGAGTCTGAAAGTTTGCTCTGCCTTACAGTTTCCAAAGTTCCCACGCACCTCCACGTCTCGCATCCAATGCCGTGCCAACGGAAGCAACGGATGTCCAAACCATCTCTGCGGAGGGTCATTGAGTATTTGTCTACCAGTATGGTGATAGTAGGATAAGTTGGAATTTGATTTAAACCAACGAAAGCCCTCGTATCACAAAACAGTCTGACAGTGTTTGAGGAACGCTTGGTGCGTGTTACAAAACTGAGGTAAACAAGCTTTAGTTAACAGAAGCACGTGGAATGGGATGAGAGTGTGGAAGGAGGTCACATATGTAAACACAGAAATAGACATTTCACTTACGTAGATGGCTGCAGATTCTCCCAAACATGTTCATATCCTTAAATCCTTTTGTCTTTATTCCTTACTAGCAAATATCTTTATTCCTTACTAAGTTTTTTTTTTCGTAAACCAGCATTACTTCTTTGACAATTTGTGCTGTAAATAGGGCTTCACTCTTGGAATCAGACAACATGAGCTATTCTTCATTCTATACATGCACTATTGAGCCTTGGGTCCCATGACCATGTTGGTGATTCACTCCTTCCTGTTGGAAGCTGTAGATCGGGGGGTAGAGCTGCCATCTCCCAATCTGGAGATCGGAAGGTAGCTGATTTGAGTCCCACCAATGTCTACTTGTCGTAGGGTTCTTGAGCAAGACCCTGACACCTTAGCTCATTGCTCCCTCAGAGATGGGTCAAAGGCATAGAAAAAATGTCACTATGTTGTACTGTGTATGGCTGTATGTGATCAGTAAAGGATTTCCTCTTCTTTTTCTTCTAATACTGGTAATGGATTTAATACCGATACCAGTATTAGTATAAGGGCTGGTACTGCTCTCCTGAACAGCTGCACCCAATACCACTTTAAAGGTATGACACCACTTTAACCTCTCATAGTTGGGCTTGTCGGTGGAAGAAGAGCAATGATAGCCGTGTGGAAATATTGTTAACGCTACGATGCAAGAACAGAGCGTGAACTATGCTCTGCAAAATTTCAGGAGGTGTGAAACACAGCTCTTTTAAATACAAAGACAGACACAGACACTTTGGACTTCAGCATCAGCAATTACACAAAAGTATATACTCGTACCTGTATTTGGTCAGACAAACAGCCGTATCGGTACAAGAAAGGATGAACTTTGTGTCTAAACCACTATATGTCACATGACTGGGGATATTACCGACTTTACTGTAGGTATGCCAGCTCTTTCTGCAAAAACTCAGAGTTACCTCGCGCGCATGACGAAAAAAAGAGACTACATGAAAACACTCTGACACACAAATACAAAGACACACAAGGCCACTTAAGAGAGCGAGTGAGGCAACTCATGGATGATTTTCATTGTTATTCATGTATTAATTTATGCGCTCATGGCAGACGTGAGACAGCGCTGTAATATGCAGATGTTGGTTTGTTTCTCAATGGGAATTTTCCGGTCCACTGCCTTTAGCTGCCACTAATAATAAAGACAGGCAAGTAAGGTGGGGGAAGAAAGGGGGAGCGGAGATGGAGAGAAATGGTAGTTAGAGAGGGAGGGCTGGAGTTGTCGAGTTGCTTCCGGTCATACATCAGCTCTCATAGAAATCCCCCACTCCCCTGTTTTTACAGTCAAACACACACACACAGACACAGGCAGACAACGACCAGGTGTGATCTACTTGTCCTTGACATGAAGGTGAGCATGTAGAGTTGTCCTCTCTCTATTGTTGACAAGATGTCTGAGCAGCTGCAGGCCATTGCTTGTCTCTCTTCATATCAGCGGTGGAATTTGATTTCAGTATTTAGTGAAGAGATCGTTTAAGCTACTACCAACGTGGGACAATTAAGATGTGGCTCAAAGTGTGTCTTGAAAGCCAGACCTTACAACTTTTCACTCACCTTTATTCTTAGCTCATAAAAAAAAGTTTCCTCAATGCAGCTTTTCAAATACTAATGCATTTTTATATGCAGCTCGCTGTGAGTACTTCAAACTTGGTGAGAAAGTAGTAAAATTGACTGTGTCACTGCCCAAAATATAAATAGCCAAGGACTTTAAGGCATCCTGCAGGCAACTGGATGTGAGACATGTTGTTTACTCTGTCTGTTGTTGTGGCGTTGCACCGAGGTCAGCTCCTTTGGGAGGGTCATGTGCGAATGTGAAACATAGCCATGCCAGAGTAGTAATGATGTCAAAGACAAGATACTAACAGGCAGCAAAGTATTCATTCTATTTCCTCTTCCTCGCTGCATTTGTAAGATGTATTAACCCATTCCTTTCTGAGTAATTGATTGATGAAATGGCAGCTAGTAGAGAGGAAGGAGAAGGATGCCCCAGAACAGTTCATATGAAAGTCAAAGCCAATCGCACACAGATAGATCTCAGATCAAGAGCAATTCAAATTAAAAAGGAAAAAATGTGAGACATCCAAAAGGAGTAGCGGCAGTTGATAAGATATTTGGCATGAACATATATTATTACACTCAGCTAAGACAAAAATTATATGTACTCCAATCAGCCATAACATTAAAACCACCTGCCTAATAATATGTAGATTCCCCCTCTACAACCACCAAAACAGCTCTGGGATGCACTGTGTGTTCTGACACCTTTCTTTAAGAACAAACATGAACCTTTTCAGAAATCTGTGGTATTAAAGCTCTTCTGTGAGATTAGACAACACAGGTTAGCCTTCACCTGTGTATCCATGTGTCTTGGTTGCCGGTTGCCATGAAGTCGCTTTGTAGTTCCTGGGAACCTACGCACTTCATTTAATCTACTAATAAACCAATAATCTGTGGTAAAACAAGTATTCTTGACATTTACCTCAGCAAAAAGAGATACAATATATCACTATATTGTGTTGTTAGGTCTCTTTGTGGTTTTTGTGGGCTCACTCCTGTTACACTCACCAGGAGCTTGCTCTTCATTCATTATCACAAACCATCGTTAAATGATGCCTTTAATCATCATTCAACTCATCATGCACTTCGATGATTCCCGCCCGGTGAGCTATATCATCCTTTATTATATTCTTGGGCGATTATTTCTGATATATGAACATTCAAGAAGCATTTTAGTGCTGCAGCACTTTCTATGCATTCTTCTGAACAGTAGCCGTTAACATAAGCTATCAAATAAATGGCAAAATAAAAAATTGAAATAGAATTTAATAGTAAAAAATAGAAACAGGCTATTATCCAGCAAAATACTAGGACCTTTAAATTGTCCATTAATACTGTACTCATACAAGGTCTTCCACTGCTGTTCTAAAAATGAACCTCACAAAATCCATCTCGCACGGTGACGTCTTGGTGCCATGCTATTGTGATTTGTACACACACACATGCAAGCTTTAGTATCTGGAGCTGAAGCCCACAGGCATGCACCCAGGCCAGGGTCCAAGCTGTGTCAAATCAGCAGCGTCTTCACCAGAGGCCAAATCTGTAGCGTATAATTAGCTTTTAATCAGCACCCTCATTCAGGCGAGCAGTGGAGATTAGCCTTGCTTGGGCTCTGCTTAAAATAAGAATTCATAAACGCGTGTGAAAGCCTCTGACCCATCGCATCCAATCATACGCTCACACACAATGCCAGCCCCCCTCCTTGCTATCCTCAACCCATGCCTATGAAGCTCCTCTTTAATTTCCCCTCGCTCTTCGACTGTGTCTATCCTGATTTGTCAACATTTTCCTGGGATGTCAGTTTACCAGTCATCATATTTTATTAAGAAAAGAAAAGAAATATGCAGCAAACTTTGTCGTCGAAACCGAGTTCCTCCTTTGCCCTGGAACAGAAGGGTACACACGCATGTACAACACAACACGCCCGACCTTCATGACACCTTCTCCGCTGGTGGGTCTATTTGGATAATCCAATATGGGGAATTTAAAGTGAGCGTCTTTATTAAAAAAAGCTGCTGGGGTTCAAGAGCGTAACATTTTAGATGAGTTTGGCTCGTCTAATCCCTGCCTTTCTCTGGGGTGAGCTGCAGCATTTATGCCAGTAATGAAGTGCAGTGAGATGAAAGCCTTTTTAATGGGATTTAGTTAAACTGGGACACAAACCAGAAAGTCAGGGATGGAGGAGAAAAACACTTCCTCATCACAGCCAACGTCATTTTATTTCTGCTCCCATGCATGACAGCCTTGTATGCTAGAATTATTTAATCGATATGTGTGAGTGTTAATGCATGTGTAGCTATAATAAATACCTACCACAGTATTATTATATTACTGCTTTGATTGTTTTTTCTTTTCTTCTTGTTTAATTTCCCAATGGATAAATCTTTAATTCTGCTCCTTCCACATTTTTCTACGTTACATGTGGAGTCAGCACATTGTGAGAGTCACAATTTCTTGATTCATCAAATCCTTGTGATTGAGGATTTCAGGGGATGTGTTATATGTGAAGTAATATGGACTGGGGTTTACATGTGCTGATGCATTTGATTAGATTGGCTGTGACCAAAAATGCTGATTTGTAATGCTCCTGCATCTGCTTTTTTCATCAGAGTGTTTTATTTTATTTTATTTTTTTAGAGGAATAATGTTTGCCAGCATCTACACTGTTGTGTCTTTCATCTAAAGAACATAATGGGAATATCAAAAACTGTTAGAATATTAACAACTGACTGGACCTTTGGGGGCTGATAAATTATTATCAAATTTTTTAAGGCAACCTCCAGCTGTAACTTTATCTCATCTATCTAAGTTGGATTGGTTAGTCTGACTTTACTAAACATTAAGCTTGTTAGTGATGCCCTGGTGTCTGTGTATCTTTCCAATAATGCTATTGTTAGCTTCATCATCACCCAAAGTAGCTTAATAAGACTCCCCAATGTATGATTTAACGTATGTAAATCATGTTTTGGGGAGTCACAGTTCGTCCTCATATTACTTCATCCATTGCTTTGTCAAAGGGGAGTTTGTCTGATCCACTTTTGTTGCCATGTGATTAAGCCTTGTTAAATTTAAGGTTTAGTGGTTTTTGATTTGTTCATCACTTCAGTCTATCCAAGATTCACTCAGTCTTTCTGAGTTTGTATAGTTGAGTATTTCTTAGGCTTCTACTGTCCAGGCATTCAATTACGTTAAATCCTCTTGAGAGTTTGCATTGAAAACAAATTCCTGCTAATGTTTGAGTTATTTCCAGCCTCTAAATGTACAGACAACTCTAACAAAATATCTCAGTATCTGTCACTCTGTAGCCGACTGTCTCCTGCACCTTCCACTTTAGTATCTCTGCTCAGCCCACGTAGCTTCAGCTCCAACCCCAAACAAACATCAAGGGAATCAATGGAACTCTTGAAACTGAGCTCCACCCCAAAAGACACATCACAGGGATTCACAAAAAAACAAACAGATAACCTAGAAAAAGCACTCAGAAAGCGCAAACCTCCAGCAAGGCAAAATAGTAGCGAAGGTTTAGGAAAAATACATGCAGATTTCTCCATTAATGTCTAAGTTATTGCCACCCTCTTAATCTACTGATGACTCCAACAAACTCTGAGTATCTCTCAAATACTCTGTTGCCGCCTGTATCTTGCCCCTTCAACTTCTACATCTCTGTTAAGCCCATTGGGCCCCGGAACAGTAAAGGAATCAATGTTACAAAACTAAGCAAAACGCTTTTTACCTTATTTAAAATGCTGTGAAACATGTAACGTCAACAAAATTTAATGACCTCTAGAATATGGCAGAACATGCATAAATCTGGTAAAAATTGTGTGTAGTGTTCGGTAACCCTGTTTACAAACAAGCAGACAGACAAAGAACAATAAATACAAACAGACAAACAACGGGGGTGAAAACTCTTTCCTAGGCGAAGGTCATTAACATGAATGAAGAACTGGTTGGGATGAAGCGCTCAGTATGAGTTGGGTAACTTTCAATGAGGACAAGAGAGATTTGATATATGTCAAGTTGTGCCAACAGTAGTCTGCTAGCTGATGTTAGCCTAAAGGGCTACACTTTAACTGTTGCTATGCCAAACTGTAAGCTGCTTTGGGATGTCTTCTACATTGATCTCAACCAATAAGTATTGATTAAATTATCTTGAATTTGACCGCTGAAAATCAACTGCATTGCATAATTATGGGTTCGGCTGTAACAATAGATCTGTAAATGCCTCACACTACCAGATGATCTGGACCAATCATCCCAGACCAGTTTCCTGCTCTGATTGTGAGAAGGACTAAATGGGTGTCAACATGACCCAGATTTATTGTAGTGTTAGCCTGGCTTTTAACATTATGACCTAGTCAGACTAATTTAAGTTAGGATTGAGGGAAAAATTACAGTGTGGATCATATAAAACCCCACAGTGAGCAGCTGCAGTGAGAGCCTGTGTTTGTGTGACTGGTGCTCAAACCAGTCGGCTATCCTACGACTGCTGTGATGAACTTGGCTCATGACCTCCTTAGGACCGCACTGCCATATTGCCCCCCCTCCTTATTGTTATGTCAACATCTGTTGGGCCCGATAAAAGGATTAGACCAGACCCCTGAGCTAGCTTGGATTAGCCAGCAAGGCCTATTTTTTCCTATATCTGCGAATCCGTGTGTGTGTGCTTGTGTGTACGAGTCTATCTTGTCAGCAAGAATACACCACAGTAAAAAAAGATCTGACAGCAGCTTTCATCCTTTATCTCATCCATCTGATAAAGCCTAATCTAATTTTTTCTACCATATTTATCCTCTTTCAATCAATCTTATTCTTTCTACATCCATTATAGCACACAGTCCATAATTCATAGACTCACTGCAAGGATGGTCATTTGTAAAAAGAAGTGACCCTCAAGTGCTAAGTATATCAAACATTATTATCCCGACCAATGGACTGAAGGTCACGTCAAGGTCCACTCATTCATTGCTCATGAATAATACATGTTTCACTCTAACATAATTATCAGCTGTCTTGGTTCTTCAGGTAATAAACTGTTTCCTGGTTCAGAGAAGCAAGAACACATATGAATCCCTTGATTAGTATCCCATGAAAGTAAAAAAAATCATGATAATAATCTCTTTTTTGACCATTGTCCTTTTTTATGCAACCTCATTCATCAGAAATCCAGTACAAAAGAGAGGATGACAGTTGCCCTCAAATTCTGGAGAACAAAAGCATACAGAGGTCGATAATGGACTTGGCACTCAGCGCGTCCATGGGATTTTTAGAAACACACAGAGGAAAAGTATGATCCCAGTGGGAATCTAACTCTAGCATGGCAACCACGTCTCCAGCCACCTTGACTTCCCCCTAGGATACACCAGTCCCACTCCGCTCTGTCTCTTGTTGTTCCCGCAGGGAACATGCAAAAGTCATTGCGCTCCTGCTGTCACATTCCTGCCAAACCTTGCACTAGGTGATCCGTTTGGTTCCATCTGAATTCCAACTGAAAATGGGAAAAAGGATCTCCCTGGACGTCAAACCTATTTTACAGAGTGTGTTTTCCCGCATGTTGGTGTTTCTGTGTTAATTAGTTGACCCTTTAATGTAAAATAAACCTCAGTTGCTTGAAACAGAATAAGCTGATAACTAGCAACTGAGCAAATAACTAGTCGTCTGTCACATTCCCCATCTTCCTCTCTCTGCAATGCCTTTCTAATCTCCATCCTCTCTGTGCAGAGCCGTAATCAGGGATAGGACTTCCAGCTGCTTAAATGATGAAGCTACTGTGCGGCTTTGTTTGATGACACACATCATACCCACAGTTTTCACCATAACTCACTGTCATTTCTCTCCCTGCTTGGGCTGATTTGTGCGTTGCAATGAAAATTGTTTGAGACCTTTCACAGAAAAGAAGCTTTCCCATTTCTTCTTCCGTACTCAGGTTTGCCAAGAGCTTTGGTTAAAATAGCCGACAGATGCTTTGCATCATTGTGGTGATTTGTGGCGTGTACAGTGTGTCCCTGAAACTCGTGTCAGTCTCTACCATTCATTCCCGACCAACAAAATTAATTAGACGCTCTTTAGAAAAGACCACTGGTGATCAGATCTTCAGCTAAAGCTTTTTAATCAGAGCAAAACCTAGGAAGATGCTGGGAAACCAACGGAGAGATGCAGGTATAATTCCTCCAAGCCTCTTATCTCTGGACAAAGCCCTCCTATAAAAAATTCACATAAGGTTATGCTTCATTGAATTGATTTTGTCTGATGGATCCCTATCTAAGGGAGTTTTTTAATTTCAAGTATAGAAAGTAAAAGAAATTTTGGTCCTTCCATAAAGGGAAAATTAAAAAATAATTTTCTGCAATTTGATATAACATATTCTTGTCTTTGGGGGATTATTTTAAAACTTTCACTTTAGAAACGGTCACACCAAAAATTGAAAGCAAGATTAGGATTTTATTTACGATATGCATTTAATCTGATAGTATTTCTTTTCAAATTATAATCAAGGTTAGGTGGATCAGCTTTAATGTCAAAACCACCTGTCTAATATTGTTAGCTCCCCCTTTAAAAAAAGAAGAGCTCTGCCATTCACAACGCGTTCTGGCATTATTCTATAGGAAACAGCATTAACTTCAGAAAAATGTGCTATCAGAGTTCTTCAGGATTCTTAAGTTCTGCAGGATCAGAACACACATAGCTTTCATGCACCGCATGCACCATTAAGTCTTTGGCACCCACAACACTGTCATTGCTTCGAGATTTGTCATCAAATCATGCGCAAAGAGAGCTTTAGAGTTGTGTCTTTGCTGCAAAGCCATACAGCTAACTTGTTCAACCACTACATAACAAACGGCTGTTTGATGAACGCAAGAAGGCCAATAGAAACACTGCAAATGTGAATCAACTATCATCAACACAAATGTCCATAACAGTGTGCACCGATCACCTCATCCATCCGACCCATGGTCAGAAAGGAATAATTGAGGCCGTACATAGAGCTGACAGCTCATTATATCGATGATGATTTTAAAATGAAAAGTCAATGATGCGAACACGATCTTTCCCCAAAAATACCATACCAGACAGTAAATTACAGAGGAAATGAGAAAGTGGATGTAGGTTCAATTAATGGAGTGAAAGACTATATTTTGCTTCTAGGACATAACTGAATTTGGATGGGTTGGATCCCACTGATGCAGCTCCTTCTCTCAGCGGCTCTATAGTGTCTTATTTCCATGTCCCACCTCAATATATTTGATTTGTGTGTTTGTAGTCGTGAGCCCCTGCGAATCATCGGTCATAGTTTGTTTGTTGTGACCTGTAGCAGGGCAACTAGAAGCCATCCAAACATTTCATTCTCATTATGTTTTTTTTATTGTTTTTATCAGGAATAAGGTCATTCACACAGCTTACCCGGGAAAAACAACCAGATTTAGTATGCAACATTTGCCCTATGGAATGACTCATACTTGGTTATTCAAAAACTGGATTTGCACAGTGGTGCTCGTCTATAGCTGCTATGTGGCTATTTCTCTACAGTATTTACGTATGTTTGTTTGCGTTTCTTCACAGAGGAAGTGGGGGGTTGTTTGCAGATTGTGCTCGGTCCAGTAGACCCCTCCCAGGCAGAGCGGAGCTGTCTCAGCTCGTCAGTATTAGATTCGCGTGGCACCCTGATCCGCTACGACAGTCAGCCACAGGAAATGATGGGATGTGATACTGCCCGAAGCACCCATGTGACCCGACGTGCAGAGACAGGCAGGAGGGTACTTGGTGGGGGTGTTGGATGATATTGAAGAAATAGGAAGGCAGTGAGGTGATCTGTCCTCAAACAGCAGTGGCATAAACTGTAGCCTCATCTGAAACAAACACAAAACCCACAACACCGTGGCACGGACACTCACACGTGCACAGACAGTCGATTCTACAAAAACACACCCAGTGACATTGGGTGAAGGCCATGTCTGCTGTCATTCTTATCCACTTGAACGGTTTAGAAATGAATCCCAGCATCCCTTGATCAAGAACTTTAAGGTCTTGCCTTTGTCTTAGCTCCACATTCATCGGCTGTTATAACCAGATATATTCACTGACTCAAATCTGGACACACATTGTTACATGCAGGTGGGTTCAACCTCATTACGGCAGAGAACGCAGTGTCCACTGGAAGGAAAGCCATTTAGTCTATTGTTAATTATCTTAAATGCAGGATATCTGAATTATCAAGACACAAAACTATGTTTTGCATGTATTGCCATGCATGGATGCATCTGCACTGGACACCGTCTACTATGTAGCACTGAGGCTTATCACAACTTTACGTCTTAATCACCATTGCTTGTTGTATATGTGAGTTAGATGGTTCCCTTCGTTATCTGTAGACTTAACCAATTACCTATTCTTCTTCATTTGGCTTGAATTGGTCTGCTTCCATCATATTTCCCGATCTGCATCTTGCAAAAAAAAAGGGAATTTTTTCCTAACATCTATCCCTAAAAATTCAGACTGATTTCAGAAAAAAGTACATTTTTAAGTATGCCGCTCCGTCTGCCTCGAATCAGTTGCAAAGTGTCCTGAAGAGAGCAGTGAGACCAGAGAGCTGCATTTGGAACTCTTTTAATTTATTTGAATTCAGGCACATCTGGCTCTGGATGTGAAATATGTGGTTTCTTCTATTTTTGTGTCCATCAAACATAAATGTGTCGGATTTTCAAACACAATTTAACATAAGTCAAAGGAAACGAGGGTAAAGAAAATTGCTAGATTTATATTATACATTTATTTCATAGGAGAAAAGATACAAATACATAAATCACCAGTGTAAAAGTGTATTTGCACCTTTGAACTTAACAGTTAGTTGCAACCATCTTAGCAGCTGTCTCTGACATCATTTTGGTGGAAATTTGGCCCACTCCTCTCTCCACAACTGTTTACGTAACTTAAACTATAGTGCTGCTACTTTGGAGGGTTTCTGAAGCATGAACTGCTCTTTGAATGTCCTCAAACAGCATCTTGATGTTGTTCGGGTCGGGTAGATTTGACTATGCTATTCTATTCATTTGGACCTTTTCAGTTTGGGATCATTGTCTGGCTTCATGACCCAGCTGTTCCTGACCTTCAACTAGCAACTTGAAGTGGTGCTGAAGCAGCAAAAGCATCCCCACAACGTTCCCCAGTGTCTTTTGAATAATGGAGCTATGAGCATTCACTAGACGAATCCTGGAAGGTCGGCGACTTATGGGAAGGTTCTCTATTGTTTCAAAACTTCTCCATTTGTAAATAATGTGATTCAAAGGGAATCTTTTGAGTCTCAGAGCCTTATTAATACATTTGTAAATTTCTCAGACTGATGTGTTTCATTCATCTTTTTTCTCATCTGTTCTGGAATTTCTTTTGATGTTGGCATAGCGTGCTATGAGTTAAACCCACATGCCAACTTTCTGCTTCCGTTCAAAGGTACAGTGCTCATTGTTTAATGCATCTAGTGGTGAAGTACCAGATTGCAGCTTATATTACACATAAGCTCACCCATCGCTATCCAAGAATATATGGTAGCCTTCAGGTTTCAAAAAGCTGTCATCCAGGATCACATCAAGTAATTATGTTACTTTAGATAGATATATTTAAAAATTGTGTTTCAGCACAGCAAGCTTTCGGTCCATGATCCCGGAGAGCGATGAAGTCCTGGCTGCCACTCTCATTCCGTTAATTCAGTTTTTATAAGTCCACCTGGTGCTGACTCACCCGAGGAGGAAATGCCACAATAGGTGACAAGCACTCAGCGTTGTGCAGTCGGCCAACTCATGAATTGGTTCCTTAGGTGAACTGAGCCGACCCAGCGTTTTACCTCACAAGCTCTAAAACTCGCCGTCAAAAATGCTAAGCAAGAGGATATGACATGTGAAATGGTTGAGATGTAAACTGGCAAAGTCGGTCCAGTTCAACTGGGGAAATCAGCTCGATGGGACATGGACCCCTGACGGTTCTGGTGTGATTGCACACCGGGAGGAAAGATGACAGAGTCATCTTGGCCCATGATCTTAATATCTGCAAGATCCGCGTGGGGGTGGGGGCATTCTGAAGCCGCCAGCCTCCATCAGTGTGCAGCTGTCGGTCACGTACCGAATTTAGCATTTCTTGTCGGACTGCCAGACCCTTCCATCTACCTCCTCGTGGTCTACATGTTCGCTTTTTCTTAGGACAAATAATAAGTATGACCCTACATTTGGCAAAACAAAAAACAGTTATCCTGTAACTACTTGAAAACACAAAAAACCCTCCCCGTAGCCAGTGTGCAGTTTGTCTCAGGCGAATGTACAAACATGGCGGCGCAACACAGCAACCTCCATGAAAGAGAGGACCCGCTTCTATGGATATGTAAGAGGCTTTTCCCAAACTCACTTAAATATTTTTATTTCAACTGATTATACAGAAAAAGTATAGTTATGAACATGACCTTCCATTTATTCAAAGATATTTTTTAAAGTCTGTACCTATAAGCGACGATGTGATTGATCAGGTCTGGGTGCGTCTAGTCCAGCTGAAACAAGTTATTAATGAAGTTTGTTGGTTTGTGTATTTCGTTTCAAAGAAGGCAAATACCTTTTCAAACATTAACGTTAACGCAAACGTTAACTTATAACATTGTTACAAGATAACCTTTTTGCGTCATTAAATTAAATGATTTAAAACTCAGGTTTTATGTTTGATTTTGTGTCAAGAGCCAACACAGTTAAATAGGAGATCATTACAAAAATATATCAGGGGTCCATGTATGTGAGGTTGAAAAAAAACTGCTGCTACATTCAGAAGACTGTATTAATTAGTATTTTTTTGTGTTTTCTTGATGAAATTGTTTGATATTTATTTCTAAATGTATTTAGTTAATTAGATTTGAAAGCAAGACATAGTAAAACAATTATCCAAAGTTTTTTTAACATGGTAAAGCAAGATTAAGTTTATAAAAAGGTCCGCTTTTAATGTCAGTTAGGCTCTCGTGATGGTCTATAAGTCTTCCCACAAGGCTGTCACAAACGGGGCAGGGTGAGGTAAAGGGTCGGATGGGGCCGGCCTTACTGTGAAGTGAGATGACGAGGAGGTACCTACATGCATATATGGGGATTTTACAAGCACCATTTACTACCTTCTTTCTTTTACGGATTTTCCAACCATCAGTTGCGTCACATGCTGTCATATTTCCAAAGAAGATTGAAACCCCAGTGTTTCCACAGGTCATCCTTAGCTCAGTGCATACCTCTCAGTGGATTTCTTTCACCTCTCACCTACAATCCCTTTCCCCGATCTTTAGATTGGACCGCAACTCAAATATGGCTGTTACTCCTCTCTGTCTCTTTAAATCGTCTATGGGATGGTCTTTTTCCATATTTTCACATTGTATGAATCTGAGAGAGGACATTTCTTTTTTTAACTGATGTTCTTGTTGTAGTTTTAATATATAGCAAAAAAGACCAGACCCCTCCACAGCCTGTGTCCCTGTGGAATTTTCAAGTATAGAATATTTTGCAGATCTTTCTCCAAAGCAACAACAAACTGTACATGCAAACCATTCAGTTTAATGCTCATCCTTTCATGAAACATACATATGCTTCTATCAGCCCAGCATTACTTCTGACCCGTTGAGGTATGGAATCCACAAGAATTCTGAAAGTGTGCTGGGGTAAATGACACCAAGATGTTAGCAGCAGATCCTTTAAGTGGCAACCTGGGGCCTCCAAACCATTCCAGAACCATTTTTGAAGTACTGCTTGACATATTATCATGCTGAAAGAGGCAACTCCCATTAAGGGATATTACTTCCACGAAGGGGTTGCACTTCCTAGTAGAACATTGCCAAAAACATCACACTTCTTCCTTAGGCTTGCCTTCTTCCCTCAATGCATCCTGGTGCAACCTCTTCCCAAAGTAATCGACGCACACACAGGCAGCTCCATTATCTAAAAAGAAAACAAGATTCATCAGACCAGGCCATCTTCTTCCATTTCTCCGTGTTCAGGTTCTGATGCTTACTTACCCATTCTTTCAGCAGAGGACCGGGGTCAACATGAGCAATCTTTCCAGTCTGCAACTCTGCAACCCTTACTTTTGAGGTTCACAACCAACTTGTACTTTTTTACCAATTTGTGCAACGGTAGTTTTTCTGTGAAATCTGACAAAATGGGCCTAAGTCAGTCATGTAGCCATCACAATTTGTCCCATGTTAAAGTTGCTCAGATCCTTAAAAATGACCTTTTTCATCAACTTTGCAACAGATGCACTTGGAGGAGAACTTTTCCATACAAAATGTATTATCACAAGTAGTTTGGCTGTTCTAGTTCAGACTTTTCAAAAGCCCACTTGTCCCCTTCCTTATTTTTACTTTGACCAACTCACTGATTTTGAGCACAGTTAACAGCCACATTTTTTATGTGAAAGATATTAGCGTAGCATTATATTCAGCATACAAAGACACATTCTGCCATCACAAAGACTCGTCTTCCCTTTATCTGAGTCGACGAGCACACATGCATCTTCAGATGGCCATATTGTTTAATTTATTCTTCCGAACAACAAGCCACTGCGAGGTGGATAAAACCAAAATAAGAGCAAAATCTGATTATACTTTATTTGCCTTAATACTTACATATTCACCCAGAAAACCAACATGTAATTTCAGCCATTATTACCACTTTATGTCTACCTTGATGTTGACATTTGTCATGCTTAGCCTTAAGGCCATGAATGCCAGATAATGAGAGGGAATGTGTACAACTATGTGCAGGTTGTTTTTTTTATAATAGATTACAGTTCGAAGCGCTCTAATCAGTATGTGAATATGAGCAAGCCGACAAAAACAAAAGCGCAGGAGTCTGATATGTTCTTATATACAGCCTGGAGCCATTCCACTGATAATGAATAGGATATTGATAATTGGTCCTGTGAAATGTTTGTTAAATATAGCTCTAAAGCAGAGGATGATGCTTTATTCAAGTCGCTATAATCTTTTTTCTGTATTTTCCAAATTATTCATGTCAGCATGATAACTAAATCGCACCTTCCATTTCTGCTTTAAGAAATGCTCATTAATATAAACTAATGTAATTATAATGCAATATAGAACTGAAATTCCCATTCAATTACTCTCTCATGTGTCATAGATCAGGTCATAGATCAGTTTAGACCAGAGAAAGCTTTATGGCAACCAACATCTAAGACCGTTGAAGCGTAGTAAGAAAGAAAGCCATAGAGAAGAGAACCTTATACCTAGTTGTTTAAATACACGCTTCCATGGACTCCAGCAGATATTGGATGAAAACCTACAAGCCTTTCAATCATTATTCAGAGAAACAAAGATTTTGCCATGTCTGTTCCAGTCAGCTGGCCTAAATCCAATAGAACATCTGTGTGCTGAGGAGAGCACACAAGCTTCAACATCATAATCTGAAGGAGTTTCTGTATGGAGGAATGATCTCAGATCTTTTCCAGGTGTTCTCAAATCTCAGCACACGCTACAGAAGGACACTCAGGACTGGTATTGTGGCAAAAGGTAGCTGCACAATATGAAATGCAGGGACCAGTTATGGATTTTTGGTTTATTTGTTTGTTTGTCTATATCAAGAATATAGTGTCTTTTTAATTGTGTTATTTAAGTTAAAGCTTAGATTTGTGTTAATAAAGTGAATTAACACTGATGGATATAGAAAATAAAGACATATTATAAAATGGTTATACCTTGCCAATAATTCTGAAAGATGGATGTTTTTACAGCAGTCGATTTGTGATCATTAGATTTTCAGAAACACTTCCGGGGGATTGTGATCGAAGGGTATGATTTATTCCCGCTGAGCCTATACACTGGTGGTGGTGGTGGCTGATGGTATTGATGGGGCTGATCAATGTTGAAGTTGGTAAAACAGTAAAGACTGGGCGTTGATTGGGAAGAAGAATAGAGAGAAAACAGGTGACAGGATAACACTGAAGTTGTGCCACCGTGTGATTGGATCAACACGGTGTCCAGCTGATGTCTGAACTGACCCAGACAATGACAGCATGCATGCTTGAGACTTCACACAGCTCTTCAATTTAGCCAAAGTGTATTCTTTGAGGCAGCTATGTCAGTCTAACTGTAGAGATTCTTCTCTTTTGACCTTGACCTGATGCATGAACAGACAAGAGGACTCCCATCCTGCTCCTCTTCTTCACCTTTCAGTTGTGAACCAAGCAAGGAAGCACTGATGATGTATTTATGACAGGGAACCCATTGACCGTTTCTGTATATAAATCCCTCTCTCGCTCTCTCTCTCACACACACACACACACACACACACACAGACCGACAGACACTGTCATTCGGTCTCTCCTCATGTCTCTCTATGAAACCATATGTGACAGCCATGCTAAATGGGGCGTTCTCTCCCCTGTTGTGATGAGATAGAATATGCATGTTGCAGAGCTTACTTGTCCAACACATGCCTCCTTTGATATGCAGTGTCATGCTGAGATGACAGCATTTCCCTTATAAGACATTATCTCACATGATCCACGTATTTGATACTATCGGATCCATTTTCTTACACCGAAACCTTTTAGCAGCCATGTTTGAAGTGACACCAGGTGATGACATCATCTGCAGGCAGATGTATGTCAGATATAACCATTAGGCCAAGAGTTATAAAAATGAATTATCCTCAGTTTAACATATATTCTGGGTTATCTTTTGGAACAGTTTATGTATTCATTCTCTGCACGTTGATGCACAGAGTCTCACCTGCCATCACACATGATACACATGTTTAGATTAAGAGGGGGGGCCTGTTAATCAAAACCTGGTTTTATCTGTGAATGCAAATTATAACATAAACCAGTCCCATCCACGTATCAGCTAAAGTTACCTATTTGTTGCCGTGCTTTTCAACATATTCAATAAGTTGATACACCCATTTTACTGCTCTTCAGCACTTAAATGATGAAGTTTAGAGCTATATGAAAAGAATAAAAATAATTATGCTGGAGCTGGACATCATCCAAACGGATTTTTTATTGCCTGCAAACCCAAATATTGATTCCTGTTCTAATTCTTAACACGTTCATGCATGAGGTATAAAATATTTAACCATTACTGTTGTCCTAGACAATGGCCTGTGGATAAATAACATTATTATAACATCAATAAAACTATTAAACTATTAGGTAGTGTGAATATTTGTCACGGAAATAAACCATTACGTTTTCATGAGTTCAAAACGTCTGAGATCTTTCATAAAACCTATGAAACTGGGTTATAGAGTGTTTTTGGTGTTTAATACCTATGGTTGCTCCGCAATATATTACAAATATAGATATAAGACATAGCAATTACAAAATGAATAATACATTTACAAAAGATGTAAAATATTTTTAGCAAAGTGTAAACAAATTAGCATTTATCAAACACATTATAATAAAAGTATAAAGAAATTCAGAAGATGTTTGACACTTTTAATAAAGGCATAAATAAACTTATAATTGGGTTTTAAAGATTACAAAAGCAAAAAGTACAGATTTTTGCAAGATGTGCCAATGCAGACCAGCACTTTAAGAAAAATAAAATTAGACTTAGTTATACTCCATTAATGCCAAGGTTGGAAATTTGCGTAAAAACTAATTTACAAGATGGCGAACACTTTCACTAAAGATGAAACCAATTAGCATTTATAAAAATACAATTATGAAAGTAAAAACATATTCACAACATTTGTGACACTTTTACTAAAGGCAAAGCAAACTTAACATTTTGGAAAACAAAATTAAAAAATGTGAAAAAAGAATTTACGAGATATGAAGCTCTATAACCAAACTTGAAACAAAAGGACATTTTGGAAAATGAAATGCAAAAGAAAAAACAAATTAAGATGTGCACTCTTTACAAGCTTGATGTCTGATGGAAAGCATACTACACCAAGAAGTGAATGTTGCTGACATTTTATGTTAATCAAACAGTCCTGTGCAACTTGAAGATGGAAAGTTATTCAGATATAGAGCTTCACGAATCAATAACTCATTAGTGAAAAGCTTTCAAAACATGAAACAACTAAAAAAAAACTCTAAACAGGTTGAATAACATTGATCTGGCCAAGTTAGCAGGGACCATCAACATATTGCAAATCATAGAAAAGAGTGTATAATGCCAATGCAATAACTTTACTATAAACTTTTTTGTAAAAGTGCAGCCTCACTGAAATGATTCCACACTGCTGGAGTACCAGCTGCATGGAAAATCAGAAAGCACCCCCCTCTCCCAAATAAGTGGTTTGAATTTCTTTTATTTGAATTTTATAACACTTATCCTCTGAGTTTCTGTATGGTCTAAGCATACAAAATTTACCAGAATGTTTACTTTTCTAATGACAAATGAAAGAACAATATATGCTTTAAAGACTGAATTTGGTCATCTGGTTCATCTCATCTTTTGCCCATCATTATCAAATTTTCCATATTGTTGGTAAACAAATTGAATGTTTTTCTACATATCAGCTTTTAGTATTTTATTTTGCTCCTCGTTTAGCCAATACGCATTAATTACTACCAATCCTGTATTAATGCACGTGTACTTGTGGTTCTATTATTGTCAACTTCACATTTACTTTTACTTTAGATTTAAGTTTTCCTTTTTCTCTTTTTTCTTGTATTTTGTGCTTCTGATGTTTTTGATGTAAAGCTCTCTGAGGTGCAATTCTCACATGACAGGTGCTTTTCGAATAAAATGTATCATTGTTGTTACAATATTGACATTTTTTCTTGCAGTTGTCATTGTTATAATTGTTATTTTCTCATTTCTGTTTTTGAAAATATACTTGCTGCTAAAGAGTGAGCATTCCTCTTTGGACATTGGGATAATATTCTAATGTCCAAGTTTGACCGAAGGGTTAATCACCTAAAACTTCCGGTAACCTTCGGGTGCTGTCAGTGTTTGAATAGACATCTCACAATCAGCATCTGTCTTTCTTGTCCACCCATCTTCAGATTACTTTATCCCCTCTCAGTGCTCTTCCAACATCTTGTCAGTCTTTCTGTCAGTTATTAAAGTCTCGCTGTCAGTCAGTCAAGTGGGCGGCCAGCTCTTCACGCTCTGGGGGAGTTAACTTCTATTTCATTTGAATTAATATTTGTTTTTCAGAAAAATAGGTTGAGGGAGTTGGTGCTTGACCTAAAGAAAAGAAAGATTTTCATCCAGTGACAGAGATAGTGAAGTGGAAAGAAATACGGCAATGCGGTAAGCAAATTGATAGGAAGGATGGAGGGAGAGGTGGACAGATGTCAATTTAGATTGTCAGAGCTTAGTTTTGGACTTTAGAAAGATGAACGTGAAGTGAAGTTAGAGACTTTCCAAAGTTTTCTCTGGACAAAGATTTTATTGTACAGTGATAGAGAACTAAAGAGTGCTCATGGGTAAGAGAGAGAGCGAGAAATGAAAAATGTTAGCTCAGAAGGAGGGGGGGAAAGATAGATGACTGTTTGCCTTGTCTAATGCTGCCAGTCATTAGGAGACCTCGCTCGGCCTCAGCAGTAGGTCCGCAATGCAAGCTCTAATTGAGGTGGCCGGTGGATTCGAACAGCGGAGAGTGACAGAACTAGCTTTCCTCTTTTCTTGCTCATAAATTAGCCTGTCAGTCATTATGTCTGGCATGTAGATGGATTCAGAAAAACACACTGTTACCAAACCTATTTGTTATTCAAGTCAAGTCCTCATTGTCGAAAGCAGGAGCTCCTAAGGGCTGGCATGTGAATTCATTTGTAGTGTTTATAGTGAACCTCACACACACTCACCCTGTGAGCTTTTCAGTAAATGAGATGACTACTGGACTTTGATGATTGCATCAGTATCCAATAATCTAGAGGAATGGCTGTGTGTCTGTTTTGGTAAACTCCAGGACTCCCAGTCTCACTTTCCTACCCGCTCAAACACACCCGCTCATCAGAAACAGCTGTGTCACTCACATCACACTCTCCCTTTCCCACTGCATATTGGAAAACATACAGGTGGGCATTAGGAGGCTGTAACGCGCTGACAGCTATTAATTAGTCCATTGAGACTGCAAGATGAACTTCACATCAGTAACAGGGAGAAGCTGCCCGCCGTCTGATAAAAACAAATGCAAGTTGGAATATTTGAGGAGCATGCGGGCAAGAACAGCGAAGGGGGGCTGGTTGGATGAATGTAGAGATGCCCAGATGCCACTGCTAAAGCGATGTCATGTGGTCACTGATCGCAGTGCACTGTCATCTTCTCAGGTGACAGAAACTATCTCCACATTTTACGCTTCTTCTTCCTCCCTGTATTTGTGTCTCATGCCCCAGCTGTCAGGCCTTCCCTTTTCACAAAACACTCTGTCCCATTCATCTTTATACCGCAGGCCGTCCAACCCAACCCACTTTCGTGACACTGCTGGCATGCAACAGTGAGCACACACATTACATGATAATGACAAACCACTTACCTCTTCTATAGTTTCAACCTCGCCATCCCATGCTCACCACCGCACCTGCAGTGACAGCAAATACCAATATTTCTATAGATCTCTAGCTTTTAATATAAATGTTTTACTTTGCTATCAATTGGACGACATTAACAATATCAATATAAGTTGTTATCATCAACATAAATGTTATGTCCTGTAACCCAGGTTAGAAAAAACAAGCTTTTAAAAGCTGGTTTTGAGTGCGTGAATCATTTGACTAAATTGTATGGCCATTAGTGACATGATTTCATGATTGCAAATTTGCCTGTTGGTATTTAAAGATCTCTAGCGAACCCAGTTTATCGGATTACTATTTCATAAATTCTATAACTTGAATTAAATCAAATTCTCCGTTACCCCTTGTTTTTCTGATCACGGTAAACCACAGAAAGGAAAAAGCGTTGTTAAACTCAACTGGGACAGTTTGACCTTCTCGTCTCTGCAGAGTCCACCATTCTCTACCATCAAATACTGCTCTTAGTAACTCACTAAATAAGACTGGAATGTGGAGGTGATGAGTGGAGAGAGCTCCCCTTTGACCTGACTGATAACAAGTGTTTTCGTCAATGCTTGGATTGATAATTCTTTGCGGAGCATATCATTCCATTAGAACAGAAAATCATGATCACACCTTTCAAGATTTACCAACATAATTTGTTTTGCTGACGCTGAATTACAAATATTAAATTATTCTAATCCTTCAAAGGAGGCTTGGCTCCATTATTTGTTGAAGCCATGTTTGACCAATAACTATAACACCTCAATGTATGGCTTCACTTGCTTTTTGCTATTGTCATGTTAGAAATATATGTATATATGCGGCCTAAGGAACTTATGTATGTCCCTGAGAAGTCTGGGACATTATTGAGCCGCATCCCCCAAAGTGGATCCTTTGTGTTCGAAAACTCATTCTTGGATCGTTTCAATTTTATACCTTTATAGACATTAATGCGAGGAAGAACTGTATTGATGTTTGGAAAAGTCCGTTGTATATTCCAATACTAGGCGGAGCTTCATCTCCAAATATCCCTTCGACAAAATTTCTCAACCGTTGGTCCGATTTGTGAATATGAATTGACTCAAAGAGGTTTGCCTTGTATATATGATATTCCACTCTAACAGTTCATCATTTCATTCATCTTTTACTCACTAGGGGGAGATATTTACCAAAAAAACACTTTTTTCAATCAGGGGATTGCTTGTAAAACACAGGGGATTGGGGGCTTTTAGGGCATATAACCTTACTGTCGGGAACGACAGCATAGGTCAAGTTGTCATGTGACCTATGATCAAGCACATGCCAGCTCCTGTATAGAAATGTCCTGCCTTAAAGGTTTTCTTTCATCTTCTGCTGAAGACCCAAACCTTAACTTTGTTGATAGGATTGGAATAAATTTGGATGAAGAATAGACTAAACTAGATGTTTGGGTGTACTGGAGATTTTTTGTTTTACCTTTTTATCTATGGCTATTAAATGTTGGAACTATGGATTAGGACAGCAAACAAAAACAGGAAATGGCATGTCCCTACCTAAGATCTCAGTACAGTAAGTATTTATACTTGCAGCCTGCTGGACAGTAAGACATTTGCTTGCAATAAATGCGAATAATGTAAACCAAATCAAAAGGCAAAGTATTCTTCAGGAAATTGTGAAAGTTCATACAGTTTACCACCATTATATATCTTATGAAGTAATTTTCTTTCAATAAATGATCTTGATATTCAGCCACTTTTTTTCTTGTGGTAACAAAACAAGGGAATGATTAAGTACCGTTCTTGACTTCTGTACTTCTGTTCTATGTTCACTCTGAATATTTTGCCAATATATATACAGAGTATCCTCATTCTGCTAAGAGACAACTTAACACAGCAGCTGTATGTGTCGCTCGGGCTCCACCTGTGAATCATGAGGTGGAGTGAAGGTTGGTGGATTGATCCTAAGTCCCTGCACTCTACATGTGGGACATGTCCTTGAGCAAAATGCTACAACCTAATTTTGGTCCATGGGCACCATATAGAGCTGCAGCTGCTCCTCAGGGATTGGCCGAATTCATATAATGAATTCCATTCTCTAAGTGTACATACAGAATAATTGTATGCGACAACTAAAGTTTCCTCTTCAAGCAAATTAGCTGTTGTGAATTGATAGAATAAAATCATTACTTCTAATAGGTAGAGATCCAAAATGGACACTGTCACAGGCCCACTGTCCCCATAGAGGTGTACCCATGATTTCTTATGTAAGTGGAGTGACCATATTTTAGAATATAAAACAAATTGCCTTGAATCATCAATGCTGAAATTGACTGATGTAAAGTTTGGAGCCATTACCATGTTTTTAATTAGCCCCGGCTCTGACGTGTCAGCCACCAGGCCATGAGACATGAGGTAGCAGGACAGCCCAGCTGCCCATGTGTCCTACGTTCTGCCCCAGGGGAGAGGTGCTTGACCCACTGCTGCCTCTGAGTGGACTCCGGAATCACCTGAGTCACTCTGTCAGAAGCAATATTTCATGTTTAAAGGTAACTCCTATCAGTAGTGATATCTCCATCTCCAATCCATCTCCTGGATAACAAACTGAAACAGCATCATGAATAGATAATCGGTATGCAAGCATCGACTTTGACATTTAAACTGCACACTAGACGACCTTTTATGGTTGCACAAAAGATGTCAGGTCTTTTTCTGCAATGGTGCCATGGGCAGGGTAGTACCAGCAGGCGTTTCTCCACAAACCAGTTCGTGCAAGAAAGAGGAAATAAAGCCGCATGAGATAAAGGCAGGGGAAGAATCAAGTTTAGACAGAATGGGACGGGGAGAAAGAGGGAGAGAAAAGGAAGTGGACTGAGAGCGCAGAAGAGGCAGAAAGGGAGCAATTTAACACTGTAATTAAGTTCCTGATAGCACCCTGGGAGATGTGTTTGGCGTAACTCCAGGACAGCTTAACATTGCATCAAGGCTATTCAGCACACCAACTATGTTTCTACAGATGAGCGCGCACACTCACACACATGCTAACACACGCACATAAACACACACCATTTGAACAAACAGAAATTGAATATGAGCAGGCTCTCTGTGCTCTGAGCCAATTCCCAATCCCTGAATATGTGTCAGTTTCAGCAAATGATGCATCGACAAGAAGAGACACAAAGGAGGATCAGAATAGATGGAGAGATGGATCTGAGGAACCATTACATGCAGTCACTCTCATGTCTCTCAGAGCTCAGGAGGCAGCTGCCTTGACATGTGCACACAAATCGTCCTTATGAGAGCACAAACTGGAACCTGTCTCAGAGAATATTCTTCTTTTCCTTCATGTTTCCAGTTCTCCAATCATGCCTCTGCAATTCCAAGTGCTTCCTACTGTGCGCAGTCTTTTTCCAATCTTTTCCTGCATGTAAGGAGGGTGCACTATGATTCAACACATCACACACAGGGCTGACCTGCAAGACAGCAAGTTTGACAAGAAGACTAATGCGGTGCCAAGTTCTGCAGACCTGACAACAATGAAAAATAGCAGCTAATATACCCAGCTGAGCATTTCTGTCAAGTGAAGAAGTGCTGGCTGAGAGGAGGAGAGGGACTACACATGACAAGGAGAGAGGATTCAGAGTGAGAGGAGAGCGAGAGGGAGCAGGCAGTTCCACCCAGCTCCTCTCCAACAGCCCAATTCTTTGCCTCCTTTAAGCTGAGCGGAGCAGCTCAAGCAAAAGGATTTTTACTGGGGAAAGGCGCATCAATAGGATCTTAGATTCTTCGGGGATTGGTCACCGAACACGGATACCGCACAAAAAGAGTTGTCACAGAGACAAGGGGGATCAAGTCCACCGGATCGTCTCTGTACAACTAGTGCACAGGACGCCTGCGGTTCGTACTTGTGCGTCGTGCATGACCTCGATCCCTGGGGATAAAAGTGCGTAAAATATCACCGTTTTTACGCACGGTGACAGGAGCACAGCTGCAGACACGCGGAAACGATCCTGCACGCGCCATGCTGATCGGTAAGTGCCTGACACCCTCATAACCGCTGATGATGTGACTCATTTATGACAAGGAAAACCACGGCTTATGGTTGTTTGTGAAATGATGCATAAAATATAGAATAATCTTAACTGTGCCGTGAAGTCTCTCACATGAGATAATAAACACAGGCGCACTGAAAAGAGCGCGCGCTCAGTGATAATAGAAATATTCATGATTGTGATATTGATGAAGTGATTAATCGCGTCTTAGAGCTGAAAGAGAGTCATTTGATGTAATTTACTGTGGTCATTCATTCTCTGCATGGTCGCAAGAGAATTTAAACTGCATCCATGAAGTTATAGCGCCCGGCACCCAAACGTGCACAGGTCCACGGACTCCTCGTCCTCCAGTTCCTCCTCTATCCACACCTGCTAGTTTGGCATGGTCCGAATTATATCTCAGAGGTTAAGTTATTGATTAGGTTTTTTTTATACTCTTATACAAAGTCAGAGAAGTCCGTATTGTGTTTGGAAATCTTGGCCCTACAAAAATGTGGCCTGCATGTCATTCAAACATCAGTCTGTCAGTGAATATGAGAAGAAGAAAAAAATCAAACTGATCTATAAGAAAGTGGAAATCCTTCATTTGAAATGTATTTGATTGGAATTAATGGCTAAATGGTAAAAAAAAATTGACTTAGCAGCCTGAATCAGGGTTAAAGGGATGATATACTACATGATGGCTGCAACAGACTTGGCTTGGAATATTTAGATTTCTGTGCATCTTTGCTTCCAGACACAGACATGCTTCTAAAATAATCAAGAAGATTCCCTTGAGATATCAGGCAATCACGTATTTATCATTTAATTATTTAATTATTAAAACTGATAAACTTCTCTTTACTTAGTGACACTTGAAGGGAATTGTCAAATGCTTTTTTCAGGTGGGATAAATTATTACAAAATTTAGATATTTTTTTATTGGATTTGATATTGGCAGTGTAACCAATGACAAAAAAATCTAGACAAGAGAACATCTTTTTGTCAATCAGGGATCGAAAAGGCACGTGTAGTTTAGAGACGGACCTTCCTTTGTGCTCTAGCGCATAACCTCAAACTCTGCTCTCCTTTCTCCTTCGAAAATGCAGTCATTATTATATATTGGCGTTTCTCTGCATTCATTGGGCTTGAGCCCTCCGTTCCAGTTCAGCGATGAAGAAATTTAAGATGGAGGAGAAAAAAGTAGAAAAGATGAGATTATAACAAATTGCCAGGGGGAATATGCTGATGGGCTTGTTTACTGACTCGGGTGTAATGGTTGTATAGTCACTCGGGCCCATCGGGCCTCTGGATGAGATGGATTTTGCTATGAGTTGGATCGTAGTTGTTAAAATGGCTTCGGTGCATGGCCAAATGACACATGCAAATGGATGCCACATTTCCGTTTCTCCAGATATTTACCTCTCCACCCATAAAACACTTCCAGAACCTTCCTGTGGGGGTGATAGATTCAGGTGTTTCACTGAAACGTTCCCTCTTGTGCCTGTGTCCTCTCCTTGTTGCCCTTTTAGTCAGCTCATAAAAATGAAGCAACATCAAGCAGAGCCCTAACTATTCAGCCTTCTGTGTTGGGTTGATCTCACCTCAGTCATTATGTTGCCTTAAAAGGTGCTTGGTGGGTCACAAGGGAAATATGCAACTGCTTCGTCTTCTTGTAGCGCCTCGTAACAGCCGTCCACCTGACGACGGCCATGATTATTCATTGTTTTGTTGCGTTCTGAGAGGGATGGCTCTGCGACCAATCAACACTGCCTGGAAGAGTTGAGGAGGGGGAAAGAGGATGTTGGTGGGGGGGGGCCATGTTGTCTCGCTTTACCCATCCATCTACAACCCCCCACCGTCACCCCAGGCAGGAGACAGGTTGTGGGGCTGTAGGAGGCCTGATTATATGCCTCTCCCTGAAAAGTGCCATTCTTCCTCTGCTACTCCTTTTTTATCTGTGGGATCTTGGATGGGGGCTGTGGGAATGCATGGGCTAATCCACACTGAACAGGGTCCCGCTCTTCATCAGGGCTAATTACACAGGGCTAGGGTTACCGTTGGTGATCACTGACTGGGGGCTGGCCACACCCTGATAATAGGTCTATGTGTGATTGGCAGAAAATGTTGAAAATAAAAAGCAGATTTATTTCCTCGTTGGAAGACACGCATGATGGAGTTTGTTTAGGAAGATTTTAGAGCTCCCTGTGTGCCCTAAGAGGCAGTCCATGACCTTCAGATGCTTGTTTCCTCTTGCATTCAGCTCCAGTTTTTAATGTGTAAGGGACTGGGGGGTTCCTATGCAGTGATCCACGGTGCATCTGGTCTAAGTGGTTGTGCAGGACTGTCAATTAGGTGGTTAATGATAAGGCAACATGCTGGACAGAGAAATTTGCTTCACCTCCCCTTAACTCCACATCTGCATCACCGTCAAACTGTCAGGCTATTTGATCCTCGTCAAGTGAATGTTTCACTTTGGTTTGTTGATTAAAGCCACTTCTGTTTAGACATTGAAAGTGTGTTTGTGTGTCTGTGTCTGTGCGTGTGTGTGTGTGTGTGTGTGTGTGTGTGTGTGTGTGTGTGTGTGTGTGTGTGTGTGTGTTTGCGCATGCAAAAACAAATCATGCAAGCAATGAGACATTATGATGGATGTGTTCCCTGAGCCTCCTGTCTCTTTGTTCATCCCTCGTGGGCCACTGGGATGAAAGCGGCAGCTCTCCAGCTCCGGCTCAACCCATTTATACCCTTTCTCTCCCTTACACACACACACACACACGCACACACACACACACACACACACACACACACACACAAAACAGAGACAAATAACCCACTACTCTATTAGCTCAACAAACACCTCACCACACATGACAAATCTGTAGTCAAACTGGCTTTTTTATTTCTCATTACCACAGCTTCTATTAATCTGTGTCATCTCAGTAAAGCCTTCTGCAAAAGTGGAAATGATGTAGTAGCTGCATAATGCATTATTTCATATTTATCGTTTCCCGTCCTACTACATTTTATATGTTGTCTCCCAGGTGTAAAGTTCTATCCCACTTTTGTGGAGTACTCGACGTATGCATTTGACACTTTTTCACTTTAATGTGCCAGTCAGCGATTTCTTCCAGATAATAGGAGCAGTAGGAGGTGTCAGCACCCAAATACTCTCCCACATTTCCAGCCTAACTGTCGTCGCTAGTCTTGATCCGGTTTTGTCTTCCCCCATAGAGCTCAGTCCGGGAAGTGATGCGGTGTAAGGAAGGATTCTGTTATTGTAAAGTATATCAATCTTTGATGTTCAGCGCTTTTCAGGAGTTGTTTCATGAGGAAGTGCCAATAATTGAGGGTGGGTCACACCTTCTATGGATAATGCTATGATGCTTTTTACAGAATATACAGGTCTTTTCAAGCTGCTGTGCGAAAATAGGTATGTAACATGGATTGTGTTGGTTTAAAGGGGAACTCATTTTTAATACCAAAGTGCCTGGAATGGGTTATGGCAGGGGCGTCAAACTCAATGGCCTTTTTAATCTGAGGTATAATGAAAATGTTCTTCTCTGAACAGCGGAACAGAAAATACTCAAAATACAGATTAAATTCAAAATAGCTACACGCAAGCGACTTACTAATACGTTTATTATTTATCTTTTTTTTTAAACTTTGAGTTTGACACGTCTGGTCTAGGGGGACACTCGGGCCCAACGGGCCTCTGGATGTGACGGATCTTGCTATGAGTTGGATTGTAGGTGTTAAAATGGCTTCGATGCATGGCAAATGACTCATGCAAGTGGATGCCATATTCCCGTTTCTTTAGATATTTACCTCTCCTCCCGTAAAACACTTCCTTATCCTTCCTGTGGTGGCAATGGAAGCGCCAAAGCCTTCTGCATTCAGGTGTTTGAACTAGTTGAAATCTTATACGGGACACATACGTTTGAAAGAAGAATAAGTGAGCTTATCATCTCTGCTGGTTCGTCCTAATTCCACCTTGAAACTACAGATTCTCAATGGTTTGTGAGCTGTAACTAGATCAACAAACTTATTTCCAACCAAAGTACCAACAATAAATTTAGGGTTATTCTGGCTTTCCCCAAACCCTCAGGAAGCATGTTGTGCACAGAAACCAAATTAACTAGCTAGTGGTATATATTGTGTACTTATAGTAGGTGGGTTTACATGGACAGCCTAATTCTGATTAGATTCGGAAAAGACGTCTAATCAGAAAGACGATTCTGCATGTAAACACCCCTTTACAAATGGAAAGAATCTTTCCGAATTGGATTTCATTCCTTTGCAAGGAAGTATTTAAAATATTTTCGGAAAGCCTTTCCTGCTGCATTTAAACGCTGTATTGAAAGGCTTTCTGTTTCAGTGGTATCTGTGCATGCCCAACGCCGTGACATATTACTCCGCTAAGTTTTTTTCCCAAAGCAAAAGATTCCCCATCACATGATTCATTCTAAAAGCTACACCACGCCGTTGTCAGCAATATTAGAGTGACCCCTCGATTTGTAAAAAGGGAGGTTGGTTGGGTCTGATCCTCTTTTAATGTTGTGGGATTTTTTTGTGGGATTGTAAAAGACAATTTCAAAAATAGTTACAATGTTAGTAAATTAGTCCAGTGCTTCATTCATGACTTTCTTTCAACCCTTTTCTGAATAGAATGTATAGTTGATTATTCCTTTTTTTTATACCATCCAAGTGATTATTTGATAGTTAGTATTGAGATCAAACTAGGTTCTTTGGTGAGGTTCTACACAGAAGCCACCATCTTCCATGTCAAGACATCCGAAATCCTGTGAGAATTGCATATGGTAATTTCGATATGGTTTTTATTCCAATCCCAGAAACTTATATGGAGTATTTAAACTCACTCAAACTGATTTAATTAGAGATAATTTTCCATGTAAGCCTGACTATTATAAATAAAGCTGCTGTAAAACAGTGTTTAATAAGTATTTAATAGGCTATGGTGTTATTTCACATCTGAAATCATTTTTATCTCCAGGCAAGTTAGCAGAGGACTAAACCAAATGTAACTGATGTAGTCTCTGTCGTAAGAGTTTTTTTTTGTCTTGATGCACTGTTAAATTACTTTCAGAGGACTGAACCGCCTCTTCTAATGCTGTATCCCACTTTCTTTAATTCCTACATGATTTTGACAAAGAAGAAGGAAATATGGCGGTCCACTGTCTGTTGAACAATTGGAATGGAGCAAAATGCTAACCAGTCAAAGGCCGTGATCTGAAACTTTCTGTTTATGTTGCGCTCATTCACCTTTCTGAAGATTTTGAGTTATTTCCTGCAAACAGAAAATGGGTAAAATTCCTTTAATAGACAGCAACCTCCTGCTTTATCTGCACATCTATAATAAACTTCACATGCACAGAAATGTGACACTTCACAGAGTCAAATGCATGAATTGTATTAAGAAAGGGGTTAAGGTGAGCAGGGTGAGTGGATGGGACTGTTAATGCCAATAAATTGGACTGTCTTCATGGAGATGCAGGCCCCTTTCAGACAGGTCCGAGGTTAACAAAGTGCAAAGGTAACATGTCAATAAAATAATTGAAACATTAGCTATTCCATGGAACCGCCGAAGATATTCATGAGACATTTTTCTTTGTTTATATACACACATTTGTATGCCCTTTACAGTGGAGACCATTAATATGTAAATGTAGGATTTTAGTTGCGACCGACAGTACATGTCAGCTTTGACATGGACCGTCTTTGCATGCACGGCTCATACGTGCCACATTATTTTCTCGGGCCCCCCAGTCTAGAAAAGTGTCCGTCTTTGAGTGACAGATAATGTTATTTCACTCAAGGGACAGCGTTTGTTTGATTGGCCCGCTTGCTGAAGTGATGTCCTCTGGACGCCGAAAGCCGTCGGCATATGAGAGGCCCAGCGGGAGTTCTGACAACATGGGCAAGGTCCCTTGTTGCACTTGGCACCAGAACCTCACCACTTAGCCTCATGGGGGCTAAGACTAAAGATGGAGGCAATGAAGGGAAGCAGCAACACATCAACAACTCGAAGTGCTGCATGTGAATGAGTGTGTGCACTTCTATGATTGTGAATAAATTAGTCCTCAGCATCTTTCAACTGAAGTACCCCTGTAGTACCGCTCTGACCTTGACTTAAACTAGCCACAGAAGAGCTGGTGGCCTTCAAGGGGGATGGGCAGAAGGACTAGAAGAAAAAGAATGAAGAGAGATAGATGGAAACAGAAGCAGTTGAAAAAAGGAATGAAACAAAGAATAAATGTAACCTTAAAAAGGAAATATCCTTCTTATTGCCTCGCATGGTTCTGTCTCAAGTACATTTCTGAGTCATCAAGCCAGGCTGTCTGTAAAATGCCTCACTCTCCGAGCTGAAAGATCAGCATCGGAGAAAGTAACAAAGGTCATCGAGTTTACTGTCAACTCCAGCCATGAAAACCCGGCGCGCCGACCACACATCTGCAACATCCCAGACTCTAATGGGCATAATAAAGTGCAACTAGTGTGGTCAGTGTAAACACAATGTGTGGTGATGCAGCTCTAATGGCTGTCTTTGTTCCAACTCTGTGTTGGCCATCAGGATGCTGACCTCCGCCTCTACTGCACGCCATTTCACCAGTGTCTAACTACACATCACTAACCGGATCAATGACAGTGGATGGGAATCAATATGAAATCTTTATTCCAAATACATGTGCAGTAAACACAAACATTATATCAATCCATCCATGCATCTTCTTTTCATTGTTCAGTCTAGCCATTCTCCAATCCATCTATCTATCCATCCATCTGCCAGCCCGTACCTTCTTTTTTTTTTTTGTCCATCCATCCCTCCGATGAAATGAGGAAGCACAATCATAAATGTATAATTCATGCAAAGCTCCTGCACACATGCACAAACATTTAAATGTGATAAAAGTTGGTTGATAATCATCAAGTACTCACAACTAGTATTTAGAAATAGGTAGATGAGAAGATAAATACGGTGATGTCGGTGGGTCCGCAAACATAATTATATATAAAACACCTACAGTATGTAGCTACATGTGCCGTACATAAATACAAATCAAGTCTAGGCTGTTTATCTCATTTATCTCACGTCTCTGTTGATATTTTGCACTACAAAAGTGTTTGTTTTACGTTTGTGTTTGTGTGTATGTGTGTGTGATGGCTTGCATATCTCACAGAAACTGGCATTCTCACATTTTGTCAGCTCTGAACTGCCGTGGAGAGGGTCTGACTGGGAATGATCAGCTCTAATGATTTTCTGAAAGTCTACATGATTAATGTTGGCACAGCAGTGTGTTTACGGACACATCTCTCTCTCTCTCTCTCTCTCTCTCTCTCTCTCTCTCTCTCTCTCTCTCTCTCTCTCTCTCTCTCCTTCATCCCCTCCCACGCCACCCTTCCTACCCCGTCTCAGAGGGAATATCCAGTCTAAGTGTGTGCTGCTGTCTGGCGCTGGGTGCCGTTTGCCACATTAGTCTGTGACAATGGGTCTCTTTGAAGTGGGTTGTTTTAGCATGGCTCATAGCTCAGAGCAGTGACGAAAGATGTGCCAGCTCGCTGTGCAGACAGGGCCAGTGACGAGCACAGGGATAGACAGCAGGTGTAGGAACACATGGGCATGTCCATGCACAAAAAAATATCAGGGTCAACAGAATCACTTTCACACCCACCATCCTCTAAAAACATTTATATAAGCACTCCCATCACAGACAAAAGCCACAAGCTCCTCTTCTGTATCCACACAGCTGCTTCAACACAGCACCGAATAGAAGCTTGAGGATGACAAATATTCTATTCGGTGCTGTCCATCACTTTATCAGCGATCCATCTATCTATTAAGCACCCGCCCGTTCTTCTCCTTCTCCTCTTTTTTTTCCAGTCCTCCAATGTTTCTTCTGTAGACCCAGTCCAATTTGAAAGCTTAGTTGAGCGCCGTCTCTCTCGGCTTATCTGTAAAAGCTGCATCTTTCATTTGAGTAAATGCCTTCATTTCCAGCTCCTCTATGAGGACGCTGATAAGGGATGTCTTTTATCCACAGCAGATTTGTTTTTTTATCCCCCCCTACCCTGTGTGGGTGCTTATGTGTATTTATATGCCTGCAGAGCATATTCAAAATTATGTATGAGCGAATATAAATGTGTAGCCTGTTTGTGTGTGTTTTGTGTGTATATAAACATTCACATTAGCTGCTGATTCAATGGTGTAAATATCCAGCACATCAAATCTGCAGCCATCTTTTAATGCTGTTTATCATTCAAATGTGACATTTCCATGATTACACATAACCACACCGGCCTGCTGCAACCTTGCAGGTGTCTCTAATAGGAAATGATGAGGTGGGACAAGCTAATCATTGCAGGCCTAACACACATGTGAATGTGCCAGTATTTGATCAGGAGGAAGCTGGAAACCCATTTATTTTGGCTGCAGTAGAGGGGGAGAGGTTTTGAAAATTTACCTTAGTTTGAAACTTAGAGGTGGACTGTGTGTAGTCTCTTTAAAAACCACTGTCAAGCACACATTTTCAAATCAGAGCCTACTTTCTTAAGCAAAAGCTTCCTACAGGGTTTTCTGTTAATGCTTAAATGGACATAAGGATCCATGCTGGAACATGAAGACATGCACCACTGCTGTGCCCAAAAGATCTGGCTCCAGTACTCTGAGACTCAACTAGATAATACGCAGACGTTTCAGGATGCTGTTTTGTGGAAGGATTAAACAACTCTTCACGCCTTTGTATCAGCAGTATGTCTGGTGAACGAAGAATAAAACATGTGCTGAAAAGAACACCCTACCTGCAGTGAAGCATGATGGAGGATGATCTTGTGGTGCTTTGCTTACTTAAAGCGTGAAGATGGATTCCATCAAGTATCAGGAAATCTTTTGCACCGAGGAATAGGCTAAGATTCCTCGGTGAAACTGCGGGAAGCTGATGTCTGGGATCTATCAGGTTTGCAGCAAAGCGATCTCTTAAAATTCCATGAGATGCTTTTTATTAAGGGGTTAAATTGTGGCCCAGCAGTAGACAGTAAAGTAGCATTTTGTGATATTTAAAAAAAAAAAAAATGCTTCTAGTATATGCTGAATGGAGCATTTTTTATTGTTCTTTTATTTTTTTTTGATTGTTACAAATTGCTTAAAATATACAAATAGTGTATTGTTCCAATATATGAATATGCAATGGGATATAAACATTTTGTCTCCAACCCAATGTTTTGAGAGACTGAAAGCAGACGTCTGCAGAAATCTCTCTTTCAATATTTTATGTCCTGTCCATATCTTTTAACTTTGCATACAAAGAAATAAAACATCACATCGACGTAACTTAATTATGTCAACCGGACATACAAAACAGGCTTGATTAAATGTGAAAAAGTCTTTTTTTTTAATTATTATAACTAAAAAACTTTTAATCAAATGTCAGCAATCCTGTTCATTTAAGTTCAACATCATACAGGTATGTTGAGTGAATAAACAAGTGTTTAGTTCATTTACAGAACACAATTTTGTTGCCTGTCCTAAACACAAGTATGTTATCCCAAACCCAGCGTTCTCATTATATATCGGATGAATAGATGAAACACCATCGTTTTAATTGTAAAGGATGCAACTGTTAAGCTCTTTAAGCACAAAAAAGTTGTGTATTGCAATCAACGTCTATTTTTAGAGTGAATATTTGTCTCTTTTTTCTCAGCGTCCTTGCTTTGCTGCCATATCTAGCTGTTTGTGGATGTTGTCTCACACGAGCAGAGTTGTTGCACAGTAAGTCTACGGTACTAAACGTTTTTACTCAAACTAGGACAAAACCTCTCTGCCTTTAATAGTTTGGTGTTAAATGAGCCTCCTGAGATCTCTTTTAGCCAAAGTGGAAGACACAGCTTGCCTTTTAAGATATGCGTTTTCCACCATTGCCCAGTGCATCTGGAGTTCCTGCCCTCCCCTCAAGCGCAATGCAGTCAGTTCTCTCAGGGGACGTATGAATAAAATTTGCTAAGCTATTGGAGCCAGAGAAGGAAAAATACTCCTCACTGCTCCCCGAGGAGCCCCAACCTCATTGACTCAGGTTTGCCAGCTTGAGGCCGACAATTGTGTTGAGGCTAATCTTAGGGAGCACAGAGTCAATGAGAATGATGCATTAGCAGCTCTGCATCTATTATCGCTGCTGCTTGCTGTGGTTGGAGTCAGTCACGACATTGAAGGGATTTATCAAGCCGCTTAACAAAGAGTACTGATTGATTAATTTGCTTACTGATGAGGGGGGATTCTGAATCCACTTCCACCTATTAAAATCATTTGCTCATTACCGCAATCAGATCTGACATTTTTTCTCAGTTGCAATCAAAACCCTTTTTGTCCCTCCAGCAGACACCTTTTGTGTCTTTCAGCTGCTCAAACCCCTTTCACATGTGTTCCATTATGTTGTTATGTTAAAAGTGGGATCTTGTGCCTATGCACCAATACAGTGAATACGTTTTTTGATGGGGGGTTTTTACACAAAAATACGTAAAGAAATCGTGAACACAAGGTGTTTTTACCATGTGATAAGTAAAAAAAAAAAGGTAAGATTTATTGAATGAATATATGATATTCAGATAAAGGAGATTTTGAAATGAGCTGGGAATCTCATTTTACTAAGGTGGTTGGTTCCAAGATTTGTATGTTTTGGCCTAAAAAGTAGATTTCAGTTTGTAAAGATATACATGCAGCCTCTTCTTTTTAGGCACAATTATCTTATTCTAAGTTGTATAGTAGTGATGCCATTCTATATTTAAGACCATTACAAAATTGAAATGAGATTGGTGAGTGATATTTAAGCATTTTAAGATAAAATACGTCTTCACGGTTTGCTAGAAAGGCTGAAATTAAGCATTTGAGATATTCAAGATGTATTCTCTGAAAGCAGGTCTCTGCATATCACTGTTATGTGATTGTGTCTTATATCAAGTGCAATGCGATATTTTGAATAGAAATTAGGAAATAAAAAATTTACTTGTTTGTATGGGTGAAACATTTAACCATTTCATGTTGTTTTGGGGCAATCTATAAATAACTCAATTTATCTCAAACAATGGCATACAGTTTCATACTGCCATGGTTTGAGATAGGCCATGGTCACGTCCTCCAAAGAACGTCTGATTTCATGAAATTAGCCAGGCTAATGCCAGGTTTGTATTTTTCTACTGCAAGCCAGTATCACTAATTTGTTGAGGTGTTTTTATTTTTATTTTGCCTGGTCCTATAGAAACCACTGAAGTGTAATCAACTCCAATCAAACAGCGGCGTCGGCGCTCGCCATCTTTCTCTCAGTCAGTCAACAAAATTGATTTCATGAGAGATAATTGTACTCTGTTTGATCTTGATGATGTCTTGATTAGTCCTATTCTCTTGGGTGTTGTCCTGGAGCGCATGCTCTCCTTCTGTTGTTAAGACCAGATTAACGATAAATCCTCTCTGTCTCAATAGACGGCATCAGACGGACTGAAGTGGGTTAGCTGAGGCCGGTGTTGTCACGCAGGGTTGCAACATGTTAGCCAAAGGTCAACAAAGCTGGAGACAACACAAAGTGGCATCTTCAGTTGAACCTCAGATGCTGATTTATAAAATTGGATTGGTATCAATGACTCCAGGATTGATTTATCTGGGGCTAGATAAATCTATCTGATGATAAATCAATCAATTTCAATTTAAACAAATGCAGCAATTTTAACAGGCTTTATTGAAGATGTGTTTACTTTACTTAACATACCTTACTTTACTTCTCTTTACTTTGTTTTACTTTACTGTATTCCACTCCCATTGATACTGGACATGAACAGGAAATATTAGAAGAGGATGTGTAAGGATTTGTTAGAAACCTGAATGGGATTATATAAAAATCTCAACAAAGAGTTAAAAGAATTAAACCAGAACAATAAAAAAAAATCACCAATTTCAAACTAGGATTTCAGATAAAGATATACTATATAAATATATAAATAATTGCTAAATGAGATCAGTTGGTTTGACTGTAGGACATTTTAAAAGTTTTTTCTTGCATAAAGAATCCATTCAATTAACAATTTTATCCCATAAAATAACTCCACCATACCTGATAGAAAACTGACCTTGTAATGTGTAATATGCATTATATTCTTATCAATGTCAGACTGTAATTAAGATCTAAATTTGCAGCAGTAATGTCATTAAAAAATAGAAAGAAATCATGTCAAAGAGGCGTGTTGTTTCCGTTAAGAGACTTGCACTATACACTAAAACCAAATGGTTCCATTATAATTTAATAATGCCTGGCTAAACAACCAAGTATTGTATGCACAGTAAAATAAATGATAAAATAAATCAAAATAATCTCATTGTTGCTATTACAAATGAGGAGTAAAAGTAAAGTTTCCAAACCCTTTTCGCGAGTGCAGTAGTTGATGGCAAATGCTGATAGGGGGAAAAACCAGATTCCTCCTACTGAGCATCATTTATGGTGAGAATGTGTTCTCTCTAATAGGAAACGCAGCAGTGACTTTATTGATGAGTCGTCAAGGCTAATAAAAGTCACAGTTAACACTAATGTTCATAGCAGTGGCTTATTTATGATGAAGATTAAATCCTATTCTCTCAGTTATCACTAATATGATGTCAGCGTGGTGCGAGCCAACTTTGAGGGTGCACTGATGCTAATATGGAGTTTGTTTCAGAGCAAATCCTGGCAGGTTGTCATGCTTAAACAGCAATTTTTCCTTGTGAAGGAAAAACGCAGAACAATCCAAGTCCAAGTTATGTTCCAAGCTATGTTTTTTGTTTTTGACTCCAAATACATAAGGTTTGCATTACAAAATATGACAAACTACAGGACAAGATATTGTTATCAGTTGGTTCTGTTTAAAAATATACATTTCCCTGCAGCCTTAAAAGTCACAGTCATGTAAGCAGTTGTGAGAAAGTAAAACCATCCATCCACCTTTTTTCTGTAAACCCTTTAGCCGGGCATACACTGCACTAATTGAGTCCGATTCACACTTGCTGATGAGCCTCAGGACTTCTGGGTCGTCTGATGGTGTCGGGCCTTTGTCCTTTATCATGCAGTGTACAGGGGGTCACATGGGATGACGTGGGACAACCGTGGGACCATCAAATGGTTTTTCTGGCGTGTCTGGCAGTGATTGCCATCAAGTTAACATTCAGTCAAACTTGGCTCGCTTACTTCCAAGTCTCTCTGAAAAATAAACCAGCCATACTGTCCATGACTTTCTAGACACCTACGAGTCCAGAAACGCCAGCAGGTTTGTTTCTTTTTAAAAAGAGGTTTCGCGCTCAGGAAGGCCAAAAATTATCAAGACAGCTTTTTTCTGTATTTTTAGCATGTTGCTAACAAACACACCTTTTTTCTGCCATTGAGCTTTCAAACAAAACTTTATTGACACTTGTCAACAGTGATATTGGAAACAGACGGGTCATCCTGGGTGAGCACGCCAATCATGAGCTTCCCTATACGTTACATTTGCACAGTGTGAATTGAAATCAAACAGCCATGACTCTTAAGTTGTACGGTGTAAGCCCAGCTGTATCCTGTGACGGGTTGCCAGGGGGCAGGAACCTACCCCAGCTGCCATTGGCTGGGTCTTTTTCATGTGTTTGTGAGCCATGCAGCACCGTTATTCATACTTTTGCTCCGTGACCTTGGTGCTCTTATCAGTAATAATATGAAATATGAAGCAGTAGCTTTGAATAGATTTATTAATTAATTTAGTTGATGTCATTTCATTAGATTCTTAATCTGAGATGCTCTGCTGTTGGTCTTGGTCTCAAAATGAGGAAAGTAATCGGCTGGGATTGTATTTAAATTATTGTACCTTGTTATTTTGTATAAGACAAAATTTGATGTATTTTCTTTAGAGTAAATTACTTTTTCAATGTAAAACAAACGTGACGACAATTGAGGTTTTTTACTAACTGGAAAGTACTTGTTTGCAGGTTGGAGAATTGTTGTGCAGTTGTAATGAGAGGAAGCCAGCCAACATTGTGGTTGTGGAAACAGGACATTCATGCAGTTCCAACAGTCTCAGGCATACAGGCAGGGAAGGAATCAAGATTTCCCCTGATGAGCGACTTATTCTTATTAGTGTGTACTCTACAGTTCTGTCCGTTTTTTCATCCCAGTAACCACCTTGCGAATCTCCTGTCGTTTCATTGGATCTTCTCCACCGTGCTCTGCTGAGATAAGGAGCAACGCTTTGATGCTTGAGGACACTTCGGCAACATTCAATCGAGATAAGTCCGTCCTTGAGATCCGTCAAGGTCTGTGTGCGTGTGCACAGCTGAGAGAACGAGGGAGCGCGGTGGTGGACCGAGACAGTTTGTGGCTGCTATTTTAGAAATGCGATTCCAATCCCGCTCTGCAACCAGAGGGGACCCCGCCCGCTCCATCATTCAGCCATTTGTTATTTTGTCTGTCGGCCGAAGGGGAGACAACTCTTTCACCCAGCTGCCTGGAAGGTAAACCTATGTGTCATCCTGCGGAGAGTGCATTTGCCTTTGCATGCGCTCATGCAGATGTCCACATCGGTGTGTGCACACGATGGGAGGCAAATCCTAAGCCATCAGTCGTCAGAGACTATTTTTCAGGTTGATTGAAACAGATGGAATTCCTGTGATTCACTCTAGTGTTTCTTTTGTTGTTAAACTAAACAACAACTGCATCTACCAATTTTCAGCCTCCAGCGTCTTTATTTCTCAATCCCTGTGCTTTCAGCAGCGCACTTTCTGTCAGCCCTACCTCCCTGCTTCAACGTTCCATTTATGCTCCTGCACTGATGTTAAACTTTCATAGAGCTGAAACCAAGTTTGTGTTTAGGAGTTAATGGGGTTTATGGGTTTCATGTGGTCAGGAGCGACGGGTGAGGCGTTAGTAATTCCCAATGAATCGCAGTGATCCGTGTTTTTGCTGTGTCTATGCCAGTTTTTAAAAGCCAGGGGAAAGGTTACAGTAAATGTCACTCAGCTGATGTGGCCCTCAGGCTCAGCAGACCTCCCCTACCAGATGCCATCCTGAGTTCCTCTCTTAGCATTTTAGGAACAGTGGTTTCACCAGGTTGGCGACCACATCTCCACTTTACCTTTAAAAACCTTCCAAGCAGCTATTTCTAAAATTAAATAGAAGCAAAAGCACCAAACCAAGCTGCTGAGACTGACAAATCCCCCCACACCCCTCCCTCAACCCCTCGACACTGCTTTTCTCAGACGCCATGGGCACTCATCTCAGAGGTCACCCACCTGTCGCCTGCTGTAAACAGAAAATGAATAATTCAGGAGACATCGGCGTTGGTTGACTGCAACAGCTGATGGTCTCTCCGTGATGAGCAAAGATTTATCCAAGGATTCATGTTTAATCCTCAGCTGGAATCACTCTAATGAGAAACACTATCTTGAGAGTTAGAGGACACATTTGGAGTCCTTGACCTCTTCGTCTGGCACAGTTAGTTAGAAATGACAGCAGTAGAAACTTCTGCCTTTCACATAGCCTGTATTTTATAGGACGCACAAGCTTACAGGAAGCTTTTGCGCACATCGTAAGATCACATGAGTAAACAGAAGATCATCTCTCCTCGCTTTTGGCTATTTGTTTCCATTCCTTTTCGTCCTGGAGGGAACAACCCACATAGGGAGATGGCCTATTACAGAAAACAAGTTATGTTTGCGAGTGAGGCCCAAGTAGCCGGTTGAGAGGCAGCGAGATACCAGTTGTGGCTGCCGGGTGGCAGCAGTAATTGCTTTTCTCTCCTTATCGCCACACCAGCAGGTGTCTGAGATGTGGCGTTCTGCTGCACTTTGAGGGAATTCACAATTGTAGCAGCCTGACCACCAAAATCACACACACTATACAACTCCCATCACCATCTCCACCTTTCCATCCCTCTGCACAACTTCCTCTCTTCACATGGAGGTAAATTCTGCTGCCAATAGTGACATAAAAATCCTGTTACGGCCTCACTTTTCCAAACACCTGCACAGGCTACGATAAGAATCCTTATCTGCTCAGCCCAATGTCTCTCCTCTGCACTCAGGCAGAGCAGAAGGGCCCTCAGGATGGAGTTGAGGTTATGTGATACCACCATAGGTGGTCATATTGATTGTTTTTCAATGACATTATCATTCCGCTGCGACATGTTGGAGAGGGTTTGGGATTACGTGACAGGAAACATGTGCAGATTTGATGTTTGATGCTAAATTCTTTAAAAAGTTTTCTTTTAAAAACACAACGGCTGCCAGTCAAGGGTGGGCCGCCTGCAGTAGAATGCCTCGTGAAAAATCGTCCCCTTATTTTGCTCTTGCATCTTTGTAATTACACATGTGGGGTACGTGGAGATATCTTCATGCCGGCACTTTGAGGAGAGGAGGAAGGAGACAACAAAGGATAGAGCAGCTCTCACAAAGGCTCTCAAATTTGCAGCTTGCAGCTGTTTCTCGTCAGAGAGATTGTCAAATGGCCTTTCCTCTCTTAGCCTGAAAGTGGCTCGCAATCCCAGCGCTGATTTCTTAGCTGCAACTTATTGGAGAATAGAATAAGGATAATAATGTCACTTTTTGTCCTTTCTAAAAATCACAGTGTTTAATTTGCAGGTGTTTTCGTGTGGGTATGATAAGAGATATTTAGGTATGATGGCTGTGCAAATACACACATCAGTTGCCATTCAGCAAAGAGCGCCCTGCATCTGTTCTCAAGGTTTACTATCTACATGTATTTACACAAGTGTTGGAAACTGTGTGCATGTGGCTCTGTACAAATATTGAGCATTGAGTGCATTTTGTTTGCTTGATTACTTATATTTTCCCTACCATTTTTCTTCCACCTATGCGTAGCGGCATATGCTGCACGGGTTGGAAAACCAAATGGGTCTAATGGACCCACAAGGCATACCACCCCGACCTGTAAATTGAGTCCCACATATGTGCTTCTGTAGATTAATCTTCACGCTCATGAGCATTTATCCTGGCAGTGATGCTGAGGCAGGAGGATGATTTGAAACAATTACAACCCAGGTTTGGCAAAATTAGCTCATTCATTCTCCAAGGTGGTGGCTGATTGAGAGCACGGACATTTTAGAAAGCGACTATGGGGTAATGGGGTTTTAACATTAGCACGTCCTTCTGCCAAATCAAGAACAGACACTTTAAGGTTGAGCTTGTGTATAAATCTTTGAATAAATGTAAGCATCGTCGGTCAATTAGTGTTATTTATTTACTACAAATGTAAATGCATAACCTGTGTACTAACCTTCACAGTTGGAGGACTATTATTACCGTCAGCCAATTATGTGCTCCAGTCCTCATGTATATGCATGTCCATTCATTATTATTAGTAATAATAATAATAATAATGAAAAAAATAACGTCAACTGACAGTTTGCTGCTTTGTGTTTAAATGTAGATAAAAGGGCATATGGACGAGGAAAACGTTTCTTTTTTTTTGCCAGTACACATTACTAACATGAGTTTTGATCGGCCCAAAAGTATAATTTGAATTTTGTGTGTTATAAGAAAAATCTAAGACAAAGAACCAGAATGATGTGTGAGACAATTTGTGAAAAACACATCCGGGGAAAAGGAGCAGCCCTGAAAGGCCATTTACTGGGTCACTGCTGAAGTAAAGATATTTTTTGAATAAATATGATCACAATAATACTCAAGTCATGTACAGTATAGCTCAATCTGCAGGCAGTTTGCTTACATAGATAATGGGACTGTTTTTGCCATTGAATCTGAGGGAATAGCTGTTTACATTAATTTCCAGTTGTGTAGGGCTTTTTTTGTGGGACTGTTCATCTCTTGAAAAGCAATTCCACTACGACTTCATCTATTTTTACATTCGGCACAGAGCCTTGTAACTACCTTTATAAATGCCTCCCAGTGTCTGAGCGAGATTTTGCGTCTCCTGCTCCTCTCATCTCAGCCAGGAAGTTAAGATTAGAAAGCGACCTCTTGTTTTTATTCTTATTTTCTCTAACACCACAGTTCTCCTCCTTTAGGTTCAACGAGCCTGGCCCAGGTCAGCCCACCCCATCTAATCAATTTGTAATGAGCTGTCACAGTTATCACGATGGCTATGTGATGCTTGGTTGACCAGCCTGATATTTATTCATGTGAAAGCAATGTCACACTTAATGCTACTTCCACAAATGACTCATTTTGCTGAGGAAATGAACCTGATCTGAGTTCCTGTCAATCCCATAGACCGGAGTTTTTTTGCATATGTGTGGGCTCGGGATTAGATTCTATTTGTTTTCAACATGCCACAGCTAGATGGTAAGTCTATCTATGATAATTAAAATGCGGAGGAGGCTGCTTACCATCTTAAACAGTTGTTTATTATATATATATTATTATACATTTCCTAAGTTCTTTACAACGTCAGCTACAACTGTTCATTTTGTGCTTAGCCAGAGGGAAAGGTCCGACAGCTGTCATTATACTTGTAAAAAAAAGAGGGGAGATTAAGAAAAGCTGGATGACTGCTCAAAAAAGCCCTAATTTTCAAAACTGGTATTTCTTTTTCAGATATTTTCTTTCTCTCTTTGCTGTTTATCATCTTGTTGAATTTACTTTGTACAGCTGCAGAGTGATGGCAGGCCATAAGCACCATCTGCATAGATTGATTTGCTTGAGGTTCCTCCTTTTTCCTGCGTGGCATCAGGAATCTGTGGCAACTCCTTTGCCCACCCGTGAATGGCTGCCTCACAGGGCTTCAAAGTGGGAAAGCTGAGCAATTTGTTACTGGATGGCTCCAGGCTTATCATCTCAGCTTGACAGATGGGCCTTGCCACTGCTCAGGGTGAGTTCGGTGCTACTCACTGCTTGCCTGACAGAACTCATTAAAGACACATTGCAGGAGAGGAAGCACATTCTTTCGGCCCTGCTACTGCCATTTGACCTACACAATTTAAGCCATACAGACCCAAATATTGCTGTTTTATTTTAATTAGCAATATTAGTTCGAAGCTGCTATCAGCTTAAACCATATCATCTTTTCAAATCCAGAAAATAGGTACTAACATGATAACATGATGATCACTTATAACTGATAGCATCTCAGAGTCATATTGACCTCACCATTCTCATTTTAGGGTACTTATCATAATTGAATTTGAAGCAAAACCTTGTGCTACTGGCTGCCATAATGCAGACAAAGGTTGAAGTTATTTTCTCAAAGCAAAGGCTACGTGTTGATCTGAACCTAAAACTTACTATTAAACTTCAATGTCAGTGCGTATCATATGTATTGGTTCTAAATCCACTTCTATATTGTTTTATCCTCTCTGGAATATAGCTTGATTTGTAGCGTAGAATGTGATTTTTTTACATCTCTTCATTAATACAGAACTAAAACAAACCAAATAATGCATATTGACCCAAGCCAGCAGGTAACCAGAAGCCTTCCTGAGAACACGTGTTGTTTTTTCGCCTGACGGATTGGTAAACGTTATGTGTCTCGACCGCACTAGTCCTCTGAAATTACATGGTGAAAGAAAATGTATGAAGTCATCTCTCTTCCTTCGAGTGCTCCACTTTCAGTCGTGGGTCAAACTGTGCTTAGCCTTGCATATAATCAGGCCATGTAGAGCAGTCTGTCACTTCCTGCAATCTAGGGAAAAGAAGGAGAAAGTAGGGCAGAAGTACATAGGAGAGATTTTTAAAGAGGAAGGAGTGTTAAAATTAGACAATCCTCATGAGATAAATCTCCATAACCTTATTAGAGTTGAATCCTTCCATCCCTGTTGGGAAAGCTCCGTTTATTGCTTTGATCGTGTAGATATTTGTTTCCTCCCATCACCTGGACATCAACAGTGAGACTAAAGCCAACATTTGACTACTCAGTCATCAAACATGGTAGTCTAAACTCTGTTCTGCAAATCTTAAAAGCATCTGCTTTTAACGAAAATCTGTATCAGCCTTCTGCACACGTGTTGGAATAGAAATTGTCACTTGCAACCGACACAGTCATCGACTTACACACCCCAGTACACAGTATACCGCCTAGTGCAGCGGTCAAGGCATGCTGAGTGCCCCAGAAAAAATAGCAAAAATATAATTTAAATAAAAAGCTTTTAAGGCTTGAAAGGTATAATGAAGGAAAGAGGAACAGAAATGATGGGGCCCAGATGGAGAAGGTTCTTTTTTTTATACATTTTGAATATCATTGAGAATAGTTAATAAATATCTCTACTGAAAAGTACGGATAAAAATGGTCCAGAATGTCCAACCAGGCCTACGCTGTCGTCCCCAACAACAAGGGGTTCATAAAAAGCCCCTGTGTTATGCAAGCCTTCCACTGATTAAACTCGAGAAAAAATTGTTTGTTTGTTAGTTGTTTTTGGTTAAAAAAAAAAAAAAAAGTTCCCCCCAGTGAGTAAAATATGATGATGATGATGTTTTTGACTCGATTCAAGTGCACCAAGTTTGGACTAATTCAGAACAACTGCAGTGCAGTCACTGTGTTCACTTCCTTTAAATTTGCGCAAATTTTCGGTGAGCTTATGGATGAAGATGTATCACTAGAAATCAATGTGGACGATGAAGCCGTAATACAAGCAAGACACGTAAATGTGTACTGAAAAAGTAATAATAATAATAATAAATTACCTCAAAGACAATCTCTTGGCGCGTTATTGCCTCCGATTTTTGCCGCTGTGCTTACTATGAACATTATCACACCTGCTTCTTTTGCTGTTTTATGTTGACAAAACCTTTGACCCTTCACAGACTTACAGATTTTTATAAGTTGATGGATAATAAATGAGCCTTAAGAGGATCATATTTTGTGATGTCATGCATAACAATGCGATCATATCTGCAGCCGTAGAGAAACGCGTTATTTTTAAACTGTTTCATAAAACTAAATTAATGAAATCAGCTTGATTGAGGGTTGATTAAAATTACTATACCAACACTACACTGTTTCAAATGATCCTCTCTAAAAGTCAGGTTTGCGAATTATCGACAAACTTGAAGCGGGATTGGAAACAGAGGTGAGGGAAGAATGCTTGTGGATAGAGAGGAATAAAACATGTCAGTCTTAAATTAAAACCGATTGTAGTTAATGTCCTACATTTGGGCTATAATGGTTCCCACGGTAGCTCTCACTGCACCTTCTGATCAAGCGGAGGCTAATTGGCTGTTCAGAGTCACTTTTCTCTTTCTCTCTCTGTGCCTCCCCCTCCCTTCTGGTATCTGTCAGGGGAGTACATTTGGACATCCATAGGCAGCGCAATGTCATTTCATGCCCTGGAATGGCAGTGAGTCTCTAATACACCATGAGGCCAATTTGCAATTCCCAGCCACAGAATATGAGAGACACCCATTTGTATGCATTTCACGTCACCAGTTATTTCATTCATATATCAAAAAAGCCAATGGTCTGAGAGTAAAGCAGAGGCTGCTGGGAAGTTTTGGGGTAGCAGGAGGATGCTGAAATTGTGTCGCAACAGTGTGGCAGATGCACTTTTAGCAGCATCCTGTAAATGGTTGGAAAGTGCGTGTAAGAACTTGATTACAAGCACATTTGGTACCAGCATATGAGGACTGTGCTGAACATCATCGGAAAAAGTGGTTGTTAATAATAATAATAATAATAATAATAATAATTATCTACATGGTTGCCGATTAATTATGCTCATAATGTTCCTGCACTTAGCGCTCAAAACTGGCAGCAATTAACCTTGCAACTTCCTGTCCAATGCATTCAAGTTTAGTTGTGTAGATATTCATTAACCCAGCAGGAACGCCTGACTCATAGTCTTACTGTTATTCGGCCAGACGTCACCGCTGAGCAGCAGAGGTACGCATATACATATGAGTATTTTTTCCTGAAATTAAGCAGAAGTCAAGAACGACAATCGATCCTAGCATGAGCCCGCAGTCACTTGTCAGGATAAAAAAAAACAAACACAAAACCCGAGATGAAGCCAATTGTGTGCTGTACTCATATGAAATGTTCTCACAAAAGGGAGTCCATCATGTTTTATTTTCTTCAATGCCCTATAGGAAACTGCATAACAAAAAACTTTCTTAGACTTTCCGTACTCCAGATTGCGTAGCGACAGAAGTAGTGATGGCTTTGTACATTATTCTACACTGCAAGCAGTATCTGTGGTTTGTGAGCTAAAAATGGTCAAAATAAGAGTTTGACCCGGACTCTAGACAACATAATATCAGCACTAGAAACAGAAATATATCATTTTAGCTCAGTTTGTGCTGCAAACTCTTAGAATGAATTGAGTCTAAAACAGTTATTTGGCCAAATCTCCCGTGCTAAGGGTGTTCAGATGTGATTTAGACCCACAAAATTAATTGGCAATTGAAAATAGATTTTTTAAATCATAAACTGAGTCCTAAACTTTTTTTTTTTAAATTTTTTTAAGTATGATCCAAAGATTAAAGCGATAATTGGATATTAGTCAAATTTTACGCCAATCCTTTCTATAAAGGCCACACGTTGCTCCAGTTAAACATTATTCTCTGATGATATAATCATAGTAACAATGATTCTAATAAACTATATATTGCACTTTTCAAACAAGGTCACAGATTGCTTACAGGACAAAACAATAAAAACAACAGAATATGATAAAAAATGTATAAGAAAAATAGGAAAAACTAAAAAAAAGTAAGATAGATAGTCAATATAACAGGGAACTCATGAAAAGGTTGAAGAATAGAGATAAAAGATCAAATTAAGATCCAAACCCCAGTAAAAGCTCAACCATGTTTATAAAAGAGATTTAAATGAGGATAAGGAGCTTGCCAGTCTGATCCCCTCGGGGAGATTGTTTCCAGAGAGGGGCGGTTCACCACAAGAAGACCCCTTAACTGACATGGGTTAACTAACATTTTCAGTTCCAAGTGCTGGGGTGACCACCCACTCTGTCTTGCACCCTAAGAAGATTGTCAAATGGAGCTGGTGCGCCTTAATCCCACCCAGCTGATCTGTTTTAGCTCGGTTGAGGCTTAATTGGTGAAACGTTCATGTTTTTTAATCGCAAGATAGAAAAGCAGGATGATAAATGTTGACAATGAAGTATTTGTGCTAAATAGGAAAATCCACTATCATATCTTCAAACTGTCAAGGAGCTCCTTACCCTGGACGAGGTCAGTGTAAGGAGGTGAATGATCTATTGCGTAGAAAGCGCTGCTCAGCACATATTTAAGACCTCACAAGATTACATTGATGATGTTGTGTTGTTAATCCTCTAGGAACCCCAGTTTTTCTCTAGGAACCCCAGGCTCACTATGAAAGAAAACCCACCTCAGAGCTGTCCTGTTCCACCCTCGTTTTACATTTCAGTGTGAACAAATTAAGGCACCCTAGAGAGGTGTTTCCATTGGCTCGTAAGAGGGTTTGCCATTTATGGATAAACCTATGAATCTCTTCTGTGGACAGTCGGTACATGGGACCTATGTTATTATTTAGTTTAGAGCTCCTGTGATGTGAAATCTGACATTAAGAGAGCAGACAGCATCAGGCAGAAAAAGCAAGGTGGAGTTCTATTCACTCAACATAGAGACCCTGCTGTGCCAGCATCTATCACACATAATTACGCTGCGTCGCAAATAAAAATGCAGTTTTCACTCCTCCACAACATTCTCCTTTTCTCCTTGCTGTGCAGCTCATTGCCAGTTTGCAGGGATATGCAGAGTATGGGGGCGGCAGGAGGTATGTGGATGTGAGAAAAAGGCAATTTGTCTAGAGTGATGACAGGAAAATAACAGTGGAAAGACTTTTGTGAAAGCAGAAGAGGGATGATAGGGGAAGGTTCAGCATGTTTACATTCGAATTCATTATTTTCTCTTATGAGAAAATCGAAAATAATTTCAAGATCAATATTTGAATTCCATAGCTTGCGTTCACTGCACAAACACACACACCCACACACACACATCCGAGTAGATGCGATGTGACGGTTGCTGTTGGAGTAAGCTCATTGAGTCATGCGAGGGAGGAATGCATTGTTGTGATGGTTGGAGGAGGCCGGCCCAGGGAACGATGGACGGATACGTTTCACCTGCCAGTGGCTCATTGAACCCTGGACTACTTACTAATAAATAAATCTAAACTTTGATGCTCACATGACTCAGCACCATGACAAAACTTGTCTACAAAAAGCCAAAAGGCAAGCTCAAAATGACGCGGCGTGATAGAAGGAGGTTATCAGGGGCTGCAGGCGGATATGAGCCTGACGTTGTCATTGCAACACACAATAATGAATGTTGCTATGCTGTTAAAAGTGTTATCCAACAGGAATCACGCTCAATGTGTACCAAGTGCAAAAATATATATTTTTTCATTGCACTTGTGCATACATGGATCTCATGATACTGTTCCCTGGGAACAATTTGTTTTCAGATGAGCGTAGGTAGTCCTGTTTGTACGCGCTCCTGTTCTTGTCGCGATTCTTGTCAAAAACATACGAGTCAAGCGCACGTACTCCCTCTCGCACTGTTATACAGGTCTGGATTCAGGCTCTGCCTCCTTTGCCAGCGTTATCATCCAAAGAGGCAAACAGCCAACTCCTGATTTAATAAGCTGCCTGGGGAGCCGCAGCGAGGTGGAGAACCACTATCAGCTGATAACTGTCCTCCCTGCATGCCCTGTCTTTTCCTCTGAAAGCACGGAAAGAGAAGCCTCAGCTTCTACCCGTTTTCTGCGTGAATGTGTGTGTGTTGTGTATGAGCAAACTCCCTGCTGCCCGATTGTCCGCAGGCTGGGCCCATCCTGTGCCGCTTCTCTCTGGGCTTTAGACAGACAGCAGAGGAGAGCTCATACATGGCCAACAAAGGTCTAAGCCCAACACTGAAGAACATATGCTCAGATCTTTGGCCGCTTTGTCCCACACACACGGAATACAAACACACCACACATCATGGCTGCCAATATAACCGAACCGCAGAAAACCATGAAGCCGACTGCTGACAAAGCCCCCATCTTTTATTCTGTTCCGTGCTTCACACAGCAGTGTCAATCATATCAAAACCTAAAACAACCAATATTGAGAGAAAATGTATCCTGTTAACTTTATAAACATGTTCCATGTTCCAACCCTCTTTAGGTGAAGTGGAAAACCTCAACCAGTTTAGAGCTGGTGGAGAAAGTAGTGTATCCGATTTATATAGAATGCAGAGGGCTTAATGAGATTAGTGCTGGAGACTCTTAGGTGGTGTGTTAATTATTTAAGCTAATGTTTAATTTAAAAAATACATTGATATGCAATGTTTGAGATTTGATATAATCTAATGATTAAAATTGTGTTTGCGAAAAGTTCATTAGGTTTAAATCTAGCAATTCCTACGCAAGGTTATCAAATTCCTAAATCGCTATACGAAAAACACTGTTGGGAGAGTGGAAAATAAAGGCTATTTTGAATATTTCCATAACACATCTCGATTATCCACAGACCTTTTGCTATAATATTCTAAGAGCCGATGAGTCAAAAGTTTGAGCTGTTTGGAAGACGGGTGTCCCATTACATTGGACCATACACAGCATTCCAGAAAAGAACATTATAACTAGAGTGAAGCATGGAGCTGGCAGTGGAATGATGAAGTAATGGCATTCAATTGGGTTATGCAGGACAGTGATCCCAAGGTATGTCCACCTCTGGGCAAATCAAAAGGAATGAAATTGACCTTATGGAGTGATGCTGTGGCGGGTCATGAAACACCCTCACAAACACTCAAATGCACCAAAGCTGTTCCGCAATGAAGAGTGGTCCAAAATTCTACTTCAGCGATGTCATAAAATGATTGCTGGTTATTAAGTTATTATAAGCATTCTTCTTTTTGGGTTATTAATTTCAGGGGGTGAATAGTTCTTCATGCTTGTTGTTTATGTGTTATTTAAGCCATTTTCATATAAATGGAGTCATGATTTAAAATTATTTTACCTTGATCAGATTTCTGTATCAACTGTATAGTTACTCAGCTGGTTTAATTTACATTTTTTCACATTGATGAAGTGCAGGCATAGAGTAATAGCATATATTGCAATACCAGCATTGCAGCTTTCTTTGTTTATATCCCACTATCTATTTCTGAAATCTTACACTCCCTCCCCGCCCTCGAGACGGAGCCCTTTTTCAGGCAATCTTTTCTATTCCTAAGCCACTGGTAAATTTCAAGGTCAGTTATTGCTTTTTTTGTCTGTGGCATGTGTGAGTACACACAAGAACAACCGCCTCACAGTATATGTATGGGTTGCGCCAGCACTCGCATGATAGGCATACTTTGGGCAGGCCATGGTGACCTGCTGCTGACACCAATGATTGATCCTGGTGCTGGGATAAGTGCCTGCGCACCGTTGAGCACACCGGTCCACTGAAACGCAGCCAGGCGGAAAATTAGAAATCTCTTCATTCCTGGTCCATTTGAAATCCGATATCTCCAATCTTCCTTTCACACGGGCCCCTTTCCTCAGCCAATAAATCAGTGGTTAAATGATGTATTTTTGTGCGTGTGTATGTACATGACGGTAGGTGCATGTCCTTGGGGGATCAGCTTGGGTAATTGAGGTGATGGGCGCGTCAAGTCTTCAACAGAACTACCCATCCCCTCATCTCATGTGTATGCCACTCACTTCTGTTCGTATAGAAACAGAGGCACACACTTACAGAGACATATTGTCCCAGATACAAGCAAATGCTTTCTCACACACACACGTTTGAGTTGTAAAATGTGTGCTGGGTGTCAAAAGGGGTGTAACAGCACCTCTGGTATTAAATAAATCAAAGTCCGGCCTCCTCTGAGCGCAGTGCCTGACCTTGTTTGGAAGCCAACGGCAAAGTTCCAATTCTACAATCAGAAGCGGACAGAATTGTCCCTCATGTTAATCTCCATCTTTTTTATTAACGTACAAAATCTGTCTCTTGTTGTTGTTCAGGTACGTCAGCCCAGGGCGGCCCCCTCCTGGCTTCCCTTCCTGTCCCAGGACGGCCTCTGAATCCTCAGCTCGGACTCAAACACCTTCTGCCCTTCAGACTCAATGGATCCTCTCCTCTCAGCCTCTTCCCCAACTTTAACACAGTGAGTGTCAAAGCTCTGTGGCTCCTGATGTCATGAACCAAACTCAATTAGATATGTTTATTACCTCTACCGACGAGAGTAGATTGAGGTTATGTGATCACGTCAATTTCTTGTTTCTCTGTTTATTCCCACGATTTCTCGAAACTTCGCAGCAGATTTTGATGAAATTGTGTGGGGTGGTGTATCTCAAGTCAAAGAAAAGTTGAATACATGTTGTTGATATCCGGTATGGGTGTGAATTCTGGATCAAGTTCTCACTGCAAGATATGGCCTTTTTTACCAATATGTCTATTTTCTTTAGCTCTTTTAAATAGATATGGTCTATATCGCTCTAGTCGCCAATATAAGCATATGCTAGACTAGGATATGCCAAAACCCACTTCTGGGTAAAATGCATGTAAATCTGTCCATTCCTTTAAGAGTTATTTAAAAAAAAAACTCCACAAGTGCCCCCTCTCACAATGGTGAAGAGAGAGTTGTTATGACGTCACGTCATAAGGTCATAACGTAATGTTACCAACATTTAAACATGCCATGCCCTACGTCTTGGCACAATTTCATGCAAATCCGTCCATTCGTTTTTACATTATCTTTCTCACAAACAGAAAATTGTCAGATCAAATGTAAATGTTAAATCTAGATGTCAAATCTAAATGTATATGTGAAATGAAAATATTAAATCGAAATGTGTAGCATGAAACTTATTATTTAGTTCTGTTGATAGAACTGACACTCTTCATCGAGATTTTATTCTGGTACTTCTGCTGACTGCCATATTAGCATATTAGCCAAATATTTACTTTCGTGCTTAAATTTAAATTTAACATTTGGATTTCACATTTAAATATTTCTGTTATTGAAATACAAAGCAGTGAGACTTTAAAATTTTTATGAAACTTTTTACTGACGAAATGTTGCTATTAAAATTAGCAGGAGAAATGGAGAGAAATGGCTCTGAGTGCTTAAAAAGCAGGAGAAATGGCTTTGAGCTCTTATAGGCCTGAATGTTCTCTTTGTGTGCTTTCTACACATATTTGAGCAATTAAAGAAACTGCAGCATACAATTATGCACAATTACCAGCTGCACTTAGTGTATGTAATGAAATGCTAATTTTACAATATAAAAATTATGCTTTTAAGTTATAAAATAGAAAAGGGAAAAGAAAGGGAAAATGATACAAGATAATAGACGGTTCCAGAATTTCTGTGTCAAATAAGGGTTATGCACATTACAAAGCAACCATTTATTTAAGTGCTGTCAATACTGGAGAACTCCGTTTTGCAATTAAGTCAAAGTGCAGAGAGGGAGCATGAATGTGTTGGCATCTAAAAATAAACTTGAGGTTGGGATAGCTTAGGAAACTTTTATATCTTTTCTAATTTAATATCCCCTACAGGGATATTAAATTGGAACCAATTAATAAAGGACTTTTTTTGAACAACAATCAATTGTTGTGGCAGGGCAGAGCTAGATAGCGTATTAATAATACAGGCAGCTAATTAGTGCCAACCGGAATATCAGGTGACACGTTCCCCTGCTAAAAAATGTGATTACACCATTTGATTACAAGCTGTGTAGCCTTTTTTGTTTTTTAAACCTGAGAAGACTTTTATTTGTCTCATCTTGAGTTATAGACCCCAAAGTACAGTAGAGTATATATAAACTCATCGGCTCTAACCTGTGAGACATGTTATGTATGTCTGACAATTTTTAATCAAACTCGAATAATAGCAAAAATTAATGAAAAATAAATTCAAAAAACAACAGTTGCAATACTGTAAAAATGTAAATGTCATGAAAATTCAAACTTTCAAGGTATCTTACTAAACTACATTTTTATGCTCTGACGCCAACTCAAAACAATATTTTGAAGAAATTCAATTTGAAATATGCTCACTCATTGTTCATATAATTCATCTTTCGTATGAATAGAAACTTTAGATTTTGTGTTTTTTATCTAATGAGAATTGTAAACATTATAAAAATGTTGCAGCTAACTACATTTTGAAAATAACAAGAAGGGTGAATGAAATCAAGCAATTATTGGTAGTGTTTTGAATGTCAACCTGTTGATATCAGTTTGTACCCTGTGGCTGTAGTCACATTCTATTGGTGTGTTAGGCTTGTGATCCCTGTCCTTCATAAATTCGTTCTCAAAGTACAATCTTCTCCTGGTTTTAAGGTTTCAGTGAGGTTAAATATATTGCAAAACCTGTAAAATTGTGTCCTCGATACTCGCCACTTTGGTATTTACTATCAGTCTATCTCTTCGTCCATACATTAGCCTTCAGTGTGCATTCCATAAACTGTCTTGCACAGCCTTAGACTATAGTCTAGGGTGGTTATCTTAATTCCAGGACAGTTTCACTTCTGAATAGTCAACCCCGTATTAGCATCTCCAAAGATGAGACCCTTTTTGGTTTTTATTTTAAGCATCAGCAACAAGCAGTTGGACTATTCACCCCTTTGGGACTGATGCTGTTGTTGTCTCTGTGCCTGAAATTAAAAACTTTGATCCACTACTCACACTCGCCATACCTAATGTAGTTTAGGATGTGTGTGTGTGCCTGCACTTCTCATTTTTTTGACCCTTGTTTCATACTCATATTGTGTGTCTGTGTGTCGTGTGTGTGTTTGTGTGTGTATCCATGAATGCATTTTCACTATCATCTTCATACACTTAAAGCCATCTACACTGTTTGGGCTGGTAAATGAAAAATAAGCTGGAGCTTTTGGCTTCGGCATGTACTAAGCGCCTTTTCAAGCCGAGCAAAAAAAAAAGAAGAAGGTAGGATGAGAAAGGGATAAAGAGGCAGAGGAAGGGGAATACAGACATCTGGTTGGCTGGGTCTAACAGTGGAGAACATGTGTGAGGGGGTGGATAAGTGGATGAAACATAAACGTGTGCGTACTGTATGCATGTACGTAGGGGGTCTCCAGCTTGCTATCTGAAAATTGCAGTTGATTCATTTGGTTTGCTGCCCACTGCTTTTAGCTCTGGAAAACACCTACATCGCACAATGGAGAATTGCACACCCTGCAGCAAGGCATCATGGAAAAACTTTCATTCCTCTAACCCCCTCATTTATTTGTATTAGCAGTGGAGGCTTTGGGGCAGATCTCGGATCAGCGTTTTGTCTGCTTATTTTTGTATTTTAGGGATAATTGATGTTTATATTCTCGAACCCCTGTCCATGCAATAACAGTTGGTAGCCCACAGCCAATGTGATTCAGAATATACATCAATCATCTGTAATAACACTGACAGGTGAAGTCAGAGTAACATGGACTATTTTATTACAACAGTATCTGACAGTTGTTGGGAAATATTAGGCAGCAAATTAACATTTTGTCCTGAAGCTGATGTGTTGGAAGCAGGAAAAAATTGGCAAGAGTGAGATCTGACTGACGCTATCGAACATCTTCAGAACTGTATATCTTTTCGGTTGTTCGTGGTCTGTAGTGGTCAGTATCTACCAAAATTAACCAATGACTGGGTCATAGTTGCTGAAGGCTCAGTGATGCGTGTGGGGAATGAATGCCAGCCCTTGTTGTCCCATAAAAAATATAGATAGTAGCACAAATTGATGAAAAGTTAATGTTGGCTCTGATAGAGAGGTGTCAGAACAAACAGTGCATCATGAAAATAGGGTAACCTACACAATATTAGGTAGGTGGTTTTCACCAATAAGAACAAAGACCCATTTCTCCATATTTTCTGACCATTTCTGAAAATATATCAAGCTAACAAGCTAAAATGTACTGAATTTACGAAACTTTTGCGAAGTCTTTCACAACCGGAATGCAGAAATCATAATAACTGAGGATATAACATCAGATCAGTGTTCCAGGAGGAGATGATTAGCCTCCATAGTGAACAGTATGATAGCGCAGCTGAGGCATTAATCACAAATACCATTCAGCTGGGAGCCTCGGCTTCTCTTAACCCTGATAAGGCAGACGTCCCAGACGTGTTCAGGGGGGAGATAAATGCACCTGTCTCCAAAACTAAATATCCTCTGTTTCCCTAGTTTCCCTGTTACATCCTCCACCTCCTCACCATCTTCTGTTCTCGCCATGTGTCTATTTCTCCCTTTTTTTCTTCCACCCTGAAACTCCATCTCGAACTCAGCTGCTCGGCACAGGACAAGTTTTGTCTGCGCCAGGATGGCGAGGAAGGACGGATGACTCGGACAAAAGATGCATTTAGAACAGTCGGTTTAGGATGGCTGCGGACAGACAATGGCCACATTCTTCAGTTCCTAAAACAAATAGCTGTGTGCAGCCTGCCTTGCTAAGGTGGGCAGAGGGCTGCAGCAGCTAGGTATCTGTGGTCAGGCTTCAGCTGGGGACAGGAAATGTCTGTCGCTACCAGAGGTAGTTTTGGATCATGTAAGAGGGCAAAATAAAACCACAACGGTAAAGATCCCCCCTATGGAAGCAGTACACCTCTGTTGGAGGTTTCTGTGTCAGGTTTTTTTTATATTCCCATAAACACCTGGCCTGAGGAATTCATGGTGAACTATCTCTACTGAAGGAGACAGCTCTTTGTGTGGTGGTGGGGGGATCTCATGTTATTCAGGCTCATGAATAGACACCAAACCATCATTCGGGCCCTCTATACACCCACACATCTGGACAACGGAGGGTTTCAGTAGCACCGCGTGTGTGCTTATAGTTACTGGTTTAACACAGTGTTGGAGCGATGGTCTGCCTGGCCTTCCTTCTCCCATGCAAGCATAGGAATGGACATGACCAGGCCTTGTGCCAGCCTGGGGAGAGATCCAAAGTGATTTTGTGATACCACGCTGCCACAATGAAATCAGCCGTCATCATGGCATGCAGACCTTCTAATGAATCCCTGGCTTTCAGTCTGCTGTTTATAGTATTCTGTTCTAGGAGAAGTATTTTCATAGGCGGTTAGAACTTAACTGGCCTAATAACCTCTCAATGAATTACCTCGCTGTGCGTCGCAATGATACATCATGTGTAAGAAGTCACATTAGTGAAACTGCAATGAACCCAGACTGTATGCAAATATCAGCTGATAGATTTTGGGTTGTAAAAATTGGGCAAAAGAGTTATGTTAGGAGCAAAACTACAGACTGTGTGGAGAGAAACTGGAAAAAATAAGAAAGAAGACTCACTGATATCATCAGACGTCACTAAATTTTAGCTTCCAATTAATTGTTATACATTTAAATATTACACATAGATTACGAATAATTCCGATCAATGATATAAATGTCTTCTTCTGCAAGTTTTATCCAACCATGTGTGTAATTCCAGTGTATTAAAACAATTACACCTGCGACGAATCAGACACATGTATTGTCTTGGCCATGTTCATATTTAAACCCTCGTCTGATAGGTTGCCAATTTCCTGAAACTAGAAAAAAATTGGCAGAATTAGCTGTGGGGAGATTTTCAATATTTACAGTTGTGACCCTCACGCTTTTGTTACCTTTCCAAGAAATGGATTTCTCCTTTATCATTTTACTCGCAACTGAAATGTTACACAATAATGCTGTGGTGTTTGTCTCTGCAGCCAAATAAACCATAACGTTCACGTTCTCTTCCAGACATAAACACTTGGAGGCACAAAAGGATGATTTAATGTCCACTCATAGCAGAATAAGAGCAACCAGATGATGTCATTAATGAGCGGCAGTCAAACATCAGAGGAAAACGACATGTCAATTTTGATGAAATATGACTCCTTTTTCCTGAGTTTTGATTAATGGAAGTGATTGCAACAATACTGCAAAATAATTGTGGTTAGTTCAAATACATGTAATCAGACTATTATGTAATCACGATGATAGGCCTTATTGTCAAGGCAAAAGAGCAACAGAAGTCCCTCCATTGGCGCCTATGGAGGAGCTGTGCAGGACGACCAATTATATATTGTATGATGATAGAAAAACCTCTATTGTTTCATATTATCCTCTATTGTTGATTTTATTCTTTACACCAATATGCTTGATACAGAATAGTGTCATTTTAAACAGGAGAAGGACGCTCACAATTAAACAACAGGCTAATTCATGATTCCGTTATTGTCATTGTAAAGTATACAACAAAATTCAGGTGCACGGCAAAAAACGGAGCTTGGTATGTATTTAAATAATTCTCCCTGATCCATACACTGTAGATGCACAGTCTAACACAATCACAGACAGCGCAAAAATTACGCCGCCAGCGTATGCATTGATTCAAAATTCAGAAATAGAGAGAAAGAAATAGAAAATATTACAATATAATCAGAAATATTACAGTGCTGGTAAGGCATCATTGCATGTATTGCTTTGTACTTATTGTATTGGATGACAAGATTAATTAATAGATAGATAGATAGATAGATAGATAGATAGATAGATAGATAGATAGATAGATAGATAGATAGATAGATAGATAGATAGATAGATTAGTAAATGATGAGCGGAGGATATTATATATAGGGGAGGTGATTTCATGGCAGAGTTCAATTAAGTTGTATTTTAGATATAAAAACTGTTAATGAATCTGGTGGTGCATATGAACTGTGACTTTGGTATGGAGAGTCTAATTTGTAATTGTATCTACTTATTATATTTGTATATTTTGTAGCACTAAATGTTGTTTTCAAATAGAAAAATAAAGGATGTATTACTCATAGTGGCTCAATACGTTTATTTCTGTAATCTGACACAATAACAGAATAATGTATAACATTACGTGGGTATTTGGACCCCACCATTGACACATGTGGCTTTTAGCAGACAATCATTCATAGGATGGAAAACAAACAAGAAAACGCCTTTAGCAGATCAAAATCTTGCCATCGGATCTGAAACAGATATAATGAAAAATGTTAAAGATCAACTCTGAAGACTACAGGAATACATCTATCTAATTATCCGATTCATGTTTTATAATAAATTAACAGAATATTTAAATATCACCTCTAAATAAAATCCTCGAGTTAATTTTAGTGTTGTTTATTTTAAACCCTTTCCAGCTCATCTCTCCGGAGCCTCCTGGCTCGAGGCTCTGTCCTCTAGAGCCTGCAGCGGCTATCTGCCAGTCTGCAGGTTTACTCGTTAATCCAAAACACCCGGTGTCCGTCCCTCTGCCCCAGTTTTTTAGCACAATTAACCGCGCAGCAACCCTGAGTATTTGTCCAGTACCTGCATGATTTTATTTATTTTGATTTTTTTAGAAATGCAAAAGCAATGCAAACAAAGCAGAGAGGTCAAGTTCAGCAAATCAAATTAGCCGTGTGTGATGCCTGGCAGGCAGCTTGAATATCTTTAGCAATTAAGGCTTGTTTCGGAAGTTTATGTATATTTAGGAAAAAAGAAAAAAAACACCCCTTTGTGCAATCGCCATGAACGTGTAGATTGGAGTTAGGATAGAGACCATTAAGGCTTTTGCCCCAGTGTGTGAAGAAATTGTTTTCTGCTCTGTCTATGGGCATTTAAACTCGTGCTCCCAAGGGACCTGACTGACTTTTGGAGCCAGCTTGAAATGAAGGTACTTTTTGGCTCTAATGTATTCACTTGATTTGTGGCACATAGATACATATCTGTAATACTATATAATATAAGTAAAAAGATTCATTTTTACTAGATATAAAATTAATTTAAAAAAATTCAAGCAATCATGTTTCAATTATGGATTCAGAAATAGAAATTGAAAAAAGAAATAGGAAGGAAAGGCAAATAAATTTCTTATCTCAATTGGGTTTATTATTGCTTTATTCACAAGCCTGAATTGGTACTGTATGTGAATTACCTAAATTCTATTTCTGAAAACTGATTTGAATGTTAAAAATGCCCTCCCATCTCAAATAACTTATTACAGACTGGGGAAGATGTCGGTCAATGCTTTTTTGCGGACAAACTTCCACTACTACTCTGTATTGGTGTATCTCTACAATGAAATGTCTATTTAGCCAAATATGGGGGAAAAAAACACCTGTGTTGGTCGACAATTGGTTCTAAATTGGGTAACTGTGAAAAGAACTGACATTTTCCATTTTCCTGACATTTTTTTTTTGGCACTCAGATTTTTTGTTTAGGTTGTCATTGTGATTGTGAAGGGTATTGAACCTTCACACTTGAAGTCTGGATGCTGGTGGTGGAGGCTGAAGTATCTCCTGAGACTGATGAGTGATGAGGTTTATGGCTAGGCAGAGATGGAGAGGTGGAGGTTGACCGAACCAGCAGCACAAATAAACTGGATGACTGGATGGAGTCATATTTAAATAGACAGCAGCAAGACAATAGGTTAATGATGAAGGTGTGTCCCTGTGATGCGACGGATGTGGCCATCGGATGAGTACCACATCCGCTAATATCAGTTGGTGCCCCATACCGTGAAGCGGGTCATTGGGATTTACTGTTTATGAAAGTTGAGAATAATAAAGTAGTATGAGCAGTTACTGTGGCCTGAGTGTACAAGGGGATAGTCTTCGTGACTGCACTTTCAATAGATCTTAATTTCTTTAGAGCCTTAAAACAATGTTTTCTTTCTAAATGACCTACAAGAAGATTTGCATAACAGTGAGTCGAGTTTCATTCAAAGCAACTCCTTTAAATTTGTACAGGAAACTATCAAATAATTTTGGGAATGGAAATATGTCAAATAAAAATGCTAGTTTCTTATCTTTTTTGTGAATAAAGGATTTTTTTTTGTAGTGATAAGATGAGTGTCAGAAGCATGGATTTAATGTGGAGTTGTATCAAGAGATATAACCTTGTCATGGTGTAAATTTGTATCGCTACAAATAATATCTAACTCAACTAGAAAACATTCAGACAGTGATTACTTTCACCAAAGGCAGTGTGACTGAAACCTGAAAAAAAGAAAATAGTTCCATGCTACTGTATATCAATACAACAGCACATTTTCTCAGTGACTGTGAATCTGCAGTTTCTCAGTTAAATATTGCAGAGGGTGTCATATTTCTACTCCTATCTCTTACCATACTGTGAGCCCACACAGATTCATTTGAATCTCATAGAGCCTAATAATGATTTACATCTGGACCCAGCTGTATGTAGTGGTGGAACATCATGAGGTTTCCATGCTTAAGTGTATTTATTGTGATTGGGCAATTTCTGGGCAAAATAATCTGCATCTTTACCTACATTGACCTCAAAATTGAATTTGATCTTCCTAGGCACAAGATCCTCATTTACGATTTAATCAAAAGCCGGAAAATATTTTTGAGATATCTTGTTGACAAGCTGACAATCAAATGTGGGTGACCACATAAACCCTTCAAACTCTCACTCTCTCATTAAGATGGTGGAGTCTCCTTATCTCCTCTAACAAATGATCCTGATCTGTGGCATCATACAAAGTATGTTATTGTGACTCTGTATGCACATCTGCTTTTTCAATTTTATGAAACTAAATAAACTAGAGCTACTGTCCAAATCATTCTACACATCAGCTTGTGTTGAAGCCCTGAGTAGAACAAAGAGCGCTCACAGAGGAAAGTGAAATATTAATTTCAGATCACATGGTCATGCAACCTCAGGCAAACTCACTCACTGGGTGAAATTTTCTTTTTGTATAGATTTATAGCTTGTAAAGGTTCTGATGTCCCTGGTATCTTGCACATATTTGTTTTCCTGGTATTCATCCTAATTCACAATCAACCTTTTTACACACACAATGCAAAATAGTACATCAGTAGCGGCCCTCTTTTTGTTACACTCAAGTAGTAGGTGTAATGTGGTCCTTCCCGGTCATATGGCTATTGAAGTTGTTCTCTTCTCAGTGGGTGAGGAGCTTCTGGACTGCCCCAAATTGAAGACAGTTTATTTTTGTCTCCATTCACTTAGCTGCCTCTAGCTGCTTTATAAATCTCCTATGTGTGATCCTCACACATAAAACGTCGTCACACTTGTCATAATTTCCTGCCTCCGTGAGTATGTCCTTTAATTCAGAAATTAAATCAGTGCTGTTGCCACCACCAAAGCTGACTCTGAGGTGGAACTTAGTTCCATGGCCTCCAATTATGGCTTTGCACTGTAATGATGAGGCGTAATTAAGGTGGCACAGTCACACACACACACACACACACACACACTCACAGGCTGTGTGAACGGATTTTAATATAAAAACCAAAGAACATTTTAACCTGAAGCACGACAGGATTCATCCATCCATTCATTATCTGCTGCTTATCCTGTTCAGGGTCACGGGGTGCTGGAGCCTTTACCAGCTAACTTCGGGCGAGAGGGGGGATACACATTGGACGAGTCGCCAGTTCATCGTAGGACAGGCACATAGAGACCTACAACCACAAACGCTCACACCCACATCTAGAGGCAATTTCAGTGTCACCAATTCACCTATATCACATGTTTTTGGAATGTGGGAGGAAGCCGGAGTTCCTGGAGAGAACCCACCCAGACACAGGGAGAACATGTAAACTCCGCACAGAAAGGATTTATTCACAGTTATTGATATGAATTAGCTGTAGTTTAGTTATAGTTTTAGTTTCACATGACAGACTTTCATCCTAAAAAAAAATCAATTATCTCTAGTTTCATCGCAACATTTGGTAAAAGAACAATTACCTTAGATGAAATATAACATTTATCACTAATAAGTATATTATTTTTCCTTTATATCCTGTTACTGTGTCATTCTAACATCTACTGATATGTTAGAGGATTCTTTTTAAATGTATGACCACATCAAAGACGAAATTTTGGCCACCGCGCCGCACCTGTGAGTTGCTGCTCGAATCAGAGGTGCTGCCCAGAAAATAACATCTCAAAAGAGCCTATGTTGATCGCGCCCGTGTTTTATTTCTCTCTCTCTCTCTCAGATGGACCCTGTCCAGAAGGCAGTGATCAACCACACATTTGGTGTCCCTCAGCCCCTCAAGAAGAAACAGATCATCTCCTGCAACATTTGCCACCTCCGCTTTAACTCAACGGTAAGAAATGTCCAGAAGTTTATGCCAAAGAGAGGTAGTTAATGGGACTATAACACAGCGAACGAGATGGCATTCCAGACTCTGTCATTTACAAAATAAAAGCAATCTATCCCGAAAGTGAGTCCAGACTCAGAGAATAACAACTCTATACTTTGTGCCTCTGCTATCTTCTTGAATGTTAATTTTTCTTTTCTTAAATATTCCTCAATTACCTCAGCTCTTATCATCCCAACTGACTCTAGACTGTTTGTATCCACTGTGTGTGAGTGTGTGTGTGTGTGTGTGTGTGTGTGTGTGTGTGTGTGTGTGTGTGTGTGTGTGTGTGTGTGTGCATGCGTGCGTATGTACGTGCGCGCGCACGCATGTACATACGTGAAAGTAAATGTTGGTGTGTTTGTGTGCATATGCCACAAAAGTTGCAAATGCATGTACCTTTTAAATCAAACTTTGCCATTTTTCTCTGGTTATGTGTGTGCCTGTCTGTCGGTCTGGTAGAAAGGATTAGACATCAGGGAGCGTTGCCGTTTATCAGCAATAAGCAGAAACAATCAGCAGCCCGAACAAGAAGCAGCATTCTGGTCTTCTCTTTCTCTCTCACTCTTTACACAAATACACACATGCATTCTCTGCCAGTGCACAAGTACGCACACAAACAGACAAAGACACATAGTCAAACGTCCCCTGACATTTCATGCATATTTACATAAACAAATATATAATAGGCTGGAAAGTCTTAAGACATCTCAAGCCTTGGGGGACACATACACACACACACACACACACACTTTTGTTGGACCCCGTCTTCAAAGAGAGGCTGAGGCACAGGAGACAAGCAGCTGAGGGAAGAGAGGAGACACCTACTTGGTGCTTTTCATACACCAGAGTAAATCCCATTCCCTGAATTTAACAAAAACTTAAACAGCACTGTCAGGTCTGAGTGTAGGTTTATCTGCCTCTCTGAGAGCTTCAATACTTTCCTAACACTCCCATGAACTCTCCCCAGGGTTTCCTGTAATATTTTATCAAGTAACCCACATGCATAATGATCGGAGAGGAAGTAAAGGTTCTCTGCTACACAGTAAAGCTTTACCTTTAAGAGTATAGGTTACCACCAGCTGAAAATCTTGAAATTATTTTTTCCATAATTAATAGCAAGAATGGAACAATAACTGTGACAACATCAACATGTAAAATAATTGAAAAATAAATAAAAGCGTGGTTTTAGAAATAAAAACTTTTCCTTAATTTTCATCCATAAACAAAAATAGGGGACATACCTTTGGCTACTAGACCCTAGACCCTGAAACCTTAGCTCCCCTGGCTGCCCACTGCTCCCTCAGGGATGGGTTAAATGCAGAGAAATAATTTCACTGTGTTGTACTGTGTATGGCTGTATGTGATCAATAAAATATTCATTATTCTTATTATTTACCAAAGCTTTATCTGAGAAGAAGATTATGGTAGCATCATCTGGCATATATGCTATAATGTTTTCAATCGTTTCTGCCGATCCGCGTACTCAAGCATCATTTACACAATATTATATGAATTTACTTTGAATGAATGAACTCTTTTAAGACACAAAGGAAATAATGCTCAAAATAACCTGATGTCTTAAAACTGACTATAATGTCAACCCATCTTATTGACTAAAGTTAAATACTCATGGTTTTCTTTCAATAAGAATTGTAGTCTTATTTTTTTTAAATAACACTTAAATTCTGATACTTTTAGGTCGGAGTCTGTAGCTAAGGCTGTGATTAGGGTTATTGTATACCTTTACATACCACATTAAATAATATTCAACATGCTGATGTTTGGTATCATTTTGTTGCAGTTATTCCATCACATACTGTATTAGTATGCTGAAACCAAAAACGTCGAGGGTTAGAGCTTAAGGATCTAACAGACATGATCCTGGGATCCAAATTGTTGAATATGATTTTTTTTTCAAACTAAACTAAATGTTAAAGTAAATGTTAAATGTGAATTCAGGTACTGGTTAACCTACAGATAACTATGACTGAAATCAGGAGGATACAGCTAGCTTGATTCTGACCAGACGCAAATAGAAAAGCTTCTAGGACATTACTTTATCTGCCCAAAAAAGCCCTGCAGCACATAGCACCTTCAAAACTACCACACTACATTTTTACTCATTTTAATGTGAATTTAATAATCAGATGTAATGTGTTTATTACAGTGTTTAACCTTTAGACTGAGTAAAATAGCTTTTAACTTGTTGCTAATCTTTGCTTTTCATTTTAAAGTTCCCAATATGTTGAAGTGTCCCTTTAATCCATTCATTTCCTCACCAGGAAAAATGAAACAATTTAAAAATGTATGTATCATTTTACTTTTTTAGGGAATTTATTAATCTTATAATTTAGGCTCCTTTTACCATGAAATGACAAATTGTTTCTGCGTCATGGAAAATATTTTTAATAAAATTAGCTCAACTGATTTGGCAAAAGCGTGTTTTTTTTTTTAGAAAATTATTATTATTATTATTATTTTGGTTGTATCAAGTTATATTGTTATCCCTTGTAAGTTTTCATACTATTTGTTATGCCAAAAAAATCCTACTTATCGAAAACGACTCTCTCAATCGTCATGGCTAATACTGTACCTCCTCCTTGGTGGCCCCTTTGACCTGTGGTGTCACCCAAGGCTCCATCCTTGGCCCCTTGCTCTTTAGCAAATACATGCCGTTACTGGGTCATATTATAAACAGGTTCTGTCACATTTTTCAATAAGAAGATGATCTAAAATTATTGTGTAATTTTGTACTACTCCATAATATTTTTACAATTTAAGCACTGAAGTTTGTAAGATTTAAGATGTGCTTATAGGAGAGGAGAGATTTGTGACTCATGTATCTGGATAATTATCTTCTGATTTTCTTTTCATTTATATGCCAGATTTCACATTCATTTGTCCAGATATATTTAGAGTAGCGGAACCGTGGTGACGTGGTCGCGCTGTCTCACTGCAAGAAGGTTTTGGGTTCCCTCCATGCTCCTTCCTACTACCCACAGTCCTAAAACATGACATATCGATGAGTTGGTGGGTCAAATTTAAGTCTAAGCGATTAGAGGTTGCTTCCCTCCATCTGTGATGAACTGGTGACCAGCTGCCTCTCATCTAATGTCATTTTGGATTGGCTCAAACCCCAATAACAAGATAAGTGGTTTTAGAAAACGTATGAATGGATATTTATAGCACATTGCAGCAAAAATTCAGCCCAGTGATTTTGACATATATTTCCAAATCTTAAGTTATATTATTATTACTGGGAGAGAACACCATTTCACAGCTTTAGTGTGACTTTTTCCACAGCCACCCAAGCATACACTTCAGCACCAGATACAGTCCAACTGTTAGCCGGATTGTTTAATCACCGGACACCAGGTATCGATTAGAAGAGCACTGTATCCTGCTGGCCATGGTGTTGATGTGGAAACCAGAGCTCATTTCACACCTTGTCTCTCTGTCTCCGTTGAGACTCAATCGGTAGCGGTGGAGAAGGCGCTGGCTAAATTCGTCACGTCACACTAATCTCCAAAGCCATTTCATGGCAGATCGGTCACACAATGAGCCCAAGTATTTGAGTTGTTTTCACAGATTCTTTGTCAGCCCCATTATTTTTAGGCCTCCACTATATCACACAAGGCTCAATAATGTAAAGCGTACATATTAACCTCAGTCCCCTGAGTGATGAGACTTGTGTTCGGGGTTTATATAACGTGTCTGTGCCCTAAAATATTAATCTTTTTTATTGATTACTGGACTTGAAGTATTGTCGCTGCTCAGGTCTTCTGAGAGCTTCACATTCTACTCTAGTGAAAAAGTCTTCAAAGTCTGGCTGTCTTACTTACTTTCGTGCCTGAGGATTTGCATGATTTATTTCTAAAGGAAGTCAAACTAGATGAGAGATCTGAAGAAGGCATTGCAGTTTTGGAAAAATGTTTTACCTCAATTCACTTTGGGGGGGGGAAATGTTTTATGCTTAATCATTCATTCTAAAACCTTCCAATTCTACTGAGGCTTTGAAAATGTTCATATTTCTCAGTATCCTGAATAGCGTTTCTCATATTTTGGAATTAATTTGTGCAGCACAGTGGTGTATTGGATGGTACGATTACCGCACAGCAAGAAGGTGCTAGGACCGAATCCACCTGGGTAGGCTAAGCCAGACTGTGCCCCAACTCTCAACCTAAGTCAGCTGGGATAGGCTCCAGCCTCCCCATGACCTTCCAGAGGAAAAGCAGTTACAGAAAATGACTAGATGGATTTAGTTTGGAACAAACCCCCTTTTTTCTTTTCTTTTTTTATGTATTTCTTTCTCTAATCTAGCATGGCTTTAGTTTCACCATTTCCTCTATGACTATTTGCTTTCCTGGCTAGGATTTGATTAGATCTGATCCCAGGAGGAAGATTTGGATTTTAATGAGTGATCTCTGCATTGAGTTTTCTGATATTCGGATGTATCCGTACTTCCTACTTAAAACGCTTTTCTCAGATTGAACAGAGCCGTGAGAATGATGAGAAAGTGAAGGTAAATCATGATCCATCTGGAATCAAACTAATGTGATCACATTTAACACTGCATCACAGTATGTATCTGATGGTGCTTGTGGAATTGTGTCCTCACGTGTATGTGACATAAGTTAGTATTCCCATGTGTGTAGAACTGTGAACTGTGAACTGTGCACTCTGAGAGACCGACTCTCACAGTGCACAATTATGAGGCAGTTGAGCAGATAGGATCCGCTCTCTGGTTGCGTGTTACACATGCAATTATAATGTACCTCTGGGCTCTAAATTTGCCATTGCTGTTATCAGGTAGAAACAGACTTTTCTTGCAGTCATCCCTGCATGACAGAGTAAACATTCAGGCATGGATTTTAACAGTTATTGCACGTGGGTCCCTGTCTCTCCAGCAGATAACAGATTGGGTGAAACGCTCCTTTCTGCTTTCTGCTCTCCTAACCTGGTTTTCTTTCATTTCACTGCAGAACCAAGCAGAGGCCCACTACAAGGGCCACAAACATGCCCGGAAGCTCAAAGCCATGGAAGCCCAGAAAAACAGGCAGCGACGAGCCGCGGAGGCTTCAACCACAGGAAGGGAGAAGGACCGGGACCGAAACAAGCCATCTGAGATAGCTCTTCCTGCGCTCATGGATAAAAGCTTAGTGGAAGGAACAGGTACGTTCACAGACAGAGAAAGCCTCCTTATGTTCACTCTATAACACTTAAGTTCCTCTAATTCCCTCTTTTACTTAATTTCACCTTTCTAAAACACTTTTAACAATTCTCTTTTCACACCATTGACAGCCTCCATCCTCTTCCGTTATTTCTTAGCCTACCTTATCACTGTCCCAGTGGGCCATTGCGCTACACTTTGAGATTAAATCTTCTGAACACTTTATCCTCCAACCATCTGCCCCATGTTTCTCTGCATTGAAATATCAGGCATTTCAGCCGATTCAATCCCCCAAAACCTGTCTGACCTGCCCCCCCGACACTGTGCCTTGTGATGGATGAATGACGGTCTTAAAGTTATGGCCCTGTGGGATGTCTGGGAGGCGGAGATGTTGTGTAAATAAAGGGACTGGTTGAGATCCAGCTCTGGGGTTGTTTTTACCCCCTTTGCCTCTTAATTCCCGGTACTTGAATCCCTTCTGCTCTCTCCTACTCTCTCCTATCGCACTTAGAAAGAAAGGTTAAAGGTATAGAATCAGAAATTGTGTATTCGAGCGACAGGAACAAAACTTCCCTCGTGTTCTTTTACAAGAAGTTCACTTGTATGTCACTTTGGTAGTGTGCATATATATACTTTTGATAGAGAAATGTATTTCTGTGTTTTGTTCTCACACAATGTGGCTGCAACTTTTGCTCAGAGACCGTGGCTTCAGTGGCACCTTGACTGCAGAATGAGTCATTTTACCCTCATCTGATTCCATACTTTAACTGTACTCCTCCAAAGTAAAGGGAGAAAGAGAGAAGTTGAGCTTTTTTCATCCATCTATTTTCTACTTTTCTACTTCATCCTCTCATTCACTTCCTCGCTCTGCCTTAGATCAATACCTGTGCAGAATTTCAAAATGCTGGTGGATGCTAGGTAGAATATTAGACGAGATTGAAGGTTCTGAGAGAAGAGAGAGACAGGTTGAACTCAAACCCTCCTCCCCCTCATAGACATGCTCATGCAGGATGCAGACAGACGTGCACACATTCTTGCCTTGAGCACCAAGAGTCTCCTTCAAAAAGAGTGGACAAAAGACTGGTAGCCTGATAATGCTCCAATCAAATATCATTTTAACATTCCACTCTTGCAAAGGAGAGCACCGAAAGAGGGAAGACGCAACGCCGACGAAACAAGATGATGAGTGGCAAATGAAAGATAAGATGAATTGAATGAAGGAGACAGAGAGGGAGCGGTGAGAATGAGAATATCAGGGGAGACAGAGTGTTGATAGCTGGTTCTTATATTGTGAATAATTTCAAACTTCCAAGGCAATTTTGTAAGGAGGAACACTTTAATAAGCCCAATTGTGTGATTGGCCTAATGTGAAATTGAAATGCAGCAGTGTATGCCAGTGCTGGCATGTACCACAATGCCAACCTGTAATGGAATGGTGCTCCTAATTAACACTCTCTGAAATGAGTTATGTCTGCCATGGAAGTGAAGGCTGATGTGGAGCTGTCTGAGGGTAATGCCCACATTGTCTGCCATCAGGAATCAATGACACACCTTTCCGCTGCCTGTTAATTCTGTCAGCGTGGCTCTGATTAAACAGCCTTTGGACCACCAAGGTCGGTCTCTTCAGCTCCACCAGTGTAATGCATATTTAGACTCATTCATGTAACACCTTTTGATTGTGGGCGTTTGGATTGAGTTCAAAGCGCACTCATGGAGTAGATTAGAGAAAACATCAGATCTTTCCATTTTCTATAAACCTTTGCAGGGCCATGGGGTTGAGCCTATCCCAGCTGACATCGGGCAAAAGTTGCGATACACACTGGACAGATCCCCAGTTTATCAGGGTCAGCACTAAATAAGTCAACAATCATTCATGTTTTTCATGCATACGTTCAGAGTGTTTTCAGAATGTTTCATGCAAAATCAATGGAAAGCTGAAAAATTTAAGCCAAGTCATGCAAATCACACAAATAATGCTAATTCTATGTTATTTGCGCAAGTTGAAAAATGTCAACTTGGTGAGTAATTCACTTGACACTGTAATCTCAATGTTGCAAGGCTTTTGCACTGCCTTTGAACCAATGGGGATGTCATATAGAATACTATTAGGATCCTAGCAAATCGCAACAAATCAAAACGGCATTGGTTGTCTTCAAGTGAAAAGGCCCTCTGAGGAACTAGGCCTACGCTGTCATCCCCAATAGCAAGGTATATCCCTGAAAACAGTAAAATATGATATGTATATATTCAAGATAGATCTTCTTGAGTCAATTCATATGCATTGAATGTGACTAAATCCAAAAAAACAGTGTTTTAAAAAAGTCCCCTTAATTTGTAAAACATGGACTATTGGAGTATAATATGATACTTATACAACTTTGATATCGTCTTAAGCACCATGTTGTGACTAAATCAAACCGACAGTTGAGAAATCACGTCCTGAAAACTTTTGGAAATATGTGACTGACCATTCCTAATTCATAAAAAAGCAGTACTTAACAAAAGGCACATTTGTAGGAACCATATCTAGGCGGACACAATATCCCATTTTGGGTTTTTTGCGTTTTTGGTTTTAAGGCGGGTTTTGAATCCAGGCCCTAAAACTGCTAAACACAACCTTTGTGCCATTGTCCTATACTGCATATGTTGTTATTTTACTACTTTAAATGACCTGCATATATATCACTGCTATCATGCTTTACATTTATATCGTCTCTTACTTTTTACAGATATTATGTTATTTTGGGAACCACAACATTTTGTAAGTACAGTAGGGAGACCTGGAAGAGCAGACACAGCGTTTTCAATCTTACATAGGGTCTATTGAATACTTATAAACCATGTTGAAGACCGACAGAGGAGGTTTTGAGTACAGTGAAAGAGCAGCAGACAGCAGGTCTACATCATTCGTGGCGAGCATCCATCGCCCTCGCCTTTGATTGACTCCACCGTTGAGGCTGTCTGTGCAGTTACTCACCACTCACCACTGTCACTACAGTAATGATGATTTAAAGTGGGGATTTTTCCCCAGGGAAGTGGTATGTGTTCAGAGGATGCCCTGGATCAGAGCTCGCCCGCAAAACCACGTGCTGTGTGCCTCTATGTGGGAGCATATGGACTCCAATATTCATATTTATCTGGCTTTGATTAAATATTCCAACAGATCAATCTGTTGATTTGAGATGTTTTCACAATCTAAAAGCCTGTTGGTTTTAATTGGTCTGTAAAAACTTGGATTCAATTATTGGCCATTGTGAGCATAATATTGATCCAAATACACATTATTTTGTACTGTTGTTCTAATCCATAGAGGACCTGCCGGCGTTGACAATATGCTGGTCTTCTGTGTGAAAGTGAAATATGGTGGCAGTTTCTCTCATCATGTAGATGATCAGCATTTAAGTGTGATGCCTGAAAAGCAGGCAAAAAGACACTTTTCGGTAAATGCTGGAAGAAACATGTAATCCTTTTTCAGGATTTTTGACCCCAGTCTAAAAGAAAAAAATGTCTCTTTTAATTCTCTGTGGCAGGGCTACAATTAATTATTACTTCCACTGTCAATATGTTGGTTATTTGTCAATCAAACAACAATGCTACACCCAGAGACTAGCTTTGTGTCATCTGTGAAGCCATGATTGCTGGAGCATATTTCTTGCACCCACAAAACATAATTTATCCTTATAAGATTAAATTTAATTTAAATTAAACAGACGGTGGTGCAGTGGGTAGTACTGAAGTTCTCCTTATGTATACATGGGCTCTCTCCGGGATCTTTGGCTACCATATGTTAGCCCGGATGAACAGAAATCTCGTACTCTCCCACTTTCTCAATGTCAGCTGGGACAGGCTCCAGCCCCGACATAACATTGTAAAGATTAAACGGTCATAAAATGAATGAAAAATGAAAAACGAAGCAATATAAATTGAAAAATACATACTGAGTCATTTGTAATTGGAAGCGGTGTTCAACATGGAGCTTTGACGGGGAACGATTTGTCATTGTGGCTCTGAACAAAATAACTAACAGCTTTTTCCATTAATTAACTTTATTGGCCGGTTGTTTGTTTTTAAGTTTGATGCCTAAAAGCCAGCAGAGATAGTCGAAATGAGTCTTTGCTGAATGAGGTCTATGTCTTTCATTCCCAAAAGCCTCCATGTCTTCCTCTGTCTAAATCCATTGATCGTTATCACTCCCCTCCAGAGACTTCTCAGGTGGCCCTCTCTTTTCCAGAAGCTCAAGATCAAACCTGCCGCCGTTCCAATCGGGCTCAAATCCCTCTGTGGTCACTGTCATTACAGCGAGGGGACTGTCTAATCTTGCTCTTATATAGGTTCTTTTTTTCTTTTTGCGGGAATGAGAGAGGAAGACCGTTATCTCCCATGATTAATCTACTCTGAGACATAAAAGGGAAAATCAATGGAGCATTGTTGCGCTGAGGAGGATTGTGAGTTTGTGTGCACTAGATGAAATGGAGATATTGGGCAGGTGTAGTGTGCAATGATCTCGGGTGAAGTGTGTGACTCCCCTGGGGGGACAATGGGTTGAAGGGGAGTTATGTAATGGAACACCAGTGACTTATCGGCAAGGCCCGGCTGTTGACTGGTTTGTTTATATTGACTGAGACTCTGGGTCCACTTACTATTTGAATAGTAAGGAGAAGGAGGGGGGACGCTGAAGGCAGTTACTCACCTCAACCAAGGCTAATCTAGTCGCTACCACATGGTTGAAAACAAAGTCAGATACTATATCAGAGTATTCTACATTCCAGCTAATATTCAAAGCCATTTTTCATTTTTGTTGTATTTATAAAGAACTGCTTATGTGGAGATTGATCTGCCTTTATATTCACAATCAAAATGTAAGTCAATTTAAATCTTTTTTCTTTCTGTGTGAGAATGTAAAATGATTAAACTGAAATGTATTCAAGCTCATTGGGGTTCTTTTCATTATTAGATATGCTTTTGAAATTCAATGGAAAAAAGCTTATAATCTGTGTTAGCTAAGTTACTTTAAAAAAGTAATTAATTAGTCTTTTTTTGTTGAAGACTACACAAAAAGGACATTAATTACTCAATTAGACTACACATTTTGTTATATTACTTTGATTATGTAGACCAACTCTTTCAAAGGAGACTTCAGAAGGACTCTGATGGTTCCAAACTCCTATGTTGTGGAGTTTTACATGTAGAGATATAGGAATTGAGAGTTTGCCGTTTGGAAATGTGAGCCCCAGTGGCCGTTACATTCCAGATGTTGTTTTCTGCACTGTAAGGCCAGAGGCTTCACACACCTTTAAGCTCTGAAAGGGGAAGCAGATTCCTAAATTTAGGCCTACACATGGTTAATGATTGCAAACAATGGATTTTGAAACAGCGGTACTGCCATTTTTCCTCTTTTGTAGACAATAACTTCAGGGGCATAATGGCGACTGAAGCCATGCTGCCCCCTTTCCTTTGACAGCTTTTCTAACAAATTAGGCTGTTCATAATGATTGCACCCTGGTGCAGAGCTCAGCAACCAGCTCACAATCTGCTGTCATCATTGCACCAGCTGTTTTTGTAGGCAAGTGCCAACTAAGAAGGCTTGACAATCTGTCATTAGTTGGATTCTACAAAAACCACTCGACCAATTTTTATCAAACTTGGTTGGAGTGTTGGGCATAGGGGAGCATCTTGGAGTGGATCAAGATAAAGGGAGAGAGTCAGGAATCTTTTCCACTTTTTTTTGTCCATGCATTCCAAGATGAAGAAGGCCGTTTTGGATTGTTATTGTCAGTCAGGCTCATAAACTACATGACAGATAACCTTGACACTGAGAGGAAGGGTGTTTGATGTGCCATGGAAGAAATCAGCAAATTATGGAGCTGACGAAAATAGCATTAATGAAATATAGTCTTTCTAAAACAACTATCAAATTAATAATGATATCAATGTCAATCCAAATTCCAAGGGTATGTTTTCATGGTAAAGGAGTCACAGTATGAGGGTTTAACTATCACCGGACTATTTTAGATGTAATATTTATCTCACTGTCTAGTTGTCCAGTCTGTAAATTTGCGGTTCTAGTTTAGTCTCACCTCAAGCAGTATTTTTTTCGGTCACAGCCGGCCTCTGTTTTCAAAGAAATCCACCTGACTAGCATTAAACAGAGCAAAGACTTAATTGTCACATAACTTATGAACACATATATACGTCAATATATGTCCGTCAGGAGATGGTAGACCAAAACAAGAGCCAAAAGAGAGAAGAACCTCAGCCTTACATCCATCACAAGGTAAAAATGAATGACTCATGATGTGGAGTTCACCATGTCATAGTAAAGGGTGATTATTTCAGCGCTGTACTTAAAGCCTTTTTCTACTGCTTTTAGAAATCAAAGATTGCTGGATAGAATTAACCACGGTTTGCTGATGCTGCCCTTTATTTCTACCTTTTTTCTAGGTCTCCAGTCTGTTCTGGAATCAGCCAACCTGGAGGTGAAGTTAGATGAAAGTCCTACGAGCTCTGTTATGCTGACGCCAGTATCTGAGGTTTCTTCTGTGGAGTTGGTCACCCTCTCCCCTCCTCAGATTTCACCTTTTTCACAGCTCTCAGAGACCAACTCCGACACAATTGCCCCCAAAGTCCCAGAGGCCAATGATGCCACGGGCCAAAGTACTGACTCAGACAGCCATGCAGAAATGCCTAGCAGAAATGACGAGGTGCAAACAGATGAGGACAAGGACCCTAAGAAGAGCAAGGCTCACCTCCATTGTCCTGTCTGTAAAGTCACAGTCAACTCCATCTCCCAGCTGGAAGCACATAACAGTGGTATAAAGTTTTTTTGTAATTTTGGGTATTAGATAAACCTGAAGCATTATTTGAAATTATTTATAACAGACTCTCTTCATCAGGTACAAAGCACAAACTGATGCTAGAAGGTCATAGTGTTCTGCCTCGGCGCCGAGGGAAAGTGGTGGCGGCTCGCGCGGGCTGCAAGAGCAAGAGGCTGGGAAGCAAAGGCAGCGTCGGCGTACCCAGCAAGAACTTTCAGTGTGAAGTGTGTGAGATCTTTGTGAACTCTGAGACTCAGCTTAGTCAGGTAAGGATAAAAGGAATCATTAATTACATTAATAAGGATAAGAATTCATATGTATGGTTGGCCATTTACATGGAACATTAGAAAAGAAAATGGTGGGATTTCTCAGTTTGATACATACATGAATAATTATTTTCATTACAGCTATTCTAATCCAATAAAGGAAAAAATAAATCTGTATATGAACCAGACTTATTAGAACTTTTAGCACCGCAAAAAACATCAGAAATCTTTGGCTGTAATTGATCGGAGGCGAAGGACAAAACTATCACTCCAGGACCGCTCTCTCTTGCTGTGCTTCATAAAATGAAAGATGAGGGTGGAAACAGATTTATGACGGCACTTGAAAGTCAGTGTTGCTCTCCTGTAGATTATTAAAAATAACAGAAGTTGTGTTGCAGTCAAATGACACTGAAACAGATAAAATGTTGTATACAATTACCGCACATTGTAGTGTCTATTTCCTTAACTGAAACCTCTTTCTTTGGCCTGGATGAGAAGTTGACACTTTTTACTGGATAATGGTTGCAGCATTAAATAATAATCTATTTTTGAAACAAACAATGCTGCTCTGGGAACCTGACAATGCAAACTTTTGAGAATGGCCTCCAAACACCACCGCTATGTTGCCATGTAAACATGCAAACTGCATTTCCTGTGAAAACTGTAGTGGCACGGCCACGCATGTGCATAACTGTTTGGTTTTCATCCTGATAGCCAATCTCAGACAGAATAGCAAAAAACCTTGCTGGACTATGTTGTTGGTATGCAGGCGCGTGGTTTCATGTTATAGTATTGATATTAAAAAGTTACACCACCAAATACTGACCTGATAAGCATTCTATATGAAAAGCATTTATTTTATTGTGGATCCATGTACGTGAAGATTGTTCTGGTAATGTTATCATATGAACACAGAAAATTTTAAAATTCAAAGTAAGTCTTTCAAATCACAAATACACATAAAATATCATTGATGAAAAAAGCCAAATATTTAGTTTTGAAAATAAAAGGTTTAGCAATATTTCTCTATATTTTCAACCATAATAAATGAATTTAATTAACCTTAGTTTTTTTTTTTTTTCGGTGCACTGGCCTTGTTGTTGGAGGTAAAGCTTGACTGAGTGTGATAGGATCCATCAAATGGTGAACTGGTCTGGCCAGGGTGAAGCCAGAGGAAGCTCTGGTGGAGGCCTGCAGTAGTCTTGACTTGCAAATTGTTCTTAAGACCTGGATAAAAAGGGCTCCCTCTGAAGTTTCCCTCAGGATAGCTCGAGTTACGCTCAAGCAAATGATTAGATGTCTGAAACAACTGACAACTTATTCTCAAATTTTTATGTTTTAATGCCAGCTGGCTGTCGTGGAGCCAGGTTTATGGTTTATTAAACCTTCATTTAGAAATGAAAAATGTCTCGATGAAATTAAAAAACTCTCTGACACCACAGTTCAAAGGGGCCACCGGGGAGGAAGCATTAACCATGGCTATAGAGGAAGTCCAATTCAATAAGTAGAATTTTTATTTGGCATATTAAAACATGTGAACACTTATTGGTATGGTAAATTTAGAGTAGAAATAAAAATTATGCAAAGATTTAGAGTAGAAATAAAGATATGCAAAGAAATAATATGGTAATAATTTTTGTTGGTGAGGACATTAAAGGGTTTAACTACAAAAGACATAAAATATCAACATTATTTATCGTATTTTTCACAGAGGATCGCCATCAGGGATAAAATGGGGATGGGATGAGCCAGCTAAGACACCTACAGGCAGACGTGCCTGCTGCTGTGCCTAATTTTTAAGATAGCTTCTAATTCATCCACTGAGACCAGCTATCTGAGATTCAGGTCATTTTAGGGATTCCAGGCAGACAGATCAGCATATTTAAATATATATGCAAATTAGACATGTTCCATGCCGGGTTGTTCCCCTTAGATTGAGCATCAGACCAAAACGCTTTCTGCAAGGCTGCATTCTTGATCTTTTATCCTGTTTTTCATTACATAAATCTGATGTGAAATAAGAGAGAAATTATGAAAATATTGTTTTTCTTGACTAGACTGACTGAAACATTCATTTAAAAAAACCTGATGTCTCAGAAAAAGCTAAAATGTCAACACATTTCATTGAATAACACGAAAACACTTACCTTTTTCTCTGACTGAAATAAGATTAGAATGCACAGCCTTTGACTAAATATGATAAAATCGAATGAGGACATTTGACTTAGTTTAAAACTTACTGACAACATGAACATCGCTACTAGAGGTATTCAGAAAAACAGAACAGCCGGCTGCATAAAAAGTAAAAATTAGACACCAGACCTCTATTGTTATAGTTAAAGTTGTTCTCACAAATGTTTAATAGCTGTGATTATATTTTAAATACCTTACTTAATGCAAGAGAGCTTTTAACATCTTATTGAAGTCGGATGGCCACAATCAAAGCAGTAGTTTTATTTACCTCCGCATGAATGGAGGTGTTGTAAGCTGGCTTTGGCCTCGCTGTGGAGTACATTCGAGCAGAAGATATTCTCCACATTAGACGGATATCTTTCGGATCTATAACTACTTGCAAAGCTTCTTAGTGAGCAGGCCTTTATTTATTTTTAAGCTACTCCTGTATTCAATTTTCTGGACTCATTGCCATCGAAACCAAGTCTAGGACGTAATTTCTTCTGATGTTCATTAAATGCAACATCTGAGTGAAGAGATTGTCTTCAAATCTTGTCCGAGTGGAATAAGTAATAGTTACAGCATATGCTGGCATGTGTGAGCTGAGCACCCGGGCTGCTTTAGCCTTAAATGCATTCCACTGCTCTTATATAAATATCCTCTATCCCAAGAGGACATAAGCGTGTTAATTGTGCAGCCAGAGAGGGACAGTGCGGCAGCGGTTGGAAGTAATGTGATGTAATTTCTGAAAACTTCAGTCGTTCTTTACCTGTATCCATTATTAATTCAGCACATCTGAAGTTGCTCCACTGGTGTACGACAGATGCTTGTTAGCTGTTTGACGATGTTTCTGCTGGTCTCGGCAGCACATGAATAGCAGAAGGCACAAGGATAGGCTGGCTGGAAAACCACCCAAACCCAAATTTACCCCCCACAGCAAGAGTCAGCCAAGCTCCAGCTTAGCGGTAAGTCAGCATAAAGACACAGACAAACACAACAATGTCATGCAAATATGCACTCATGCACACACAGTCAATGAAGACAAACACAGCGTAATTGCTTTTCTCCCAGAGCAGATATGCCTGGACATGGTTTACAAATGCAGAAAATTGGGGTGAATTCAATTTAGCTTGTAAATTCATGCATTTTTAAAGCCCAGTTTTAACTGATCTCTGTTGCAGGGTAAGTGATTTGATCCCAACCTAGACGGTTAAAAACATACAGATCCCATGACAGCGCATTCAGAGCTTATTTGTCCTGGTGCAAAGAGGTTAAACACAATGTTGTACTCAGTGAGACCCCTACCCCTGAGACAGGTTTAAAATAGTCCCACTCTACCCCACTGACCAGCTCTGACTACAGCTGCCTAAATCAGCATTCTAGATTAATCACTTCTGTGCTCCCGTCATATGTACAACTTCCCATTTCTCTTCCTAACTATACTCCTCTTCCTCGTTCTCCATCCTACAGAACGTGAGATGGAGTGGCTATGCAGGCTTGGCTGTGTCTGCAATGAAGAAAGCATTCAGCCAGTACAATCTCACCGCCCTATCCTCGCAGGTCAGTGGCAGGAGAGGCTTAGCCTGGGGTTGGATTGCAGAGGTTGGAGAGATGCAGATGGTTGAACGTTAGGCCTGGCCATGGGCAGCGGACTGAGCGAAATGATGAAGAAATCATTGATTAATTTTCTCTTTTTAGTTTGGATTTGTTACATGAGGCGATGCTCATTTTACTCACTGGTGCTGATGTCTGTGGAGTTGTGAAATGTTAAGCCAATGCCACTGATTTGAGAATAAATACTGGCAATTTTTCCCATATTTCTACGGCCTGTGACTGTCACTCTCCCATCAAGCATTTGTTTTTCAATTAAAATTTAAAGGTTCAAGTCTTTCAACTTAATACGCAAGGGAGACACCCACATTGAAGGTCATTTCTGTGAAAAACATCTAATCACAGAGCTTCATTTCTGTTTAAAGTGTCTGTAACAAGATGCAAGACCTAAAGATTTCACTTTTTAAAAAAGAAGATAAAAAAATATTTTGCTTTACTATATTCCTTGTAGACTAATTTTCCATTTTTATTAATCTAGCAGCTGGTTTTCTTGGATTTGTGCCACCAACTGGCTTCTTAGCTCTAGTAATGGCTGCTGATTTATTTTAGCATTTAAAATCATCACAGGTAGGAATATTTATATATATATATATATATATATATATATATATATATTCACCACTGTCTTTGTATTTATCTACAGGTATCTGTATTTCTCTTTCGTGTGTATTTTTCCAACGACATGTTACTTGTTCTCCATTTATTTTATATAACACATCCGACCTTCCTACTTTTTACATTTTCTTCAGGATAAAAATGTAAAAAGATTAAAAAAATAAAAAATAAAATAGGCTAATTACTTTACATTATTTTCATTCTGCACCATGCATAGTGCAAAACAAGCAACACACTTGTCGACTAGCTGTGATGTAAGTGGTTTTTCTATCCGCACCTTTTTCTGTACATGTGTTATATTTAATGGTCATTCATATTGAATTAATATTTGATTAATATCATATAAGAATCAGAAAAATTAACTGCAAGTGGAAATACTCTTCCAAATTTTCTTTTCTTCTATATTCTTCGGCCATTTTTAAATTATATACAAATATTTTATTTTATTTTATTTTATTCATGGCCCGTACATTTGAATTAATACTTACCAGAGTCTACTAGAATGAGTGCACTTATATCTCCTCTGAAAGGTCATGGACAGTATCTAAGGAACTATTTTAAATGGGAATAAAGAATAGTGTAAAATACTGATCTTCCCTCTTCACCTCTCTATGGATGGACAGTATCTCACTCTGTTGATATTTTGGACAGTTTCTGGAATTTCATGAAACATTTACAAAAAAATGTTTTAGTTGTTAGCAAGAATATGTATTATCTGCTGCTTGAAATTCCTCTCAGGCCTACATTTTGTTTGTTAATAGCTCTATATCAGGGACGTCTGAGTCTTTTGTATGAAGAACTTACAGCCTGTAGGCATGAAAAAAAATGATTCGCAGAGGATGGTCAGTTTGGATACACAACATTTGCACTGAATTCAAATGGAAGCCCTGAGACACAGCAAGAAGAATATTCATATAAACTTTGCAGTAAACACTCTTCTCACCTCTATATTCTATATGTTCCAAATATTTGTTTTTTATAATAACACATTGCTAAGTAATCAGCAAAGAGGTATTGTGGGTGTAATTTAAGAGTAGTCAGCAGATCTGTTGGAATAAATATTTTTGCACCATAACATGTAACCTTCCAGCTGATGTTCTCTTTGAGCGAGCTAAATGTTTATTTTTTTTATTTATTTTTTACTTAATCCAACTTTCAAGTGTGCAAGAGTAAGTAATGATAAGAAACTGCAATATGGTTTTAAACCTAAGTTGGATACAACCATCCTAGAAAATGTCTTCTGACCTTATGTCCATGCATCGGTATCACTGCCAGTGAGTAAAGCATTTAACCAAGGTTTAAAATAACGTTTGCCCAAATCTTTTTTCCATTTAAAGTAAATGCCTGCCTGTTGACCCCCGCCCTGATTGAACGAGGTTGAAGTGCTTCTATTCTGCTATCCAAACATTGAACTATTAGTTAGTTAGAATGGTTAGATGATGCGACATGCTTTCATTGTATGCTGTTTAGTATGGAGCAATGTCTCAGAATGCATTCCTCTGTGTGTGCAACTGTGTGGGCAAACATATTTGCCGGGGACAGGTGCGCTACCCTCACTGTGTTCTTTTCTCACCTCTCTTTGCCCCCCTCCTGTCTTCACCAGACCAAACTGGCCTTGCAAAAGCAGCTGACCAAGAGCTTGACAGCTGGCTTCCTGCCCAGCCCCCTCACCACACCAACTCTGTGCACACTGGCAGCAAACCCACTGGCCCTTCGCCACCCAGTGGGTACCACCACCTTTATCCAGACCCCTTTCCTGGGCCCTGCACTGTTTCGGCCTGCACCGGGGCCACTGCGGGCCTCACACACGCCCATCATCTTCTCTCCCTACTAAAGATATGACCTACTTTCCATTTGACCTTAACCCTTGTCCCTTTACCAAACCACAGACCCTCCCTCGGTGTGACCCACATGACAAAGGTCACACGCAAACTATGCAGCCCGCCTAACTTAGGATGGAAAGAGTGCACAAGTCCTGGCGATCAGTAGGCCATCAGGCCTGAGAGCTGTTGAAGGTCAAGATCCCTCATCATGCCTTCTTCTGCTCCTCTCATTATGACCTCAGGAGGAGGACAGGCCTCCAGACAGTGACTGGTGCACGGAGGCCGCTTTTATAGCCATTTCATGGGTCAATGTGGTTTGTATTATGGATATTATTGTGTAATTTATTAGAGAACAAATGTAGACATGTCTAGATGTATGTTTAGTGTGGTTGCCACAAAATAAGGTCCCTTTACTTGATGCTCTTTTCAAGCGTTTTTAACTTATTGGTTCAGGGGTTTCTTGAATGGTGGGAAGGTTGTACTTCTTAAAAGCAGCTAAACCCCAGTCCTCCTCCTTTATGTTGTCATTAATCAGTGTTTTCAGCTATAACGCTTGACGAAAACGAGGGGTTTTTTTTGTCTTAGATCTAGTCCTCTTAAAGCAACCCGCTGGACAAGTATTTCGTATCATCTTAAAACATTTCAAGGACAAATGTGAGTCATTGTTTGCAACAGTTTCCTCAAATCCTTAGCTCCTTTAATAATAAAATTCCTCTTCTCTCTCTTCCCGAGTCACAGCCACAGTCAGGGCCCTCCAGATTTATTGCCTTTGCTGGACCCTCAGCATTAAGCACTCATTACGGTCCAGAAAAGGTCAGCTTGTCAACTTGACTTTGTTTCAATTTGCAAATCTGTCTTCTTTTTTTTTTTTGCTCCATTGCATCATTCATGCAAATGCAGCTTGAACATGATGTTCTCCCAAAGCTAGAAAGAAAGAAAGAAAGAATCCTTTATTAGTCACATAGAGTCATACACAGTACAACATAGTGAAATTAGTTCTCTGCATTTGACCCATCCCTGAGGGAGCAGTGGGCAGCCCCTCGTGGAGCGCCCGGGGAGCTAAGGATTCAGGGTCTTGCTCAAGGACCCTACGACAAGTAGACCCTGGTGGGATTCGAACCGGCTACCTTCCGATCGGGAGACGGCCGCTCTACCCACTGAGCCACAGCCGCCTTAATGGCAAGAAAAAATGTTGCTGCAATGGTTGACTTGCATTGCAAAATGACCGTAATCCTCTTCTCTACCTGCGTCCTCCTTTGCCCCGCTGTCATCACATCACCGTTGCTCCTGACTTTGGTGGTGTAATCTCAGCATGAGATGATGTTGATGAGTATCGAGGGAGCCTCACCTCCACCTCAGCCACCACCTCTCACTTCGATCTCCCAAACACACGCGCGCACACATACTGTCTAGCACAAACACGGTGGATAACTTGAAGACTTGATGGGATTTTAGAGCTCGATGAGAAGTTTGGATGACAGTAGGTGTGTTTGATTGGGATCCTGTTACAGTGTTTGCATATAGCGTGGGAGGGAACAAAGCACAGTGCCATGGCAACCACATTAAAAGCACCTTAATACTGATTGACTTACAAAAGCAATGAAATTTGTGTTGAAATTCGCCTTTTTTTGCTCCAGGTGTTTTTTTATGTCAATTTCAATGACAGTTTGGTTTGGAAAAAATGGAAGGAAAAAAAACAATCAGGTGGGAATGATCATTTTATGGTATACCCATAAATACGACAGGTCCCACATTTAAAGCAATACATTCAATATGTTTATGTTAATGTGTTATCAGTGTGTCTATGGCTTTATCTATTCTATAATGTACACATATGTAACAATGTATTATGTATTCCAACACAGCCAAGGGCCAACTCTGAGAGGTCAGCGAAGAGTCACTAGAAATGTGTCGTTGTCCTGACATTCCTGTCCTTTACGCATGATGCTCATGGTCAGTATCCACATGTTGTGACTCGGGTATGTGCCGTTTCCATTTATAGCTGCTCTCATGCCGCAGGAAAGAGTGATTCTTGGCCACATGAGATTGCTGTTTCACTTTTGAGTGAAGCAGGAGAGACTTTTTATGGCTTCCACTGAGCAAAACAATGTTACGTCAGAGACTCTTGTTCGGAATATGTGTCACAACTGAAACAACATTAACTGTAATATTGTTGTTCCACTCCCGCCCCACAACCTGGATCGCTACTGACACTCAACCTGTCCTCTGCCAAAATGGACTGTTCACAATGTCACATATGACTCAGTGTGTACACATTTCTTCATCTTCAACCAAATCATTTTTTTTTTCAATAACAGTAATGGAGTAACTCCTATGCATCTCTCATTGTGCAATATGTATAGTTGTCTGTGATGCAGCAGTGCCATCTGTCGTGAAAACCTTGTAGGTGCCAACCAGTACTAGTCCTACAAACCCCCCGATCTTTTTTACATTTCTGTTTCAGGACCCCTGGATCTTTTTGGTAAGGGAAGCCACAGGGTAACCCCGCCATAATACTGATGTGATTTTCACCCAGTCGCATTACTCAGTGAACCAGCGAGCCTTTAATCTGTTGTTTTTTTGATCGCTCAGTTGGAATGATGATCTAAAAAAAACTTTATTAAAATAAAGAATCTAGAGAAGGCAAATTATATGTAGAAATCATAGATTAACTATAGAGAACTTATCAGAGTTGTTGTCTGTATCTTAATGAAGCGTTATCATAGAAGAGAGTAGGTTATGTTATTGTAGGTTCTGTGCAGCGTACAGAGACAGGAAATATGCTTTACTTTCTTTCTTTTTCTTTCTTTTGTTTATTTACTTGGTTTCACCAACATGTTTTTTTTTTAAGTACAAGATGAAATATTTAAAACAAACTATTTTTGAGTGAGCTTTTTTTTCTCCTTGTTGACAGTGACTGAATTCATTATATAATTCAAGGCCTTTTTTAGACGGTTTCCTTAAAGTCACATTAGACAGGCCTTCTCAGGGGTGAAAGGTTGAGCAAATGCTAACCCATTCAGGGTATCCCTCCATAGCTCTAGAGAGCAGGAAATACTGTACACATGGATGGATTGACAAAATAAAAGACCTACAGTGCTGTACCATAGAGAGCGCAAGTGATGGATTTTGAAAAATAAAGCTTTTAGAACTTGTGAAAATTCTTTGAGTGCTTATGCAAATTAGTGTGTGGTGTGTTTGTGTGTGGGTGTGTGTATGTGTGCTTTCCTGCATCATGGGTAAAAGCAGAAAACAGCAACAGCCCGGAAGGCATTATAAATCTGATTGATATTTGAGCAAGAACAAAATGTGTGGGGGTGCGCAAAGAAAAAAGGAAGATGATTGCTAATGAATAAACAGTGAAAATCAAGTTCGCTCATATTTGCAAAGATGCTCACATTTCTTTGCTTTTACAAAAAAGAAAGTATGGGACGTTTTGTTTTTTTTTCAAAAAAAAGCTTATTATTAAACAGACATCCAGGTTCGAGTAAGGATGAAAAAAATGGATATGACATCCTTGTCTTGCAGGTGAACACAGCAAACACGCAGCATCTGTTCATGTGGCAACCCAAGGCTGGTCATTTCCCAGCCAATTCAGGAAACAGTCTGTGACAACAGAACTAGAGTTTTGCCAAAATATGACAGTGAAAGCAAACGAAAACAAGCTACTTTGTCCAGGTTCTGTTGATTTTGTGGCTCACAGAGGAAACATGGAAGAATATATCTCAGTGTCTGATGTGATGTAGAGACAGGTTCATATCTTTTATCTACACTTGTTCCAGCACAAATGATGATCAGATCGACTCTACTGTTATTATTTAACACTGAACCCGCTACTGTGTGGAACAATCAACCTCCGCTGCATGTTTTCCTACAGGACTAGGGGCGATTTTCTTTCATGTGAAGGAGAGCGCTTGGATTATTTTCTGGTGTTTCCCACATGTCACTGAGGTGCCTGCTAAAGAAGCTGTCGATAAGCCCAAACATCAAGTCTTGTACATCCTGTGGTGCCGATCAAAGAGAAGCCATCAGATCCTCCGCACTTATTAATGCCTGTTTATGGCCGGACATGATGACCTTGCAAAGCTCTGTCCGCTGTATTGATCCATTATGTTATCTGACTGCTCTCCATGGAGATGCAGTGACACCCTTATCTCCCCCTCTCCTGTGGTGTTGATAATGCAGCAACCCCAACTTTGAATACATTTCTTTTTCCAATGCATGCTGCAAATTATTTGAAAAATAATAAGTTAAATAATTAACTTAAAAATAATTAATATTTATTATATGTTTCATGACTAATTTAATGATCTATCGCTATTGGAAAATGTTTATATATATATATATATATATATATATATATATATATATATATATATATATATATATATAAATTATTAATACTCAGTATCCAATACAATCATTTACAGTAATCAGGTAAGTAATATACTGGTAATGATGTTGTTTATAGTAAGTAATTCAGTCCTTGACTTTGTCCAATAAATGCATCTTTTGAGGTATGTTTCAGTTTTCAATTGCATATCGCACAGTAAAAGTCATATTAGAGCTGCAGTGACATTACATAAAATGACTGTAAATAACATATATTTCAAAATATATTTACACTCTGTAACCAACATTACGAAGCACTCTCCATATTTTTAGAAATGGAGGTATGTTTTTGCCAAATAATTAAAGTTTTTTACTATTTATTTAAATGTAAACGTCAGTAAAATAACTGCTTACTTTGGCAATTGCTTCCTTGTGAAAAGTTATTTTCCCATTAATTTCACAAAAACATAATTTATTCTGAGTAATTCAGTATTTTGTGTCCTCAACAGACTATGGTAGTTATAGCAGCTGATAGTTTTAGTCCAAAGGAAAAAAAAATTAATAAATGTGGCACTCCATTAAGACCAATGACTCTCAAATGTGGGCAAACGTATCCCTAGGGATGCATCAGGGTACTGAAGGGGGTATGAAAAAATTATTTTTAAAAATATTCATCATGCATGATTCCTAAAATAATTTTACAACAATTAATTTAATTAAAGAACATTAAACTGTAAATCCAACTATGCAGATTGTATATTCAATATTCCCATTTCAAACGTACAGAAGAGAATTAGGTCCATGTTCATTTTTGTATTTGTAAATGGTGATATAAATCAGATTTATGATCATAAAGTCACTTAAGTTCACTATTTATTTTTTTTTAATTTTAGTTTAAGTTAACATTCTGAGAATAAAGTCTATAGTATATAATAATGTTTTTTTTCATACACTGCCTTTCCCAACTTAACATCAGTCTCTTCATCAGAGGAAGAAGTCAAAAAATTTAAAATAACATCAATATGTACTGTCTTTGGAAACATTTGGCATATAATTACTATAGCAGTTTGAGAGAAAAAACATCAGCACATACCCGGTCATTAAAAGGAACATGATTGGAATGAGATGGTGTGTTATCGAACCCTGTGGACTAAACTAATGAGATTGAAATATCATTTCATAGATGTTCCACTTGAGGTTTTCTCATTATGTTGCATTAACCTCTCCTGTCAACATGCCTTTATGGAACAAGCAGATAATTTCCTGTGCAGATACATGCCTGACCTTCTCTATCTGGAGCTGTTTTCACTACGACACCCAAACTGGAATATAGGAATAGTAATAGGATGAAGTAATCTATGCTGGAGGAATACCACCTGAGCACAAACCTGTTCCAGTTTTTTGGGAAAGCACTGATTTTTATGGTGTCAATTTGGGGTCATCGGAATCAATTGTACACCAGCTTTAATGGATAGCATGAATATTTAACTTTGTTCCATATTTGAATTTTGTTTACATAATTAAAGACAGACAGAGAAAGAAACTTTTAGAGTGTCTTCAAAACCAAAATTTACACATCACACTGCAATGAAACTGATCAGTAAGACAGACCACAACAATCTGCTGTCTCTTCTTGAACGATGTGCAGTGACACATTGTTCTGTAACCATGGGCAGAATAAGCCATTAAAGAAAATGGATGGATGTTTAATTTGGAAATGCATTTTTAATTAAATTTCATTTCATTTATGAATTACCATATTTTTGATGGTCCCTAGTATATAAGCAGGCGATTCAAAGTCTGTCTCAATTACTATCAAGAAAACAAACATTTATTACTAATATTATATGCAACAATTTATCCTTAAAGATTGGTGAATCTACAGATTAGTTACACTCAAGTGCAAAGACCCCAGAATTACTGGATTGTACAGAGAGTAGTTTTTCACGCATAGTAATTCATTATTTTGAGATAGCTGACTCTTTATTACTCAAGGATCTAACTTCCAAGCAATGGCAGAAATTGCTTTTTTTTCGTTCACACTCTTCTACTGGATGTTTAGCGACATCTACTGGCCAGGAAATATAACACTTCACAGACCAAGAATCAGTGATTGAGGTTGGGTTTATTCTTCCTTTTTTAATTTGATGTGCTTTTCTCCATATTAAATTACTACTCTTACTTTCTTTTTGAGAAGGCTAAAGAGACAATTCACCACATGCTTCTTAGTTATGCCACAACTGGACCTATGCGGTGGCTGGAAAATAAAAGGACAACATCCATTATGAAATGAATGGATAAGGATTAAGGACAAATGTTGGGAGTTCATTTGAAGAAATCAGTCATATTTACAGAGCTGTTCTCTATGAATGAAGCCAATTTACTTCAGCTCCAAATAAAAGTGCAAACGTAATTTAAACAATTAATCACCTCTAGAATGATAAAACCTACTACAGGGCAAATTTCCCTAGAAATACATCTTGTAGTTTTTACTAAATCTTGCAGCAAACCAACATACAAACAATCTTATGGGGTTGAAAACACAATCTCCTTGTTGGGTTAGCAAAAAAAAAATTCTAAAATAAATCACGTAAACTGATATGGATTTAGCACTTTGAGATTTAATCCAAATGTAAAGTGCGTTATAAAACAAATGTATTATTATCATTATTATTATTTTGCCTAAAACTTGATATTCACACAATAGTGTGAGAATGATAGTGAAGAGAAATAGCCTTTAAAAACTCATGGCAATATAAAAAGGATATGCCCTTTTCAGTTAAAGTTTGCATCTTTAGACTTATGTTGCTGAATAAAGAGTTCAATGTTCGGCTTATGCATACTTCAGAAATTTATTTTACAACACAGGAAAAATGATAGCAGCCTCAACTACGCCAGTAACAGTAACCGATTACATGAAGTGTGATGTTTAGCAATATTGAACTAAGTCGACTGCTCTATGTCTGATGCAGCACAACCAGAAGAACGCAACACCTGAGCTAGCAAAAATCCCTTTTCATTGAAACAGTTTTTATCTAAGATCAAACATCTAAAGCCTGTACAGAAGGCAATCAGTGGTGAGGAATGTCAATAATTTCATCTGAAACATCAAACTGGGAATCTCAGCCAAATGCATGTATACTGTAACAGATTATACAGATTTTTGCAAACATCACAGGAGCTGTACAACACCAAGAACATATTAATAAAATCCCTTCACCTTTCAAATGTTTATACAATGCGTGTAATTCACCATTTGTGTAATACAGTAAACGTGAAATAAATGAGTGTTTCCATTCCTGTTTCACTCTGTGCATACACGTAGTGTACATGTCAACAAAATAGTAGCCAGTTAGTCTGCGCTGACCAAGTCCTGATTTATCTACACAGTAAGTGCCACAAGTCTGATATTGTAAAACTGGCTTGTGTGGTACATTTTAAATTCAGTGTATGTTGTACACAGTATTCAAAATGTTGATTGCCTGCAGCTAAAAATCTACATTATGAAGGTCTAAATGTAATCGCTGATGACAAGGGTTGTAATTGTAAAGGATGTTGATGAATGGTTTGGCCATGATCAAATAATTGGAATGATAAACAGTAACCAATTTCAGTCTTCATCTTTTCTGATATGGTATGGGAATCAGCTAATAAAGAGTCCACAAAAGCATCAAGTACGGATGTTAGAGCAACACCAACAGCGCTCTCTGTATATGAATATCCATACAATAGCCTGCCGTCTTCCCTCATCTTGCTTCAGCAATCCTTCATAAATCAAAATTGCTCATTAGCCACCATAACCTCCCTTTAACACAGATCTCTTTCTCCTCCATCTTGAACATGACTTCAATGTCTGTTTATTCAGCTGTCTGTAGACCCACTCCCTTTATTCTTATTGCGACTGAGAGGGAAAGTGGACTTGCTCTGTGGTTGTGTCATTTTGCTGGCCAGGTACACAAAGGGTTCGATCAGCGTGCGCCGATCCACTACTGACACCTCCCACAGACGCACCTTCTCATTCTTTGCCCAGTTCTGAGCAATGTTCGAGTCAACTCTCCGCTCTTCCTGCTTGTCCAGTTTGTTACCAAGCACAACAATTGTCACCTGTGGATCAGCATTATCAGGTTAGGCCAACATTAGTGAAAGAGAAGAATATCCTAAAAAATATCTTAAAACGAATTACTGAAGTAACTGAAAACTGTTATGGATCTAGATCGGTTAAATAATTACCTCCTTCTTGTCTCTGTGACGGTCAATATCTTTCTTGAGGGCCTCCATCCGCTTAAAGGACTCTTTGCTGTCAATGCTGTATACAAGTACAAAACCATCTGCAAATGTGAAGTAATGTCGAGGAAATTCCATCCCATCCCGGAGGCCGCGGGTGTCATAGAAGCGGACCTGCTCACGAGTCCCACGGTCAGTTTCTATGGAGCCGATGTAGATATCCTCCAGAGTCTCCATGGGTTCTGAACCTAGCAGTGAACAAACAAAAACAGGAACATATGGTGTGATACAGAATGAGTAGCCTTTTTTCATTTAGTTTCTGTACTAAATATTGTATAACTTATTATAACTTAACTGTATAAGGAATTACATATGCAATACCCACCAGATCTGGAGCACTGCAAAAATCCCTTATTATTCTCATCAACACTATCAGTCGAAAGTTTGGACACTGTTACTTATTTAAGTGAAAAGGCGGGTGTATCCAAACTTTTGACAGTTACTAAAGATATACACCGATCAGCCATTTATAACATCTGACTAAGGAGTTAGAAAAGCACTGATTATATTGAAACTGAAAATTTGGTCCTCAGAATGAAAGGGACTGAGCAACTCTGAAAGGGGCTAAACTGTGAGGACTAGACAACTGGGTCTACCAATTCATAAAAACAAACTCCTTCGCTAACATAATAAATCCGTTCAAGTGACACATATGTCTACAGGGTCTGGAGTTACAAAATGACTGGTGCTGAATATCTGAAATTTGATTATATTCACTTTATGTATAAAAATACCTTTCATTTGTAATGCTGATGTTTAATGTCCCGCGTTTATTTAATTCATATTATCGCAGTTCCCGGATCACCTTACACTTATTAGCTTTAACATTATATACACCTGCCTTATGTTGTGTAGGTTCCCTTATGCTGCAAGAAAAGCTCCGATCCATCAAGGCATGGTCCATGGCACCAAGAAATCAGATTTTTTTTAATGTCCTATAAGTTGTGGGGTGTGGCCTTTATGGATTACATATATGTGCTGTGTTACTAAAACCATTTCGGAACCATTTCTTGCAATGTGGTGGGGAGCCCAGTGCCATTGAAAGATGCCACTGTCGGTAAAGAATACTATTTCCTTAAAGTGGTGTACTATGCCTTCAACAATGTTCGGGTAGGAGCCACATGTCAAATTAATATCCACATGAATGGCATGACCCAAAGCGCCCAGCTTTCCTTCTTCACAACCATCTGCCATCTTATCCCCAGGTAAGAAAAAATGTTCACTTGCTGCCTACTATATCCCAGCCACTGACAGGTGCCGACAACTAAATATGAACATATATCCATGTAACAGTATTATCATATGTCAAAAGGTATACCTGCAACGTGATTGGCATATAGCAGTTGCTCCAATACAGCCGTTTTGCCAACGGCAGCCTGGCCACACACGACCACTTTACAGCTTTTGCCCATGACTCCCTCTCGGGTCAGCAAATCTGTTTTAGGAGAAGAATAATGACCTATTAACCCAGACAACGTTCCTTAACTACCTTCCAGCAACAGTTCATAAAATCGATGTATTCTGTTTAACAGCTTTTACGTAAAAAAATTTTTTTATATAAATAGACGAAGTGCAAAGAAGCAAAACGCTTGGAATACGTATATATGAGGGTAAGATTGGTTCTATTAGTAAGTATCTACAGGCTAAGCTAAGTATTAGCTTACTATTAGTATTCGATAGGGAAAATGGCTAACAAATAATACCAAATTATAGATGCCACACTGACATTAGCTACCTGTCGGCAGTTAGGATATAGCAATAGAATAGTGTACACTTCCTCGCAAACGGCTTTGCCGTCCTCCTGACCAACTACTTCCTGTTTACAGTCCGCGTCACTACCGCAATTTGTGGCCCCGCCCCTCCTCATTGACGGCAAAATGGCGACAGAGATTTGCGATATGGACCATGACATGGAACTGCTTTCTGACGAGGAATTAGAAAGGTAATGAAATTAACACTCATTTGTCACTGGCTGAAAACTGCTGCAACGATGTTACATATTGAAAATAACATGACACTCAAATATCAGTGTCATATTATTTATCTGGTCTGGAGTATGAACGCTAACAAGAGCGTGCTCTGGCTAACTGTTTAGCTATTGCAAACATTGGATTTACCGGGGCTGTCCTCAACTCAGCTGTGTTCTGTGGTATTTTTGGGTTTCAATGATACACGCTGTAATATCAATAAACGTCCCGTTACCTGCTGAGTATAAAAGTTGACCATGGAACAGTGCTTTCATATTAATATACTGCCAAAAGTTAACCCAGCTAACGTTCGAACACCACTGTGGTCGTGATGTAAAAATTAATGCTTCCAAAAAAAGTAATGGCGGTGGCCCACAATAGGGTGTCATATGTTCCTGGCTCTGCCTCACAAAATAGCTGCTCGTTTGATTGGACTAGACTCGTCTGCCCTGCTGGATTGGCACTATGTTTAGCTAACTCAGGTCAGCAAGCTCTCTGCTGCACACTGTCATTCACGAGCATGGGCGTGCTGTCTTGACACGTCATTATGAATTTGATATCAGACTTTAATATAGTAGTATATAGTTAATACAGACTTCAGGGCCATTTTCTTTCTCTGACCCATAAAGAGAGACGCTTTTAGAACTAGCAGGTTGATAAGATCCGTTTCAGTTTCGTTTCTTAGCAATTTCCATTAGTCTTTTCCGTTTTCTAACTTATATTTAAAGCTGTATGAAAGTTGCTGTATAAAGTTTGTTTGATTCATTTTACACAGGGAAGCAGAGGGCTTCAAAGAGCAAGGCAATGCCTTTTATATCAAGAAGGATTATGCTGAAGCATTCAATTACTACACAAAGGCCATAGGTAAATATCGGTGTAATGTTCGGTGTTTGGGATTTTTATTGGAAATAAAAGTTCTTCAGAAGATAACAATTTTTTTTTCTTTTCTTTTTGCAGACATGTGTCCAAAGAATGCAAGTTACTATGGAAACCGGGCAGCCACTCTAATGATGCTATATCGGTACAGAGAGGCATTAGAAGATTCCCAGCAAGCAGTACGACTAGATAACTCATTCATGAAGGCAAGATGCAGGGGAAAAACCATTGCCCTCTATAAAAAGAAATGCATATTTCTGTTACGTGTCAGACGTATTCTTTTCCAATTGTTGCTTTGGTTTGCTGCAAACACAACCCATGATTTTCTACATGATCACCTACATTTTTCATATTTCTGCTCACAATATCAAGATAATTTGCATGAATCTGTTTAGTTTAGCATTGTGATTATAGCAAGAGCAATATTTTTCTTTTTAACAAATGAGTAAAATTTACATGTAATTTGGTATAAAGGACTATCCTCCAACTTCAATTAGTTATATAGCAAACATGTAAATGGCAATTAATTGATAACTATTACAAAGAACACCAATTTTCTAATGCACAGCCTTTATTTTAATTTCTAATATGCGGGTTCTATAAAACTGACAAACCAGCTCTTCAAATAAGAAAAACCTTTTCACAACATTTACTCGGGAGCTTGAACTTAAAATTAAGATGAAATATTGCAGTTATGTAACCTTTCATCTTGTAGGAACACTATTTTCAAGACAATCTCTTTTCTGTCTATCCCTATATTAAATTAACGAATCACCAGCAGTTGTTGCAGGGTTTCTACTATCAGGATTATGCAGAATGGATAAAAAGTTGTTATGGGTGTCGGGTCGATAAATAGATACAAAATAAATATTGTTCATTCCTTTAAAGTTTTGTTGCATAACCCAGAAGTACATTCAAGCCAGTTATGGTAGTTTGTATTACACAGTGCCCATCTGATATCTGCCAGGTTGGGAATTGAGAGAAATTATCACTTCAGCTTGTTCACTCTATATCTTTTACCCTCAGGGCCATTTGCGAGAGGGGAAGTGCCATCTCTCTCTTGGCAACGCTATGGCTGCCAGCCGCTGTTTCAAAAGGGTTCTGGAGCTGGAGCCTGACAACAGCCAGGCACAACAGGAGGTGGGTCACCCTCAGTTTGACAGGGAATGAAATCAGACCTTGGACATGACTTTGCACGTGGCGTTGGCCCAAGCACAAAATGAAGTAAATGAGCCAGATGCTTTCTATTTTAAGCAGATATCAACTACAGTAACTGTTATCACTGAGAAAGCCATGAGATAAGTTTTAGGAGAGTGTCACTTAGCAGTGCGATTGCATTAAACTGTTTTCACAAGCACTATGCAAAGTATACAAATCAGTGCTGTCTGTAAAGAGATTAACTCGCTCTTACAAACTGTCACTGACTGTAACTAATTTCTTTATCAGCTGAAAAATTCAGAATCCATCCTTGAATACGAGAGAATGGCAGAGATTGGATTTGATAAGAGAGACTTCAGAATGGTAAGTCTCAGTAGACAAAATGTTGCCATTTGTGTTGTGTATCGCCTTAAAGCTCTGATTGTGTTTCTAGGTTGTTTTTTGCATGGACCGTGCCTTGGAGTCTGCCTCAGCCTGTCATAGGTTCAAGATACTGAAAGCAGAGTGTTTAGCCCTGCTGGGACGCTACCCGGAGGCTCAGTCTGTTGCTAAGTAAGGCAAACTGGTGTAAACATTGAATTTACATTTCCTGCTAATTCTTTATTTTATTCATGGAAATTTGTTTTTAAAATCGATTAACTTGTGGCATTCTTATGTAGAGCCTATCTGGAAAACTTTACTTAGAATCTAACAACAATAATAAGCAGTTGTGTCTTTTCATATTTTAATTTCATACAAATTTTTATTTTTTGCGGTTTCCATGGAAAAATGTTTTAGTATATACACAACTCTAGACTGACGAGATGAATGGAGGATACAGTAAGTTTAGATTTTAATTTATTAAGCTTATTCATGTCAGGGACCATGGACAAATGCTTTGTCTCAACAACAAAAAAAGATCCTTTCCACTAGATTTATCCACGAGCTGATTTCTATCTTTAGTCCCAAGGTCATGCCATATAATGATGCAGTTGTTGTACAATTTTTTGCAGGGGTGGAGGATAAAATCACCCTAAGATGACTCTTCATAAATATTATTATTAGACTTTGTTACAAAGAGTAAGCAAAGTAAGACACAGGGTTGTGCATGCGCCATTCGATAGGATAAGAAATTAAAACGGCTCTCATACCAGTAGAATAAATAAATAAATTAGTTATCGTTTATCCAGAGCAGTAGGAAAAGGTTATTCAATATCTTAAAATTAGAAATATTAAATGTTCTTCTCATTAAAGTCAGGTTATTCAATGTAGGTATGACTGCACCGGGTTTATTTGATTGTCTTGAGTGGATATATCCTTGATGAATATAAGGTCAGATCACTACAATCCAATGACTGTACCACCTGATGTTTTTAAAACCTGGGTGTGAAACTTTCATGTGTTTCTCAACAGTATTTTCTTTTGCACATGAGTCTAAGAAGTTTTAGATGGATACTAGTCACAATTCCAGTTCTATGAACAGTCATACATACAGTACTGATCATTCAGCGTAAGCAAATTTGATTTCTCTGGTGTTTCTTTGAATTTTGTGAGACTTTCTCTTTTTTCAGAGCTAAGATGAAGTGATCAGAATGATATTGTCTTGGTACGGTGGTATTGATACTTAGGTTGAGCATAACTGGCAAACTCCCCACTCTAGCTTCCCAAAACTTTTAGCAGAAATTCACCATGATAAGTCATGGTGCATGTGAGCTCCTGGAACAATCATTTGTAAGTTGACTCTATAGGATGATATACTTCTGCATAGTATATATACAAATCAATACACACTGCTCTGAGCTGAAATGAACGGTGGATATTTAATATACTGATGCCTTTGTTATGCAATTTTTCATTTATTTATTTGAGGGATGTCAAAGGAATACATCGCCTCTACTACATCTACCTCTATGTCCATAGTTGCATGCATGATTCATGTTAATATCAATATTCTTTCCTTCTCAGTGATATTCTGCGAATTGACTCAACTAATGGAGATGCGCTCTACGTGCGAGGTCTTTGTCTCTATTACGAGGACTGCATTGATAAAGCTGTCCAGTTCTTTGTCCAAGCCCTACGTATGGCTCCTGACCACGACAAAGCTCGGCTCGCATGCAGAGTGAGTAACTATGCAGATAAGAATTTTGTGAAACAAGTATACTTTTCTTTTTATGAAATACGATTAAAAACGGCCATTACTTTTCTCTAATTGGGAGTATTTTCCCATATTTCCTAGATTTTAAGGTTGTGTTTTTTATTGCCTTCCCAGAATGCCAAAGCACTAAAAGCCAAGAAGGAGGATGGTAACAAGGCGTTCAAGGAGGGAAACTTTGAGGCAGCCTATGAGTTGTACTCTGCGGCACTAACAATAGACCCAAACAACATCAAGACTAATGCCAAGCTGTACTGTAATAGGGCCACGGTCGGGTCGAAGGTGAGGAACGCGCACAAGAGAGATGATATGAGGACAAGAAGATAAAATGAACAAACAAACCATAAACTATGGATTTTACATTATTATTTTGTGTATACAGTGCATCAGGAAAGTATTTACAACGCTTCACTTTTTCCAAATTTTGTTATGTTACAGCATTATTCCAAAATGGATTAAATTCATTTTTTTCCTCAAAACTCTACACACAATACCCCATAATGGCAAAGCGAAAAAAGTTTGTTTCAAATTTCTCAAATCTATTAAAAATAAAGAACGAAAATATAACATGAACATGTACTGTGAAGCGTTCACAGCCTTTGCATGACACTCAAAATTAAGCTCAGGTGCATCTTGTTTCCACTGATCATCCTTGAGATGTTTTTACAACTTGATTGGAGTCCACCTGTGGTAATTTTATTTGATTGGACACAATTTGGAAAGGCACACATCTGTCTATATAAGGGCCCACATTTGACAGACAGTGTTGTCAGCACAAACCAAGACAGGAAGTCCAAGGAATTGTCTGTAGACCTCCAAGTCAAGATTCTCTCGAGGCACAGATCTGGGGAAGGGTACAGAAAAATGTCTGCAACATTGAAGGTCCCAATGAGCCCAATTGCCTCCATTATCTGTAAATGGAAGAAGTTTGGAACCCCCTGGACTATTGCTAGAGCTGGCCGCCCTGCCAAACTAAGCGATCGGCGGAGAAGGGCCTATGTCATGGAGGTGATCAAGAACCCGATGGTCACTCTGACAGAGCTCCAGCGTTTCTCAGTGGAGAGAGAACCATCCAGAAGGACAACCATCCCTGTAGCATTCCACCAATCAGGCCTGTATAGTAGAGTTGCCAGACGGAAGCCACTTCTGAGTAAAAGGCACAAGACAGCTCGCCTGGAGTATGCCAAAAGGCAACTGAAGGACTCTCAGACCATGATAAAACAAAATTCTCTGGTCTGATGATACAAAGATTCAACTCTTTGGCCTGAATGCCAAGTGTCATGTCTCGGGGAAACCGGGCACCGCACTGCTCATCTCCTGGCATTTACCATCCGTACAGTGGAGCCTGGTGGTGGCAGCATCATGCTGTGAGGATGTTTTTCAGCCCCAGGAACTGGGACACTAGTCAGGATCGAGGGAAAGATGAATGCAGCAATGTACAGAGACATCCTTGATGAAAACCTGGTCCAGAGTGCTCTGGACCTCAGACTGGGGCGAAGGTTCATCTTCCAACAGGACAACGACCGTAAGCACACAGCCAAGAAAACAGAGGAGTGGCTACGGGACACTTCTGTGAATGTCCTTGAGTGCCCCAGCCAAAGCCCAGACTTGGACACGAATGAACATCTCTGAAGAAATCTGAAAATGGCTGTGCACCGAGGCTCCCCATCCAACCTGATGGAGTTTGAGATGTCTTTCAAAGAAGAATGAGAGAAACTGCCCCAAAATAGGTGTGCCACGCTTCTAGCATCATACTCAAAAAGACGTGAAGCTGTAATTGGTGCTAAAGGTGCTTCAACAAGGTATTAAAAAAAGCCCTTGAATACTTATATACATGTTATATTTTCGTTATTTATTTTTAATAAATTTGCAAAAATTTAAAAACTTTTTTCGATTGTGTGTAGACTCTTGAGGAAAAGGGCTGTAACATAACAAAATGTGGAAAAAGTAAAGCGCTGTGAATACTTTCCAGAAGCACTGTATTTGCTATGTTGTACATCAGATCAAGGGATTTAGGCCAGTACTTTTCTCTTTTCATCTCCACCTTGTTCGGTCAAAAAATGTTTTACTTTCTTTTTCTTTTGAAAGCTGAGGAAACTTGAACAGGCGATTGAAGACTGCTCCAAGGCCATTCAACTAGATGAGACCTACATCAAGGCCTATTTACGGAGAGCACAGTGGTATGTATGATTATTAATAAAGGCTGTAAGGAACAACCCAGATTCAAAAAAAATATGGGACACAGTGTAAAATGTAAATAAAACGGAATAAAACAAAATTCCAACACCACAAAGAATATACATTTATTATTTTTACTTCATCTGTTTAATTATGATTTGAAAATGTATGCTTATTCTGAAGTGGAAGCCAGTAACTTAGCAAACATGTTTGGATAAGGGTTGCCGTAGTTCTTAATTCCGCGGTGCACAAGGGTGTGAACTTCGACTACCATGATGAAGGTTTGCTTAGAAGTAGTTCAGTTAAAACAAAGGAAGGGTCTCAAGGCTCTTTTACTGCTTGAATGCCTGTCAGACTCACAGCTGGGGCAAATTGCACACAGCAGAGGTAAGAGCAGAGGGAGATTCCACTGATTTCCATCACCGCTGCAAAGAAAGCAAAATTAAAAGTGCAGGACTACTTGGACTATCCAAATAACCAACATCATATTTCGTCTCGTAATTACAAGATAAGGCATCTGAATCTTTTTATATTTGGTGAAGGCAATGCAATTCTGTAGGGTGAATATGGCTTGGGTGGAAAAAAAAACCTGGAATTTACATATTGATCATACAATCCCTGCCCCAGATGTTTGTTGTCTGACGTTCAATGAGCTCAACATCAAGTAAAGTCCTGCACTTTCATTAAGGATGTGATACTTCCTTCCTTTTGGCACTATCTCACATAAGTTATATAAGCAGCAGTTTCTCATCTTTCTTACCTAACATTTTTTTTCTTTGAATCAGGGTTTTATATTAAATTTGTCTATTGGAGGTTTGCAAATGAATGGCGGCATCATTTTATGAGCATGAATTGAACAGATTTGTGCGTTCTCTTCTGCAGCTACTTGGACACGGAACAGTATGAAGAAGCAGTGCGAGACTACGAGAAGGTTTACCAGACGGAAAAGACAAAAGGTCAGAGCCTACTATAGTTAAGCTGTCCTACAATTCAACACAGATATTTCCTCCTCATTCTGACTAACTTTTTAAATACTGTAGAAAACAAGCACCTCCTGAAAAATGCCCAACTTGAGTTGAAGAAAAGCAAACGGAAAGATTACTATAAAGTGCTCGGGGTGGATAAGAACGCCACAGAGGAGGAGATCAAGAAAGCGTACCGCAAACGGGCGCTTTTACATCATCCAGGTTGGTAATACAAGTGTCCTTCAACTCAAAAGACCTTTGTGTTTGTTATGGTCTGTCACCCCTCCTTTTTTGTTTTTTAGATCGTCACAGCGGAGCAAGTCCTGAGCTGCAAAAGGAAGAGGAGAAGAAGTTCAAAGAGGTGGGCGAGGCTTTCAGCGTGCTTTCGGACGCAAATAAGAAATGTCGCTATGACAGCGGTCAGGATTTGGAGGATGACGGCATGAACATGGGAGGTTAGTAAGTGGGTTAGCTAGGTCTCATGGGTCTCCGCTAACACAGCTTATCACCCATAAGCTGTTGATTTACTAGTGAGAGGAGGTTCTGTGCAGATGCTGATTCTGATTCTTTTTGTCTCTCCAAGATTTTGATGCCAACAACATTTTCAAGACCTTCTTTGGAGGCCCAGGAGGTTTTAGTTTTGAAGGTAAAAATGTGAGAAACTGTGTTTCATTTGTATTTTTAAAAAAAAATTTAATTGCTAATTTACGTGGTCATTTGTTTATTACAGCATCTGGACCAGGAAATTTCTTCTTCCAGTTTGGTTAAGAAGGAGATTCAACTACCTTCACACTTATGACATCGGGACTTTTCAACAATGTCGCCCCCCTACAACCTACCATCCATACTTAACCACTGACTGATTCCCGGTCAGATTCTTGTCCATGCCATTGACAGAATGCAACCCCAATACCACAAGTCATACAACAAACGATTTAAGCCGCAAAGCAAGGATGCCTTCCTCAGTGCAACGAACTTAACGTCTGTAATGTTCGCAACCCTGGTCCAAATATCCTCTCTATTTTTGAGATGGTTAAGATTGTGCAGCTATTATATCAGCGCTTTTAGGGATCATTGCAGGAGATGACATCCTGGGGAAACTCATGAGCATTATGCAAGCAATTATCCGGCTCCTCTCAACCTAGTGCTGAGCTGGTATCCTCTGCATGAAAGGTAATAACTTGATTTTGGAAGAAAATCATGGTGCAAGCATTACCTCCCTTTTGAAGAATCAGTCAGTCAGCTGCTAAACATTCAAAGTGAAATGTCACAACCCAAGAGACCCGTCCTACATGTACAGCACAGCTGAAACGCATGAAAGAAGGCAGCGGCATTAGCTGTTCAGGTTGTTTTCAGTGAAGCCCCCTCTTTCTTGTGTCAACACATGTTTTATGTTTAATGTTGCCATTCACAGATTGCTGCATTGTACATTTTACTGGAATGTAAAGTGTTGTGACGATATTAACCGTTTTGGATTTTGGTTTTTTTTTCATTTTTTAATTATATATATTTATTGTACATTTGTTGTCTGATAAAAACATCTATATAAGATGAGGACACTATTCTCTTATACAATAAATTACAAGAAATGCACATTATAAAGAACCATCAACGCAGAAATGAGAAAGGCAATTGCATGGTCTGTGTTTATTTGACGGTAATTTTGCTCCATGCAACAGATAACCATGCGAATATATCAAATATGTGTTTGCTGTTGTCTAAGAAAGAACCATTGTGACACGACATAAACCTGGTAATGCTGAGTTATTTCCTGATGGTGTACTCTAGGTTCACTTCACCATCAAAAAGAAAGTGTTCTAAACATTTGTTCAATTATTTTTGGCCCTTCTATGTGGAAAAAAAACAACTCTTCAGCCTTGACAACTCCCAACTGTGTAAATAAAGTTGGCCTACTCTGGGTTTCCCCTTAATTTTTCATATTAATTAGTGCTTGCTATTAATGAATCAGATTTTGTTATTAAATAAAGACGAACATGTGAGGTCATTAGATATACGTTACGATGATTACCACTAGATGGCGCCCTTACCTAGCTTGTGTTTGTTTGTACGGTTGCCAGGATACCAGTAGCCCGTACGTCTTGGCGTGTTGAAGACTTCCCCGAGTTCAATTATAATATCCTAACTTTTTGCACACAATGTCAGAAACAGATGGAGAACACGAGCTTCAGAAGACAACGGGCGTTTTCTCCACCTTATTGGGCAATGGAGACTGGCTGTACTTTAGAGGAGAGTATAAGAAGGCCATAGAGAGCTACACGTCAGTGAGTATCGGTATGGCAAAATTTGCAAACAAATTGAAGTGCGTCTCCTGCTGAAACATTCAGAGCATTATGCAATTGCAGTACTTTATTCTAAATACAAATTTTTAATATTGCTGGAATCATTTTGTTCAGGCGCTGGCTCTGAAGCCTGATGACAAGACCTGCTTTGTTGGAAGATCTAAATGTTACCTGAAGTTGAGTCAGTCTGGAAACGCTTTAAAAGACGCGGACGCTTCCCTCGCAAAGGACAAGACCTATTTCGAGGTAAACATGCGCTTTTGGAAATGCTAGTGCTTTTCACTGACAAGGTGAAGATACAGTCATTGCACTTTTAAAACGCAATGGTGGGTTTATCAGCAAATGTGATTGGGAAGTTTGTGTTGCATGGAACTATAACAACATACAATTTAAGAACAGAAACATTTATACAATCGGTGATCAGTCTTTACCCGATCATCATTGATTCCAGCAGTAATCCTCCTCATGAACAGGCAGGACATCCAGATGGAATGGATGGAATCTTATCCAAAGTTTACTGATAAACATTTACTCTATTGTGATTTTTCAGGGTTTGTACCAGAAGGCGGAGGCATTGTACCACATGGGAGAATTTGAATTTGCACTGGTGTTTTACCACAGAGGACAGAGTCTGCGCCCACAAGTACAGGAGTTCAGATTGGGTATTCAGAAAGCACAGGAGGCCATAGAAAACTCTGTCGAAAGTAAGACATTCAAAAGTATTTTCTGAATTAAACCACAATGTAGTCAATGCATCTTAAATAACTCTTGTTCCTCACTGGCATCTTCCAGGGCCTCCTACAATAAAACTGAAGATTAAGGGAGATCTATCATTTCTCCAAAAAGAGCAGGAGGTGTGTACCCCCTTTTATTTAACTAGGACACTCAGAGCTAGAGCTGCTGTCAGAATAATAGTATACATACAAACATTGCTCCTGTTCAGGATACAGGATCAAAGTACCTGCGAGTGGCTTGTGGTAGATTTTCACTTGGTTGCAGGAAAATGTCAAACCTGTTCTCCCTTCTAATGCATAATTCTATGTTTCTGGATGGCTTACTGGTGAAGAAGGCACAGACAGTTAATGCTATTCAGCATCTGAAAAAGGAAAAGAAGCTGCAGAACCAGAAGTCTTCCAAGAATGAGATTTCAACCAAACAACTGCTTGGAGAGTTTTACAGTGACAAGAAATATTTAGAAAATCTGCTAAAGGATGAAGGTACTATGTTCCATGCTTCATACAGTTTTACATCATTGTAGCTGGAGATTTTATGTATTAATGTATTCTCTATTAAACTATCGTCAGACTTAGTGAAAGGTAAGACGAATGGAGGGGAGCAACTGGGGGACGTCATCCAGAATTGCCTCTCATACCTTGATACGTGCACCGAGTTATGGAGCCAGGAGAAACCTATTTGTGCGCGGGTAAGAGACGGAAAACTTATGCAGAAAACATCTATTAAGCCCCGCCATCGCACACCTCCTGAAACTACACAGTTTCTGCTGAGGAGCCTAGATGACATTGATGCTGGTAAGACAGGCTTCTGGTTGAACTTAAAGCTTGCTCCTCTTATTTATTGCTTAAAAAATTTGCAATTTCCATCTTAGAGCTCGCGTCTGGCAATGCAGAGGGAAGTCTGAAGAAGGCGGAGGAAATCATGAAGATTTTGCAGGGATGGTCGGAGAGAGATGTGCCAAATAAGAGGGAGGTTTTGGGCAGCCTGCACAGCTGTATTGGGAATGCATTGACTGACTTAGGAGAGATAGACAAAGCGTTAGACCATCATAAGAAAGACCTGGAGCTGGCTGAGCAATGGTGCGAATTTAAAGAAATCACACTATAGCATTTATAGCTTTCATATTATACCAAACAATTAATTAAATGTTCAGCATCTTTCTTATCAACAGCAAACTCCCAGATGCACTGTCCAGAGCTCTTGATAACATTGGGGGGATTTATGCCCAAATTGGAAAGTTCTCACAGGCCATCAAATTGTAAGTAAATAATGTAATAACAGCTGCACTTACAATAAGATAATATATTACGTTCCTTTGTAAAATGAAATCTTTTATCATCTCAGATCTCTAATATACTGTTGTTTTGCATTGAGACCTGAACATTGACCATTAGTTTATTGGATGTCGGTTATTTCATTATATTCTCTCTGCATGTTTGCATTCAGTTGGGAGAAGAAGATTCCCTTGGTCTGTGGCGGCCTAGAGAAGACCTGGTTGTTTCATGAGATTGGCTGGTGCTACCTCGAGCTGACTCGCTATAAAGAGGCCCGAGACTATGGCGTTCGTTCAGTTGCTGCGGCTGACGAAATTGCTGATGAAAAATGGCAGATAAATGCCAATGTTTTAGTGGCTCAATCAGAATGTAATCATAGTCTTTGGGTTTATTTATTTTTACTTAATATTTAAAAATGTTATTTATGTAATCTGTTACTGTAAGATTCAAGCTCATTAGCTGGATATTTCATATTTTCAATTACTCATTGCTGCATCTTTTTGTTTTTGCCGCGGTACAAACTTCCTTCTGTAATTTCAGGGAAGCTTGGAAACTTTGACTCCTGTGTCTCCCACTTTGAGAAAGCCATGACCCAGGCCAAACTGCAAGAAGACGAGACTGCTGTGAAGGCCATCCAGAAGGTTCTCTCTCTGTTGTAACATGTGGAGATTGGCTTTGTTTTTCCAGAGCTATTTAAAGACTATTTCCATCCTGATGTTTATCATTCTGCTTATAGGCTCTTGTTGAAGTGAGGCAACACCTGCAACAGTGAGGATGCCCTAAGTCAAGACGTGTGGTGCTTACGAATACTGATTGAGTATTCAGTTACTGAATTAAAGCTGTTAAAACAATAGAAGTCATCTCACTCAATATCTGATTAAATATTTGAGTCTTTTATGAAGGCAAAAATACATTTTTATTAAGACACTCAAAAACAATTGTGTCTAGTATTTAACATTTAAAAACAGGCTCATATTGTTAGTTATACACTGATTATGTTAACAGATTTGATTTTGCATTCATATTTTTTCCAACATACGTTTATTTTAGCTAATAAATATGAACTGGTATCTGCTTGTACGCCTTGTTGCACAAATACATGTTTTGAGTAGCAATTTCCCTAAGATGAATATACAAAAAGTAGAATTAAATGCAAATATCACCCAGGAATTATTTTTTTACCCTTTAAAAAAATATCCGTATTCTCAATACCCATAATTTTTAACTCAAATTATTCACAAAAATCTAACCTTTTCTTCAAGTAACAAAATATTAAAAACATTACAATACTAAAATAAAGCAAATATTTTTCTTTTAAATATGTGTGCAACAATTATTGGCACTCTGCATTTTATATTTAGTGCAGCCCCATTTAGCCACAAGAACAGCCCAGAGGCTCCTTCTGTAGTGTGTGATGAAGTTTGAGAACACATGGAGAAGATCTGAGACCATTTCTGCATACAGAAACTCTCCAAAATTATGGTTATACTGGTTAGGAAGACTTTCTGACCCCAGGATTGAACTGACCTCTGCAATTCTGTAGTTGTAATCCTTGGAGAGATCTACTGTGGTCAAACTATCCATCTCACAGTGCATGGGGTCAGTTTGCGGACAAGTTCATTTTCAACATCTCCAGTCTCTTTAAACTACTTAATTACTGAGCTAACTGTTGAAAGTGACGTTTTAACTGTTAAGAAATGTTCTTGTATCCATTGCCATATTTGTGCAGCTCTTCAATTTTTTTTTTCTTCACACTTCATTGCTGCATTCTCTGGTCTTTTTCATTGTAAAGAACGTGAAAGAGATTTATGTCCGTGTCATCTTTTGTACCCCAGTAAAACAGGAATTCATTGTTACCAACTTAACAGTTCCTACTGAAACAGTGGCTCCAAAAAATACAAAATAGGGCTGGAATTGTGCTTCAGTTACCCTTTAAACACAGGATATCCATCGGGTGACAAGAATTGTGGCACACATGTTTAAGAAAAACATTTGTTTTAGGTCTTCAATTGTTTTGTTTGTTTTTTTTTGGTTATTTGAATAAAAAGATTTTTATGGATTATTTTAATTTAAAGATTGTGGGTATAAACAATAACATTTTTTGCATATCATTTTACTAATTGCATTTAAAAAGCGCCAAGAATTCTGTTGGGAACTGTGTTTCATGGTGGTTCTTAATTCCATCAGACTGTAAAAGTCATAGTAAGAGCATTTCTACTGACATTTTATATTCACTATTGTATAGTTAAGTCCTGAGAAATATAATGTTGACATACCAATTCCTGGCGCTCACCCTTATTACCTCTTTAGAACAAAATTGAATTTCACTATTACTGATATTTCAATTATAATAATAATACTACCTTTAATTTATAACACACTTAACATTTGGATCCAATCTCAAAGTGCTACAAGGTAAAAGCAGATAAAATGTTACAATTACTGTTGAAACTATGAAACATTGAAATATATATTATCTTGAAAGGTTGTCACCTAATAAAACCGATTTACCTAATCAAACACTTCAACATGCTGAAGCCTGCCGACCATGAATCCCTTTAACCATCAGCTTAGTAGGCAGTTCCTCATTCATAGCTCTATGAATGCAATTTACTTCTATCTGCTGGTCGTGCGGAGTTATTGTCTGCGTGGCTTACTTTTTATGTTAGTAGTAATGGAGGTTTGTACCAGTACCAAGCTTGGAGTGTCATAACAGAGAATTCTGTTCTCATATTAACAGATGGGAATGCAGTATAAGATGGCAAACTGCAGAATATGTGAAATTAATCTGTATCTATGTACAGCACAGCTATGTGTATTTAGACATAGCTACACATTCATCCATCCATCTATCTATCCATTTTATCTACTTATCCAGGGATATGTTGTGGCTGTAGCAGGCTAATGGGGGCATATAATGACCTACAAAAAAAATAAACCAGCATATACATACACAACAAACAAAAAACAATGTATGTACATCAAATTGATTAACAAGTTCTAAAAAATATAGAACCGGGCCGATGATTATGATTATATTCCGATCACATTTTCACTTTCATTAAGATTTGTAGCCAGTATAATGAGAAATAATACATATAATATTAAAATCAATAAAGAAACACAAGCAAAGACAACCCATAATGCCATAATATATGCACAATTGATCCAGATCAGATACCAATACATAAGTAAAAATACAAAAGTAAATACTGGTCCCCTTTATGGAAAATCTTATTTTTGTGGATAACTATTAAGTTATTGGTAGAAAACACTTTTTATTCTAGTGTTCTTAATGACGTATTTTGATATTGGCAGGACCTATAAGCCCACAGGGTTATAATAGACCAATACGTGGAGTATTGCTTACTTGAGGAGCAATACTGTTGTTGACTTACATTCAAGTAATTGAGATTTATTTTGTGAAGAAAGGTGCAGGTCAATAAAAGCAGGAAGTTTAACCCTGCTTTTATCTAATTTTGTATTCAGAGCATTGAAGTGATTTAAAGCTACGAGAGAGAGAGTCTGACTGCCATTACACTTATACTGTAAATTATTTTTGCTTTCTGAAATTCCATAACCATGTTGAAGCAAATGTCACTTCTTTATATTTTCTTTGACTTTCATTTTCTTTGAACCCCTTAACTTGGGTAAAAGGAATGGGGGGAGAAAAAAAATCCGGCAGCAACCAGTCTTATATACAAGTCATATAAAAGTCATTATAATGCTTATAATTTTCTTCAAAACAATACTTTTGTATTTCTTGAACACATTCAGGCAATAAAATCTGTTGGTGAGTAACACATAAGGTTGAATTTTCCCCAAAACAAATCACAGAAGGCCCATCTTCAGTAACTTTAACATTCTTTAATTGAAAAATATCACAGACTGTAATAGTGAGGAAAAAAGGCCATTACAAAATAAGAGAAAACCACATGACACTTTAAATACAATACAGACATGTAAGTACAGTAACAGGAATAAATATTAGTAAAATATATATCAATAAAATATAAATAAATAAATAATATAAATATTGTTAAAATAAACTTAGAAACAGACAAAGTCCAAGAAAGTTGTTTTTTGTAAAAAAATTTGTTCTTTTTTTATTACGGATAATGTTGAAGGTATGGACCTCATCCTTGACTATCTCTTCTATGATCCTGCAGGAAGAAAATCAACAATCAATCTTATAATCAATCTCCCTGAAAATCTATCTGACCAAATTCCCTGACCAGAGAGGCAGGAAGTGATGACCAAATACGTGTCCCAAATTTAATCTAGGGGAGTTTTGAATTCCTTCTTCCATCCTCCAGCATCAGGGAACTCTCTGCGCATGTTGAGTACTACTCAGGATGGTGGTACCACCCAGATATATTTGTTCAGAAAGCCACAGCACCAGTTTAATAACCATCTGTAGGCGAAGAATCTATAACGACTGAAGACAAAAAAACATGATGTTTATAAAACAAATGTCTATCTATAAGCACTTTTAGTAGTATTTACTGTGTTCATAAACATTCGTGGGACTCCTTAATGTTTTCTATAGGTTTATTATGTTTTTGAACAATATCTGTTTATTTGTTTCATATTATAAAGCGATGGAGACTGCCCTGTTCTAGATTCATCTTATTACATTAAAATGTAATTTTGTCCATATGCACGACTTAGTTCCAATTCTAAATTTCATTAGTAACTTTCTACAGAGGGATAAAAACTTTTGAAATGAACATCAATAAAATGTTGAGGAAACAGTCAGTTTTTGTTGCTACAAATACAATAATGCAAATTTTTGTTTAATTTTTGAAGAACTTATCGCTCTCTTCCCATCAATGTAAAGGGCACAAGTCTTCTCTATTTGTGTTAAATATCCCTGTAAGGTGAACACAGGAAGGCGTACAGGTTCTGGGCCAACATAATGCACCATGCATGCTGGTTTTATTTAATATATATTTTTAATTCCTATAAAGATTTGATCAGGTAAGACAACAGGTATTATTGGATAACGTAACAGTAAATAAGTGAATAAAAATGATTTAATCATACGTATGCCATGCTTCATTCTTTTTCTTTGTTTATTGTTTTTACCGCAGTAATTTGCACCTATGTTTGTACCGGCTACTTTCACACCTTAATTTTCCCATGGGGATTAATAGAGCTCTCTATCTATCCTCATCTACTATCTATTAGATCCCATCTTCAAACATATATATACATACAGTTCACACTGGATTCACCAATATTTATTATATGTTATTTAAAAATGTTCATCAATATTTCCATTGATCCGTCTCTACCTACATACTACTAGCTACTAGCATGTAGCTGACATAGAATCACACAGAAAGACACTGTAAAGTGATACAGCGTTGACAACCAACCAAGCAGAAACATTCTGCTGTGTCTGGGGTTCTTTATCCTCAGACACATCCTCCCAGGAAAGCCTTCTGAAGTTCTGAGTCAGACTCGGCTTGGACATGGGTCAATATTTATGGTAGCATCTGTTTATCTGCGCGTTGCATCTCTCAGTGCGCATGCGAGGAAACAGGGTTGGAAGCATGGCAATTTGTTTCTGCTATTTCCCCCCGGCTCTATAGAAGATTGATGTTCAGTACATTGTGCCAACAAATTCAAAACTAATGAATAACCGTGAACACATTGAAAGATGTCATTGGCATGTATCATACACTGCATAATGACCAAATGTAAAATAAAGGAAAAAGAAAGAGGTAAAGAAAAATGGAGCAAAAAATGGTTTGCAAGAGTTTTACTTGCCTGTTACAATGTTGAAGGGTTTGCATACATCAATTGTTTTGGACAATTTTTTATCATAGGTGTATACGTAAAGTAATGTTTGAAAATATATCTTCAGATCTGTCCGTTCCAAAAAGGAGTATTATGAAGTTTTTTTCAAAATGTAATTTTGTTGATATAAAATTTAGCAAAGATAATAAATTGAATGGCAATCAAACGTTCATTGTTGGAGAATTCAATATTTTTGAATATTAATAGGATACCGTTTTCTGTGGGGAAACGCTCTCCGTTAGAATTTCTTTAAGGTCCAACATAAATCCTAAAATACAGACACATGTGCACATTGAACAAAGAAAAGTATGTGCACAACACAAGTTTCCCCGCAGATGGATAAAAAAATAGCATCTGTGTTCTATGTTTACGTATGATCTTAAATAATAATTATGTGATTTTCTTTCATAATACATGTTTGTACAGAAGAGTAAATACAGAATGCCGCATTCTAACATCAATAATCTGTCTATTTTATATTTAACAGGGATTGTTACTCTTGGGGTAATTTTGTTTCAATGAAGATGTGGTTAAACCTATTTCCAGCCACATTAATGTTGTAGTCACGTTGTCGTATGTATTGATGAACTACGTCGTGCTAAGCTTATAATATCAGAGGCCAGTGCATTGATTACAAAATTATACTGCTGTTGGGAGACAGGAATGCTGTAATTCTTTACAAATCTTCTTGTAAGCACAAGAGACATGTATTGCTAAATGTTGTGAAAACATTTTTTTTTTTTAAACAGTGATTTTGTTCTGTGTGATGTGGATGTGGATGTCATCGATCCAAATTAAGCAGTTGAGGGGAGGCTCATTTGACATCCTCCAGGAAGAGGACGCCGTGTTTATCCCGCCCATCTTCATTCCGGTTGCTCAGAATGGGTGTGTTAGACTCTAACACAAGTCTCTAACAGTTAGAGCATAATGAGAGAGGGAATGACAATGAGTTATCATCTGACTTGTGTAAAACGGGTTTAATATTTGAGATTTTTAATCTCAATGAGGATTTATACTTGGTAAAACAAAGGATATAATAACAATAATATTAATAATAATAGTTCAAAAATCTTCTTATATTTTTCTGTTTAAATACATGAACAGTATTATTGGGTGTATAAATATCCATTCTCATATGAAAAAATATTTTACTGTGTAGCATTGGTGTTGGTTATGTGTTACAGCTCGAATTTTGCTGCTCAGTTTCTTTTAGGATCAGTAATCTTTATAGATGATAACGGAAAGGTGTAAAATTCTTGAATAAAAAATAATAATGGGACCAAATGTATGTTTTTTACAGGGGTATTTGTAAATTTCGAAAAATTGATATCGTTTAAAAAATATATATATTTCCGGTTGCGTCTTTCCGGTCTTCCGGGGTGTGTCCGTGACCACGCCCAGTTGCGCGTCCCCGGGAATTTGCTTTTGAAGCGGGTGCTTGTCTGCACCCAGGATTGTCGTGTCATTGTATTGAGAGTGAAGCTCGTGGCGAAGAGCGTCATAGACATCTCATCTGCAGCCGAACTGGTAAGCTAGCATTTTCACAGTGCGCCACATCTCCTCCATATACATATATAATTAAAATAACAGCCAAATTACGTTCAAATGATAACACCAAGCGAATTCTCATACGCTGGTATAACTAACTTGCTCAGACGTTTCTCTGTAGGTCATTTTGTTCGAACTAAATTCACTAATTGTCAGATTTATTTGTTCTTGTCTGGCGTTTCTGAGGTGCACGCCACTCCCTGTCCGGCCTTATTGAAATCGATAACTTTCAAACTCCTCGATCTATAAAGGAACATTTGAAAGCAACACTTGGTTAGATAGTTTTAAGTAAATGTGAGGCAAATTTAGCCCTACTTCGATATTACGTTAACATAGTTTACTGCTGTATTTACTGCTACTGTTCATCAATTCTCTAACAATTAAATTAAGATGAAGTGTCTTTATTTTCCAGTTTTGCATAAGCCCGTGTTTCGTTAGTCCGTTTGTCTTTGTTGCTCCACAGGGTTGAGTTTTGAGAGCTTCCCCTTTCTGTCGCATTACACGATGTGTTTTCAGACATCCGTTCAATCCCACGTTTGTTAATGATATTGCACAGACATTTGAAATATTCTACCACACAATTCACGTCGCCATACGGTCATGTAATCACTACGATATTCAATTTGGTTAACGTCTCTTTGTATTTGCTGACAGTTTTTTGGCGCAGTTACTCAAGCTTCGCTCGACACGAATTCAGTAGTGCAGTGTATTCGATTGCCTACATATCTAGCTTTTACAGCGCCACTGTTCCCTCATGCTTGGTAATATTTTAACCACAGTCCTCATAAAGCGTTCAGTTTTCCCTCTAGATGGGACGTGATATGATTCAACTACTGAGAGATGTATCAGCCTTTATGGTCATACAGGGTTTTATTACATGCTCTAGACAGCTATTCGTTTCACTTAAGTTACAGCGACTGTTTACATATTTTGAATGTTACTCATAAAAGTATATATTTAATACAAGTTATGATCAGACCACTTTGGAGCCCTAAGTCTAAACTGATTCATCTGACTTCTTTTGTGTTGGGATTATATACAGATCGTTTTTGCACAGTTTCTTAGCTAAATTAATACACACGTTTCAGCTATAACATGAAAACCACCCACTGGGAAAGTCAGAATAACATTGATGATCTTGCTATAATGAATCTGTCAGTTGGCGGGATATACAAGGCATAATGTGAACATTTTGAAGTTGATATATTGGATATAGGAAAAATGGACGTGTCTAAGGTTTGGATTGACTTTGACTTCAGCTGAACTTTTATGGCTATTTAGCTGTTTTTTTCTCAAACTGCACATATTGTTGGTCTGTAGTTGTTAGAACCTGCCCAAGTTGTTATAGGAATGACAACTGGTGAACTGATTACAAGGTTTTTGGATGCCCAAGGCTCATGGATGTGCATGGTGATCAAAGGCTAACCCGTGTTGTCTGATCCCACAGAAAGACCACTGTAGAACAAACTCCTGAAAAAGTTTACCAGTTCTCATAGGAATGGCTCGGAACACAACATAGGGCTGTTTTGGTGACACAAAGAGGACTAAAAATTTAATGCAGGTGGTTTTAATGTTATGGCTGAAGCAACTTCACTAAGATTCAGCAGGCAATTGTGGCTGAAGCCTGTATGTATTCAGTGATTTAAAAAATTCCATCATTATTGTTCTAAAATAAATGGCATATGTTTTCTCTTGTCTAGTTTAAAGTATATGGTGTTGATATCCAGACCGTAAGTCAGACATGGACGTGGATACTGAAAAGAGCAGTGAAGTTCTAGATGCATCAGAGAATCCACAACCAGAGGAGACTGTAATGGAAAAAGAAGCTGTGTCAAAATTAGAGACACCAGAGGAATCCACAGAGCCTGGGAAGCCACCAGCTGTTGACGAGGAGACGGAGGAGGTTGCAGGGAACGGTCATGATACTGAAGTGTTAAAAGTGAACAAAACTGAGGAGGTGATTATAGCAGAAACTGTTACACTGTCTGAGGAAAAAGAAATGGAGACGGAGGAAATCTTGCCCATTGAGCAATCTGAAATGGCGTCAACGCCTGATGTGGTGGCACCACCAGAACCCAATGAGTCATTTGGAAATGTCCTTGAGCCAGGTGTAGCTTTAGACAAAGAACCGGAAAGCATTCAAGAGAATGAACTAGAAGTGTTGACTGCAGAAGCACCTTCATTAGAGAGTGCCCCTGAACCAAAGCCAGACCAGTTAGCAGAATCGGTTCCAGAGGTTAAGCTGCAAGAGCAAACATTGCCTGATCCAGTTTTGCTGCAGCTGCCAGTGTATAATCCACTGCCCAACCAAGTAGAGCAGGAGTCAGAGCAGATGGCAGCTGAGACAGAAATGCAGAATACAATGGATACTAGGGCTGAAGAAGTTGCCAAAGAGGAGGTGAAAGAAAAAGTTTCAGCTGAGCCAACAAAGGAGGGAGAAGAAAAATCGGCTACAGAAAACCTGATAGAAGCTGTGTTGCTTTCCCCAGAAAAGCCAACAGAGGCTGAGAAACTAAAGGAAGAGATGGCTGAAGCTGAGAATGTGCAACCTACAGAGGACAAAAAAGAAGTAGCACCTGAAAGTTTATCCGATACTGCGAAGGGAGCCGAAGCAACACCAGAGAGTGATGGTGTTAGTTCTGAGAAGAATGAAGAAGAGACAGTCCCTGCACCTGGATCCCTGTGCTTTGCCTTCCTGGAAAAAGAGCAGACCAAAGACGCTCTACAAACATCTCGCACCCTTATTATCCTCCGAGGCCTTCCAGGAAGTGGTAAAAGCTTCTTGGCACGTGCCATAGCTAATGCCTACAAAGACCACTGCTCTGTGATCTCTGCTGATGACCATGATGTGAAGCCAGAGAGTCCAGAATCATCCGTGGATGGATACAAGGCACTGGATGAGGCTGTGGTTGCCTGCTGCAGTGCAGGAACCACTTCCTCTCTACTGGTGGTGGTGGACGACACCAACCACTCCCAGGATCGACTTGCACGCCTCTGGGATATTGCAGAGCAACACCGTCTTGTCGCTGTCTTTCTGGAGCCACGTACTGAATGGAGCAGGGATGTCGCGCAGCTGACAAAGAAGACCAGGCGTGGACTAGATGAGGCCCAAATGGAAGCCATGAGAGGTCAACTTGAGGAAACGTGCCTGCCTCTCTACTTTGGGTGGTTTCTTGTCTCCTCTTTCCAGGACAAGGTGAAGTGCACATCAATGGAGTTCCTGAAAACACTGGACACCCTGGAGGCTTTCAAGAAATATTCTGTTGACTGTGAGTGTATTTCAAGTTGTTCGATTTATATTTTAGGTGAAAGAGCCACCCAATATGAGTCGTTCAACAGATCAAAAACCTTTCTGATCTCTGAACAAGTTTTAACTGATTTTGTTTGCAGTCACCGGGAAAACTGAAAAGGAGGTGGATCTGGAGCAATACTTTAAAGCCAAAGGGACCCTTCACTGCACTACAAAATTCTGCGACTATGGAAAGGTAGAAGGTGCCAAAGAGTATGCCAATAATTCAGTAAGTGACCAATTTAAATGTTTACATATATCTGTGGATGTCTTAATTTATTCATCAGTCTCGTAAAAAGTTTTTCCCGTTTTTTCCGCAGGCTGTCAAAGATTTTTATGGCTCGGTATTTGAGCTGTCACTAAGTGCTCTCTTTGTTACTCCTTGCACGGTTGGTGCCAGAGTGTCCCTCACTGAGGAGCAGCTGTTGGTGTGGCCAACCGATGAGGAACAGCTCCCTGACTCCTTGCCTCGGGGAAGCCGTGCCCATGTCACTCTGGGATTTGCAGATGGTGTAGAACCAGTTCAAACGGGTCTAGATCTGCTTGAAATCCTGGCGCTGCAGCAGGAAGGCAGGGGGGAGCTCGTTGAGGAGATGGAGCTCGGCTCGCTCTCATATTATGGTGAAGGGAGGTGGATGCTCGGTCTCAGAGAGCCCATCTGTGTCCTAGCCTTGTTCTCCAGCTTCTACGGGCCCAAGGAGCCCGAGCCGTCAAAACAAGAACCCATGAAGAAAAAGAAGCAAAAGTGCACCATACTGTAACATGAAGATGTTGGCCGGGGATGGCTTTTGAATTAATTTAGTCTTAACTCTGTTAAAGGTTTGTGCGTTTGTGCAGCATTTAGGGTTTTACACATAGCCACCCTAAATCCACAATCTGTGTGCCTTTTTACAGTTGATTTGCACCACAACACAAGATGCCTTTAAATCCAGTTAGGCTTGCTACGGTTGAGTATCTTGTGTCACCCATCAGTGCCAGAGTTGTAACGCCAGACTGTTTGCTGAGGTGTTAGTTTTAGACTGATGTAGACTAGGCTCCTGCCACATCTTTAGTTATCCAAGACTTCAATACTCTCAATATCCAGATATACAGACATAGGTACTTTCATTGCATGCGTCCAGTTTAACAGTTCATGTATTAGAATGAATGTCATTTATAGAGGTCCTTCCTTGTAAAATCTTTGCACTGTGCATAATTTGAAAGGGATTATAATGCTTGTGAATTTGATATTTGTTTCTGCAGCTTGCACTTAGTAATTATTAAATGCTGTGAATCCAAGTACATGTTTTGCAATCATTTCTACTCCAGTCGATTAATTTTTATTATCTTCAAACAGCACCAAATGTATTGCATTTCAATTTGTATCTGAAATTTTTGAAGGGCAAGCTCTCCTTTGTGTAGCTCTTATGAATCACTATTTTTGCACTTGTTTTGTACACTCAATAAAAAAAAAATGCTTTGCTCCATTAATTGCAATTTTGTGTCTGCTCTTTGCACTTTGAGTAGCTTTCAGGGTAATCACATCTGCACATGGTCATTTTCGCACAGAGTGCTTGTAATTGTTGGTGTAAACCTGCAGAGGTCAGTCATCAGTTTTGCGGTGCTTGAAAAAAATATATAAATACAGTATCATTGAATTCAGCTGGTTAATTTTCGGGACTCTGCAAATTCAAGCTTTTCATATATCACACCAAGGCTGTAAGGATTCCAGAATGTGTTCTTAAGCAAATATTCCTCATCCCTTTTGGGATACATTTGATCCTTTTGACAACCTTACATTGTTGCACAGACCGAATTGAGCAACTTGTCTGATCTCCCTTCTGTCTGCCCTTGGCTTTGAATTTTTGTTGAAATCTTGATCATACATTGCAAAGCTGCCAAAAAGTGAAGATTTAACCTTTGATGCTCTAAAAGTTCATTTAATTCTGCACTGGTTGTCCGGATCGCAGTTACTTTAAACACGTAACTATTCAAAATAATAATTTCAGAAGCTTGTTACAAACTAACTTGTTATAAGTAGTCATTGTTCGCCATGTCCTTCAAAATAAAAGCTCGTTTAGTTAAATATGAGGAAAAGTATCACGATTTAATGTCCTAAATTTCTGCGAAGTCGGATGATCGGTGGTTACCTCAATTTAATGGCCGTGTGTGACATGAACTGCTTTTCTCATTGGATGCCTTTAACATAAAGAACGATGTCACCCAATCACAATAAGCGTACAGCAATTGTCTTTTTCTCGCAAGGTGGTGTGTGTATGAGCTCAGTGAAGAAACCAGTGAGGCGTTTAAGTTCTTCCCGGAATCTTGAGCTCTAATTGTGTCATTTGATCTTGCCGTCTATTTGAGGAAAATTAAGAATCTGAAAAAAAATTCAAAAGATTAGCATTGAGTGAAACAGTTTGATCTTGAAATGTTGTACTGTTAACGTACTAATTTAGACTCAAAAGTCATTAATTTTATATTTATACTTAGGGTTAGGGTTTCTGTATTTACTCAATACAGAAAATGGCCTGATACATTTTTTCTAATAATTTCTAATATAACATATTCATAAAAAATTATAACACTTAATATTTTAACACTTCGAATTCTCTAAATGAAATCATAGCTGTGACTGAAAATATGTAATAAATCCAATTTTCCCTGAAGGCAGCAATAGAGCAAGGTGTGGAATGAACAAATCAGAGGCGAGGAAACATCAGACTAGCCTATCGGCTGATGAGCGACGTAGACAAAACTGATAGGAAGCTCCACTCTGGCACTATAGTCTAGCTCTTTAGGCTCCTGCTGGTGGCAAGAGTGGAGCAGCACTGCAAAGGGAATTCAGCCGTCCAACAACAAGGCAAATATCACAAACAAGGTAAATTACTATCATAAATGTTTTATTTTTAAAACTATCTGCTCTAATTCCAAATATAACTGTTTAATCGTCAAACACATGGCCATCTGAGCTGCTCTGTTCAACACACACTTTTACACTTTACCTCCTATCATACCAAGTTTTAATTTACACTTAACACAGTTTAATTGGGATAACTTATGAAGATTGATTAACGTTTGACCGGTTTGTAATTGAACGAGACCTTTCTATTTCAAAGTGGGTTTCATTTTGTTGAATAAATGTCTAAGTACAAAACGTACATTTAAGGTGAATATGATCCGCAAATGCCATACTTTATAATATTTATTTTTAACCCTTTTTCTGTCTGTTTGATTTAGTCTGCGTATGCCGACTGAAGTATGTACCTGATTGTGTATCCCCCTTTCCTTCCAGCCATCCATCATCCCTGTGTCTGAATGCAATTGTGCGTCATGTGAACCGGTGCTGATATGTACCACCTATGTCAGGTCAATTGCAAAGAGGACATGGATGAGATTTGGATAACTAATATTTCTTTGTTTGTGGTGACTCAGAGACAACAAGGATCAATAGTGAGAAAGGTCCAATATAGTCCCAATAATCCATTTAAGAAATGTCTGCGAGGACTCCAGTGAAGAGTCCTGTTGAATCAACATCAGGGCTTTTAGCTTAATGAACCACATAGAACAGGCGCGCCATCCCACCAAGGCTAGTCTACACACAGTGGATGATAAGCTTTGGCCTTGAGACATGGTAACTGGTGAAAGCCCTGGTTTAGTATCCTTATTAATAACAACAGTATAACCACTGGCAGGTGAAGTCAGAAAAACATCCCAATTGTCCTTGGGTGGTAGAGCAGCACTTGAACATTTTCTTACAGCCCTTGTTGTCAGATCCCAGATGTACTTTGGCACAATTTGCTGAAAAATTTCAAGCCGTATCTTATTGATAGGTGTCAGAACACACAGTTGATTGGAGAGCTGTTTTGTTCTGCTCAAATTAAACAAGTGGTTTTAGTGTTAGGGCTGATTGGTATACATTTAATTTCAGGCGTGAACAATCATACTATTTGATTAGCTTTAAGTTATTTGTTGTTTCTTCCTCCGGTTCAGATTTAGGATGGTCCATCAAGTGCATCCTGTTTGCCAAACAAACATGGTTCTGTTTGTTTTTATCTGATGTCAAATTCACAGCAGATCTCATTTGTTTGTAAGGAAATGCCTGCTGTGACTGCTACTATGCATTTCTCAAAAAAGACTAAATGCGTAAGCGGTATGTTGGATAGGAATATTATGTTTTGTATGAATCTTGTAGTACAGTGGTTCTCAAACTATGGTACTATGGTACCACTGGAGGTACGCAGACTCCCTCATGACCTTGAATTAAAATAAATAGGCTTTAAAATAAGTTAAGCATTTCCTTTAGTCTTTTTGTTCGGACATCCATCAGCCTGCTACGTGGTCGGGTTCTGGCGCGTGCGTCAAGCCGTTAGAAGATAAACTTTGAGGACTAGAAGACACTAAGCGGAGGAAGCAGAAATTAAGGATGGTTTAATTAAAATGCAATCATGGCTTCAAACGGGAACTTTTAGCAAGAGAAGTGTGGATCCGAAGGAGAATATTATTGGCAGTGTTGTAGAAACTGTAGTGGAAGACAGTTAACACAGCACCATCCCTGAATCAACAGCATCATTCGGTAGAAAAAACAGCAAAAAGCAGTAGGGTGATTTGACTCTGGTTACATCAAATTTGAAATGTGCGTTTACAGGGACTTACAGTTGTTATTGTTCTTGTTCTCCCCTGCTCTGTGTGCGTACTGTGTGTGTGGGAGAGACTGCCCCTCCTATTATAATTATGTGAAATAGTTTAAGTGCCATTTCTAGTGCAACTCCTTTGCACTTTGTGTGGTTGAGGCTGAATAGTCAAAAATAAATAATATTCTCTTTGGGAATATATATTCCTCCTGTTTGAATTACGTTTAGCTGATAGGGGGTTACCTGCTTCTACTGATGCATTTTTACATGGGTCATATTGATGGTACTTGGAGAGCCAGATATATTCTGAAGTAGTACACGGTTTAAACATTTTGAGTACCACTCTTATAGTAGAGTAAAATACAAACATTTGAGGTCAAAAAGCTTCAAGATCCAAAGGTTATTTTTGCTGATCAGACTAGATGCAGCAAGGATGGGTTCAGTGAAGAAGCAATCTCACTGGCTACACCTTACTAATGCTGTTGTGATGTAATTAAATTTAAATTATAAACAATTTCCCCCTTTATCCTTACATTGGTCTAGTCATCCAGTCAAAAATATTCAATGTTTGAATAAAATAGCTTCTTAGAGAAAGAAAAAGAAGACTAATGCTAAGGAAATAGCAAAGATCTATGGTGTTGGATCTTTGGTGAGCTATTTCAAGCTCTGTGCACCGGCCTTGCTGGATATGACCTCACTGAGCAAAGCTTAAATCTAATGTAAAAGTCTCAACTCTTTTATTTTATGTATAGTTTGAAGATGTTCATGCAAATTATTGTGTGTATAAGCTAGAGGCATTCATAGTCTATGACCCCTAGTTTATTATGGGAAGATGTTAGGCATTTAATTCTTTCCTCATAGAAGCGTCATATAAACATCAAAATACTCATCTCATTTAAGTTATTCAGCTGATTCGTTTTCTGATTTCTATCTTTCAAAAATATTTTGCATTTTTACAAAGTTGTGTGTAAACGAGTGGACCCAGTCCTCAGAAATCCTATATATTTTTTTAGGTTTTCAACTCCTCACTGCTTATTCACCATTTCAGCCAGAAAATCTGTTCAAACTTTAAAACTCATGCCAAATATTGGATGGAAAATATTCCAGAGATCTTGACAAAATGTTGATATTCCCACAGTTGTGACAAAAATCTATAAATTTGAAACTGAAATAAGTGTGCCGGATCTATTATTATTACTCTTTATGAATATACACATGTTTCTTGTGGACAAAAGCAAATGGTTCCAATTTTCTAACTGACTAATTCTCAAATTCTAAGTTAATATACACATATAATATATGGATAAACTTGTTTGGTACCTTTCAGGGATACTCACATTGATGTTATTTCAATGATACTCAGGGTTTTGTAAGGAGCCCGTCTTGTGTAGAGGCACACAGGTCGTGAGCATTTTTCTCACTCTCTGAGGCAGGCGACACTAGGATGGTACCGTCAGCACGGCAACCTTTACCTGCTATTGAAACATAGCTGATAGAGATTGAGCTAATTAGTGTGATCAGAGTAAGAGCGATTCAAAGACCCCAGTGAATTGGCACCAAAGGTGTTTGGAAACCTCGCCTGGAAAAGCGAGTCCGGGGCACAGGTGACGGAGGGCACCTGGGCGTGCCGACCCCTGGCAATGCCTACTGGTTTCCGGTCCGTGGAATGTCACCTCTGGAAAGAAGCAGAGCTTTTGCGAGAGATTGGAGCGATACCAGCTAAACTTAGTTGGGCCTTCCTCTACCCACAGCATTGGTTCCAGAGCTAAAATCCTGGAGACGGGCTGGACTCTCTCCTTTTCTGGAGTCCCCCAAGGTGAATCCATCCAGCAATTTGCTTCAGTGTCAGCTTTTTAACAAATATAAATATTCCCAATGTTACAATATAATATTAATATTTTATCAAAATTAAGAGGCAGCATCAGAGACGTTCTGAATATGGACGAGTCTTTTCGTCCATATTCAGCAGGCACACCGATGAGTTCTTTATTTTTCTAGCTGAATTTCTTACCTCATTTACAGTCCATGCACCAAAGATACAGACTTTGGTGCAATGTTGGATATACCGTCATTAATTTCAAAATCTGTGAGTGCAAAAGGATAGAAGGCTGGACACTGCAGCCTAAAACCAAAAGCCTTTAGTTTTCATTCGATCTAACAATGACCTGGTTGTGACACCAGATCTTTACAGCTCTGACAGCAGAGAGGACATCACACAGGACGGTTTTGCTTGATTACATTTGGTTAATAAGAACTGAGAAGATTATGTTGCTATTGTAATTCTCTGTCAGTGATTTATACCTTGTTTTTTTCTTTATCGCAAAACACCTCTAGATCTGCTGTATACTCACCAATCTCATTACTCATCTGTGTTTCCTCTGCCGCACTAGCCTAAGCAGTCATGTCGGCCAAAGCCATCTCCGAGCAGACAGGAAAGGAGTTCCTCTACAAGTACATCTGCACATCGGCAGCTGTCCAGAACAGATTTCGCTATGCCAACGTGACTGCTGAGACAGACTTTGACAGACTGGCTCAAGAGCATCCGTGGCTTCTCACAGAGGTAAGACAGAGGAGCAGTTCTATGTGGATGAAGTTAGATTTGCTTGACCCCAGAGAACATTGTTTATATGATAAATGCATTGCTAATACGTGCCTGAAGCACATACTCCCTTATTCTTGTGGAGGATCATTTCCACTTTATGGAGGCAATTACTTATGCTGGCAGCAGAGCGGCCTCCTGGTGCTTGTTAGCGGACGCCACAGACAGCAGAGAGATCCAGCAGGTCTCTAGCATTCGTAGTGGAAATGAGGTATGAATGCAAAAAGGAAATGCAAAAAAAAAAACACATTTCCTTTTAAGTTTTAAGCAGTAGCCAGGGGGTTAGAATTCCTCTAAGGGATGGCGTCTTGGCCAAATATAGCTCTCTAGGTTTTACTCAACACATTTTCCTGCTTTTTATCAGTCCTCACTGTTGTTAACGGTAGCAGCATGTAGACGGGATGTAATCATTGAATTACTCTGTGACTCATGCAGGATAAAATAATACCCCCGCCCATTATTTTCCTCACGGCAGAAGGGTTTTTATCTGGATGGTACGAGGTGAATGTAGAGGGCAGATATACCGAGATATGGGCTGCAGTAAAATTGATTAAGAAATTGCATTAACTTTCACCCTCCGCCCTCCTCTACTTTGCTCACTGGCGATCACCCAGATACTAATGGGTCCGCTGTCATAAGTCATTCTCTTTTTCTGACTGGCAAATGAGAGGGAGCAGCCTCAGTCGATGGGGGATGGATGTGATTTTGCTTTTTTTTAAAGATGGGATGGCGCATGAGAGATTCCTTTTGAATAATACTTGCATAAGTCTCAGGAGATTTATAGTAGCTGATGCTTTTGCATCTAAAATGGACTTATCAGGCTTAAAAGTCTCGTGAAAATCCAACAAAACATTAAAATGCTTAAAACCCTCTTAGAATGTTTAAAGTAGTTCCTGTTAAATTCACAGAAATCAAAATATAGTCCAAAAATATGAAAAAAAATCCTTATCCTGCCAATTTATTATGATATAATCCAAGATGTAATGCTTTTTTCCTAGCTTCATGCCCAACCCTTCCCCTGAGTTTAATCAAAATCCATCTGTTAGTTTATGTGCCATAGACAGAACAGGTGACAAAAACTAAATGATAAAGCAAAAGATAAACTATTCCTGGATCTGTTCTTTTATCCGAAGCCAATTTAAAATGTAATGGGTTCTTTGCTGTCACATGTTCAACCCTCCCACCAGGTTTCATAAAAATCTGACTGTTTTTTAGCATGATTAAGTAAAAAATACAGTCAGAATCCGGTAAAATCATAACCTGTCTGGAAGTGGTAAATATCTGCTGTTTCATTTGGCTATCGTTCAAATTTAATGCACCATTTTAATTTCTCAAACACAATTATGAAACGCATTCTTTACTCAGATTCCTGTTTTGTAATTGGCTTTGAACAGTTAAATGGAAATCATGGCTGCTGACTTGAGGTCTAAAATTATGACACTTCACTCTGTCAGGCATTTGCTTGATTAATCACTGTATAAGACGCTCCAAAAATGATCAAAAATACTAGAATCATATAAAAGCAAATTTCCAAGTCTAAAACCTAAGAATAATCATGATAATTGTGCAAGTTTTTCATTTTATTAAACTATTTGAGAAGGTGATTAATAGATTGAATATGAATTACGTAATACAGAATTATTATAAATAATTTTATAACGTATCTTATTTTTCCGCTGTAGATTAATCTACTCCAAAGCATTGAAGGGCATCTGTAAAATCTAATTAATAAAATATAATGTTTTAGTTTGAACTGATAACTTGATAATGTTTTGATTGATAATGATATCCAGTTCGTCTCTTTAACCAGAAAAATGTTAGTATGGTCATCATGAAACGTTAACAGAACATAGTGATGCCTAGCCTTTATATTACTTACATTTTACTTTGATTATTTCTCTGGCATTTCAAGTAAACAATTGCATAATGAACAATATTTTATATAAAATTCACTGTATGCTTTGAAAATATCAGCTTGAAATTTTCCCATTGAGATTATGTGGAGTCAGCTTTAATAGACTTTGTTTATATATCTATTCCAGAGGCTGGTGGTGAAGCCAGACCAACTGATCAAGAGGCGAGGCAAGCTGGGCCTGGTCGGCGTCAACCTGGACCTGAACAGCATCAGAGATTGGCTGAAGTCCCGCCTCATGAAAGAGACAACAGTACGTCACACACCCTCTCCCTCTCTGAGGTTTCTGAGCTAATTAACTCAACCCCTCTTTTTTAGAGTGTGCGCTTTGCTGAACACTCCTTCAATCAATATTATCCTAGTGCTCAGTCAGATCCTCCTCCTTCCTCCTCCTGCCCTGTTTAGCAGTGCAGCATTTGGTTTGTGTGTATCTGGGTTTTTTCCTGTTAAATTTTTAAAACTAAACAGTGGCCCAGAATGCTGCATGGATCAGTGTCTTTCCACTGGAAATAAATCATTGCAGTTAGCTGAATCGTGTGCTGCTTGTGAATAAACAGTCAGTCAATCTTTTCCAGTCAGTAAAAAAGAGCATCATTATACCTCCGAGACGCTGCGATGCCACGTAAGCCAGGATGGCTCATAAAGCATTTCAGAACATTTTCGGTGTGTGTCGCTGCGGTGAGATCGTATGGATGTGTCATTTCACATGGGAGATCACACTGCGTGCTGCTACCAGCGGTACAAAACGAGAATGAATGAGGCTAGAACTGTTATAAGAAAAGACACAGCAGTGTTTCTGCTTGTATCTCATCTTTATTTCCCTCTAAAGGGTCATTGATGCAAGTAAATATAATATATTAAAATTAAATAAGATATCTTGTGGAAAAGTATTAGCTATGGTCCCTTTAAAGTGCTTCACGTCATTTGTTGGGTCAGTTTTTGTTGTAATTATCATGCTAACACTAAACTAATGCTGCGTCTCAAATGAACTTACTTCCATTAGTATACTTATATGTAGTATACTACACTACTCAAAAGAATTAAAGGACCCTTTACATTACAGATCCAAAATCGATGCGCAAAATATTCATTCGTTGAGGATAAAATGAGGTAAGATCAATCAATGGAAAGCAAAACCATTAACCCGCAGAGGTTCTGGAATTCTAAATCACACCCAAAATCAAAGTTAAAAAATTAAATCACAGACTGACCTAAGGCTAGCTGTTTTTTGTTTTGTTTACTGTTGCTTATTTTCTTAAATGTATATGGATTTGGTTTGATTTGATTCCGGAAGAACTGCTGTATTTTTCATTAAAACATTTTTATATTATTTATTTATACATTTTATTGACCTTTTGAGTCAGCAGTGATGTGATGCAACATGAATGGACTAAATTCCAGTTCAGCAAATACACTGTTGGAATAGCAACCTGTTTGTTTTAACAGTCTGTTATAAAAGCAGTCAAGTTTATTAAAAGACTTTTTGAGGAAGAAGAATGCATCTTTATTGTTTTTATTGTTAGTTTGCATGTGCCTTAAACAACATAAAGCTAAATTCAAAAGCTGATAGCAAAATAAGAGCCATTAAGTAATTGTGTATTTATTTTAATTTTTACTTAGCTTTTTTTAACCAGGAGAAAAAATTATCAGATTAATTGATTAATCGTCATTTATTGAAACTATTAATTGACTATCAAAATAGTCGTAAATTGCACCCCTACAGTAAACCATCTTGCATTTATCTGCGAACCCTTGTGGGTTTTTCAGTTTTTTATCCTCAATATATATCAGCCTTCTTTTTCTTTGTACTGGACAAAAGTGAAACTCCCTCTGGACCTTTAATTGTTCTGTCCAGTGCTCTCCAGCTGGCTGCTCTCAGCCGGTACCTGGTTAAGTTTTGCCTGTTGGCCTTTAACAGAGGGATGATGACTCACCAAATGAGCTCTTTTTTTTTTCCTGAAACGTCAGTTCAATGGTACAGAGTCATTGTCCTGTCTTTTATCATTTTTTTGTTAATGATTTGACAATTTAATTATCATTTGTCCAACTATGCCAGGAAGTTTATATCTGGCATCATGGACGATGTCTATATGGAAACACACACAATATGGAGACCATCAAGATTCTTTTTAACCCTTGACAACTCAGACCCATTTATGATGTTTTGCTCATTACTGTTTATTTAGTATGTAAATATTTAACACAACAGTTTTCTTGATGCGCCCTCAGGTTGGAAAAGCCAAGGGTGTTCTGAAGAACTTCCTCATTGAGCCATTTGTTCCTCATAAGCAGGTAAAGCTTTCATTACATCTATAACAAAATGTTTTAAGAGGGATGGTAATAGATGCCTGGTAAAGACATGTTTTCTTATTTTTAATTGGCCATCGTTCAGGAGGATGAGTTCTACGTTTGCATCTACGCCACCCGGAAAGGCGACTATGTTCTCTTCCACCATGAGGGAGGGGTGGATGTGGGAGATGTGGATGCCAAGGCGAAGAAGCTGCTGATTGGTGTGGATGAAAAAATCACGGAAGACTCTGTAAAGAAAGAACTGTTGAACCATGCCCCCAATGACAAGAAAGCGTGAGTGAAACGGAAAACGTTGTTATGATGGATAAGTTAGACTATGTCGGATCAGGAGGGTTATGAAAATTAGAGAGAAGTTGGAGAATTTGGAAATGAATGCATCCAGGGTGCATCCCCTTGGCGGTCTTCTGGGCTTGTCTGTTGGTACGAGGACCCAGAATCTATTGGGATGGTTACCAATGGCATCTAACCTAGGAACTGGGATTCCCCAAGTGGCGCCGAGATGCATTGATCTGTAGAGATAAAGTGCTGAAGTAACCAAGTGGTGCCTTTTTGTTTTTTGAATTTTATGTTTTCATTTTCTCCACATCCAGTAGGTTGAACATTCTGTTGGTTAATTCCTTCTCCAGAAGCAGATCTCAAATACTATTCATTATTTTTTCCTAAAACTCTCCAGCGATAAACAAGTGCTGATGTTGTATCATCATTTGTGTAGTTTGTTTTCATGGGTACAGTTTGAATATAGGCTCATTCTGTGAGGAGGATTTTATAATAATAATAATACTAAATTGACTTATATAGCGCCTTTCTATGAACTCCAAGATGCTTAACAAAGAGGGTAGTCAAAACATTCTTATAAATAAACATTAAAACGAGGGATGTGTAGAGGATATATTGAGATCGTGAGCTTTTAATTTTTAGGGCTCATTTATCAAATTTTATCAAATCTTCATCTGCTAAACAATTTGCCCTCACAAGACAAACACTCAGACAATCTACAGGGATGGGTCAAATGCAGAGACTTAATTACACAATGTTGAACTGTATGTCCCGTAGAAAAGCGTGATAATAAAGACTATACATTAAAAATAAGAACTAACGTGTTCATGAAAGCACTTTAGTATTATTAATCCATTAATAATACTAAATGCATTTAGTATTATTAAATAGTTATTTGTAGGTAACTACAGTCCAACTAAGCAAAAAAATAAATGCTAATTCATTAACATAATTTTATTGGTAGCCATCAGTAAAAACTGAAGAGCCACATAAAAGCAGTAAGAGGAGACAGTGTTGTGTTGGCAGTAAATGTGGGGGCAGCAGCAGGAGGAGCTGGGTGGAGCCTTTCCATTAGATAAATGACAGTCTCTCTCTGCTGCTACGCCTTTCTTCGATCGGCTACAGCCCCAGCCTCTTTTATTTCTTTTTTTTTTACGATCTTGCGCGTCCTTCCAGCCTTCTCATCCACCTATTCATCTCTGTAGTTGCAGATACTGCCCGAATCACTGTTTGCTTCGCTGACATTTTTTAAGCCACCCTAGAGATCACCTTGCTAGAAATTGCTGGCACCCTAACCCCTAACACCCCCCTTTTTACCTATTGGTCATACTGCACTTGGCCAGTTCTCCTGCTGTCCCATCGAAATTAGACATGGAACACTGAGTCACTGAGGGTTTCAATCACACTTTACCCCAAAGGCAAGTAGAAATTTTGACAACAGGCTGACATGGTAACAGAGGCTCTGAGCTGCCAACCAACTGACAGGCAGGAGAGGAGAGAAAAATCGTTGACCCCCCCTTCATCATCCCCCCCACATCACTGCTCTGTTTTGACATGTGAAGGAGGAGGTAAATTAGAATTTTCCATCTCTACAGCAAGGCTTTCCAGAGTTAATAAACAGGCGGGCTGCTTCTTGTCGTGCTAAGTCTAAATAATCTTATACAATCTCAATAAGATTGCCTGTAGTTTGTCATGCTTTTTTATGAGGAAATAATGGTTAAGCATATTGCATTGCCTTGCCTAGAATGGAATAATTAATTATTAGAAAACTTTAGAGGACATTCAGTTATTCACAGTAAAACACAGTATTTGGTCCTTCCCTGTGGAGCAGTGGGCAGCCACTGGGAAGCGTCCAGGGAGCATGATCAGCGTCCACATTAACACAAGTTACTGGTTCTAATGTAGCTGATATGTGTACAACAACAGTTTCTAAACAATATGGATGTTTTCTGTTGAACCAAAATGAATCAAACCAAGATAATATAACAATGAAATAAATAAAGCAAGACACGATGTACACCTATCAGCAAAAACTTTAGAACTGGTAACTGGTATTAATGTTGTGGCTGATGATATTAATTTAAACATGACTGCGTCAGTAAATGTGTCTTCTTCTTTGTATGGTGTATTTGTAATTTTTGCACACTAAATATGCATAAGAAGACAATTTAATTATTTATTGCAATTATTTGGATGGCATCAGCATTATTTCATCAAGGGAACTCTGGTTTGCAGATGCCTGATATACAATTAGGAATAAAGAATAATTATAGTTATATTCCAAATAACTATATTGTGTATATGGGCATCCTATGCAAAACAAATTATTTTTGTGAATACTCATGATCTTTAATTCAAATCGAATATTTAACTCACGTTGCATTTTTTAAAATGTCACATTATTAATATAGAACAAAAAAATATCTAAAACATGTGTGCCACAAGTATTGGCACTCTGCATTTAATATTTAGTGCAGCCTCCCTTTTGGCACAATAACAGCCTTTAGTCTCCTTCTGTAGTGTGTGACGAGGTTTGAGAACCCATGGAGAGGATATGAGACAGAAACGCTGTAATTCTGTCAGATTCTGTCAACGCTTGTGGACTCTCCCCTGTAGATGTAGATAGATGTTGTGTGGGGTTTAGGTCAGATGACTGGGATGGCCATGGCAAAACGTTTCTTCTATGATCCCTGAACCATTCTTGGTTGATCTTGAGATTTGCTGCAGATCATTGTCCTGCTGGGAGGTTCAAACCCGGCCCACTTAAAGTTTCCTACCCAAGTCTAGTTAGTTTTCATCCATTTAATGGCATTTCCCTGTGACCTTTTTTTATTGCTACCTCAAACCAATCCTTTAAAAACATTTTTTGCATCTCATTGTACTCTTGTATTTTTTAAAGGCAATTCTTCTTGAGGGATTGAAAATGAAGAAGTCCAGCATAAGATGTTGAAACAGAGTGTGCATTCTAGAGTTTCACATTGCAATGGCTCATGCATTTGTGTAATTACTCGACAATTTAATGTATTTCTTTTTGTAGTTAGTTATCTTCTAAAATTATGACTGCAACTAATGACTTTTCCAATTAATCTCTCATTAATCAGTTGTTTTGTCTACAAAATAGTGAAAAATATCTTCAATTTACTTGGACTTTTTATTTTTTTTATTGCACCAGCAGTCTGAAAGTAACTTACTAGAATATACTAATTTAAAAAAATGGTTTCCAGGGTGTGGCACTTTTGTGGCACTTTTGGCCGTAATGTTTTAAGATACACCTTGTATTGTAATGTAGTTCTTGTCGACAGTAACCTGTGATGCTGCAGCAGGGGACCAGAAGGTGAGCTAAATGTGTGTGTTGTAATCTTTCTACAGGGTCTTGGCCAGCTTCATTGTTGGTCTCTTCAACCTGTATCAGGATCTGTTCTTCACATACCTTGAGATCAATCCACTGGGTGGGTACAATGGTTGTTTGTTTCTCGTTACCTTGATATGTTATGTCTGATAGATCAATGATGATCATATCTACACATCAGTCCAACACAGATTCATAAATATGTGAGCAGATAATGAAACCTGAGAGGGGACCTCAAAGGGAAATTGGAAATGAGAAAATCTTTAATCCAAGTAGCGCAAGTTGCTTCTGCAACATTTTTAACGCTTAGGGAGGAAATCAATTAATAATTAATGCTTTGCTGTTTGATGAATGCAGCATGTGTTTATAAAGGAGAAATTGGGCACCAGTACATGCCCTGTGGCAGCTGTTCCTGTGGTGTGTATTCTGGCTCACTCTCCCTGCTTTGAAGTCATGTCCCCTCCTCTTCAACATTGCTCTCCTTCTGCCTCCTGCAGGGGCAGCAGGGAGGTTCTAGTCACCTGTGCTCAAACATAGTCCCACGATGACCTCTGCGATCAGTGAATCTCAGTGGGAGTTGGAGTTTAGATGTTGACACTGTTTTATACTAATTTTCTCAGTGGTGACCAAAGAAGGAGTGTACGTGCTGGACATGGCAGCTAAGATCGATGCTACGGCTGAGTACATCTGCAAGGCCAAGTGGGGTGATGTGGATTTTCCTCCACCCTTTGGCAGGGAGGCTTATCCTGAGGTGAGTGAGGACTGGTGAGACCAAGGCATCATCACCGTAGACCGTTTGCTCTTCAAAAGCTTACCAGAGGTGTTGAGATTGATTTAAAATGAACCATCTGGTGTCTGAGGTCCTGGCAGCATTCTCAAACCTTTATGTACCACATTAAATGATGCTTGATGAACTATTTCTTCACTTTAACAAACTGAACCCAAACACATAGTAGATCAAGCTTAAGGTAAGGGTTAGAAATCACATCTCAGATACCAGGGGGTTATTAGTGTTATCTATGATGTTTTTGTTCTATAAATACCTAAATTGAGGAAGATGAACTAGTAGCCTTTTCTGCTGCGTGATGTTAATGTGGAAGAATGGTACCAGCATGCAGTTGTTAATCAGATTTAATGACTCATTGCGGAGAAGGCTTGAGATATGTTCAAGTTGTGTGCGCAGAGACTCAATAATAATAATGATGTAATTTCATATAGCTATATGATGCAGGAGATCCTCTTTCCCCTCCAACAAGAAATATATTTTCCCTCATTTTTGTTTGGTGACAGTCATTTGGGTCTCTGAATTGATTGAAAATGGGTCTTGGGCTATAAAAGACCTAAAAAGGGGCGTATCCATTTTTTTCTTCTTTTTTTTAAAGAACGTAATGCATTCTTCCACATGAAAAACAAACATCAGGCACATTAACAGTGTTTCTGCTGGCTCTTAAAAAAACAAAAATTTACTAACCTGAATTTTACGCCTTAAATAGAATAAATTACGTTGAGGTATTTACGATTTTTTTTTATCTCAAACACGCATCCAAATGTATTATTTGTAGACACAGTTCTAAAAATTGTTAGTTTGAAATTTTTTGCAGAACGGAAATTAGTTAAGTCTTTTGTATCAGTTATAGGTGGTCTTTAAAACATATTAAAATGAGAGACTATCAGGCATTGATGGAAGTATGCATGCCAGTGAGTGCCATTCTACTGTAAGAAGATCAGATTCTTGTGTGGCAAGTGTCTCTGTTTTTAATTCACTAGACTTTTAGTATTATCAAAAACATTTACTGTATAGAGATGGTGTGAAGGGTAAATCCCAGAATGAAAGAGGTAAGTCATAAACATAATATATATGAACATAAATAAAATAGGCTGCAATAGTGTTTTTAGTGATGTATGTGCTGTCAGAGCTTGTTTTGAGACGGACTGAGTTCCACATAGGCTTTAATTGGGCTGCTGTGGGTCCTGAGTGGAGGGTAAGGACAGCAGTTGCCTTTGATTAGAAGCTTATTTTACACTCAGCCACCAGCTGTGGCCCCCAGCTGTCACACACAACCACTGACTCACAACCACTGACCCACATCCTCTACGCCTATTCATATGTATACAATATTTTATGATTAACAGCTTCTTAAATCAGAGAAGGACAGCTAATACATTCTCTTAATGTAGGAAGGTGCTTGTGCTAACCCTGTGCTGATTAGGTCAACAATCATATCCCCTCCCCCACCTCTGTAGCATTCATAGAGCCTTTCTCTCAACTCTTCATTTGGTTTGTGTAGGAGGCCTACATCGCTGACCTCGATGCCAAGAGTGGTGCCAGCCTAAAACTGACACTGCTCAACCCCCGAGGCAGGATCTGGACCATGGTGGCAGGAGGAGGTGCCTCTGTGGTGTACAGGTAACCAAGCATACAGCCAGAGTAGGAGCATTCTACGTATGACAAAGTCTGAATAAAGAAGAGGTCAGCCGATTCAGAATTTGTGGTGTAATCCAATAAGACTTTTTTTTTCTGTTGTCTCTTAACATTATCTTCACTACATTAATTACACTACACTAAGTTGGGTTGAGTTTAATGAGAGTCTGCCAGCAAAGTGACAGTGAGACTGATGGTACAATTCTGTCTGGCGGAATGAGAAAGTCTGTTGTTTGCAAAGCGTGACATGCAGCAACATCAGCCATGACTAATTATTCCCTCTCTGCATTGTTTACTTTTTGGATCAGTTGACAGTCGATGAATTCAGCACAAACAAATGAAAAGTGAAAGTACCATTATATCATCTTTTGTCTCGGCTCTCTTTTCTACCAGCTAATGCATCCCTCCAGCATAGTTGCTGTTACTTTTTCCCTCTGTGTGGGTGGTTAATGTAAATCTCTCCTAGTGACACGATCTGTGACCTCGGTGGCGTCGACGAGCTGGCCAATTACGGGGAGTATTCTGGTGCTCCGAGCGAACAGCAGACCTATGACTACGCTAAAACTATCCTGTCTCTGATGACCAGAGAGAAGCACCCTGATGGTGGGGAACCTGCTCTTAATGTGTTCTCTGTATATGTTTGTTTTTTCTTTCTCTGAATCTATCCTTCCATCATGATTTCCAGGAAAGGTTTTGATCATTGGGGGAAGCATTGCAAACTTCACAAATGTGGCAGCAACATTTAAGGTATAGTTTCACATTTTGTATGAAACTGGCTGCAGGCTGCAGCCTTGAGATAGCTTACTCTTCACTGAGCATGTCCTCCTCTCTCATAGGGGATCGTCCGAGCAATCAGAGATTATCAGGGGCCACTGAAGGAACATGAGGTCACCATTTTTGTCCGTCGGGGAGGCCCAAACTACCAGGAGGGTCTCAGAGTTATGGGTGAAGTTGGTATGTTGTAGACTCTTGTTTAAGTTCATACTTCAACCTCTTAAGGGTGTCACCTCATCCAGATAAGAGGACCAATGTCTCAATGTTTCCTCTCCTCAGGAAAGACCACTGGGATCCCCATCCATGTTTTTGGCACCGAAACTCACATGACTGCCATCGTTGGCATGGCACTGGGCCACCGGCCAATCCCAAACGAACCTCCTGTTGCTGCTCACACTGCCAACTTCCTCCTCAACTCCAGCGGCAGCTCATCGGTATGACACACTGGCTCCACAGGGACAAATAGGCTGTTGTGTTGTGACAGCTCGCTATTCAGTGAATTTATCATGGGCTTCTACATTGTTGTGGCAGAGTGAGCAGAAGACTTGCATGCCTCAGTTTCACTTATTACTGTCTTGTCCGTTTGGTGAACCAGATTATCTGAAGCCCAATGGCTCTTTTGTGTAAGAGCACTGCAGGTCATTGTGCACCACTCTCACTCAAGTAATTCGGGAACCACATGGCGACCTCCCCGAGGCATCCATTAAGAATGTGCAGTGCGTGGGCTTTCAGAACACACATGCATCTATTTGTCCGTCCACATCAAATGTATAGATGAATATAAATATGAAAGAGTCAAAGTTGTACAAATATGTAGCGCAGAAGTTAAAAAATGTTTAATTTGTCTTTAATTTCTAGACACCGGCTTCCAGCAGAACGGCCTCTTTCTCTGAAAAGAGAGCCTGTGTTGAGAGCTCACCCACCAAGAAGGCCAAAACCGGAGCACCCATAGGTGAGAACACACGCAGCATCAGGGACAGCTCAGCCTTTCACCCATTAGGCCATTGCATGGTTGAGGTTCGGTATTACAGCTCCCCCTTCAGACTGAAGGAAGAGCTTCAACTTTGGTCTACTAACATGATCAGAATCATAACAAAGCAAATCCAGAACATCTCAAAGATCAAAATGCCTCGATGGCTATATAGACCAAACTGGCGTACGTTCATTCTCAAAATGGTCATATTATTATCCATCGCTATGGATAATAAACATTTAAGATGTGGATTTAGGAATATGGTGGGTTCCATTTCATCTGGCTATCAGTTTGAGTTTCACTGGGTATAAGATGTTGAGTAACATTTTTCTTTCTTAACTGTCTTTCTTCAGTACATTTACCCATTGTAGGGAATCCTGAGAATTTCATGCCTATTAATTTTTCTCTACTCCTTTCATTTTCTGTTCTGTTCATGTACTCTCAATTTTTGGTTGGGTGGAATTAATGAACTTGATCATAGTTTTCTGCAGTTTCTATTCTGGTTACTTTGTTTACAGTTTTACATGCACATGAAATAAAAGAAGTAGAATACCTTCAGTGACATGGTATGTTATATTTGTTGTGCTGTGCTCTCGTTTCCTGTAGTCAAGGCAACCACCCTCTTCAGCAAAGACACAAAGTCCATCGTGTGGGGAATGCAGACACGGGCAGTTCAAGGCATGCTGGACTTTGACTATACCTGCTCCAGGGATGAGCCATCTGTTGCAGCTATGGTCTACCCGTTCACGTGTGTGCACTCTAACCTTCCTCTTTAGCTTTTTTTTACTTTGCCTTGCTGCCGTTGTAATTTTTCACAATGATACGTTTAATGTAATAAACTTCATTCACTCAGTGGGGACCACAAGCAGAAGTTCTACTGGGGCCACAAAGAGATCCTCATCCCTGTATATAAGAACATGAGTGATGCCATGAAGAAGCACTCAGATGTGGACGTGCTCATCAGCTTTGCATCTTTGCGATCAGCCTTTGACAGCACGATGGAGACCATGCAGTACCCGCAGGTAAACACACCCTCAGCCTGGACTATCGGTGAGGTTGAAGCTGGGAATGAGGTTAAGCTATTCTATCTAACTAATTTCAGATCCACACCATTGCTATCATTGCTGAGGGAATTCCTGAAGCCCACACCAGGAAGATCATCAAGACTGCAGATGAGAAGGGTGTCACAATAATTGGACCAGCAACTGTTAGTCTTTATTCACTTCACATTTGACTAATCACAATTTCCTTCTGGGTTGACACCTATGAGCAAATGCCTTGACTCGTGTTTTCTTTGTCCAGGTTGGAGGAATCAAGCCAGGCTGTTTCAAGATCGGAAACACTGGAGGAATGCTGGATAACATCCTCGCCTCCAAGCTCTATCGTCCAGGCAGTGTGGCCTACGTGTCCCGCTCAGGTGGCATGTCCAATGAACTCAACAACATCATCTCTCGCACCACTGACGGTGTTTTTGAGGGTGTGGCCATTGGCGGGGACAGGTAACCATTATTTGCAGTATGTAAGCATGCAAGTACAGGTTGGTGGGAAATTGTACACTCCTCTGCAGATATCCAGGCTCTGTGTTTACGGATCATGTCTTGCGCTACCAAGACACCCCTGGAGTGAAGATGATTGTTGTGCTGGGAGAGGTGAGAAATACATCTCTGTTGGTACTTATTCCTGTAATGCCTGCAGCTTTAAATGCTCAATATGTGTCTCAATTTGTATCTGCCTACCCTCGACAGATTGGAGGCACAGAGGAGTACAAAATCTGTGAGGCCATCAAACAGGGCAGGATCACAAAGCCAGTAGTGTGCTGGTGTATTGGCACCTGTGCCACCATGTTCTCCTCAGAGGTGAGAGTGCAGGTGTAGGGGCAGATGCATTTCAGATATGGTTTGGCCGCTTGGTAAGACATTTAAGGGGTTTTAATAACAGTCTTAGCACCGTTTCTGTTGCTTTTTATCCCTCTCAGGTTCAGTTTGGGCACGCAGGAGCTTGTGCCAACCAGGCATCTGAGACCGCAGTATCCAAGAACAAGGCTCTGAAGGAAGCTGGTGCCTTCGTCCCAAAGAGCTTTGACGAGCTGGGAGAAATCATAAAGTCAGCGTACATCTATTCTTCATATTCATTCTCCCAGTTATTCTTTCCAACATAAATTTTCCGTAGGAAAATGTTCGGATAAGTTTGTATGCTCCCACCATAGGGTGCATAAAGATTTACACTTGTCAGTTTGTCTGTAGGCAAACTGACAAGTGTTTTATTAAGACACAAAGTCTTAATAAATCTGTAATAAGATTATCTGAATATCAGTCCTTAAAAATTCTAAAATACAACAAAATATGTGAATCTAAATACATTTAGATGGGCTTTAAATATGAAATTTAAAGTGTTTCCCTTTTTTTCCTCTGGGGACCCACTTCTAAGTTACACACCATCACGACCCAATTCATTATTGGCCTTTAATGATGGATAGAAACAGGTCGTAACATGGATAAATTACAGTGAGGAGGATGAACCGTACATGAATTACTGTTCCTGACCATTTTCATGCATCAATTAATTATCATGATCAGCTAAAACAGCCATTTTGTATAGATATCTTTCACAAATCACAACTTGGTTTTATGCGCATATCTTTTAAAACATAATCTAAAAATTAAATCAAATATTTTAATTTAAGTGGATTGAACAACCTCATTGTTTCATTGTTTTATGTTAGACCGTGATCATTTTGGATACTTTATGAAAGAGACTAATTCTGTCAGCATCATGGCAGAAATTGTAAAATTGTAGTACTTATCCAACACGCCCTCTTGTGACTCAAAGCGGTACTGCAGTTATGAATCCGATAAAATTCAGCAAATTTATTTGGTAGCACAAATAGATTCTTCTGAGACTCCCCAGTGGGTCACAACTTAGTCTTGGGGTATAACTAATTTAATTGGTTCCATTGTGCTTCAAAATTATTTCATGTTAAACACACTTAGTTCTTTGTGTAATAAGTCCAAAATTGAAATTGTTGAAACCTGCAGAAAGCTTGTCTAGTTCTTCTTAATAAAGATAAATAACTAAGAAACAGTAGATGGAATTCAGTGTCACAGATGCTTAGGAGCATTTCAAAATCGATTTATTCATTTATTTATATTTTTGCATTATTTTGCTCTTTTATCCACGTTCCAACTTTTCATGTCAGCAATTTTTATGTCGGTTTTTCTGGCTGCAGGATTGCATCTGTGTCCTTGTACACAAATTACATTTTAATTTTTTCACTCTTCCATTCCTGAACTAATTTCTCAGTCGTTTGTCTTTTTCATCAGATCTGTTTATGATGACCTCGTTGCCAAAGGAGTTATCAAGCCAGCCGAAGAGATGCCTCCTCCCACTGTGCCAATGGATTACTCCTGGGCACGAGTAAGTACGCCTCTGACCAAGATCCGTACAAATCAAACTTTCTGCTCCCAGGTGATAGGAAAACCAAGCTGAAACAAATCAGGTTCTTTTTGAAAGAAGCGGATGGATTGTATCCACTACATTTAGCGAAATCTAATCTTTTTTTTGCTTTGCATTTATTTGCCCGACAGGAGCTCGGTCTGATCCGGAAACCTGCTTCCTTCATGACCAGCATCTGTGACGAGAGAGGTCAGGAGCTAATCTATGCAGGCATGCCCATCACCGAGGTCTTCAAGTCAGAAATAGGCCTTGGAGGGACTCTGGGGCTTCTTTGGTTCCAGAGGAGGTTAGTGCTTAACCCAGGAGTTGCGATAAACTTGTGAAACCTTTGAACCACATAATCATTATTTTTTCCTTCGATGTGTGCAGGCTGCCGCGGTACGCCTGCCAGTTCATTGAGATGTGCCTGATGGTGACTGCTGATCATGGTCCTGCTGTCTCTGGTGCCCACAACACCATTGTCTGTGCTCGAGCTGGCAAGGATCTCATCTCAAGCCTCACCTCCGGCCTTCTCACCATCGTAAGACACTTATACGTGTGATTTAAGCCATTGTTTTCAGTTGACCTATAAGAGACGGCCATTAGCATGCTTTCTTCCTTTTCCTCTACTCCTCAGGGTGATCGCTTCGGAGGCGCTCTGGATGCTGCAGCAAAGCAGTTCAGCAAAGCATTTGACAGCGGCATGCTACCCATGGAGTTTGTTAATAAAATGAAGAAAGAAGGCAAGTTGATCATGGGCATCGGACACAGAGTCAAGTCGGTGAGTGGCGTGGGTCTTTAGCGTGTGCGTAGCCATTGAGGGCTGCAGCAGAGGAGACCTTTAAAATAATCTGTGCTTCCCCAGATTAACAATCCAGATATGAGGGTTCAGATCTTGAAGGATTTTGTGAAGCAGCACTTCCCCTCCACCCAGCTATTGGACTATGCTCTAGATGTAGAGAAGATCACCACATCTAAAGTAAGATTCTTTCATTTAAGTTCATCCTGTCATTCATTGCCTTTGCTATTAAATTCTACTTGTAACTAACAAAATGTTTTTCCCTTGTGTTTTGATCATGTGATATTAGAAGCCCAACTTGATCCTGAATGTGGACGGCTTCATTGGTGTGGCCTTTGTGGACTTGCTGAGGACCTGTGGTGGTTTCACAAGGTGAGCCTTTCAATAATGACCACCTAAACAATGTTTGCACCTTTTTGAATTGGGGACATCTTTACTGTATTTAAGACACATATGAAAACAAATATGAATACTTTATTGTCCGCATTGTGGAAATCTGCCTTTGGTTTCAGCATCAAAGCATGATGCATAGAACAAAAACCCTTAAGACATCATAGCTTGTGCATACGTACAAAAATAGAATTTAATAAGATTACAGCAAAAACATAACATGCCGACACCAATGTCATGGCTCCACTCTGTGTCTTGGTTGACCGCACCATAAATTTGTATATTGCTTTGACAGCATTTGTAATAAAATTAGTTCTAATACTGTATAAATCTGTTTGCCCTCAGTATTGTATAGCACCTCTCTGAGGGTAAAAGTTCTGAGAGGTCATTGATTCTGTCAGCGTTGTTTATTCTGAGTTAGTCATAAATGTTACTGAGCTGCTTTCCTGGTTTCCCTAAGACTTTGGAGTCCATGTTCACTATCTTCTGCAGTTTATCCCTCCTCTCCAAGTTCAAATTGCCACACTAGGTTATTATATTAAAAGATTAGACGCTTTGTATCAGGCTCTTAAACGCAACCTCCAGAATTTTTGGGCTCACTTCAAAATTGTATAGCAGATGGGAATGTTTTGAACATTTCCTAGAAAAGGTGCTCAGTATTAGATCTCCATATATAGACAAAAATATTCAAAAGCATCCAACATATGAACTGATTGCTCATCAATCGTTATAGACGTAATTGAGAAACTGGTATTCCAGTGACATTCCGAAATTGAAACCATGCAGCAGCAGAAAGGAGGACAAGGCTGACAACTCAGACCACTGTGTATTTTTTATTTTGATATTATCTAAGATAGTTAGAATGCTAACCAGCTAGCCTCAACCCATTCTCTTCTTTGTATAATCCACCGTGTACGTTAGGAGCTGATAATCCTTTAGTTTAGGCCTCTGCTGTCCCCACCTGAATCTGCTTTTTCTCTTATCATCTCCAGAGAGAGATTCCTAATCAGTGTCACTGTAAATCACCTCTGTACTGTAGTCCCTGTAGTTAAATTAGCCTTTGTTCAGATCTAGTCCGGCTGCTAAGCCTGTCTCTAATTCTGTTCATGCCCATTCTGGCATACTGTTCCCTGCATGCCCAACCCCCCCCCCCCCCCCCCCCCCCCACCCTCCCCCTACTGTCCCTAGTCTGAAAGTCTCCTTGAAGAGTTCCAAAGCTTTAATTTAAGTATTTTTTGACTTAGCTATGTGCAGCCAATATTTCTTCTCGCTAATCATACACACTGCAGGGATGAAGCGGATGAGTTTGTTGAAATTGGAGCTCTGAATGGCATCTTTGTCCTGGGACGCAGCATGGGATTCATTGGTGAGTCATGCATTGCAGTATGCAGACACAATAATATGATGTTTGCGTGACGGGAAACCTATTGACTTTGTATGACACTCTCCGTCTCCTCAGGACACTACCTGGACCAGAAGAGGCTGAAGCAGGGTCTGTATCGCCACCCCTGGGATGATATCTCCTACGTGCTCCCAGAACACATGTCCATGTAGAGAGAGGGAGTAAAAAATAGCTCCTTTCCCCTGAATTCCCTCACTCCAGCTGTCAATCATCCGCCCATACTGTGATTTCACACTAAAGCAGTAGCTAATTTACAGAATATGTTACTATTAATATAGCTGTAAATTGCAAGTATTTCAAAGAACAGTTTGTTGTTAGTTTCGGAAGCCTGCTAAGATTAGTTAAACATGACGAACTGTGAAGCTAGACGAGGTCTAGGCCATAGATACAGATAAGGGATCAAAGGTGAATTACTCAACTGCTGACCCTCACCACTCTGGTGGCGAGTGCAACACTGTTAATTACAACCAGATATTACATCATTATTGTCTTTATAACCAAGCATGTGTGTCCGTATCAAAGGCTTTGGTGTCTCTGCTGTCTTTACTATACCACATGAGAATCATGGGCTCGCTACAATTTAGTGCAATAATGTCTTTAATATGAAAACGTGATGTAGATCAAAGCTTTATTTATATATAGATAATTATATATACGTGTATTAATGGTGAAAATATATTGGAACAGAACTATTATAGTATTGATTTCATTCATTGTTTTTGAAACTGGCAAAAATGAAAGTTCTTACTATAGCAAATGAAATCATTTAATTTTTCATTATTGGAAAGTTTTGTACCACTTAACATATTCTTAGCAAAAGCGTGGGAGTATTTTGTTGATAAGGTTAAAAAGGAAATTGAATGTTAAAATTAAGTACATGATTATAATGTGTCTTCTTTGCCCATTTAAAATATTTAAGCCATCAACTCCAGTGGGTAATAATATCTGGCTGTGTGCAGATTAAATATTCACTTTTTCAACGTCCAGCCTTTTTTGATGTTTTTGTGAACATAAAGGCACTAATGTTAATATAAACTGAATTATTGCTATCATATCTGTGCATCAACAGTATATGAATGCACAATGCTGCTTTACAAAAAGACTACCCTTATTAAAGGTTTTATGATTAATGTATTTATTAGGTTAGAACACTATAAAGCATTGGTAAACTCATATAGCTCATTAGATTAAAAAGGGCCTCTGCGGTCGGTTTCTTACCAAATGGTGGACCCACATATATCTCTCCTGCTACGCCTAAGATTAAGTTATAGAATGAATTTGTCTTCTCCACCAGCCGCATCCTTCATATCAGTTGTTAACCGAGGTGATCTGTTCCCAAGCCATCTTGATGTCTCTTGGTATCCCATTTTCATGACCACCTGTTGATAAATTACTTACATGCATAATAGTCAAAAGGAAGCTTTGTTGTAAAATGTTGCACACATGACTATTTATTATCATTTGGTAGCATTGTGCTGCAGTAAATTGATCTTGTCAAATTGTGAACCTGCATCGACTGTTCAAAACTGTTATAACTTGTTACATTTATTGGGTGTTTTATACCCTAACTAATATCCTCAATATAAACATTTATAAATCCTTTGTAAGGATAGTCTTTTAAGCAGTTAAGTGCCATCAGGTTTTAGTTTTCAATATTCATGTATTAGGTACTCATATTTCTGAAGTTAATAGTTGTCTGATTTCCATGTTCTAAATGTCAATTTTGAATCAATTTATTAGTCAATAACTTTTATTATTTTAAACAACACCAACTGTTATTACACAAACATGACACAGGTCCCAGCGTAGGGCAATTGAAACAAGTCAGATTTCTATATCTTCATTGGAAAGAAACTCTAGGTGGACAATCTGCTCAATAACAACAGAATGCAAGAGAGAAATAAAAAGTCAATTCTCTCTGAAATTAAAGGGATATTACACCTATATTCTAACAAATATATATAACCTTCACCACAACTCATGACTTGTGTAATAAAATATATGACAGCCATTATCCGTGTCATCGGTTATTTGAATGTTACAAATATTATGTGGACAACGAGTAACCTCATTTGTTGTGTCACTTTTTTCATTGTGAACTGAACGTGCCTCTGTAAGAATTTGTTCTATAACTGTAATTAACCAAAAATAAAAATGTAAGAGATGTCATGTAATAAAAGGTGTATGTGTGATTTCTTTACATATATAATTAACCTCAGCCCAGATTAGATTGTTAATAGAGCGCAGACGTTTGGGTTGGGTTCCTTGATACAGTGAAGGACTTAGACATGTTTTTATACCATTGCACACGGCCTTAATCTCGGAAGATTCCCTCGGGCTGTTAAAAGGTGAATTAAAAATATGCATTAAATATAATCTGCTATTGCACAGAAATTGAAATGTCTCTGCTTTCTAACATCTGTAAGTGTTGACTAATGTTTGCATTGGTTCAGCCTGTGACCGGATCATGCTCTAATTATTGTGTCTCAGCGACATATCTTACAGGCACACCTAAGCACAGAGCCATTATTACCGTTAGTTACACCAGCTGTGCTTACAGCTGTTGGTTCTTTTCGCTCAAGGTTTCATTTACAATATTCAGATTGAAGTGAAATGGTCTGACATGATTCTTCCAGGTCATCAGGCATTTAAACATACAATTGCAGTGATTTTTTATTTTTAATATAAAGTCAAGATATTTTATCTCCGTTTTTAATATTGAGTGTACATTTCCAGGGCAGATTTTGTGATAATTCTCTAACAGATTTGGTCAAAGTGTTTGTTTTATTGTGAGTAGCCTTAAGTTTACATACACATTTTTTGGAGAAGTAATCATGATGCCTTTATCCAAATAATTCCAAATGGCCATTCCCTTTGTAAACTAACCCACCCTTAAAATAGGTATGGATTCTGTGGAGAAATAACATCTGTTAGAATGTCAAAGTCATCAATATTGTTATTTAAGCATGTCCTTACAAATTAACTGTATGCCATGGGTTAATTGAAGTTGAATTTACAATATTCAAATTAAAGGGATTTGACTCAATTATTTAGATAGATTTTATTTTGGTCATATTTACATTTTTCCATTGTATATTTATACGTACAAAAAAAAACACATTCATGTACACATATACATACACATACAAAGTGATATGTTCTTTCTTTGCAGGCTGATGCTACAGCTTATTATGCCTGCAAAGAAATAATAATAATGTTCTGCTGCCCCTCGTCTATGGAATGCCCCCCCTGGGTAAAAATTATTTTTTCTTGTTTTTATGTTTGCCAGCTCCTTTCTGTTTCTGACAGATTTTGGACTTATTTTGCATTTGGGGACTACAAGTAAACCATTATTACAGCGGTGATCAGGGGACTGATGGAAGATATGTTAGTTTTCACTAGGGCTGTAGGAAAGGGGTCGAGGGCACAGGTGGAGGGTTTCATCGTCCTGATGATAAACTCAACCTCTTGCTGTGCGATTTCTGAGAAGCACTTTGGAAGCTGGAAGATCTCAAACTTCCAGTAAGCCGACTGGATAGTTAGAGTGGAGAAACCAAAAAGGACAGAACGGATTGAGTCAATTTTTGATTTGAAGAAAGCCAGGAAATTATAACAGTGCTCTTCTTTAATTTCTTTAAGTGGGGGAGTTTGTGGTTTAAAAAGATGACTGAAAACAGCTGCTTAGAATTTCCAGGACTGGTTTTGTTTATGTTGGAGTAGAACAGTGACCGAGCCTCTCTAAGCGACTTTGAGTAGACCTTTTGGTGTTCCCGAAAGGCTAGCTTGTGGACAGTGAGACCTGAAGCCTTGTAACGCCGCTCAAGGACACGCCTAGCTGCCTTCATTTTCCGTAGCTCGCTGGTGAACCAGGGGGCTGAGCGGGAGAAGGTGACTGTTCTAGTTTTTACAGGGGCGTGACGATCCAGGATGCTACTCGGGGAGTTATTGTAGAAATCTACTGAGTCATTGGCTGATACAAAGTTTGCAGAAAGAAGATCCTGGAGGTCGACTGTCATGGTTTCTGGGTTGAAGATTTTCAAATTCCTGGAGTAGATTTGACGTTTGGGCTTAGTGAGGCGGGACACAAGCGACAATTCCATGGAGACGGCCTTGTGGTGGGACACACCCAGATCGTACACAAGAAGATTGCTGAGAGGAGCAGAGTCCTTGATGACTAGATCCAGAGTTAGCCCCATGGTGTGGGTGGGGACATCGACAAATTGCCTGAGATTAAAACAATCCAGTAGTTGGAGAAATTCGGAAGCAAAACGACATGCAGGGGAGTCGACATGAATGTTCATATCTCCAAGTACTATAATATTGGCAGAGGTTGCGCAAAATGTCGACAAAAGGTTGTACATCTCAGAGATAAAGGCTGGATTTGGTTAAAGCATAAACATGCTTACCATTAAAAATGACCAGGATAGGGGAATGGATGCCAAGGAAGCCCACAGAATTAAGAGAGTGCATGCAGAATGGAAAAAACGTTCACGACCACCATTATTGTGCAAACTTCACACAGGGTTTGACACACTGCAAAACAAAGACACACAGGGGTTAGATAAACACCACAAAATACATGTATATCTAAACAAGGATATATTGATTAGGCTAACAAAGCAAAACCACATGTAATAAAAGACACCAAAAGAAAAGTAAACCCTCCAACAATTTTTTGGACCACCTGGAACCCGCCTGATTGTCGCTTTGCAAGGGCATATAACCCCAAAATATAGTTCTGGGTTGTTACCCTTAAAGTTGGTATAAAATATGCATTTATTTTAAAAAAGACCAGCTGCTCATGCTGTGACCGAAGTCACAACTTAAAAAGAGAGGTTGCAATAGCAGAAAATAGTGGGAGTAAAACTGCAGGCATGTACTACAAAATATAGAGTGGCAAATATAGATAAATCAATACTATAGAAACCAGAGACAAATGCGGCATGAATCAACTAACTTACAAGACAAAAACAGCAGTGCTCCTCCTAATAAAGCAAAATAAACAATATTAATTCAAATACTTGTAACAGTACGTCAGCATCAGCATTCTGTATACCTTTGTCTGATGTCCCTCACTGCAAGTAATGCAGTAATGGAAGAATAGAGCCATCTTACTCTCAGCTGACTGACACTTCTTTTAAGAGTGCTACTCCATTAAGAACAGGGGAAGCGTGTTTGCTTCTTGACCTGGCTGATTACAAGGAGTGGTGGAGCTTCTGTGAGATGCTACACCTATTACAAATAAATATATACACATGAGCAAAGGAAATTAATGGAATTTCAGTGGATACGCAATCAAAACAAAATATACAGCAGGGATATGAAAGCATCCTTTGATATAATGTTAAGTACACTCAAGATAAACCTAAAAGCAGACCACTCTTTCTCAAATCAGACTTTGAAAAAGCTGTTTTTAATAGTTTTTTATTGTTTGTAAATCTTTGTGTAGGGCATGTTTTGTGATCAGTCTCTACAAGATTTGGTCATGATCTACGAACATTTTGCAAGACGGATTTTGAGCGAAAGGGTGTGGTGCCTTTAATTAAATATCATTTTTTTTTGTTATCTCTGTTATTATGAATGATTAAATTAACTAAACTATTATACAAGGAACAAAATAGCACATATGTTTTCAATCCACACGAACTAACTTGCTAACCCTAACCCTTGTGCATTTAAACACAGAATTGCGTTTTAATCATTTAAATGCAAAATTTTACTATCTAGTTTTAATCAAACTGGTGTGAAACTTTGCAAGCTCATTCAGGTTTGACAGGTTCGACCGTCCTTGACTCAGACAGTTTCACTTCATGCGCAGATTTGGACGTCATCGTTTAATCCTGTCACGCACTTGTTACAGATTCTGACGCTGACATTTCACACTAAAGTTGGAGTTTGAAGGAGTTTTGTTCTTATGTATGAATACCAGGCGAAGTTAAATATTATTTTAACAATCATATCTAATTAACAACTCATTATTGTACATTATTATTTTATGTACATCTAACGGCTTCTTAATCGTATAAACGATTCTGGTTATATCAAGATAACAACCACAGTAATACTTCCGAGTTTGAAGAAAAATTACTGATAAATATTAGGAGCTGCCATAAAAATATTTCCTGAGATTACATTTTTAAGTTATAAATAAATGCGTAACGCGCTTCACTGTTCCCTGTATGGATCCTCGCAGTTTCTCCGCAGTACTTGTGGACTTACGATACGTCATCAATTGCGACCGAAGTACTGTTCCAAAGGCCGCATTAACCAAGTGTCCTAATGTCCTTGCGACGTTCATGTTTTAAAGGACGTGATGGTATCCCAGAATGCATTACGAAGTAAACAAATGGTAGCGGCGACGCTGAAAAGGGAATTCAAAGCTGTAAGTTATCATTCTGTAAATACTACTGTTTTTGTCGAAAACATTTTTTAACATGTTTTTAGTCGAGAATGTTTATATTTAAACTAAAGGTATGTTGTCAGTTTATCAACATAGAGCCTCTTTCAAGATTTGCTACTATATTTTCGGAGATATGAGGTCCAGCAAGCTGCCAAGACGACCAAGCGGCCGCTATAAACGCTTAGATAAACTGACGCTTAGATAAACGCTTAGGTCGTTTATCCTGACCGTAACCTCATCTCATTCTGCTGGTCTGAAATGATCCTCGGTTCTGGATTTCTATATGTAAGTTAAGATGAGCAATTATTAGTTACGGTTGTGTCTAATAGCCAAAGACATGAGTAAATCGGTATGCAAGAAGACAAAGTTTTACATTGCAATTGTTTTAAATATAAATCAAAATGCTTTATTTGTACTTTTTAATAAATTGTTTGCTTGTCTTTATTCTCTATTGTGCTAACCCTGCTATTATGGTTACTAGTTTTCATTTAAACTAACAATGAAACAACATTTTACTCACATGCAGCCAGTAGACTGGGACCAGCAGCTCATTTTCGTGGATCCATCGACAAACTCGTTGTTGGTGTACCATCAGGAGCATTCTTTTTGATCCTGGATACCCTGAAGTCTTGTTTCAAGTCGACTCTAGAAAAGAACATTCATATGTCTTCTATTTGATTGTTTGTTTGTTTATGTGTTTACATGTAATAAATATATAGTCATACTGATTACGGCCAATTCCAATTTCTTTGAAGGATTACAGTGGAAGGCTGTAATCTGACCAGCCTTTTTGTATTTGTTCTGACTTCTATATATTAAGTTATACTTAGTTCTCTGCGTTATTCGTTTCTTAAACCAATTGTAAAACATTTCGAAGAGAAAATAAATTTCGTTCAGTCAAATGTTGACTTTGTTCAGTGTCTTCAGGGCTGGTCCTGTGCTGTCACTGGCTTTAGCTGCCCTGCCAGTGTTAGCTTCTTGAAATTTGGTATGCTCCTCAGGATGATTCATTTTGAAGTGTCTGATTAAGTTTGTTGTGCCAAACGTTTACGGGGGTTGCTCCGCAGCTTCTCTTATGTCTTATGTTTTAAAACCATTATTATATGTATTGACATACATATAAAGATCTTGTGGCTGGCTCTGCACTATCGCTATCAAATTATGTATCCCTTATTGATCACATACAGCCATACACAGTACAACGTAGTGAAATTATTTCTCTGCATTTGACCCATCCCTTAAGAAACAGAGAGCATCTCCTTTGAAGCGCCTGGGGAAATAGGGTTTCAGGGTCTTGCTCAAGGACCCTATGACAAGTAGACCCTGCTGGGATTTGAACCAGCTACCTTCCGATCTACTAATTGTGAGACAGCCACTGCTGTGAGCCCCATGTGGTTTACTTGAAGCCAACATAACCCTAAGCACCCAAAGGATCATAAACCTTTGCCAATGGCCAAACCCTGGCTCTGAACCTACTTTGCTACTTCTTCTCTTAAAAAGACATTATTGCCACATATTCTGTTCCTCTCAAGGATAAAACATCAAAGGTACAAGCCAAAACAGTAACCAAGGTTTCAAAAATTCATACAGATTTCTCCATTAATGTATGAGTTATTGCTATCCTCTAAATCTACCAACAACTCCAACAAACTGAGTTATCTCAAAAAATGCTCTGTAGTCACTAGTCTCTTGTGCCTTCCACATCAGCGTCTTTGATCAGTCCACTAAGCCCCCTGCACCACCCATAAAGGGTCATCGAAGGAATCAAGTAAACTCTTGAAACTGAGCTCCACCCCCAACTAGACATCAAAGGATGAAAGGCTAGCCCCCAATTCCACCCCAAAATAACATCAAAGGAACAAGAGAGTGCCTCGCCACATAGCGGCGTAACAATGCCAAACGGGCCTTTATTTTAATTCTATTTTAAATACGGCTTAACATCTAACGTCACCAAACTTAAGTCATCTGTAGGATATAACAAAACTTACGTCCGATTACAATTTTGTGCAAATCCGTCCATTACTTTTTCCATAATCTTGCAGACAAACAAACCGACATACAATGGGCCAAAAAGGTCACTGGAGTGAAAACATAACTTCTTTCTTTGGTGGAAGTAAGACACATAACATATTTTGGCAATTATATCCTTTAAATAATTTGTGTAGAAAATATTCACAGAGCCTCAACTGAATCTCTGTGCAGACCCTCTGGGGATACCCACCTCCCACATTAATAAACACTTCTTGTGGCAATAAAATGTATATGTTAATCTTTTTCATTGAAATGATGGCACTTTAGTCCAACAAGGTAAAATAGTAATCCTATTGGTGTGAAACATCTCATCACCCAAAGAAGGGTGATGAAGGTATGCTGTTTGACTTCAAAGATTTTAGTTAGAAAGATTTTTGTTACTATTTAATTAGATTATTTAATAGAGATCTTTAAGACTCTGAAGTGATAGACAATATAGTATATTAGTTGTATCAAATCATTTTTACCATCCACAAATATATCTTAATAATAATATAATATTATAATAATAATAAATTATCGTGGCACTAAAATACATAAAATGTGTTATTTATTTGGGAATATGAATTTCTTTGGAATGTATTTAGAGGCAAATCCCAGCTGTGACGTCATAACTACTAGTTCAACCCTACCTTCTTTCAAGTGCGAACTTGGCAAGTACAAAACTAGCGCACTTGGTATTGAGAAACGCCTCATGTATGTGTGGCTGCGTATGTCGCTTCCTTTCCTTCTCTACTTTACTTAATTTGCCTCCTCTGCTCGCCGTCAGCGCCGGTAGCAGAATGGCAGCGGCAGCTCCCAACCCGGAGGACCCCGCTAGGAGCAGCAGCGGCGGCGGCAGCGGCGGCGGCTGCAGCGGCACTGGCACACCCAGCGCCCTCGCCGGAGACGGCGACGCCGAAGAGACCGAAGACTTCACCTCTTCCTCACACTGCTCGGAGCTCTCTCGGCGGCAAAACGAGCAGAGGAAACAGGGCTTGTTCTGCGACGTGACGCTGGCCTTCAGTAGCGGGGTGGCTGCAGGGAGCGTCCAGAGCTGCGAGTTTTCAGCCCACAGGTCTGTCCTGGCTGCTGCGACCGATTATTTCAGTCCCCTCCTGGGGGGACAGTTCTCGGAGTCCATATCCGGACGGGTAGAGATGAAAGAGTGGAGCTCAGAGCTTGGTCCAGACCCGGATACGGTGGAGAGTGTCATCCAGTATATGTACACCGGAGAGATCCGCGTGAGCACCTGCAACGTACATGAAGTCCTGGAGCTGGCTGATAGGTAAGATGGATCTGCTGTAACAGTCAGTGATTTTGCACGAGGCCTTCAAAGGAAATTCTGTTTGCCTGGAAGTATCAATCCTATCTATGGTCGTGTTGTTTATTAGCCGGAAGTGCTCACTCTGATGTACATGCTTTGTTGCTTATTAGGTTTCTCCTGGTGCAGCTGAAGGATTTCTGTGGCGAGTTCCTCAAGAAGAAACTGAGCTTGACCAACTGTGTGGCCGTGCACAGTCTAGCCCACATGTACACATTGGACCAGTTGGCCCTGCGGGCTGCAGACATGATCCGCCGCAACTTTCACAAGGTTATCCAGGATGACGAGTTCTACACGCTGCCCTTTCACCTGGTGCGTGACTGGCTGTCTGACGCGGAGATAACTGTGGATTCTGAAGAAGTGCTCTTTGAGGCTGTGGTGAAGTGGGTGCAGAAGAACTCAGAGGAGCGCATCCGCTACTTTGAGGAACTATTTCGTCTCCTGAGACTGCCCCAAATCAAGCCCACCTACTTGACCAGGGTGGTGAAAAATGAGCAGCTGGTGGCCTCCAATGAAGCCTGTGTCCGGCTGGTGTCAGAGGCAGTAGAAGGCCACGCCATCCGTTTTGAGAGCCACAAGTCAGCTGATATGGAGTTCTGGTCTCCCCACATTGCCTCCTTTCAGCCTCGCTTTGGCCAGAACATGGATGTAATCATGGTTGTGGGTGGCGTGTCAGAGGGGGGTGACTACCTGAGTGAGTGTGTGGGTTACTTCATTTATGAGGACCGGTGGGTAAACCTGCCACACATCCACAACCACCTGGATGGCCACGCCATCGCTGCCACAGAGTCTCACATATACGTAGCCGGTTCTATGGAACCAGGATTTGCTAAAACAGTGGAACGCTACAATCCTAATCGCAACACCTGGGAGCAGGTTAGCAACCTCACCACCCGTAAGCACTCCTTTGGCCTCACCTGCATTAAGGAGATACTGTACAGCATTGGGGGTCATGGAAACTTCAGTCCAGGTTTCAAAGATGTCAGCGTGTACGAGCCTGAGCAGGACAAGTGGCACAATCTGGAATCAGCGCCCAAAATCCTGCGGGATGTGAAGGCAGTGAGCGTGGAGGACCGCTATGTGTACGTCACGGCACGCACACCTGTCGATACAGATAATGATGATGGACTGAAGACCGTGACCACTCGCTATGACACAGAGAGCCGTCAGTGGCAAGATGTTGACTCCCTGCCCCTTATTGATAACTATTGCATCTTCCAGATGGCGGTGGCCTCCACTAACTTTTACCACACAGCGTCTTGCTGCCCTAAGAGCTACACAGTGAGGGATGAGGTTGCTAAGCAGAAGATCAGTGCACGCATTTCTGACGAAATCCTGGAGAGCCTGCCACCAGAGGTTACCAGCATCGAGGGTGCGGCCATATGCCACTTCGACGAGGACGTCTTCATCATAGGAGGCTGGAAGAACAGTGACGATGTTGACAAGCAGTACCGCAAGGAGGCCTATCGCTACTGTGCAGAGAGGAAACGTTGGATGCTGCTGCCACCCATGCCTCAGCCTCGCTGCAGATCCACTGCCTGCCACGTCCGCATCCCCTACCGTTTCCTGTATGGCTGCCAGCGTTACCCCATGCCCCAGAACCTGGCCCGCCAGCGAGATCGCATGCAGCAGATGCAGCAGCTTCACCGGCGCACACTAACCCTGCGCCGGCAGCTCCAGTCGCAGATAGAGTGCTGAGCCATCCATCCAAGAACTACAAATCTCTGTGAGGATCCAATGCAAACTGCCACTCCATTACAGCCATCTTGATCATCCCCCACTCATACATTTACACGGGAGCAATTCCTGTTTTTTCCTCATACTGGATTTTATTAAACTGGACTCTGTGCCATTGGCTTTCATCTTGTGTGTGTAAATGGCCGATTTGTCGAAAGAAGATTTGATGAAACGTGTATGTTTAACGTCTTTACTGACCAGCCGGTGGTCAGTAAAGAGGGATGCAGTGAGTGTAAAATAAATGTGAATAAGAGAGTTATATAGCAGCCAACAGCTGAATACCCTTTTATCAAGTATGTTGGTATAGATGCTGTTTATCTGTTTGTACATAAATAGTCTAAAGCTGTATTATGTAAACATTTATATTGATATTTTACATTCCTCGTTTTTCCCGTACTGGGAAGACTGACGTTAATAATTGCATTCCTCCATTCAGACCAGCTCGCTAAATTAAATCTCATTCCATTGTAACACTGTGACAATCTATCTAATGTACTCATAAAGATATTCTCTCATGATTGATCTATTAGAATTGCTCTAATTGTTGCTGTGTATCATCAACAAGTAAATGTGAATTCATTCAGACAGGCTGTCGATCTTAAAGTCCTGTATTTTGCCTTTAGATTGCGATTTCCCCTTTTGCAGAGTATTCCTGTAATGTTTGTTGCTCATAATCCTTGAAAGTTAGCAGGATTCTGTAGTGGTGTGACTGTATCATAGGAAAAAAAGATGTGATTAGATGTTATGACATCATTCCTTTTGAGATAACATGACATCGAAATGTTTTCTGTAGCCGCTGCATTAAGCACTAATCATAGGCGTAGGCTCAATCATTCCTCATTGGAACTTTTCATGTTTATCGCTCGGTCTCTGCTTTCATTCAAGGATAGATTGAAAATGTGTGAGTGCTGGAATGCGTATGATCTGTTTGCAGGCAAAGCCTCTCTAAAATGGCACTTTCTTAAATTGTTTTAGGTCTTAAATGAATTTAATTTGCTACTGCACTTTGCTTATTTAATTTTGTTGAGACAAGGTGATTGTATTTTGGAAATGCTAATTTCTAGCCAACTTGCAGCAAGTAAGAAAGAAAACATTTCAGGATATTGAGTAATTTCCAACATTAAATGTCTTGTAAAATCTTTGTTATTGTGTTTCACTCCTGGTTGGGTGTATATTAAGGACCTGCTATGCTGCCTGTGATCTCCCCTCATCCCCCAAAGAGATTTAGAAATTAGATCAAAGGGATTAGGCAAAAAAGGAATGTGTCTGGACTGACACCCAGAAAAGCCTTTGCAGCCCCTACTAAAGCATATTGGTTGAAGAAGGTAGAAATGATATTGAATTCAACTCTATGGTAAAAATAAAAATCAATGTGGATACTTAGATGAATAAACAATGTAATTTACTTAGCATGTGTGTGTGAAATTGTGTCTTTAATTGGATGTAAAAAATGCTAATGCCATCACTTGCAATTAAAATTGATTTATAAGGCAGACGGTTGAAAATAGTGTGTTTTATTGCATTGATGGCCTAATCTAATGCTAAAAAAAGATTAAACTCAAACGTCTTGATGTTACCTGCAAAATTCCCTCTGACTGCCAAGTCACACATAGCTTTTAGACTGCACAGTTGAATTGATAACTAATGGTGACCATGCCTTTCATTCACCGCTTCATTTAAAAATCACACTCACAACATGGCGTACCCTTAACAAAGTTTTCCCCTTGTTTTTAATGGATCACTTCGTAGTTCATTCTATATTCCTATTCCATATCATTCTTATGTTTTATTTGCACTCCTACATTTCCAATTTACTATTTGATGATCATTGCACACTTAAATTACAATATAGTATTCGTTTTCTACTTTATACGAGTTTTGAGATATTCAGCATTTCCTCCCAACTGAAATCTAAGATTTTTTTATTTTCTATTATTGGCACTCAGATTATTATCTGGGATAATATATCAATTATATCAATTAGTGTCTTAAAGAAATCGTATATACAATTTATATGCTCCCATTCTCCAAATTGTGTATAACAAGGCAGCTATATGGTCCTACATGGGTTTTAAACTAAATACTTTGTGCTTGAACTTGAAAAGTGCAATACAATATATATAATAGAAATGTAAAAATAAACAATGCGCTGTAGTGTTTAACTATCAACTGTTATTAAGAATCTCTCTGAATTGAAATAAGTGGCATAAACTATTATTTAAATAAATGTAATAATCTATGAATAACCAAGAGCACCTATTCCATTGAACCTCCGCTATATTTTATGTATTAATTTTACTCCTCAGTATTGGGGTCCTCTGATAAACGGCGGGAGGATACAGAGGGTGGAACCTTTCATCAGTTCCTGTTCCTTGGGGGAAGAGTATATTTCGTTCCATGACATATCATTCAAGTAGTGGTGCTGCCTTTACGTGTTTTGTATCGGCTCGGATTTATTTACACGTTGACAAAAATAAATAATTGTTAGTTCTGGACCACATAGTAAAGTGCATGACAACCACCAATATCTCCATATATATCACATTTTCCGAGACGGTATGATTTCCATGCAATACAATAGCTTGCTTACTCGGTAATCATAAAAATGTAAACAGTGTCCATAACGTCTTTGGCTCGACTGTGCGACGTTTACAAGTTCCAATGTTTATGATATTCCTGAAAGCAACGGAAGTGCCCGTTTCTGACTGCCAGTTGTTTTTTTCTCGTACATAGAAAGAACATTTATGTTGACGATACCGTAAAAGGAACGTGACAACGAATGACACTTTTTTGAAGACAATTGCAACACAACTAACTTGAAGAAAATGGTAATATTATTCAGTATTTTTTGGACTATACACAGACGAACTTGTATAGTTGTTTGCGTTGCTAGTTTATGTCATCTACGTAACCGCAGTATAGCTAAGATTAGCTAACCTAGCTTCACATACCGTTTATCATTGACACCAGTTTTTCTTTTTTCGATACAGGATAATAAATCACCATTTAAGGGAGTTTAGCAGCAAAATTATTTTATGGCCTAAACACATATTGCATCCCATTTTACATTGGTACGTGTGAAATCGGTATCCCTTACTAAATGTGTTCGTTACACGCTTTAATATTTTTCGAATTCCAAGATTCCTGAATTGTCCCACCCGTCAGTGTGCATGAAGGATCCGAAGAGGGTGCAGGAGATCCTACAGTCCATGGTGAAGGCTGGCTCCAACACCATCCAGGTATAAAACTTATAAATTGTTAGTGTTTCTCTTTATCTGCATTTCTGTCTTTAATTTAGCTCGTAACAAAAACAAAAACACACATGTATTATACAACATATGACACATTTATTAGTATGTCCCCCATCAGCTTTGATTACAGCAGTAATCGTCTTCAGAAGTCTTCAGAGGGTGTGCAAGTCTGGCAAAACCTTTGGATGATGTCACCCATTGCAACTCGCTCTTTATCAAAGCCATTTTTGAGTCTATGGAGGATGTTAATCTTGTTGCACTTTACCTAACCCACAGGTTATCAATGGTGTTTGGGTCTAACGCAGAGCATTCCGTCATTCATCCAGATTGGGCACGTACTGAAGCCCTAAATTTCATCTCCCATTTTACGATTTCTTATAGTTTTAGTATTTACAGGCCTGTTACCATTACCAATGGTTCATTACTCTGGTGTGGTAGATACACTATACTGGAATTGTGAATGTCCATCACCCTGGGGACTTTTCAGGCAAACTGTCTCACCTCCAGCTTTCCAATAACTGTTAAATTCTGTTAATGTTACCCAAGTGCGGCATTGCATCAGTCATTTTCTTCCCAGTCTTCGTGTCTTTTCTTAGTGGTGAGTTAGTTTAACACCTGAGTGGGATAAAGAATTATGGCCATTTCTCCAAAAGCTGTGTTTTCAGATAAAAGACTTCTCCCAAATGCTGTCTAAACATTGGGTGTAAGAAAATCAACGTAAAGCCTGTTTCATTTAAACAATATCTTTATTGTATTTCCAAATACAGAGCATGAGGTATAACAGCAATAAAACAAACACTTAACACACCAGACAACTCCCAAGCAATTATGAAATTTCAAAACTCAAGATTTGTATAGCAGAAATATTTACAGAAAAAAACATTGAAATAAATAATTGAATAAGTTAGCAACATGCATAAAATAAGATATATATGAATCTGAAAATTATAAATACTCAGAAATTAAATTGTAAAAATAGGGAGTACATTCAAAAAAGAAAACAAGTAGGGGGATACAAATTTAACTAATCTTAACAAAAAGAAATGAATAGAACCATTAAATATCTCAAAAAGTCCAGGAAACCTTCCACACAGTGAGAGTGTGGAAGGTTTGTTAAAAAACACCTTCTGGCAGCAAATAAAAGAAAATCAAGCAGTTTCTGCATGAGAGGTTTCAGTTTAAGATACTAATGTAGTCCGAGAATACAAGACAGGGGTTTCATGTCAAGATTTGTAAAAAATATTTAAATCAACTTATTCCGCAAAACTGGCGTGATTTGGAGCCTAGGAATAATTTTAAATTGCATTTCTATGGCTTTATTCATTTATTTATATTTAGAACTCCTTTATTGTTGACATACAGCCCTACACAGTACAACATAATTCAATTATTTCTCTGCATTTGACCTATCCCTGAGGGAGCAGTGGATGAACAACATGATCTCGGCAAGACCTCTCTACAGTTATCCTCTGATAAAGATATCACCAAATCAGCCTCCCAAGTCAATTTAAGATGACCCCTACCCTGTCCTGGGAGAAACAGAGCATTATAAAACGTAGTGGTCAATTTAATGGTTCGGGATTTAACAACACTTTTACTACAGCAGAATAGAACCCACCTGGGTGGGACTGTATTTATGAGAACACAACATGCTTCAGGTCTGTTTTCTGCATAATACATTTTGAAGGTGAAAGTTACCCTTTATTTTCCATAAAACTCATTTTTAGAAACGTGTATATATATTCTGAGGAGGAACCGAAGCTAGAGGAGCCGCCTCCAGTCCTAGCCATGTTCATCATGGGTCACTCCTAAACCATTCCCGGATATAAGGACCATAACAAGCCGGTTGTTGAGATTTGATATTCTGCAATGTGATCACTCCCTATTCAGGCCAAAGTTGCAGCTTTTGTTTGAGTCTGCCCTGTTTGTTTTTCCATAAGAAGGAAGATAGGGAACTGTTCAAAGAGGAGAGAGAGTTTTTGGTCAAAGGAATTGAGACCAATTTAAAGAGATAAAGCAGTTGAGTAAGTATATTAATTTTCTTCATCTAAAAAGGTTTTACCCTACCAAAATGAGATAATTGAAGAGTAGTTTAGAATTTTCAATTTTGTGGTATGACATTAGCTTTGTACCAGTCAGGGATGGAGTGATATATATATATATATAGAGGTATTTAAACCCTGATAGAGACTATCAGAAAGGGAGAGTGAAATGCAGACCAAGAGGTATTTATGGCTAGGGGCATAACTTCTGATTTAGAGTTATTTATCTTATGTCCAGAGAGCCACTCAAACGTTTTAATAATATCAACAACTCTGATAATAGAAATCTTGGTGTTACTCAAAAAGAGCAAAAGATTATCGGCATAGAGACAAATGATTTGCTTTTAGGATCCCATCATGATACCCGAGACAGAGGAGGGGGCCTTGGGCATCCCTGACAGGTGCCATGCCTAATCGGATATGTAGGGAACCTCTGCCGGTCCCATCACCAAGGAAAGTGACTCAAAGTCTGATTTTATTTTTTTTTCATTACATATCGAACTGAAGCACATTGGGGAATCATACAAGAGAGAGACCACTTCACAAAATTATCGTCCAGATCAAATTTGAAAAGAACCTTCAGTATCTCCACTCTGTCAAAGGCCTTCTTAGCATCGAGAGAGTCGTCCTGCCTTGGTTTTTGAATTTGTACCATAATGAATGAGATACTGCTTGAGACGACCCTAAATGATAACATTCTAGTCCATTGAGATCAGGTCTGGTGGGATATGCTCTATTCTTTTAGCCAGAAGTTTTGCTATTAGTTTTCTATCCACATGAAGTATCACGATTGGCCGATATTAAGAGCAGTTCTCTAGGGGCTTGCCATCCTTCAAAATCAATTCATCATAGTGCCTGGAAGATGTACTGAATCAAAGGAGTGGGCTAACATTTTAAACAGATGGTCAACAAGCAGAATCTGAAAGTTTAAAAAAAACAAACCTTAGTCATCTCCACAACACATTTTGGGAAAGAGCTGGGATATCGTTATCCGCTAAGAGGAACTTGGACTGCTCTGTAAAATTGAGTAAAATCGATTTTTATAAGAAGATACTTTTAAATTCCCAATGTATTAGAGGGCGCTGTTCTTTACAAGACGGTACTAAAAACAATAGAGAATGATCAGAAATAACAACATTTCACATTGAGCAAGAAACCACTTTTTGGAAGGCATGCATTGGTGTAAAAAAAATTAGAATAGCTTATCATAAAAAATTGATCCGTTGTTTCTCTTCCGGGTAGATTGTCCACGGTGTATCAATATGACCAAAATCTCTGCAGCAGGCTTTTAGGGACTGACTGGTTCCATGTGTTTGTCTCGACCTTGTGTGTGATCTGTCCAGGCTTGCATTAAGACAGCAGTTAAAGTCCTTTGCGAAATCAATGACTCCACAAATCAGTCTGAAGACAGGGAAGTTTAAATGTAAAAAGCAAGAGAGCAGATAAGTTGGGATATGCATTTGTGTAAGAGACTCGCCATACAGTGTCCCTGTGGTCATAACGAAACGTCATAGTCTATCATTCTTGACCTTCATCTCAGTTAGTGCGAAGATCATATGGATTAAAATTGCCACTCATCCACTCTCTGAAGTGAAGGAGGAGAAAAAGATCTGACCAACCCAGTCTCTCTTTAGCTTCAAATGTCCCTTATTATTCAGGTGAGATTCTTGAATGAAGACAATCTGAAGCTCTGAATTGCTTCCCTCTTCAGAAAATGTAGTGTTTTCGTACGTTTAATAGGACCTCAAACACATTCCATGAGCAGAGTTTGATTGTTGACTCACCAGTCATATTCAATTGATCTTTGGGTAGGAGAGCGGATGTATGGGATGATAACAGTAATGTAACAATTAAACCAAAAGATTCGTATTTAGAAAGAAATGAGAAAAACAAAAACTCGTACAGGAGGTAGGAACCTATTAACCAAACCAACTCCCTCAAACAAAGCACTTAGCAAAGCTACGACTGAGGAAGTAATACTGATATTTAACAGCTTCCATCTCTGATCTAAACATCAGAACCACAACGTTTCACGGTGACCAATTATTGATGGTAGTTAGAAGAAGAGTTGGATGTAGGAGCTGAATCCAATTCGAAGTTTTTCAAATTTAGCTTTCCAGCTTGGTGACTATGCTGTCAATATCTTTAAGAGAAGTTCCAACATCCTTGAGACGAGATTGTCGACGGAAACATTCCCAGGGAGGAGCGGGTCTCGTTTTGAAAAGATTCAATAAGTTTATCCGTACAAGAGTGGGAGGATTCTCCCTCTTCATTAGTGCGTCTCCATGATGGAATGTGGGACTTACTGCAATGATTTCATCTGCTTGTTTGTGACATGAGCCACTCTTTCCTGCCATTTTTAACTCACTAAATTAAATTTGGGTGTGCGCAGGAGTTAAATAAAGGAGCTTGCTTAACTATTTTAACTTAACGGAGGAGCTGGTCAGGAAGTTTAGTATTTTTCTACCCATGCACAGCGCCCCCGTTACCTGATTTCAAATGGAGTTGATGTGAAGTTGAAATATATTTAAAAAATTGTTTTAAAATAATTCGTTCTAAATTCTTCGAGAATTGGAATTTGCCCTACATGGAACCTATTTAAAGAGTGTTTTTCATTATTTCTCATCCAGGTGATCTCAGATTTTGATATGACCCTAACAAGATTTGCATACAATGGCAAGAGGTGCCCAACGTGCCACAGTGAGTTTCTTCGAAGTTTCTATTCTCATAAAGTTTGTTCTAAATATTCTGTCATGGTTTTCATTGTGTCTGTGTATTTTATTTACAGATATTCTTGACAACAGTAAACTCATCTCAAGTGAATGTAAAGAACAGGTAAGAATCAGTCTTCAGTGCAAAAGCAAGTTTTCTATTGGAAATATGGTGCAGCGCAATTATATTTCTCCACTCAAAAGTAACAGAAAAAATGCATTATTTTATTAAAGCAGTATTTTTATTTAGAAAAAATCTACTGTACTTTTTATTCAGGAATAGTATTAAAACTTTCCAAAGATTGTCCAAACTTTGCAAAACTCATCATCCATCACACTTTCTGAATTCAAGGGATATAAATGGACAAATATTTTAATAACAATAAAAAAATGCATTTTTCTTGATGTTCATCCGCTAGTTACAGTTTTTTTTAATATTGCTCTGTGTCCGTCAGCTGGAGGAGCTACTCAACACATACTACCCGATAGAGATTGACTCTTCACGGTCGATAGAAGAAAAGCTGCCCCTTATGGTGGAGTGGTGAGTATCTAATACAACTTTTAGTGGGAGGGAAAAACCTTAAGGCTCTTTCAGATCTCAAAGTCCGAAGTAAAGTTGAGGTTTTATTAACGTTCGATATATCAGATTCCATTAATTTTGATTCCATTAATTTTGGTTTCACATTGCATTATGTTCAGCTCACTTTAGAACTTTTCATGACATTCCTATGTCCTGTCATCATTATCCATGTAGACTGCGTCGCCTTATACTTGGCTCATAGACTGGCAAAAAAAAAATGAATTTACAAATGAGAAAATAACAGCATAGTCATAAACACTAATGAATCAAATTAGAAATACAAAGCAATATTCTGGATTTAAATTTTTTTTATTGTGGATGTATACACAGAAACGGTTGGTTTCCAGGGTGGAAGTGGGAGCATATCGCACATTACCGAAGAAGAATTCTAGCACAGGGTCCCAGATCTTAACCAACAGTTAAGATCTCATATCATCATTGTAAAATCTCTCCAGGTGTGACATGTCAGCCATTTCCTCTAACAGCCACTCCTATTTAGTTAGAGACTCCATTTCCCACACCCATCAAACCAGTTTTAAGCAGATTAAGCTCTCAATTTTTCCAAAAAGCCTTGAAAGAAACCAGAAAGTACGTTGTTCGAACATGTGTTTTTTTAACTATGTGACTATGAAAGAATGTTTTAAATTAATTACTGCTTATACTCTTAATTCAAACTTTTTTTTTTGCTTGTTTTTCTTCCCAACTTATTTTTGATTCCTTGATTTCAACACACTACTATTGAATATCTTGTCACTTCCTTTCCTCATGTGTTACATCTTATTATTTTGTCTAGTACCAACAGTAGCTTCCTGTAACTGGGCTGAAATTCTAGACCATCCAAAAATATGCTTTCACACAGTAATTGAACTGAACCATCATTCAGTTTGATCCAAACCAAGACCAAATTCTCTATTCTCAGACCGAAGTCTGTCAGATTAATCCGGTCTCTGGACCAGAGACCGGATTAATCTGACAGACTTAACTGCTATCTTGGTCTCGATCACACTGAAATGTCCAGACCAAAGATGTGAAAGTGCCTTAAATAGTTTCCCAAAACCACGCTGCACCTCTACGTCACAGGTGGACCAAAGCCCATGAACTGCTGGTTCAGCAGGAGATCAGGAAAGACCTGCTGGCCGTGGTGGTGCAGGAGTCTGACGCCATGCTGAGGTAAGAAACTCTGCTCCCTCCTAAGACCGAAAGTCTGATTTATTGTTCACATTACTTATGTGCACTTAAAATGAAATGGTTGATGTGTTTGACAGGGAGGGCTACCAGTTCTTATTTAACCACCTGCATGAGCACAGCATCCCTCTGCTCATCTTCTCTGCTGGAATAGGAGACATCCTAGAAGAGGTTATTCGCCAGGCCAAGGTTTTCCACCCTAACGTCAAAGTCTTCTCCAACTACATGGACTTTGATGAATCTGTGAGTACTAGCCACACTGCAAGTAATGGGATCCTCCCACAGCAAGGATTCCTATAATGTATAACGATTCTCCATATCCTGCTTCAGGGTGTGCTGAGGGCTTTCAAGGGAGTGCTGATCCACATCTACAACAAACGGGAAGGAGCGCTGCTCAACACCGGCCATTTCCAGGAGCTGCGGGCACGGCCTAACGTGCTACTGCTGGGGGACTCTCTGGGAGACCTGACCATGGCTGACGGGGTGCAGGACATGGAAAACATACTCAAGATCGGGTTCCTCAATGACACGGTAAATAAAAAGCTTGCACGGTTTATGCTCAACAAAAAGTTTCAGTACCTGAATGTAAGAACTCAAATACATGTACCTACCCTATCAGGTGGAGCAAAGGAAACAATCCTACATGGACTCTTACGATATTGTGCTGGTAAAAGATGAGACCTTGGACGTCCCTAACGCCGTCCTGCGCTACCTCACTGGTAGTAAGTGAGGGGAGAGTTGAGAACACCACAGGACTTCCGGTAGTTGACCTCAGCCGAGGAGGATCCTGCTCAGAAAAACCCCAGTTGAGGGCTTTTCCACAAACAACTAAGAATGTCATCTTTTGTTTGACAGAAGCCCAGCAGAGAGTTCAGAGAGTTTTAGTTCTCAAACTCCTAATCACCCTTTTATATCTTTGTCCACTAGTGCGGTCCATGTGTTTATGGTTCAACTCCGTTCAAAGAATGAGATGAAAGCCACATCTGTCCACTGTCATGTAGAGTGTTTATTTGTTTGGGGGAAGGTTGGTATTGTTTAACCGTCTTGGTCTTCATATAGTTAGTAAGGATTAAGGGAAAGAAAAACGCACAACATAAATGGTTAGCACTGAACTCCACAGGAAGTTTGAAACTGATCTCCAGCTGTTTACTATAGAAAATAACGGTCAGCTAATTTTAACCTGAAACTTGAAGTTTTTTAAGATTTACATAGGTTTTATTTTTCTTCTTTGCTGCGACCATGAGTCACATGTCATACTTAAATGAAAAAAGCTCTTTAAGTGTAGCGTAGCATTTGTGAGAGTTAATTTTTACCTCAGAGGTGCCATGATAGTACAAAGAAAAACAAAATTGCATTACATGATTTAACCTACAGGATTTTAGAATTATGGTTTTGCAAATAGCTTTGCATGGCCTTAAACTAAAGTAGCCTAAATGATTTTTTTCTGCATTTTTCACTCATGGGCAGTGTGTCATGTACAGTTGGTCATGGATTCTTTATCCTCTTTCCTTACCTCTCCACATGATACAACTTGTCTAAAAATAAAAGTGTTTTCATCTAATTCTGAGCTGCTTTCATTAATAGTCAGACAACTGTCTTAGATGCCAGGCACAGGTGGCATTGTGGGTAGAACTGATTCCGCCCAACAAGAAGGTTCACATCCACATGGGGACCTAGGGTCTTTCTGTGTGGAGTTTACATGTTCTCTCTATGTCGGAGTGGGTTCTCTCCGGGTTCTACGCCCTCTTCCCTCAGTCCAAAACCCTTCGTCTTCGTCAACTGGGTGATGAATTGGCTGCTTGTGTAATGAGATGTGAGCATACAAAATTCCCAGTGGTCTCTGATATGGTTTCGCAACCCCATGATAGAAATGACGATAGGATCAAGCACTCAGCTCCTCGTCCAGCCTGCTCTAATAACTTACTTGTTATTAGACAAGAAAAAAGAGGCAAGATTGGCTTGCCTCTTTTTTTCTAGATCATGCAATAAAGATGCTACTCGTCCCGCCCCCTTGAACATGGACATGCCTATTTCTTTGTTTCCCAGCAGTTTTTGCTGTGATACCTGTTATGTTTAAGTAGATGTAGTAATATTTTATTCTTAGCATTGAATGATCTATGATTCTCATTTAAATACTTCCCTTTCTTTTCAATGTGAGTTTGAAGAACGATAGTTTTTTTTAATCTGTTTTCTCAAATCTTGTGGCCACATTAACACATTCCTATTGTATGTATAATGATCTTCAAAGCATTAATTTTAAATTGAATTCTATTTACTTACTTTATTTAGACAACTGTAGGAAGAAATGAAGCAGGTGTCATATCCATATTATAATACCTTTTATTTTATATTCCACAGCACACTTTTCAATGTAACCTTCTCTAATAGATTTTCATTCATCGACATACTGTACAAGTGGTTACTCCTCATTTTAAAACGAGGTACTGTATTTACTACCCACTTCAATAAAATCTTGATAAGCCATAAAAAGGGCACAGCCCAAAGGCCTGCTAGATGAAGAGGTTTCTTCTTCAACAGAATATTATATCACAACAGACAGTTTTTCTTCCTTTTGCACAAAATCCTATGGCTTCACAGATGTGCTCCTGTGTTGTTCCGCTCTTCTAGAACAACCTGTCTGTTGTTCTACAGCAGGTGTGAGATGTCAGTCAATATATTTACAGAATCTTACTAAGCAATCTGCCGGACTGCCTAAAGGCCCAGGATTGTTTTGAGCTCAATCTTTCTCAAAGTACTTGCATGACAGTCGCTGAGATGACAGTTTGTCCCAAGTCACTACTATCCTTTTAACCACTGGCACTGAAACCGCAGGAGTCCCTGTTACAACTCGTCTCGCCTCTCTGGTTCGGACTGCTCCTCCACGTGAAGCTCCAGCTCATCCTCTGTTATCTTGCGATCTTTATTGCGATCCTGGTTATTGAACATGTCCATAATGATGCCGTTCGCATCGACCCCCGGCCGAAGACGCCCTTTACCCTCTTTAACCTGGAGCATGATGAAGGCTGAAAACTGGGGGAAATGTGAAATTGAGATCTGCACTGCCGATATCCAGACTGTTTGACTATCTTTAAAAAAAAATGCTTTAAGGGAGAGTTACTAGACGACGACAGCCGTCTTTTCTGCTCACCTCCTCTACAGGGACCTGTTTGTCAGCGTTGAGATCCATGGCAGGAAAGAGCGGATCAGGGCCGTCTCCCAGCCACACAAACATGTAGCCTTCAGGCACGCCCTTCTGCAGCTCCAACAACTCCAGCTCAAAGAAGAGCACCGCACTGCTGGGAACTTCTCCGGCTGCAAACAAGTCATTTGAATAATAAAACACATTTCAATTCATCTGAATGCAGCTCGAATGGTTTTATAGAGCAAATCATGAAAATAAGATGACAACATTAGACAGCACCCGTAGAGAAAATGCTTTAAAATGACTGACACTGAAAACCTTATGCTTGAACATTTATCTTTATTGATTTGCCTCTTATTCACCAATAATGATATTTCACTAATGGGGGTTTTCTTTTATTTTTAATTCAAGTTTTTTCAATATTCAGTGAACATTAGCACAATATTATTATTTTATATTATCAATTGTTCCTCAATAATGAATTTTGAAAAACGTATATTAGAAAAAAGAAAATATGTCAGATTTGACAGATAAGTGAATCTGTGTTAAACTCTATTATTATTATTATTTGTTATCACGCAGTTGCAATTTTTCAGATAGCCTTATAAATCTAAACATACTAAATCAACAGATCTGGTATTATTTGATCCAGATCGGACTTCGATGTGTGTTAAATCTTATGAAGATGTCATCAGCTGTGTAAGCATGATTTATGAGGGTTGAAAAAAAAGGCTGTAATTATCCCTTTCCCGCAAAGTACAAAATTCTGGAGACCATTCTGAAAAGGCAGATACCCTACCTCTTTAAAAAAAGCAAAACAATTCCATTCAAACAAACCAACTCATGCCTTTGAATATATTATCATCCTGGTGGAAGGTAATAAAAAGAGAATGAAAGAATAATAATGACGGTTAGGTACTACCAATAATAAATAAAAATGATGTGAATTAACAGTGAAGGGATGTGATAAATAAGCCAGTGTTAATACCACAAACAGGAAATTACAAAACACTACATAAAACACCAGATGGAACAAATAGAATTTTGATCATTTAAAAATATCACGGTTAGGATCCTCTCAGATCTTGTAGAACGTTGTTCCACCAGTTATAGGGAGTAAGCAGCTCCCCTGAATGTTTTAATTGTGCTCTGAGGAGCGGAGGAACCAGAGGTACCTAACTGGATCATGAACTAGAAACAATGCAGTGTCTTGCGAACTATAAAACTGAAATCTAATATTAATATTAGTTATCAATATTTCGACAATGCAGTAAAGTTTGTATCCATTTTTATTTCTGATGAATGTTGCAAACGCAATATGGATTTATTTGAAAATCAATGAAACTTGTTAAACAAAAGTTTAAGCGAGTGTAGAGTGATTTCAGCAGTTTCCAGTGACTAACCTCCATTTTCCCCGTGTCCCCAGTGTGGTGGAACGACCACATCTCTCCTCTCACCCACACACATGCCGCTCAAACCTTTCTCCAGACCCAAGATCACCTTGTTTGCACCAAGAGTCGTGAACGAAGGGGAGTCGAACTGGTCCCTGGAAGCAGAACACAAAATTAAAACTAGATCTTAAAAAAATCAAGGTTTTAAAACCCTGGAGATGTGCAGGCATGGGAAGTTCTGTAATGCAAGTGGCGTGACGTTCAAAGCCCTCTGAAATCTGTCAGACAAGAAGCCACCGTGATTACATGCAGGAAGCAGGATGAGGAGCGTGCAGAGCAGCAGAGTGAACAGCAGAGGACGCTCACGAGGAGTACAGCAGGGTGCCGTCCATCAAGGAACAATTGTAACGATACTGGATCAAATCGTCATCTTCACTGATCTCGCCACACTCCTGGGGCTTGTGGGTAACTTTAATCTGGACAGGGTCTTTAGGGTTGTGGAAGTCAATAACATGAATGTCAAATACCAGCACAGCAGAGCCAGGGATGAAGTCTCCTGCAGCAGCAGACAAAAAAGAAGTTAGTAGTTTGTTTCTCTGTTCTAAGTTTCAGATACATCTCCTTCAAAGCAGTGTGAAACTCACTGACTCCTTCTCCGCCGTACGCCATGTGAGGAGGAACTATGACCCTTGTCTTCTCTCCGATGCACAGGCCCTGCAGGGCCTTGTCCATCCCCTTGATCACATATCCCATGCCCACGTATGTGTTATAGGTGCTGTTTCGCTCGTAGCTGAAAAGAGAGGTGGAGACTCCCAGTTCATTCTTCTAGTCTGAGTGTGCAGCACACCGACTTTAATTCAGTAAACTTATTCTCTTTCCTCTTGTATTATCTTTTTCCTCAGTTTTTACAGCATCTATGCCAACGCTACATCAAAATGTGCATATGGATCAGGAATCGGCATTTTAAATTAAATATATTTTTAGAAATATTTTAAAGAAAAAGGCTTTTGCAAATATCTGCTAAAGAAATCACATTAGAAATAATGGGAATTTGTTCAATGCCTTCAGAGTAAACGTGGCAGCACTCAGTGTAAAATTGCAAAAGTAGTATTTGCAATATTTTCTACTACTAAAATTCAGTGAAACAGTCCAGGTTCATGAAGTGAAACAGTCCGGTTTCATACGGTGAAACAGTCCGGGTTCATACGGTGAAACAGTCCGGGTTCATACGGTGAAGCAGTCCGGGTTCATACGGTGAAACAGTCCGGGTTCATACGGTGAAACAGTCCGGGTTCATACAGTGAAACAGTCCGGGTTCATACAGTGAAACAGTCCGGGTTCATGAAGTAAAACAGTCCATTTTCATACAGTGAAACAGTCCAGGTTCATGAAGTGAAACAGTCCAGGTTCATACAGTGAAACAGTCCAGGTTCATACAGTGAAACAGTCCAGGTTCATGAAGTGAAACAGTCCAGGTTCATGAAGTGAAACAGTCCAGGTTCATACAGTGAAACAGTCCAGGTTCATACAGTGAAACAGTCCAGGTTCATACAGTGAAACAGTCCAGGTTCATACAGTGAAACAGTCCAGGTTCATACAGTGAAACAGTCCAGGTTCATACATTAAAAGAGAAGAAGCTCTTGTTTTTACCTGGAGTCGAAGGCGGTGCCGTCCTGGAAGGTACCGTTGTAGTGGTAGCGGATATAATCCCCAGGCAGCGTCTTACGGGTGCAGTCCTCAGGCACCTCCTTCAGCTCCACAATCAGATCATCTTTAGGGTTGAACATGTCAACTAAAAGCACATTGAACACCAGCGTAGCTTGAGGAGGGACCCGAGTGCCTGGGAGGAGAACCAGCAGATTCACAGTCACTCCTGTCTCATATGTTTCAAATTGAAGTGGAGGAATTTTCTCACTCCTCAGAAAGTTTCCTTCCTTCCATACCAGTCTCACTCATATTTGCATGATATTGAATTTTCAACCTGCAGTGACTTGCAGAGTGGTGTACGTGTAGTCCCAAAAGCAGACTATATTTTGAGTGTGTTACTGTTTATTTATTACTTTAAGGTCATACCAGAGCCAGTCTCTCCATATGCCAGGAATGGTGGGACAATAATGAACCTTCTCTCCCCAACACACATTCCCAGAAGACCCTCATCCATGCCCTTGATGAGGTCACCCTGTCCCAAGTAAGTGTCGTACGTTGCATTCCTCGAGTAACTTAAAGAAACAAAATTCAAATTCAGACAAAGTTGGAGAAAAAAAATACCTGATTGTCAGTGATTGGTCATGACTCACCTTGAGTCGAAAGCTGCTCCTGACAGCAGCGTGCCATTGTAGTGGTAACGCACAAAATCTGTGGCTGCAGTGGTGCGGTTGCAGCTTGCTGGTTTGCTGAGTGTGCGGATCTCAACCTTGTCTTCGGAATTCCATATGTCCAGCAGGTGGACGTCATACATCAGCACAGCATCAGGGGGAATCACACCACCTGTCAGACACAGATTGCCATCAACCTGCACTGATAAATGTAAAAGGTCAAAGTGTTGTTTGTGTGTTTATCTGCACCTGTTCCGATGGTTCCATAAGCCAGGTGAGGCGGGATTTTGATCTTCCGACGTTCGTTGACACACATGCCCAGAAGACCGCGGTCCATCCCTGTGATGAGTCTGCCCAGGCCCACCTGACTGACGAAAGCTTGGCCTCGGTCATGACTGTAAACAGAACATGGATATAAACTAGTGAATAAAAAATAAGTTAAAAGATGTGTAAAACTACGCTTTCCAATTGATTTTATTATGATTAGCCATTTTTTTAATATTTCATTTTAAAAACCAGTGATGAAGAATATAGTATATAAGTACATTTACTCAAATACTGTTTTCGATTCCAAATTTGAGGAACTTGTACTTTACCTGATTAGTTCCATTTTTATTATTCTTTGCTATTTTATTCCTCTGACATCTACTGCACCACACCATACTTGAAAGTTGAATTGAAAGCAGCTGGACTAAACTGAAGAATCCTCGTGAACGGGCGGTGAAATGTAAAAGGATTAATCTTTCAAGGATTACCATTACCTGGGTGAATGAGAATCTACACAAACACACACCTACGAATCAATGCTGAAGTAATATTAATCTAAATACATCCTATAGTAAAGTAGAACACTTAGAAGGACCAATATACTACATAATGAGTACTTTGATACTTTAGGTGCATTTTGCCATGACATATTAATTATGTTATGTTTTGAATGTTGTTGTTTTACTTGTAGTGAATTATTTTCAGTGTTCTGGCAGTACTTTTTGTCCACCACTGTCCACCATAGCTAAAAACCTGCATGACCCTCAGAGAAAACGTACTTCACATTCACCAGTGCTGAGTGACTGCAAAAACATACATCATGCATTCTTATAGACACGTTTTTGACTCATCACTTTGGTATAGCTGCTTAAATTGTTAGAGAGTATTCATAAATTTGACAAATCTGAAGCAGTCGTTTCATTTACAGGAAATGATCTGTATTCCTGGATGCATCAGGATAACAGATGTAGGATTCCTGCACCATGTGTACTGATCGGATCTCTATTATATATATGAAATATATGAAATGACGTCATTATGGATAGGCATATGATCCCATTAACCGTGGAATCGTTAGCTACTCCAGAAATCTTAACATTAGTCTCTTTGGACGTGAGAAACGGATCGGTTTAGGAATACTATGGCAGACATTCCTACAGATGGACAAACACTATGAAGATGTCATCAGAGTAGATAACGTCAGATTACAGTGTGTATCGCTTTGACTCTGACTCACCTAGAGTCAAACTTTTTCCCGTCTGCGTAGAGAGATCCGTTGAAGTGATAGCGGATAAATTCCTCGATTCGCACCTCTCGGGGACAAACTTTTGGGACGTCGTACCGATCTACAACAACGTCCACCAGCATCTCCGCTCTAACGGTCACGGTGAAGACATGGAGGAATAAAATTGAAGCTGGCGTCAAATCCATGAGGGGGCTGTGACGGGGACTGTGGAAGCTCGTAGGCTAAGCAGGGCCGTCCGCCAGCTGGGTGATGAGGCTCAAGTGGAGAGAGAAGGGCCGTAAAAATTTAACAAGCCTGAAGATGGAAGCGTCTTCTAGTCTGAAAAATCAGATATACTGCATCCGATTAGATCTACAAAAATAAAAGCATCCTCAAATAATGTTTTTAAAACCTCATGATAATTGTCAAATAAATGTTAGAACAAGAAGATAGATGTAAAAAAAAGAAGAGAAAAAGTCAGTATATGTAGAATAAATATTTTTTTTTGTATTTGGTCTAAGTTGGGAGTTTGGAAATCAAAAGACAGACAATATCAACAGAAATTCTTGGTTAAGTTACATATTTATACACCCCTCTCACTTTAATGCATGTTAGTAGATTAATGCATGTTACTGGATTATTGCATGTTACTAATTTGACATCTTCTTCTTCGTGCTTCGTGTGCAAGGTCACATGGTTTGTGAATGTATCTGCTGCCATGGACCTGCTCGATGTCCACTCATTACAGAAGGATCATTATGAGGATTACTATTATTATAATTATTATTATTTTTATTATTATTATTATTATTGTATGGTGCTTCCCCATAAGATATTGCTAAATGTTATATTACTATTATTGTTATTATCAACCTGGGATCCCTGCAGCAGCCGCGGCCTGACCCTGGAGAAAAAGTGAATAAGCATAGCTGATATTTTATACTTTGCTTCTTTCCTCTCTCTCTTTTCAAACCCAACCGGTCATGGCAGTAATAATAATAATAATAATAGGTCCAATCTCAGTCTTGGACTGCTTGAGGTTTCTGCCCGTTATAAGGCATTTTTTTCTCGCCACTGTCACCAAGTGTTTGCTCATGGAGGAATTTGTTGGGTCTCTGTGGATAATTATATAAAGAGTTTGGTCTAGACCTGCTCTTTCTGGAAAGCACCTTGAGACAACTGTTGTTGTAGTGAATTTGCGCTACATAAATAAAGATTGACTGATTGATTGATTGATTAAATGTTGCAGATATATAGCCAAAAACGCTGTGAACGACTACCACAAAAGATTAATAAAGCAAACATTTTCCATCAACTTCAGATGAAGAGGTAGTTGTTTGCAAAAATTGAGGTTTAAAATAAAGTTTTTTAAAACTTGTAGCTTTAATCAGGAAAAGTATACCACGCACTTGCTTATCCTGCGTGCACATGTGAGTGACCCAACAAAAGAGTTATGAACTCATTATCTGCCATCACAATCAAGTAGCAGCTTTAGAAACCTCTACTGACTGTACTTAAAAAGAAAAACAATGATATCTAATGTCCTCATCTAACAGAATACAGGTTTGGAATGTCGGGACCTTATTGTGCTTTTATTCTTAAAGGAAAACTTTCGGCCTCCCCCGTCTCCTTTCTATCCTGCTTTATGCATCCGTGGGGTCATATACGCCTTGAGAGGCAGCAGAGGAGGAGGAGGAGAAGGAGGAGGAGGAGGAGTGCCACTTGGGCCCCCACCCACTATTTTAATGGAATTCTGCAAACGTGTTATGCCTGGTTTAGAGGCCTGTCCTCAAGATCTCACTTTATTATCTGAAAATTATAATTTGCCTCCATCTTAAATGATTTTCATGGGTCACAGTTAACTATAGTAGACTTACATGCTTTTGTTTTTTATTCTCAACATTTTAAACTGCTTTTACTTCAGGGGTCCCAATAACCATCACCAATCTGCCCAAAGACGGAGGCTTTAGAGTATTATGACTAGTAAAAGTTGATATATCTTGAAAACTTGGATGTTGGAATTGTACCATGTGAGGAGTCAACTATGTAGATGGTTGTTGAAGTTCAACAGTCCATGCCTCAGCTTGTCAGGTACCCTGGAATGTGGCCAAGGTAGAAATTAGAACTTGCTGGGAGCTTTTCGGACAACTTATCTTTGAATCTTGTTCAGATATCTTAAATTTGAGAGCTGGAGGCTAAAAAAAATCCAACGCATTCAACAGAAAGTTGAATAAATTCAATGTGCAACGTAAAACAACATGATCCCAGTCAATATATTCAGCTTTGGTCCAGATGTCTGTTGGGTGTTATGCATCTGGAAAAGTTAAGACTGTGAAATCTGTCAAAACGGTAAGAGCTTACACCATTCATACCGGATGTATACACTTATCTTTTCATAGTAATGGTCAGAGTCGAGTTGGCAAATTTAAATAAGGATGCAGAAAGAAGTTGACGTGTACAGCTATTCTTTTTTTATTTTGGGGAGGTGCAAATTGCTTGAATTCACCCAAAACTAGCATTTATTTTAATTTTATCTGCAGCAACCAACATGTTAATTCCAATTACTACAACAATAGCAAAGCAAGCTGAGACATTTTGGATCCTAAAAGGTGCTTTTTTATTTACCATTAAGATATAAAAACATAGTAAACAGTAATTAATAATAATACATTTTTATTAATATTGCACATTACTGTGTATTTCAGGATGTCTTACATTTTACAAAGGTCAAGTAGGCATGTATGTATGTATGTATGTATGAATGTAGATAAAAGACACACATACAAATATGCAGACAACTGTATCACATTTAAAAAGCATTTCTTGTATATCATTATTTCTATCCATCCCGTTGCACCACGTTTCATTTGAGAAGTCTGCCATAGTGCTCAAACGACTTTAAGAGAAACAAATGAAGACACGTTCCCATGTGAATTATTTTTAAGCAGGTTACTGAGTTTTACTTGAGTTGAAATCTTATATTTTAGGGGAGAAGAATTTTTTTCCAAATATCATATTTGTTATTGGTGGACAGATTACCAAAACATTCTACTCAATTTGAGGTGCTATTAAATTGATGAAATTTAACTTTACTAATAATTATACAAAAACAATTTGTAAAAGAAAGAAAAGAGAGAATTTAATGCATTATGTATAGACTTAAGAAACAAAATATTCTCCAGTGAATCCCTTTCACTGGGGCAGAAATAAGAGCAACCAATTGGGATTTTATTTTGAAAGGATTGTCCAGAAGTTATTTTTTTCCTGTTTCTACTTGACACGTTTCTCTCACAGCCTACGTGCGGACAGTCATGAGGGATCCCAGGTGAAGAGAGAGGGATTTTGTTTCTTAACAGAATCATCTCGCGCTGGGGCCGGTGACGATCAGGATGCTCCCGAGACTCCTGGTTCTGGTCTCGGTCCTCCCGGTGCTGACGGAGGCTCAATACGAGACCTACAGCTTTAGGAGTTTCCCCAAGAATGACATCATGCCTCTGGACTCGACGTACAGTCTCGCTCTGGAGCAGTATGCGGCAAAGAACTGGGCGGAGAGCATCCGGTTCCTGGAGCTCAGCCTGCGGCTTCACCGTCTGTTGCGGGACAGCGAGGCTTTCTGCAGCCGCAACTGCAGCAGCGTGGGCCGCGACAATGACACGCTCTCCCCAGAGAGCAGTCTGCGTGTTATGCGCCACATCCTGCTGAGGGCAGCCTGCCTTAAAAAGTGCAAAGCAGACTTTCCTGTCTTCAGCGTCGCGTACCCACGGAGGGATGTTCTGGAAACCTTCGAGCAGAGGACTCCATATCGCTACATTCAGTATGCGCACTATCAGGTGAGAGGAAAGAGTTGATCACTAAAAGAGTTGCGCCAGATGCTCAGGTGTGACTCCCGACTCACGCGACACTGAACGTCACTCAAGAAGAAGTTATAACATGTTTATTATTGGCCATTAGAGTGGCACAGGAGCAGATTTAGGCGCTGACATAACTGCGCAGGGCGCGATTACAGTGCTTACATTTGGTCTGACTCACCGAGAGGAAACTTTATTGTCTGGAAGCTGTGCAGTAAAATTTATCACTGCTTTGTTGCGCCCCCCTGCCGACCCAGCAAGGAAGGAGGTGAGCATGTGCCACGTTTCACCCAGTGTTCCCCCAACAATCCCTTCATTCTTCCAGAGGTTTGTGCACACACGGAGAAAAACCTGCTGAACTCACCAGAGTTTGATGAACAGTGAACTGAGAAACTCTGACTGCTGTGCTCCTCCAGAAACTAGAGGTGTAATCACAGACTCCCACGACACTCAAGCGGTTTGTAGTTTTGTCCACCGCAACAGACAGGGTTTTACTCAGCTTTTCCTTATACGTTATTAAAAACAGACTTTTTATTATAGTGTGTGGAAAGTGTGCAAAAATAACTGAGATAAACTTTAGACGAATGAAGAATAATAAATGGGTGATAAAAAAAAGGGCATGCACAGAATTGTATCTATCTAGGGTTTCAAAGTGAAGATTATTATGTTTATTCCACAAACATTACATTTCAGCAACGTCTTTCATCCACCAGACAAGAATTCATGATCTGATGATTCATCTCTGCTCTAGTTATTTGGACCAAAAGGATCAGAGGTCATCTCAACCCTATTTCTGAAAAAAATTGTCTGTGATCGTGATTTGAAGGATATCCGTTCCTCCTCAGCTCAACCACCTGGAGAAAGCTGTGTCAGCTGCCCACACCTTTTTGAAGAAGAACCCATCCGAAGCCCATATGACTAAGAACATGAAGTACTACAAGACGCTGATTGACGTGGAGGAAAATCTCATCGACCACGAGGAACAGCCTTATGAAGTTTGTATTCTAACATTCCCGTCCTCACCCTGGCGTGCAACTGAAATGCATGCACAACTCTTAACTGGCCCATTGTTTTTTCATCCAGAGCATTTTCTTGAAGAGTGTGACGCTTTACAACAATGGAGACTTCAGCAACAGCGCCCGAAACATGGAGCAAGCCATCACGCAGTTCTTTGACATATACGATAACTGTTTAGCCGGCTGCGAGGGCTCGTTTGAGATCCTGGAGTTCAAGGACTTCTACCCCACCCTGGCAGGTTAGCGAAGCTTTAGTTCATAAGGCTTTCAGAAGAATATAGTGAATATGTTTTTCCTCACATTCTCCCCTACGCTTCCCCTCAGATCTCTACACCAATGTCTTGAAATGCAAGGTTAAATGCGAGGAGCACCTGACACCCAGAGCTGGAGGCTTCTTTGCGGAGAAGTTTGTGGCCACCATGTATCACTACCTCCAGTTTTCCTATTATAAACGTAAGACAACTGCGCCATGTAGCCTTTGAGAGCCAACAGTCTGACAGTGCATTAAACTTGTTTGATGATGTCATCCTTTACAGTGAATGATGTAAAGGACGCTGCGCCCTGTGCGGCCAGTTATATTCTGTTTGACCCCAAAGATAAGGTCATGCAGCAAAACGTAGAGTATTACCGCTTCTACCGCAAGCAGTGGGGACTGGAGGACAGCGACTTTCAGCCTCGGCCTGTGAGTGGAACTTACTGTTTTGGGAATGCCACGACTTTAGTGGCGTTAAAAATTCACATTTTGCTGTAGATAACCAGAGCAGGACACTATAGCACGAAGTGGCCTTGCCGCAAACATTAATACAGTCCAAGGATGTTAATTAGGAACCCGTTCACTCCCATAAAGGCAGACTGGTTTTTCTATCTTTATGCTTAGAGATGCAGCCACAGCGCAGAATAGAATTGTTCAGGCTCGTAAACGTTTTTGCCCACTTAAGGTTTCCAAACTGAGTAGCAAAAGAACAGTAAACAAAAGCGCAGATTTGTATTTTAAATCCTTTAGAAAATGATATTTTCTCTCTCTCTTGCAGCCAAGGGTAACACAAGAGCTGATGTCACTTTTGTTTTTCAGGAGGCTCTTAGGTATTTCAACGTGACAACCAAGCAGAAAGAGATGCTGCAGTTTGCACTGAACTATCTACAAACAGACGATGAGGTATGCTGCCGCTGTTGATCAGAGGTAGACGTTGGATTTCTCTCAATCAGGGGCCAAATTCTACAAAGATGGCCTAAATATATGTTCCAACCCCCAAATGTTTGCATTTGGCTGTTTGTTTTGGAGCAAATGCTCAATTAGCTGAACGTATTTTGCAAATTTGCCGCACAAAAATTCTAGATTTTCATTTTGAGTTTTAAATTGGACCACAAATAATTTTATTTATATGACATTCATTTTAAAATATGTAATACCTTAAAACAGGTAATGATTACTGTTGCAGGTTATACCATAAGGGTCTTACAATCTAAAATATGCTTACATGAATTTAATACCTGGAAAGGGTTAAAATATGTTGAGATATTAAGTACACAGTGTTAAGTCTTAAAAGGGGATAAAAGTTAATGGTTAAAACCTGAGAAGAGTTCCAGTGACGAGTGTCCATCGCTTTAGTCGTCCCAAATTATGGGACCTATTATAACCCTTAATATTTGACTGATCCTGAATTTTTAGTAGATATAGCAAAGCATACATTAACTGATAGTTCTGAAACATTTCTACACTGTAAATCCGAGGCTTTTAAGTCCAGCAGCCTGTAAGGTGTTTACAGAGGTGCTTAGAATTGATAAATTAAACATATATTGTTGAATTAAAATATTTAGGGAGAATAAATATTAATAAATAAATAAAATTGAACACCAGCCAGTAACAACATGCAGTAAACGCTCTTTCACGCAACAACCATAAGGCTTCTTAATCAATCTTCTGTGGAGGATGGACTTCTCTTTGCCTCCATGCATGTGAATCCTCATGCTGCATTCATTTCGAATCAGAATGACTATTTTTCTACCTCAGTTGTGTTCAAATCTCATATGAATCACAGTCTGCCGCTAAGTAATTCAATTATTGTTAAGCTGCATAAAAGTAAAAAACATTATATTATATATTACAATATTCCTTCAAACATGACGTAAATGCAGCCTCACTATACACCAATCCACCACAACATTATAATGGCTGAGAAGTTAAAGTCATAATAGCATTCATTACATTGTAACTATGTCTCAAAGTTGATGTGTCAGAAGCAGGAAAAATGGGTAAAAATAATGATCTGAAAAATTCCGAAAAGGACCAAACTCAGATGGTCGGACTTTGTCAGAGCATGTTACAGAGTAAGAACATATCTGATCTGATCTGCATCTCTAAAGCTGCAGATCTTGCTGCGTGTTTCTGGTCGTCAGTATTTAATGTTTAATATCTACAGTGTCACAGTTCAATAAGGAACGTAGCTGAGTTATCACAGATTCATTCAAATGTATTTCTTGTATTTGCAACAAGTAAGAATTAAATCTAGTCTTAAAATTAATCCGGATACGAAATAATGGAAAGACATATTTTGAATTGATTATAAAAAAATATCACCCTAAATGCCTGCATGGAATGGGTTTTATTGCTTAATTTGGTATGAGGCAGAGCGAGAAAATATATGACTTAAGCATTTAATTTGTAAGAGAAAATCTTATTTTATCTTTCAAATGAAACATTATTTCATTTTGAAATCATTTTGTGGTCAAGTCTTCAGGTAGCTCACTGAGGTTTTGCTTAGCTTCACCCACTTAGTTCCATCAACCTCAACTGCTCCGGGTTGTGGCATAGTCGGAGAAAAACATCTCAAAACCTCAGCAGATAATGTCTAAACCCTCTGCATTATCAGACATCAGATGCATGGAAGTAAAAAATATCTCTGTGAACTTTAACCTGGCTCAACAGCAGCAACACGGCTTTCCAAACTACGAATTTCATTCTTTATTTGATCCAGCTATTTTAAGATGGGATTATAAAATTGTAACATTGAGGAGTAAAGTAGCTGACTAAACCCACTGCTGTTGGGGTTATGGAGGGGGAAACGGCAGGGGAACGCCATCAGAGGATGAAAGGGAGTGTGGGGAGATAAAGGCTGTTGAAGTGGGAGCAGGAGGGGGCCAGAGTTTTCCACCAACAGTCTGTGGTATGTTGCTAGGAGGTGTTGACCACTGAGGCTGGGCCTCATCTGTTTAACTCAGGTCAGCTCCTCCCACATCCACACACGGCCCAATCCTGAGACCCAGGGAGGAGGACCGTCTGAGCGGGATCACAGGCTACACAAATGACAGATTTATTGGGACATACAGAGAATTTTTTTCTCACGCTAGAATAGAAATAAAATAGAAATGTTCTTTCTTGTCTTGGACTGAGAGTTTTTGTTTTATCTTTAGGATGAAGTTGGTCCAGAAGAGATGGCTTCCACTCAATCCGAGCATCCTGACACTGAGTTTGAGGGAATGGGAGACTACGAGGAGTCATTCCTGGCTGGGTGGTGGCAGGAACCTAAAACCAAGTGGGACACAGGAGAGGTCACAGATTGACGTCCATCCTCCTCCAGCTCTGTCCCACATCTCATGACAACATATCAAACAAACACTGTCCTCCCTGAAGACACAGTGGTGTGTGTGCTTCAACCCAGCTGAAGAATACAAATCTATCATGTTGATCAAAACCAGAGATTGACTTGTTCTGTCTTGGCTGTCATCAGCCTTTTAAAACTATAATGACTTCTTGGCTTGTATGCCAATCCTTGTATGTGACTTTCCTACTAGTTTTATTTACATTTTTTTTAATTTAATGACAGTTGAATGTCTCTGTGCCGTGCTATGAGGGTGTAGTGTAGCTTTTCTTATGCCGAGCAAGCTGTCATCCACCAAATAAGTTTTTGTAATAACTTGCACATAATAAAAAAGTAATAATTACCTCCGCCAAGGAGGTCATGTTTTTACTCCTGTTTGTTTGTTTGTGAGCAGGATTAAAAAAAAGGAGGTGATAACATTTTGGTGATGTTTTTGCAGCATTTAAATAAAATAAGCCGTTTGGAGCAGTGATGTCACAATGTGGCTATTGCGGCCTTCGTTCTTCCGATGTTCCTCTGGTGCCTAAGTGGGCTGAGACACTGAAGTGGATGGCACAAGAGATGACCGGCTACATAGTATTTGAGAGAAGTTTAACAATAGGCCTCGGTTTATTAACTCCGAGAGGAAGTAAAACATAAAACGCTGAAGGGAAAAAGTAAACTGACGGTCCAGAACTCAGACATTATAACCAGTGACGCCTTTGACTTTGCCAATACAGTCTCCAATGTAAATCCACATTAGCGCCTCAGTGGCCACCAGTCTGTTCCTAACAACATCCCTCACTGTGGTTTGGCCTAGACATTCCTCTGTAAACCCTTGATGTTTGTGGCCCCCTCGACGACCACGGGGATCTCAGCAGGAAACCAGGGGAAAAGCTCGACCCGGCATAGTATCAGAAGGTTACTAGCCAAGGCTTGGTGTAGGTGACAGCAGCTCCGACCAGTGCAGGGACCAGTTTCTGCCATATTTGAGAGATACACAGCGAGTTTGTTGGAAGATTTAGAGGCTTGCAATAACTCAGACATTAATGAAGGAATCTGCATGAATTTTCCCATATCCTAGGGTACTGTTGTGTCTTGTCGGAGGTTTGCCTTCTCGGAGTGCCTTTTGTAGTTTAATATAATTTTGTGTTTTGTCAATTAAAACCAATAAGAACCTCAAAAATGCTAAAAGTGTAACAGCTTATAGGAACCTAGTGGCTTTTAAATGATTGATTCATTTTTATCATTTTCTTTTTGTCTTGTTTTATGTTATAAAATGAATAACTGTAGGTTTCAGAGTTAAGTTCTGAAATAAAAAGCAATGTGAAGATGTTAATCTGGAAAAAACTGACTTCAAGTTTTTATGCATATCAAAATTTATTTACTGTATGCCAAAGAGAAAAAGTATATTATCTCAGGTAAATCATCCAAACAGGTTATGTTTAACCAGCATTAGTTGTTTTTTAGCAGGGTTACACAAAAACTGCTCAGATTCATTTCAACTATATTTAATGGAATGGTCGGACACGAGTCCAGAAAGAATGTATTGGATTTTGAAGACAACCTTCATAAAAGGGAGGTAATTTTCAGATGTTTACTCAACCAGATAAAACATTTTTCAGTTTTTTATTTTTTTCACACAAACCGCTGAACCAATGCCCACAAATCTTTTGGAAGCATGTTTAGTTCTCTCTTGGCGAAAGTATTTATTTTGAGTGCCTACACTGGTGATATCAGCCACAGTCTTGTAGTGTAGCACAGAAATTCAAAAATAATTACATTAATTGTCTAATGAAAAGGATGCCCCAGCTACTACAAAATCTAGTTGTGCTTATGAGGGTAACCCAAAACATCTGTCATAGCTGAATGAGATGCAAACCCATGGGCCCTGACAACCCGTGATGATCCGTCATTGAATTCTGTCCAGCCTTATTTGAGGATATGTGGGTGGATTATTCTCTATTTCAGACAGAACAGACAACGATGGATGGATGAGGGTCTCCTTTGGCAGGGACTTAGCCCATAAGAACCCAGACCTATTTGTAACTGAAAGAAATTGAAGGGGAATATAAATTATATTTTTGAAACAGTGAGTCCAATGTTAGGTGGTCAGTTGCATCTACTAAATGCGAGTTAAATCTGGATGTCATGGTTAATTTTTTTAACATATTGGAAAAAATTTTTTGTTATTCACAACATAGATCAATCTTAGACCTTTGCTGGCTAAAAATGTGCAAACTGATCAGAAATCAAGCTGACTCATAGTGGAGGGCTTGTCAGCATAAATAAACTTAATCTAAAGACGGATGAAGTTAACTTGATATCAGCTACCTGTTTAAACCGTTGACAGGTTTTACACCTTGTGGGTTTTTTTTAACTATGTGGTAACGTTTGACAAAAATCTTTCTGCTGGGAAGAAAATAAGGAGGTAGTGACACTTATGTCATTGTGGGTTAGTGAGTAGTAGATCAAGTCCCACAAAACTGTTTGGATAGGTGGGACATGAACCCGGCATGATAAACTCGGTCAAGCTTGGTGGACGTATGTACTCCCCTGAGTGCCACTCTAGTGGATGGAAAAAAAAAATCCTAAATTATATTTTAGAACCTCTTGTGCTACAAAAAAAAAAAAAAAAAAAAAAAAAAAATAGCAAAGACTATAATGATGGATTAAAAAATATATATATTTTGGACTTTGTGTTGAATTACAGTACAATGCACACAAATTTTAACAAAGATGATTATATTAAAACAAAGATTTTCAGCAGCAGACAAACAACACTACACATTTGAATTGAAGATTGAGGTGTGATTTCATTTATTACTTTTATTTACCTTCTGTTTGAATTCAACTAAAAGCCTCAGTTCAATTCTTTGTCTCATTTCAAAAAGTCTAAAAATATTGGATAAGAACGATATAATTTTCTCTTTTTTCTCCCCTTGAACTTAAATTTCCGAATTGAAGAGATTGTACTTTGATACCAACTCAGTTCGTATCCTCAAAATATCAGTGCATCTCCCATAGTGCAAAGCTCAAATGAACCAAACTGACCTCATATCATCTGAGACAATCTGTCCCCTGGACCCCAAACTCTAATCACGCTTTACAGCGGGGATCATCGCAGAGCCTCTGTGCTGAGGCGTTCACCCAGGACTCAGGGCTATCAACAAATGTACAAAAGGGTAGTTTTGTTTTCCGTGATCATTGGAATTTGAAGAGAGTCGCGAGGCAGCCAGTGTAAATGCGAAGCCACATTTAAAGACGCATGATGATGGGAGAGGTTTGCGGACGCAGGCCGTGTTCAGAGACTGACAGTTATGCGTTTGCTGAAATGGATATAACTAATTTTTTTAACTTGGCTTTTAAATAAATCTTCTTACAATGCGTTAAACATTCAATAAATCTTGCACGTATTTACAAATAGGTGTGACTTCAGTTGGCTAGTGCTAATTTTTCTTCACATACATGAATTATTCATCCATTTTAACAGGAAGTCCTATTGAGATTTTTAATCGCAATGAGATAACTTGGTACAGTAAAGGTAACATAAATAAACTACTGGTGCTGCATTTATGGTGCCAAAGCTGCAGCACACAACAGCTCGTAGAAAGAGATAATCAAGAGGTAAGAGCCCCCCTGGAACAGGAGGTCTATGTGGACACAAGTGGCCTGAGTACTAGGGTATACACACATACATTCTTCTTTTCTTCAAAACTGTTATACATTCACTCGTGAACAGACGTACAGATTGGGCGTACAAACTTTGGGCCTCAACGTAGAGAGCATACACCGATACTGTGTGGAATGTATGTGAGCGAGGTTGTGGTTGAAAACACTAAGATTCGGCCTCTGCTGTTTTTCAAAGTTCAATCGTTTAAAATGATCCCAAAACCATTCCAGCTGTAGCTTCCCTTCAGTACCTGAAAACTTGCAGGTTGGGCATGTCTAATTACAAGAAACAAGAAGCCAGTTATAATTCTGGGATCTGGCTAATGGTTGATTGATTTTAGAGCCATCGCTTGATCATGATTCCTTCCTCATGCTCTCTTTAGAAAGCATGCCAACAACAGTCCCACAAATGGTTTCTCTTCAGCTATTTCCACGAGCCAAACTTTTTGTCCATTTCTTTTCAGGTCCTTTGTTAAGCAAAAGATTTCCTTTTACATTATTTTAGTCAGTCTGTGATGGTCTGACCTTTAGCTGTGGTGGTTCTGTGCTGGCAGGCTGGGAAGCAGTGGAAAGTCTCTTTAAAAATTGGTCCAAAGTTGACATGTTCTTCGTCTGACTGTCCAAGATGGGACAGGGTGAGGAGAACAGACACAATCACGCTCTTGGAGCCTTAAGACTGGAGAAAGACTCGGATGCTCCCACAGGGAGAGCCTCCTGCTCACTCGAGGCGTGGCCAAGTCACAATCCTCGCTGGCGGCAGCCATGCGAGTTTGAGCAGGCCAGTATGGTGAGAGGAGCTCCACGGGCCCAGAGGACGGCGGAGGAAGGGGCAAATGGGAGCAAGGACGGAATGATTATCAGAAGAGGATTGGAGAGATTTTGGGATAGTAAATGGAAGACTTTTTTTCTTTTATCCCCTCTTCTCCAATGTCGAAACGACAGTGCGAGGAGGAAGACAGGAGAAGGCGGACATGGAGACAGACACAGACAGGTCTCTTATCCTCCACCGGATCTGAAAGAGAAGGGAAAACAAGAATTCTTTTTGCTGGAAGGTAAACAATAGACGAGGAAAATCGTACAGAATGGAAATCGTATAAATGGAAGTTGCTATTCTGCTTTATAGGTTTCAAGATGATCTCATTGGAGAGGAGTTTTATTTTCTTAGCAAGAATCCAATGAGACTGGGATGCATGCGGAAGGAATTAGGAATGGATTTGAAATTTGTGTTTAGTGATGAGTCTCCATTGACAACATATCATATGGTCATGATTCTGCAAGGTTATACCTTCCTCGTCGAATGTTCCTGCATCCCAGGAGACACATTGGGAGAAAAGACAGAATATCAAGACATGTCAGTGACAACAGGAAAAAGAATCAATAAGCCCAGCTGGTACAGCACGCCAGAGATGCATGATCTGTCAGTTTATTGTGAATGGGTGACCCGTGAAACGGCAAAATAGCGAATGAGGGTTTGTTGTTACAAATAATCCATAGTTTGGACAGATGAGATTTTGAAGTCAATCCAAAATTCAACATTTATAGAATATGGATGTCAACCTGGGTTTTGACGTCAACCCAGCTTCCAACTACAATCAAGTACAAAGTCTTTCTGATGTTACACATAAATTATGATGTCACTTGACATTATGCCAGATGGGAGCTGAAATATTGAGGCTGAGAACTTGAATGGAATTTAAAAGTCGATATAACAGTACAATAATAGAGCATAATTCATTAACAATTACCATAGTTAAAAAATAGCATTAACAGACTTGGAGTAAAATATGGACACTGAATTAAGTGTTTGCTAGCAGTACACAGAAACTACTGGAGCGATTTTGGCGAAACCTGGTAGAAAGGTTGAGCGGGAAGCAAGGAAGATTTGATTGATTGGAGTTACCTCTCTTATTGAATACTGCTAGATGGATCTTTTTGGACCATTATTTTGTCAACTGCTTGATGGATTACCATGACTTAGGATGGAAAGGCGGGGCATGTGTCAAGGAAGACTCCATTCAATTTCGTCAATCCAGATAAATGGGCAGATCCATGTTTTCACTTCTGCTATACTCAAATGACACACCATACCCTCCACAATCATCTACCAATTGGCAGTGTATTTAAACTGCGAATATTTCCCCTCTGTCCCCTTTGCTCTGCTTATGGCGCCACTGTCCTGCATCGGCATCGCTGTCTGCTCTTTAAAACCCCACAATCACCCCAGGATCCACCTAGAGGCTCTGACTTGGGGTAAGATATTTGCTCATCACTTCCCAAAAAAATCTTGCTGTACATATATCTGAGGGGAGTGATGATATCGGAGTCTAGAGACCAAATGTCATGTTTTGCTCCAACAATAATAAACAATGGTAACGTGAGTTGTCTGACTGACCTGATATTTTGACGACAGACCAATACAGTGGTTAGGGTCATTCAGTTATAACATGGATATCTTAATTTGGTTAGGTTGATAACTGGAACTGGGATTTATTAGGGTTTAACTGAATCGAAAAAGGCCATGACGGAGGTCTACAATCAATCCGTTGATCATGTACCAGTTCTCTCCAAAATCTTTCCTGCCAAAATACTGTGATGAAATAGACATGCAGCAGGTCTACAGTAGTCATAGCATGATCCTTGCAGCCCAAAAGAGGTGTGTACCAGAAACCACAACATCCAACCGCTCAGCCAGAGGTCTGACTGGGAATAAAGACGGAACGTACCGCTTAAAGCTCATGCACAGACACTTACCTCCGACCCCAAAAGGACTGACTGGCTGCTTGAAGTTATCAAATTTCCCTTTTAATTGGCCACAATCATTTCATAAATCTAACTGATTAGAGTAAGAGCAGTCTTTTTAGGTCAGAGTAGAGGGAGTGAACAATAGCAGGCATGCACAGGTGAACAGTACAGCAGAAGAACTTCAGCGAGGGAATTCAGGGTCAGGATGCTGGTAACAGGATAAAGCAGTCTAAAACAGCACCAAAGGTAAAACCATTCAACTTTTTCAACAAAGGCTAATTAATCTAGCGGATTTGAGGGATGTGCTGTGTATAAATCCTGGCAGATTAACATCTCAGTCCTGCCATGTCATTAGAATGAAAGGCTAGGCTTGTAGAGGAAGGGGGTGGAAAAGTGCAGGATGGAGCTCGGGGTTGAATAACGATTCAGTCGAAAAAAACCAAACAATTGGTTAAACATCACGAGAAATTCGAGCATCGGTACATTGGAGCTAAGACTCCACTCCCCATTTCCCCTCGCCCGAGGTTGCAAACGGACATTAGTGGGGTGAGAGTGGCAGGGGTTGGGGGGGTCCTTTAGGTAGAAGCAGACAGGTACACAAAGGCATGCCAGAACTCTTACTTAAATCCCCATCCTGTTCCCCCTAGGACTATAGCTGCCAGGAGAATAGCACCTGCGATGGACCCTATTATGATATTGGTGCCACTGGGACCTGCGCAGAGGAAGGAGGAGGGAGGAAGGGTGTGGAGGAGGAAGGGGAGGAAGGGCAGAAACAAAACACCACTAAAAACACACGTCAGATGACAGCATCAACACCGTACATCAACAACATCAACTAGAGAGAGAGAGAATATGGGAAGATACCTGCAGAGAGAAAGATGGCGGAAAAGAGGATGAAACCAGCACGTGGGGTGGAGGTGGGAGCAAGGCAGGTGAGCGAGGGAGATCAGGGCGACAACATATACAAAACAAAGAAAAACAAAGGCGAAAGTTTTATTACTTTGTTCTCATTCCCCTCTCCTGCTCTTTTAGTGGGAGACCCTCTTGCTCAGAGTGTTTTTATTGGCCCTATGAGAGCAGCTGCTCAATGTCTGTGTTATTGGTAGACTGCAAGACAGTAAGGAAGATACTTGAAGATGATAGGGCTTGCAAGATGTTCAGTTCAGAACCACCATACATACCGACGTCCCACACGTGCTTAAATGCTCTACTGGAAACACACATCACTCACACTCACTCTTCCATTAAAGATTAGCAGGAAGTAAACACTGTGTGGCCTAAATGTTCTAAAGACAATAAGGGGGATTTTCACCTCTGTTTGCTCCTTTCATTACATAGAGAAGCTACTGTGACGATGGGTAGAGAGTATGGGGGGGTATGAGAGGCAGACAGAAAAGAGAAACATGGGAGTGTCGACAGGTTCTATGGACCTTTCTTCTCTGCGCCCGTCTGGGCTGTTGGTTCAGGTATGGGATCAAACACACTGCAGTCCTTCCCGGTGTAGTCCCTGTCACAGATACACTTCACCTCATTACTGCATGTCTGCAAGAGAGAAGGATAAAAATCAAGTTACATGCATGATAAAAAAATAAATCACGAAACCAATGTTTGCTGGGAGTTTCGGGGCTCAGGAACCCATGAAGCATAAAAATGACAAATAAAGGAATCTTGAACTTTTTTTTACCCCGTGGTCAGAACAGATTAGTCCCAAGTTCGATCCTGAACAGGTGCTGAGGTTGAAAGCGGCCACAGGGAGGCAGCGCCGCTCCAAACACATCATATTAGGGCCACAAGGTGTGCCATTCTCTACATATCCAAGATCTGAGCCGTCTTCCAGCAGAGCATGGCCACCTCTGAGTGAAGCATCCAAACATGTCCTTATGTCACATACTGGACATACAGATACACATGTTCCAACCATTCTCTGTTGGTGTTAGCAGGTTTGATATGAACTTTACCTGCAGTCCAGGTACTTATTCTGGTGGTATAGTGTGAAGCTGGTCACTTCACCCTGCAGGTCTCCAAACTTTGGCTTCATGGTCATATTGGCACAGAAGAGGAAGCCGCATAGAACATCCCTAAACAAAAAAAAAATGTTTAAAAAAAAAGTAGGATATGTAGGCTGAATGCAGCATCTGACACACCTGTCTGAAAAGCAACATTAAAGATCCAGCTAACCCATCAGGTAATTAAAATATTGAATCCAACATGAAAGGCCAGCCTAAGTACATTTAATTTGTCTCATATAAAGTAATTCAAATGTTTATCGTACTGATGAGGGCCTGTTTCATTATAAAATAATTTTATTTGCCTGGTTTACAAGTAGTAAAATGTGAACATTGTCTTAATGATATTTACGAAGTTAAAACACACTTAATTTCTAACAACTCAATGCTTTTTGTCATCTATAGAGGAGCTTATTTAAGATGCTAATATTTTGATAAGGAGATAAAAACAATGAGTTACCGCACCCTGCCTAAATGCACATATCTATGATCTATTTGACATATGTACAGTATATATTTTCAATAAGCATGCAATGAAATAATAATTTAAATGTATAGCCAAATATTTTGAAATTGCTGGTTAACCTATATCAGATAAGAAGACGATGAAGACGGCAGTACAATGCTGCACAAATCAAATCATTATGTTGCAATTTAGCAACATAAGGTCTATTGTGACTTGGGTTGCAATGATTTGCCATTTTAAAAATGTGGGTTTTTGGAAAAGTTTGGGAATCACTGGGCAAAGACATAAAGCATACAATAATAAATAAAATAATAAGTGTTTACAGTAGCCCAGAGGTGTATTACAAACGTACATGTGAAGTATCAATATAATATAATTAAACAAAAACTCATAATCACCTTCAAAGCAAATTTTACAATTTGGAAATCAAAGTTAATGCTGCCTAAAGCCAGGAATGATTTTTGTGAGGCTGAACCCTTAAATAGTAGCTTTCATTAAAGTTTTTTTTTTTTTTTTGTGTATTCTACTCTGTTTTGCATTTTTCATATGATTTTCGAACATTCAGATGACAGCCAGGTGCATGTAGAGACATAAATAAACTGACTATTCCATATCTACATGACTGACTACCGCTGGTGGAGGCGTTATCTTTTCCCTCACCCTCGAAAGCCTGCAGAGACCTGATTGGAGTGGCAGCCACTCTGACTCACGAAACTGGTGGGAACACACGAAGGAGAGAATTTCTCACCATTTCCTCGCTGAAGCCAGGGGACTTTAGCTCGATCGTCTAACAATCAGAGAACTGTCGGCTCGATCCCAGCCCTTGAAGCTACATGTCTTGGCTCCTTGAGCATGGCATGTAGCTCCCCTGACACATCACAGAAGCTGGCCATTACTCCTCAGGGAGGAGTCAAATGCAGAGAATAAATTTCATGATGTTGTATGTGTGTATGACTAGTATGACTTGTGATAACTAAAGTGTTCATTATTGTTGGGTAGGTCCTCCATGGATGGGACTTGTTTATGCACTTCACTTGTCAGTGTTTATAATGTTACAGCTGCTCAGTGTATATTTGATTTACCTGCATTGCAATCTATAAACTAATTGAATAATTACAACTGATATTTATGTCACTTCTCTTTCCCCTTACGCGTTGGGTTCTAAGATAAATGGTGGCTCGTCCTCGACAGGAGCACAAGATCTCTCAAAACCAAACTCATTTATCCAGTTAAGAGGACAGCCATCTTTGATGTAGCTCATTGTCAGTGTCCCTCACTACAATGCAAGACAGCCCCGTCTGCATGTGTCACGGCATTTTGCTCATGAATTTTTGATACAGGAAAATAAAATCTGAAAATCCTCATGCAATGTTTAATTGACACAAATGTTCAGTAACGATCACTTCCTGTGTTTGGTACCTATACCATTTTTTGACTTGCAGCTTGTAAATGTGTCATGGAACCGGTAAGAGTGTCCCATATCTTGTAAATCTGTCATTTTTAACTAACATTTATATTTATGATCCACTTCTGGTCCACTGTAAATAGGAGCCAGGTTTTATATACAGACATGAGCAATGCCTCATCTGTGCAAAATACAGTTGAGGTCTCACATTTTTCCCATAAAGCAGCTAGGGAATATAAGCGAGGGTTAGACTCACGGCTTGTTGCACTGCACCCAGCCCTTGCCTTCAGGTCCCGGACCACAGTTACCTTTCTCGGTGCCCTCAGCATTCAGCTTCTCATAACAAAACCTGTCCGCTGAATCTAGTTGAGCAAAGATACAAATGAGGCTGTTGTGGGGGAGCTTGAGTCTCCAATACCACTTCCAGCTGCCAGATACATTTGTGTGCTACACATACTGTAACCCCAGAGTCCCCGACACTGTCCATCCCGAGTCCTGCATCGTCCACCATAACAGCGACCCTGAAGAAACAGCAATAGTCAAGCATTCACCAGACTGAAATGCAGATAAGAAAGCATCCCATTCACCAACACTTACCTGACTGTTATCACACAAGTAGCCATCCAGCTTGTGGACATTGTGAGGACACTATAAAAAATAAGACACGTAGGTGACATAATGGATTGTCTAGTTGATCTTATAGTTATTTCCCAGTGTCACAAAGTCAACTCTACCTGGCTGGAGTCTCCAGTGCAGGTCTCTGGGATATCACAGTCGTTCACAAAGTCTCTACACACCACGCCTCTCTGCTCATACTGAGTCAAAACATGAAATGACATCCGATAAATGCTGTAAAGGTTAGATCAGTCAACATATTTCTGAAAGTAGAGATGAGTAGCATTACCCTTAAGCATCTTACTACATTCAGTTTGACCCATCGCTATATTTGGGGAAACATACTATATAACCACACCGATCTGCCATTTCATGCCCACAGACAATGAAGAGAAAAACATTCTCTCTTTACAGTAACCCCCATCAATGGGTGGGATATATTAAGCTGTGAGTGAACACAGCGGGACGCATAAAAAATGCAAAGCTTAAAAATCTGAAGGAATTTAGCAAGAGCCAAAGTGTGATGGCTAGGCGAGTTCTGTAGTTCTATAGTTCTAGCATCCCCAGAACTTCAGGTGTTGTTGGGTTTTCCAAGTCTTTAGTGGTTAGTACCTGTCAAAGTGGTCAAAGGAAGGACAAGTTGTAAACTTGTGACAGTATTATCAGCACTTTAGGCTAATTTATCCCCCAGAAGAGTTGTTGTAGCATAAATTGATGAAAGAATGAAAGTGGGTTGTGACAGAAAGCTTTCATTACAGATTTCATTGCTGCATATGGGGTTGTCTAGCTGCAGACTGGTCAGAGTGTCCATGCTGACACCAATCCAGTGCCAAAAGCTTCTTCAATGGGTACATCAGCATCAGAGGAGCTGACATATTACCGCTCCTCTGACAAATGATCAGTGTTTATCCTGTGGAATACATCATAGATCCCATCAGAGCAAGGTTGTTCTAGTTCTCAATGCAAACCATATTGCCAGAATTGATTCATGCCAAGTTGATGAGGACAACTGGAGAAAGTGGTATAAGAAGAATGTATTATTTGGTCAAATACATTTTAAATTTAAATTTATTTATGAATAATATTTACAAGTTGAATATTTTAGGAGAGCACTCTTTCATTCTTAAATCTGTTGTAGCCAAGGACAAATACAAAGATTTATTCATCTTTATTTTTAGATTTTCTTGTAAAGTTCGGCTCACCTTGCACCCACTGCAGCAGAGTCCATTACTGCACATGGCATCATGGGTAAGTGTGCACTTCTTACAGCAGGTTCCTCCACCACGGGCACACTCCTGCAGTCCCAGATAGAAAAGAAAACAACCTTCAGCTGGTCTGATCCAGCGAACACCTCAGCCTCTCAAGGAGACAGGTTGTGCTACCCATTTGCAGAAGGTTAAGGAAATGGCTTTCCTGGATTTTGTCTATCTGTATACTCACCACCTGGGATCCACAATCACACTCTTCTCCTGGCTCCACAAAGCCATTCCCACACTCTGGAGGGTCCAACAGCTGAGTGAGACAGAGACCGCATATATGAGCACATATGAGACAGACGGATAGGAGTTAAACGAGTCAGTAATAAATATATATACTGTTATATATAAATTATAAGGTAATTTTTAGCCAATAGGTTTATAAGAATAGTTAATTAATCTACAAATAATGAAGCTCAGTTTCAGATCTTCACACACACACACCTTGTTGGGCTTATTGAAGAGACAGCTCCCGCCTCCCTGAAGTAAGAACTGGCTGTACTCGTCAACACTGCAGCGAGAAAACTTTCTGGGCAGATAATATCTGTGTAAACCCACACAAACACATGTGCACACACGCACAAAGATTGAGAACTTAAAGTGAGAAGAAAATTATATTATTATATATTATATTATACTATTATATTATATATAATAGAAGCACAATGCTTTCTGGCAGTGAGGAATGCCAGATCCAATGTGGGTGTCAGTGTCACTTTGCAATCTGACAGAAATATTACCATCTGTAGTAAGATGTTACTCTGGGGTCTGTATTGACCCATCTTCTAAGGAGAGCTACATACAAGTGAATCATACTGTAGATTTATCAGCTTAATTTATATTTCCTATATAGTGATACTTCAATTAATTATTTTAAAGCATCAAATACAACTTGGCTCATTGAAGACATTGAAGAAAGTATTAAAGCATCCCTTTGCTGCAGGTGTTTCATTGTCTAATTGACTGAAAGGTACGGAGCACTACGGAAAAACAGTCCTATATCTGTCAGTCTGCTGTTTCAGGGAAGAGACGCATTAAAATAACGTGTTCCATTTTTATGTTGTGATATGGATCTTTACCCAGTGTCTTCCATGATGCAGCCCAGCCAGGCATCAGGACACCTGCAGTCTCCTGTGAAGAAGACCAGCACAGATGAAGAAAGGTGACACGCTATATGGGGAGAAAATAACCCAAGACACAAGCAGTGGCTTAATTCTTGAGAAAAAGAGAATTCATAGAACCAATACCGAGTGGCAGCTTTAGGGTAGTCAATAGTGTGTGCGCACAGAGCTCCTGCCCTGGCATTGAGTAGTGGATCCAGAGGGGCTTCAACATTAATCACAGGAGCCTAATGTACAGTGGCAGCAATGCGCTTACTACAACTCCTTCCTTTATGAATGGAAGTGACTTATGACTTGAAGCCCTAGCCTAGTCGGAAAGACTACAACCTTGCACACAATAAGGCCATATTTTATTCTCAAAGTACCTGCCATAGTAACAAAGTACCATATCATTCACATCACTCATGAATGCTGTCTTCATTGGGGTTAAAGTTACATGACAGCGACAAATATTTACCAAAGCTGTTGCACCCTAGCATCGACAGTAGCATCATGTCACTACATGGTGTTTACAGACGAGACTGTTGTCTGTCATCAACAGATCATGCATGAGATGCAAAATGATCACAAGTTATTTCTCCTTCCACTTAAACTCAGTCCACAGCATGAATACAAACATCAGCCTTACATACTTCATACTAACCGAGTAGCAACAACAACTGTGGACTGCAGTTAAATCTGACGTTCATAGTGAAACCAGTATCTTCAGCATTGTCCCTACCTATAAAAAAAAAAACGTCACCCGCCTACTTTTTTGTGTGTTGACAGAGTTATACCTTGTTAAGATCATTAGCTGGTTTGCGAACCTAATGATAACATCATTCAAATCTTCTGCTCCGGGCATCACAAGCCAACAAACTGTGTAACAATAGTTACTGCCAGACAATACAAATACTAAGCTAGACTGATCAAAAAATATATTAAAAAAACTGACTAAAAAAAGATGGAGAAAAAGTCCCGGTTGCATAACTCTAGGGTGAAATAATTTTCTGATTCATAGAGTAAGTATCCTTATGGTACCCACTGGAGGAAATGACAAGAGGCTGCTGCAGCACAGAAAAATTAACTGCCTTGACATTATTAAGTGCAAAACTGTCGATGACATTTATGTATTTGCTTATCAAAGATTGCCGGAATACAATACTGCACATTTCAACCGTTCCTGTTCAACCCCAGCTGATCACATCTATCGAATAGCAGCAGTGATGTACCTTTTATGTTAGCCTTTCATCTTTCTGACAATGAATAAAAATAATACATTTAATTTATAATGCACTTTACATTTGGATCCAATCTCAAAGTGCTACAAAGTAAAAGCAGATAAAAGCATCAATAAAAAATTAAATAATAACTATATAAAAAACCTGACCAAAAAGCAGCAATGTTAATTACAGTTATAGGTTCTGCTATAAAAGGAAAGTTTTAAGTCCTTTTTTAAATGTGTCAATAGTCTGTGGAGCCCTCAGATGGTCAGGGAGGGCATTCCACAGACGAGGGGCAGCAGAACAGAAGGCCCGATCACCCATGGTGCTGAGCTTAGTCCGGGGAAGGAGGAGGCGGTATGAGTGGGTAGAACGGAGGGATCGTGTTGAGGTCAGTGGGGTGAGTAGTTCTTTCAGGTAGGGGGGTGCATTGCCATGGATGCACTGGTGAGTGAGGAGAGAGATCTTATAATCAATCCTGGTGGAGATGGGAAGCCACTGAAGGGAATTAAGAACAGGGGTGATGTGTTCGTGTTTACGAACTCTCATCAGGATCCTTGCAGCACTGTTTTCAACATATTGTAGTCTTTGAAGACTTTTATCAGGGAGCCCGATGAGAAGTGCATTACAGTAATCCAGTCTGGAGGAGACAAACGCGTCAACCAGCTTTTCAGCATCACTCAAGGTGAGTGAAGAACGGAGTTTGGAAATAATTAATATTTTTAATGACGTAATGCACACCTCCCCATCACAGACAAGTATTCACTAACTCCATCATTTCATCAGATTCATCAGCCACCACCACAAGCAGAGTCTGTAATCCAATGGGAGGCTGCTCAGGCCCATCAGCAACAAACTCCCTGAAGAGTCAACGCGGGAAAGACTTTCTGCCAGACTAATTATCACAAATCAGTTGCAGTAAACAATTTTCTTTACTTCAGTCACTTGTCCCTCCTGATTTAAGTCTTATCATATGGAGGAATGGTTAGACCTGCCCCCCTCCTCCTTCTCCAATCTCCCACATTCCTCACCATCATCCCCTGACTACCTTGATCTGGTACTTTATTCACAGATCTGTCCACATATCCATTCCCCTGCCTTGTAAATTTCCATGTTGCCTTTCTTTTACCTGCAGAGTTACGCGCATTGTTCCACCTCATGCCAATATTCTGGCCAAGACTCTGGCACAATGTGATGGCCATGGCACCAACATTCCCATACTGAAACGGATAAAAAGAGAATCAGAACAAGATAGCTTTATTATAAGCTGGCTCTGTCCAAAAGGGGTCGAGTGATGGAAAAAAAAATCATGCATTTCAGATTCTCCTCACCTCGTTGATACCTCCTCCTCTTGTTGGAGAGCAGACTCCTGCTGTGTAAGCGGTCCCACTGCGACTACTGTGAAATATTCGCCCTCTGTGGTGCCAACGTAGATGCCACCATTTGAAATCAAACCAACATCACACTAACATCACACCAAATAAGCTCAATTTTTGGTTTACTTACGAGAAAAGATGGACAACGTCACTTTGCTCTCTGATGTTGTCCTTCCTGTATTTCATGAAGTTCTGTAGCGTTATCAAAGGATCTTCCATGACTGGCATCATATTTTTAAAGGTCCATGTCTCCATGGCAACCAGCACAATCCTCGTGTTCAGCTGCTCCTTGTAGATCTGGGGACCAAAAACGGCCATCAGTCAACTGCTCTGTTGACGTGACAAATGGGCTGTGAATGTTCTGTGAATGGAGAACTGTGCACTCTGTCGGATAAGCACACACATAACTCGCATAACCACACACACACAGATTTTTTGTGCAGGAGTGGGAGTGCAGAGTTGTGGAGTTAGAGAATTATACATAATCAACGCTCTTACTGCATCTGCCATGTTGACCACCGCTTTGGCAAAGTTCTTGGTTTGGCTGCTAGAGCGACGCAGCTGTACAAACTGTAGAGGGACAGAGATTCAGAGATGGCGTAAGATATGGATCCCAGTGTCATACCGACAAACTACTGTACCTCTATGGATACCAAGATGAGGAATAATTTCATAGAAATGTTTCAATGATTTTATTTGCTTGCATAACTTATCGATACCTTTTATTTCATTGGTAGAAACCCACATACGATACTGTGTGTAATATTTGAACCTTTTTGAAACATCAAAGATGTCTTTATTTATCACTTATCTGAATGACAATAAAAATAAAATATAAAGTAAGAATGTAAAACGGAAGACAATAGAAGAGCAACTACAAACAATTACAAATCAAACAATGCAACAAGAAAAGGGTTTCCTGTAAATTTTTATTTAGGCAATGAATTTAAAAACATACAGTGTGTTACCAAGCCTAATCCACTCCAACAGAAAATCACATAAATTAGGGGCCCTGATTGGCAAAAGCTAGACTAGCATGGCTGTAGTGTTGTATGTTAGGGTTCTTTATTATCCAATACTGATCATGGATACTGGCTGTTTTAATACAAATTTACAGTTATGGTATTACTATTTTATTATATAATACGACATTCATCAATATACTCATCCCTGGAAGACAAACAGTACTCACAAAAAACAGAAAAGAAAGAAGTAATCATGAAATATCAAAAACAAAACATATGACATGTATCATGAGAACGATGCACAGTTTGATTTCACTTTCTACATTGCAGCGGTTGAAGCGTGCCATTTCCTTGGCACAGTTACAATATTTTATAATAGAGTCCATTGGGAAATCATTGGCCGTGTGAGGAGCTTGATACCGCTGGAAGTCGATAAGGGGATGTTAGTTTCCTTTTTAATTATTAGAGCTGCACTACATTAAAATAGTGATATTTACCATCATGTTTGAAAGTTACAGCTTTTTAATTCTGATACTGAGTGGGAAGGGAGTACAGACGCTTAGGTCGCTGATGTTGAAGGGTTTTTTTTTTGGGTCTGGTTAATTGTTTGGAGGAAATTTCAGGGAACAATATTGATTTGTCATTTTTATCATTAGAGAAATTTATATTATCTCTTGGGGAATATTTTGTTGGTACCGTTTCCATTGACATTTGAGCATCTTTGCATTTATACCTCCGAGAACAATTGGGACAGACAGATACTGATAGATAAAATTAAGTGACTTTTTGTAGCTTAGGGTATATAGCCAACAATGTAATGACACGTAATTTGGTGGATTTATAACAGTTTGAGATATTTGAAATCATTTGATTACCAGAACTTGAACATTAACTTTCAGAAAGGGAATATTGGACATCAACATAATTAATGGCAAAAATGTACTTTTAACTCACCATATCATTGTCGTTGACCACCATCAACTCAATATATTTGGTCTCAGTCTGGACAGAGGGCTTGCGAACAAATCTCTTGGATCGCCTCAGCCCCCCAGACACCTGCTTTCTCATTTGGTCCGGTCTGTCGTCACCACCATCTCCTCTTCTGCTTTCCCACCCATTGCTCTCTGAACAGTCTGGACAAACAGAGCTGCAGACAGTTAGGCACTTTGTTCTCGTACTGTAATGTACAGTGCGAATACAATTTCGCCAACACATTAGTGTTCCTAATCAAAAAAATGAAAAGTTAATGCTTTAAGTTTACCTGCGCAGTGTGGGGAAAGTCTGATATCTGCCATCCTACGGATTAAGTGGGCACTATCATTCTGAAACAGATGCACCCAGATGACATTAGACACATAATTTAAGGACTTTAGTCTCTAATTGCTTGCATGCAGTTTGTCCATCTAAAAAAAAATCGTAAATCCCAGTCCTCTCCAGTCACATGCGGTGTTCCTCAGGGCTCTGTATTGGGACCCAAATTATGTCCCATTTCCCTCATTTACAGCTTGGCCACATGTTTAGCACATTTGGTATCCAGTTCCTTTGCACATCCAGGTCTACATTTCTAACAATCCCAACTCCACTCTACTGTGCTCATACCTAGATAACTGTCTTCTAGAAATGCAATCTTGGCTGTCTTCTAACTATCTTAAACTTGAGTATCTTGTGGTTGGTGCAAGAGCTACTCTAAACAAACAGTTTTCTTCCTTGGATAAGTATACTACGCTTCAAAGAAACATTACTTGATCTGTATAGGTGGGCACTGGTGGCTTAGTCAAGGATCAAGGCAAAAGTGCCAATATCTTCCCTCAAATCTCTTCCCCTAAAACCCAGACAGACTGTCTCCCTAACAAAAAACTAGGTGTTAAGTGAGCTTATCTACATTTGGCATTGTAGCTTAAACCAATGCTTGACTTTACTTCAGTGTTTGTGGATAGTTTAAATGGGATATATGACACTGCATGGAGTTAAGTACTTTTAGACTGAAATGCAACAATTTTCTTAAATGGCTACATAATATGCATATGAAATCGATGCTAGCCCCTGAATCGAAATCATAGCAGAATTTGTGATATCGGCAAATATTGTATCGTTGTCCAAAGAACCGATATAATATCGTAGCGTGATGAACTGGAGATTTACACCCCTAATAACTACTATCCACTGACTACTTACCTGATTGTTCCCACTGTGAATGGGCTCTATGCCGTAGGAGTAAAAGCCGTCAGAGAACATGCCACTAAGAGCCAACAACAAGGAGAAAAGCAAAAAGGGAAAACTCAAGTCGTTGTCTAAGCATGAGCCGGTCTGCATCCACAGGTCACTCATATGTGATATTATAAATAGAGTTACAGAGTTTTACTGTTGGGCTCACCAGAGGCCGTGGCAGGTGGAGAGAGCTGCCCAGGACTCCGGGACATCTCTTAACCTCCCCTGGTAGTAGCAGTGCTCCCCTCCCTGTGGACACAAGATGACGATACAACCTCTGCTGACACAATTCAGTATTTACGGGCATGCTCTTAGACTTGATTTGGATCGGTCGGTTTGGAGGAAAAACCTCTCACAATCCCAGTATAAAAAACTCACGTCTCTTTCGTCTTTCCCACAGGCTGCCTTTATGACACAGTTTGTGACCTACTTGTTTCCCGTGGTCCACTCCAGCCTACTATGCTTCACTGACGATAGAGGTGGAGGAGACTATTGAAAATCTCTTGAATAAATCAACACTCGTGCAGCCCACACATTTGGTTGTGAGAATATAAAATAGAACAGCTACAAAGGAAAACCGCAAGATGTGTATGAAAAGCAAATTCTTTTTCTTGGATCTTGTCCTTAAAATAACCTTGAATCACAAAAAAGGCATGGTGTTCGTCTCTAGCTGACAATCCATAAAAAGCAGGCGCTCTGTCTTACAAGGTTACAGGGGTGGAGATGAACCACCAATTGAGGTGAGTAAAGTGGAAAATGCAGGTTCATGAGGATCAAATTGTGTTCAGCAGAATGTCTTAGACTCTGCTCAACAGCGATACCAAGTGACGCTTTGCAGTGTTGAACAGAATAAAAGCGGTTTGATGAGACCGATCAGTCTCGTGACGTGCTACCCTGAATGCATCACACCTGCAATAACATCACATGAGGCCGCCATCCAGCTGAGAGACAATCTGGCCTGACTACAGGCTTCCATCCCCAGCCCTGCAGGCCCCTCTTTCCCTTCCACCACTGTCTCTATAAACACACATACACCCCAAAATTACTCCTCCCCAATGCCAAATATTAACCTTCCTTTTTATAAAGTGGCATCTCATTCCCAATATTTCTTCTTTCTACCTCAAAAGCTTGGGTCTTTCCTCTCTTGTTCTTCTTTCTTTCTCTTCCCTGCAAAGAACTTAATGCCATGGCTGAGCTAACTCGTTGCTGTGGAAACAGGCCTGTGACTGGTTGAGCGGACTGAGGGAGAGTTTGGTGCGATTGTCGATGGGGACTGAGTGCAGACTGTCAGGGTGGCTGGGTGTTTGCAAGGGGGGTAAGGCTCTCATCCTATTTCCTGATATCTCTTAATTATTTTTCTGACGTTGTCTTTTGACACCACAGGCATCCACTGGCCATTATTACTCTTGGCCATCTGGGAAAGGTCACAGTAAAGAGGGGAGCATACACACCACATGCACACTGCTGTCAGAGGATTCTGCATATGTGGAGCACAGTAATATGTGTAAATTAAATTGTTACATGGCAGCCTACTTTTGAAGCAGAGAGTACATAATCCATAAATAGATAAAACCTCAGGAGATCAAAATATGAAAACTTCAGTAAACATCACAATCACATTAAAACAATCAGCTTTAAAACATACAATTAAATAAAAAGCATTTTCTTCTGCTTTAAAACAGACAAAAATATCAGAATTACATTAGCTTGAGATTATTCTAAATGTTTAACTATGTTAGCAAATGGATTTCAGAAAATGTGAAAGATCTCAAAAAATTTTAATTAATTAAAATGTGAAATGTCTTAGTTTCTACAGCCAAATAATGGATTACTGCACCATCTTTGTGGTTAACTTTGCCTTAATTTAACCAAAAGGCAAGTTTACTCCATGAAATACTGTCAGCACTGATCCCCACCCCACACAAACAGTCTTACCAGAGAGTGTGAGGGTCTTCCATCTTGGTTAAAGTGCCGTTCAAAGTATTCTGAAGAAAGGAGGTGACTGCAAAGAGAGGAGATACCATGAATGTCTATCTGTAACAAACCAAGCTTTCATCTGGGTTTTTCTATCCTCTCAGATGTATTTCAGCAAAAAGAACATAATGCTATTGCTCAAGTGCGAGGAAATGCTAATTGAAACAGTTGTAGTAAATTGAGAGCACAGAGTTATACGTGTGTGTGTAAAAAGGCAGATCTGATGATTCTGGATAGTAATACTTACTGGTTTAGCTCCAGGTCTAGAGTGAGGGTGTGTCCAAAGGCTTCCAATTGGAAAACACTTTGGGCCAAGTGGACTCCCTGAAATAAACACACACACAAAAACAGTGACAGAAAAAGATTTGACAGCTGATAAAATGAAGTGTTACAAAACAATTGTGGTTAAGTGTGTTGTTCTGTTAAACTAACAGAGGGATTTCGTCCCATGAATAATTGAAAAGAATCAATAGAGTGTTGCTTTAAAAGCATCTCGCCAGCTCAAACACAATGACTGATAAAGTCTCAATTGAGTGACATTGGCAGGCGCAATTCATGCAGGCCTGACTACAAAGAAATATTGATGTTTATGACCTAAACTGGAATTTCATGATTGAGATGGATGGAGTGGGGCTCAACATGTGGAGGGGATCTACAGTAATGCTGTATCTAAGTCGAGAATGGATCTGGCCCTGAATGTCGACAAAACAGTGTACATCTTCGTTTATATCAAGAGTAGTCCCAATCTCATCATAAATAAATGACACCTGTGTGGGTTTGTCACGAGTGCCGACGTCCTGGGGCTGCATACTATGTACAATCTGACCTGGCTCCAGCAGCACCATACCGCTTGGCAGTACCAACCAGCAGAGCCTATATTACCTGCAGAAGATTCGAAGGCCTCATCATCTTCTAAAGTGGTAGTAAATGGAGAGAGCACTGTCAGTGGGGCTTCACTTCCGTCAATAAAGGACATTCCTTGAAGGCTGAATATGAAGCAGCTGAGCTTTTATTTAAAGCCGAAGAACAAAAGCTTCTCCTCTTTTCCTTTCTCAGTTCTAAAAGACTGGTAGGGAGTCAGTTATTTAACCGGTGAGGCCGAAGTGATACCTATGTATAAAGTTGACCACGAATTACTAATGTGGGTTGTTAGGGTAAATTGTCGTAATTACCTGCTGGGTCATAATGTGAGTTGATGGCATGATATGATTCAAGGTGTGAATGATGGCGACACTGTGTTTGGAGGGATGTTAAAACTGCATTAAATGTTGCTGATAAGTGTTGGCATAGCGCCACACCACTGTTTAGGGATTATGACAACTATTGGATTAGAGGTGAAAACTCAAACTGCTTTAAATTCGGCGCCAAGGATTACTATCAACTGAGTTAGTGACAATCTACACAAACATTAACGACTAAACAAGACCATTTTATCCAACCCAGCAGGGAAAGTTGCCTTTAGATCCTGATACCTTGGTACCTCTTCCCTCATACCTTCAACCCCAAGATAAGATCAGAAAGAGCTAATGAGGAGCAGAACCAACAGTTTCTGCAACAGTGAGTGATTAGTGAGTGACTGTGTGAAATGTTATATGCTCCCGTTGAGCATGTGGCACATTGAATGATACCCTATGCCAATAACTGTATGAATGCCAGCTTTTGTTCTATAACACTGAGTGGTCGGTCAGACTAAGTACAGCCCATTTACCAACTGCAATCAGGCTACTGTGAGCACCATCCCCCTCTTCTACCTGCACACACAAACGTCTTCGCATTAATCATATTATACACAATTTGATCATACATTCAGCTATTATAAAACTATGTGCAATATTTAAAGCAAATATGTGCAGTTCATTTTGATTTATTGTCATATTATTAGTGTTTCTACAGTGACATCGTTTGATGCTGCTGAGTACCTGTCTGCTGGAGGGTCTAAATGACAATAAAGTTAAACTTGGATCTAATGAAACGCTGATAGAACAGATGAGGCAGCAGCACTAGGAGAGACAGGGAGGGAAAATGACTGCGGACTAAACAGTCCCTCTTCTGAACGACTTTGGTTGTGCCAGCGTGGCTTTAATCTCAGTCTGAAGGAACACAGCTGCAGTGAGTCACTGGGCTTTTACGATAACATGCTTCACTATCCAGGGACTGTTCCTGCCAATCCAATACGGACCAAAGCTTGCCTGTCTTGGAGAATATTGAGCATGGATTTGTCTCTATGCAGAGACACTGTTCTAGTCACTGTCCTTGACCACAACGTCCATTTATTACCAACACTTTTGCTTTTGTCACATGATCTTCCTCAGAGGGAGAGATTGCTGATTACTGCTGAAAAACCAAGGCCTGACTTTGAAACCCATTGCTACATAAATTCTCTCCTACCTTCCAATGTATGAATAAGAACTGCACCAATCAGGTAGACATAAAGGGAATAGATACCTAATTATTCATTAAAACCTTTTATCCACATATCAGCTATTCTGTTAAACACAGAACATTAGGAGGATGGGAAACGAAGACTCGCATTCTTCTTACATTAGTGAGTATTGCACAAAAGGTAAGGCTGCGCAATATATTGTTTCATCAGTGATGCAATGTTGAGCATGTGCAATATTCACATCTTTGGTCATGTCCCAAATTAAATCAAAGGCATTTTGCTAAGACTTTTTGCCTCTTCTTTATTATATTCCTCTTTTAAATGGCCGATCTACAAGTGTACTTTGTAAAGTCTGTGTCACTGTAGTCAGCTTGTGGGACTTGGGAGGTTTGTTACTACATGCTATGAGCTTTATTGTTTTTTTGGTTTTACAGACATATTCCGTCTTAATTTTCAAACTCACTGGCCGACTCTCAATTTAAAGCTTCCCTCAATTCAAAACGGCTGCAAACAAAATCTGAAATGATTAAAGAGTATTTGAAGTCATCTGGTTAAAATTCCTGTATTTTATCATATTTCAATATTAGCTCTTTCCAATATTCTGCAGTCTGAACAGGGAATGTTGCAAGAACTTTATGTCTACGCACATGTTTCATTTACTTATTCTATACATTTATTTTTATGTAGCAACCTTAAGGTCCAAACCAAATTTCTCTAGAGACATACAAACTCTTAATCTTAAATACATACAATAACCAGACAAGTAAGGGAAAAAAATACAGCTTCACATTTTTACAAAGCAGCATGATGTGACAGCAATCAAAGAAAAAGCTGAGCTCATCTCTTCCTCCTCCAAATTTAGGATGCCCTCATTCAAAGCGTCTGAAATATTTAACAAAACAACATCCAGCAGGACCACACAAGTACATCATCTGAAACCGGGACTTTTTAGAGTTTGTATATGTCATTCTTTGAATGTGTTTTGCTGTTACTATATTTGGTTTTTATTCACATGGTACCCTTCTTAATTAAAACAACTTCTCCCATAGACAACCGCATTCATCTTGTCCCACTATATCCTTCAAGCACGTGACCCCATGTGTGTGTGTGTGTGTGTAAGGTGCTTAATGTAGTCTCTCATAATTAACTACGTCATATCAGAATGGCGGGAGAGAGGGCACGGGTGGGGAATGCCTCTAAAGCCGCTTCGACCATGCAGCACTTCTCACACAGGCCTTTTTCATAATTAATGGGGACACTTCACTACACCATTGAATAATGAAGAAGTAGGGGGCTCAGCACGACGGCAGCATGATCGAATGTGAATACTGAATATTTCAGTTAGCTTTTTGATCCAGAGATAAGGACCAATCTAAACATGGATGCACATATTGAGACAGCTCTGCAATGGAATGTGCAAAGTAGACGAAACAGGTCCTCGGGTTTCAGCTGCAGAACTCGTTTCCAGATGTTTGAGTCTGAACAGGAATCAATTGCGATCTTTCTTGCATCCATCTGACATTACTTTGTGGTGGACATGAATAACTGGGTCGAAATCCCCACTGCTGCAGAGATACCACACTGCACTGTTATCCATCCAGCAGGAGAAGCAAGAGCAGCAGAGAGCTGCAGTGTTAAAGCCACAGGAAATATGGGTTTTCCTTCAGATGAATAGCAGCAGGACCTGGTTCTGTCACACCCATTTATACCCAGAGAGGTGCCACAATGCAACCAGCTGTGAACCGTCTTAAGTAAGGATAGATGTTCTGCCTCTCCTTACTGATCTGATCATAAATCCGCAGAGGCTCATATCATTTGATTTTAGTCGGTAGACAGACATGTGAGGTTATAATGAACCATTTGATTAGAATTACCCTACCTATGAGATGATGTCAATCTATTTTGAATGAAAGTTACAGGTTGACCCTCAAATTGAGACCACTGGGTGAACAACCACAGAAGATAAAGTATGATAATTGAATTTGGGATATGGGGTTTTAATACAGCAAAGAGAGTGGAGTATGTTAGCTTACCGCGGTGTCCCCAGTGCGGTTCTTCACCCTGGTATCCAAGTGATTGTGAGCCATTTCCTCCTCTGCCTTGATCTGCTGAACCAACCGCTTGGGATAGGTGACCTCAGTGGCAGGGTCCTCGCTGTCCGGCCGCCCTGCTGGGGTAAACCAGTCCCACGTGCCTCCATCCTGAACTAAGCTTCTCTCCTCACCTACAAGAAGAGCAAACAGGGACCCTCATCATATTACCTCTTAACAAGGTGGGGATACACCGGAGTTTGACCCAAACTGCACCAAGCAGTGGTGTTTAAGCCAATCTGATGAAAATGCTGTAGGGTTTTCGTTCTGCAACTTGATGGTCTGGTGACCTAATTTTTTTCCCAACTGGCCAGTTAATAACATTTATTCAGGCATTGCTCTAAATTAGTGTTCTCCGTAGGTATTTCTGAAAAAATAATAAAAATCAATCATTGTTCATAGGATCTATTCTGTATTAGACTGACACCCATACCGAAGGCCCGGGTGACCTCATATTTGGACACACATTAGTCAAACTGAAAAACAGAGTGTTGTGCTCACTGACATGTTATATCATAGTGCTTGTGTGGTATATTTGATAAAAAAAACTGCTGGATATTGGTAGGGGCGCGCTGGATAAAGGCTGCGATGGAAATGTGTGGAGGCAGCAAGTCCACCGCATCAGAGAGAGGTCTCTGGGGTCGGTGGGTTGCTGGGCACCGAGTTACCGCGAAAACAAAATCCCAGCCAACACCAGGCTTAGAAATGTGCTGTTGCAAGGGGAAAAAATGTGGAAGCAAAGGAAAGTAAAAGGGTGATCCCGCTCTTATCAACCCCCACCCAACCCACTCCTCGCTCTCTCTCTTACCTGACACTGCAAGCCTCTCTCCCACTGCAGCAAAGAGCATGAAGCACCACACCGCCAGCATGATCTTCACATATTCCCCCGGATCACAACATCGACAGCCGCAAAACGTAACGTGCCGGGCCGATGGAGGAGGGGAGGAAAAAGAGCGAAAAAGCCGCAGATATGATTTCGGAGCTCGGAGTGGAATCCGCTAAACATCTGATGAAGCGTGTCCTCCCATATCTACCCCTCTGCGTACTCGCCCTCTCAGCTCCGGCCAACACCGCTATGGAGAATTTGCATGTCAGATTGATGAAAAATGAATCATTCCTAAAGGACTGTGGCGGAGATGACCGATACCAGTCTGCGCATTGATCACTGAGGAGGAAAAAGTATGGAATAATGTGAGAGCGCGCGCCGCGGATGCATCATTCCGCAAGTATGCGCAGCTGCGTATGTCTGTATGGAGGAGGCGGTGCGTATGGCAATCTGCTGTATGCGGAAACGCAGGGATGGGAACGTGAAGAGAAATGCGTTAGGTCTGCGGAGCGGAGGACACGTGCGACCCTCCCTCATCCCGAGCAGCCTCCCCTCTACGGTTGTCATGCAGCTCTGTGTACGTGGAGAGGGTTAGGGTTAGAATGCCAGAAAGGAGATTAAAGGTTATCGTCTCCATGAATGAATGGTGGAGTGTCTCAGACTCCCGTGGCATGATGGGCGTGAAAAGAGAGGATGACGGTGTGCCATATAAACTGACCTCTGAGGAATGAATCATGATATTAAACAATCATCAGTTCAGTTCTTATACAGCATCATCATCTCAGCTGGCTGCTTTTCATTTGATATAATTACTTCTGATCTTACGTTGAAGATACAAGTAATTATTCGGCAGTGATACAATTGACTAAAAAAAATATCAAACAGGACTACCATGTACATAGTGTATGTTTAGAAAAATGAGCAGCGTATGAGAATGACTACTTTTTTTTAACCAACTACATCTATTTAATAATAATAATAATAATAATACATTTGATTTACAACAATAATTGTCAAAAGATCTTCAGGTTCCCTGAGACAAATCTTTTAATTAGAAGTTTCACATCCGTACAATTTTTTAAACTACCTCCATTTATATAATTTAACAGACATTCATGTGACAGATGTGGCGTTTTACATTTCATATTATAAAACAAATGTGAAAAAGTGGACTTAAATGCACAGCATTATGAGACAGAGACACAGTTCCCTCTGCTGTGCCAATAGATGCATCGCACTACAGAACTAATTTCTTTTTATCTGCATCAAGAGGCTGGGGACTTTTGTAACTCACGCTACAATGAACAGAAACAACCAGCCATTTAAAGTATAAATATTTATCCAAAATTATATTAAACATGATCTAATGTGGTTTAAAAACTTAAAGTTAAGGTTCATGTTTTCATTGCAGTGGGAGCAATCCCAGATGATTAATACTATACTTAGATAGGTTTTTTTAAATAATAGGATATAACATTGAAAGTAAATATTTAATTACACACAAAATGTCCCATCTAATTTACTTATTACCAAATAGCAATATAAAAATCCATGAAATGCTTTTAGGTGTAATACTTCAGATTTCCTTTGTCACTTTGTACTACCATACATAAAGAACGAAATTACGTTACTCCTCACCCATCTAAAAAACAGTGCTCATCTATAGCGATAAAATACTTGAATATTGAACTCTTGAATAAATACATGTTTATTTAGAAGTCTCCTTAAACTTAAACATGATATCAATGCATAAGTTTACAGAAATGTACGATGTTCAGGCTAATATTAAAAAAGGAAATTGTCACCTCAACATGCCAGAAATAAACTGGAATGAAAGCGACCGTTTTCTTTAAACGGATGCAATGAGAGTTTGATGACAAACTTTGAAGTGATCAACAGTTTGTTTGTATCTAACAACGCCCTTGAAAGGTTGTCAATATTCGTTGTAATAGTTTCATCATACGATTAAATTCGATTTCCCTTGGAATAATTTGATTGAAAATGATTAACAGTTCTTAAAATTGTGTATATAATACTGCTATGTATTCTCACTTTCTTCTGTAAATTTAGAAAATGCAAATTGTTCACCAGTTGCAGGAAACCTGTCGTGTCTGTATGTTTGAGGGACTGCTGCATGGTGAGACGGTCCTGTTTAATTACACACAGCTGCACGCAACAGAGCAATCAGCTAATTCAGTTCAGCTTTGTACTTGTTGGTTGAATCGTGGTGGATGGGTAAACAGTAAACACGTCGTCTGGTGCCTGGACGCAGCCAATTATTCAATTAACATCATGGAAGAGGCTATAAGACAGTCAAACAAACGGAAGGCTTTCAGTCATATGTTGTTTTGCAGAAGATTTGACATATTGAGGGAAATGAACGGTATGAGTAGCGGAAACCCCGTCGACGTGCCGCCGCCGCCGCTGCAGCTGCTCAACTGCCCCTACGCCAACTGTGGCGCGACTTTCACCAGGCAGTGGAGGCTGAAGGAACACGAGACGTTGCACACCGGAAAGGTAAACAGAAATGTACCAATCATAATTTTTAAAATTCACATACAAATATAGGGAATTAAATCATTACCAAATGTTCGAAGCGCCCATGGCTGTGCGAGATTACTGGCTGCGCGCGCCGTTTCTCGAGGACGTCCCACCTGACCCGCCACATGCTTCAGCACAGAGGCGATAAACACTTCGTGTAAGTCACGCAACAGCTGTTCAGTAGCTCCTCTTGGCCACCACTGTGTTCTAACTCTGATTTCTGCAGATGCAAGTCCACTGGCTGCACGAAGAGTTTTCTAGATGCTGACAAACTGAAAAGGCACTTGCGTTACACCCACTTTGACAAAGACAAGTACTTCCAGGTGTGTAAATGCACAAAGGAGCCCACTAGATGGCGCCAAAATACTACTAAAGTCATTGCTAGAGTAATGACCAGTTAACTGTCATTATAAACAATTTTTATTTCCCTCCAGTGTAGCCAGCCAGACTGTAACTTGACCTTCAAAAAACGCAGACTGTTTAAACTGCACCTACAAGGGCATGACGTTTCCGCCAAGTTCAAGTATGTCTCCCGTTATAAAACCAGAATCTTTAGCTTTGTTCTGTGAGTTAATGAAATGCCTGAAATCTGAACCATATGAGTGTCAGCCATGATACTTTGATTAATCTCCTGGTTCCTAGAGTAGAGTGGTTAGAGTTGTAGCGAGTGTGGCCCCAGTGATTGAGTTAAATTTATTTGACCTATGCCTATTCCATCGGGGGTGCTTTAGGTGTTCAAAGGATGGATGTGATGCCACGTTTGACTCCCATGTCGACCGCAAAGCTCATGAGAAGAAGCATGCAGGTTGGTGTATTTTAGTCTTGGCAGGTTTCCTTTCATTCTGCGTCCCTGCAACATTCTTCAATCAAATTGGATTGTGGCTAAATTTGCATCTAACCTTTTCCTGCTTCCAAGAAATATATATTTTTGCACAAATGACCTGGTGTATAGTTCCTCAAAGGGCTCAGAATGGAGCCATCTGGTGATGATCCATTATCTTCCTGCTGCACTCACTGACCTGTGTTGGTTCCTGTAGGTTACCACTGCCCTCATGCCAACTGTCAGGTGCTTGAACACACTTGGAGCAAACTTCAGAAGCACATGTCTAAACATCCAGGTACATATGAAGAAGTGATGGTACAAAGTTACTGAAATCTATCTAATGTTTTACCTCCTATCGGTTTTAATGTGTTCTCCACTGTTTCTTGTGTTGTAGTCACATTCACATGCCAAACATGTAAAAAAGTATTCAAGCATAAAGATTCTCTGCGAAGACACAAAAGGATTCATGCGTCCCATAAACCTGTGCTGGTTTGTCCCAAAGAGAACTGCCAGGCATACTTCTCAACAACATTTAACCTGCAGCATCACATCCGCAAAGTGCACCTGGAACTCCTCAAATTCAGATGCTCTTTCCCCGACTGCCAACGCATGTTTGCCATGCGGGTAAGAAGACTTCCATTACTAATTCTCATGAGAGGATATTTCAGAAATGATTTCATCGTATTTAAACATCTCCAAACTTAATTCCTAAAATTGCTGAGAACCATGCAGAACTATTATTTTAAAAGTTAATATTTCAGCTGGGACTATATCAGAAAATGTAAAAAAGTTCTGGTGGTGGCTCCCAAATGAAAATGGGCCAAATTGCTCAAACGTTCAATCAAACATTATTTCCCCATATTTTGATGTAATTTATATATATTTATATAAATTATATTTGTTCTTTCACAGGAGAGTATGACCAGACACCTGCTTTGTCATGACCCAAATGCCTCCAAACTGAAAGTAAGTTGACCTCGCGATACTAATGGTTTATATATTAAGCTGTCGGGTGTAGGGCAACAATTAACTCTGGCTTTCTATTTAAATCCTTTTAGAATAAAACTACTCTTAAGACCAGCCAAAACAAACACTTGAAATGATTAAATATCTGTGTATCCAGTGACTAGGTGCCTTCAGTCGGTTTAACTTTCCTCTATGCCAACAGAAACGTCAGCGGCCTAAGAAGACCTGGCAGAAGCGTTTGGACAGACACAATCTGCCTTTTGTGGAGGAGGACTTGCGTCGCCTCTTTACCCTGCGCATGCGAATCTCCAGACGTGCCAAAGTGGAAGCCAACCTCTCTGGCCTTTTCAACGAACGCAAGATCCCGCATTATGTTGATCCAGAGGTCAACCTGCGCAACTTGTTTGGTATTAAGAAGACAGTGGTTTGTGACTAAAAACCCTTCAGGGACTTTATTTTTATGTTCCTGAACTGTGAAGCTGTTCTCTTTTTTTTGATTGAAATAGAAAATGTGGGTCTCTTTTGCTTTTTTTAATGTAGTAGATACATTGAAATTTATATTTTGAAGTAATTTGTTACTACGGTGTCTTGACTAAATTTCAGATGGAATTTTGTTTCTTGAAGACAAGTGGTCTTAACTGGATTCTTGTTTTGTAAAAGACACTTTTTGACCCAATAAATTCAGTTAGATTTTGATAAATGGCACATGTAATATTCTGTTGTCCTTTCATTCCAACCTGCCCGAGGTTTGCTCATCACTTAAGAGCAGAGAGTTTAGTCAATTAATTGCACTCAAACAGCTGTCCTCCTCTAGCGTCTACCTTTTGTGTGCCAGCTTTAGCTTCACATATTGGTTGACCTTTGTGTAATTACCATGATTGAGCTAATTTAATATCAACAAAAGGCTGTAAATGAGTCATAACACACACCTGGAACACAAAGTATTGGCTGTCAAAACAGGTCGACCTGTTTTGACAGTTCTAGCTATCAGTTCTAGCTTAGAACATTTTCACTACAGAGAACTATACTGTGTCATGAGTATATTTTACAACTTAGTCAAATAGGCGTTCCAGTGTTTCTCCATGAATCATTCATTCTGTAATGGCATTTCAGCGGTTTGTTTGTTGCTAATGAAGATGCATCGTAAGCCTGTCTGCTGTTTTTGCTCACATTAAATAGTCAACAGACTGCGACCCCAAAGACCAAAATAAAACATACCAGACAGGACGGATAACGCAGCCGGAACAACTGCGGGCCCTCCACAAGTGGTAGCCTCAGCGTATGGCTGCCAGCCTGTTTTGTTGCAAACAAGTAGGAATATCTGTTTTGGATGGACTATTACAAACCTGAACATATTAATAAAATGGGTTTATAGTGCACCAATTCCCAGGTGTTGCATTACGGGTGGGCCCACTAATAAAGATTGAAAGATGGGCATTACCAAACAGGAGTAACCCAATGTGTTTTTCAGTGCCATTAAGGTAGTAAATCACATTTTCAAGACCGTGTGAACAAAGTCTTTCCAGATCGGATTGGATTTCCTTCTCTACATGAACTTATTGGATTTGTAGCCATGAAACTTCAATGCAAATCCAAAATATATTATTTTAAATGTCATCCGTTCAAGGTAAGATGGGATGACAAGGTAAAAAGTGTTATATTCACAATCTGTTCTTGAAAAGCTGGTGAAAAATTTAATGCATGCTTTCGTTAGTAGTGCGTCCTTATTAGTCAGAATGCGCATGAATTGTCTCTTAAGTATGATTTGTTGACAACTCGTGTGACTGTGTCCATTCCACAGGAGATACATGCTCACACTATTGCTTACAGATCACTTCTGTTTACAAATGTGAACCATCAAGATAACGGAATGTGGTCTAAACAAAAATACTTGAACAATGTGGTTTCTTATGTTAGTGCTACTGTGTCTTCCAATCTAACAGAGTAAAAGATGCCTTCAGGTGTGAAGTATGAGCAAAAGCGCATTTTACTCTGGCCAAGGTCTCTGCGGGCAAACAAAGGCCATCCGAGGACAAATAAGCTGCAGTCTCATTGTGTGCTCTCACGTAATGCTCTGGACAGAAGCAGAGATTTCTAGTCTCTTAGTGCTTAGCGTTAACACTGGCAATGAACCAAAAGATACAAAACAAAAGGCATGTGGATAAGGTCAAATCCTGATTGGAGAGCTTCAATGATATAAATTGTGCTGCAGAACTTGTCTTGAGAATTGAGCTGGTGCACATGTGTTCAGAGCAAATTTTAAGATTTTGGTGGCAGTGTTCAAACTTGTTCAAATGAAACTCAACAATTATACTATAAAGAGTTTATATTAATCAAAACAATTTTTAGAGTGTGATTGATCCATCAGATCACTAAACAACACTCCTACTGAGGTCTTTCCCTGACACTGAGCATATGCCTCAAAACGTATCAGCATCTGTCCAACGGATGTGAGTCTTTAGTCTACTATGGAGTACAGCTAACTTCATATAATAACTCTCATGGGTAGATAGGATATCTCTGCATGAATAAGATTTAGAAAGTACCATAGTACACCCAAAACTCAGTTTCCATTTCACAGCATGATCTAATTTCTGCCTTAGTGAGACTATTTGGAAACTGTCGTAGGAAAACAAACACCATTAACTTCTGTAATTAAAAGGGTCAGCCATAATTACTTTGGCCAACCCAATGATGAAATCCTGGCGCCATGCCTGGCCAATTCTCTTCTCCTGTTGGTTTATTGTATTAAACACCCACAACATCGAATGAATTCTTAGACGGAGACATGAAGAATTAGGGCTTTGAATATTGAACGTACATGATCTTTCCTAAAATTATTATTACTGATTATTAGATCAGTACAGTGGCACCTGTCGGTGGGTGGGATATATTAGAGAGGAAGTGAACATTTGTCCTGAAGTTGATGTATTGGAAACAGGGAAATATAAGGATCCGTGCCACTTGGACACAAGCTAAACTGTGATAGCTGGACGACTGCGTCATAGTACTCTAATCTAGACTCTGTCATTCCCCTATATCTATATAAATTACATACAGCTGAACTGGCTAAAGTGTCATGGGCGCAAGAATCACTGATGTGGTGGGGATCAAAAGAGAGCCTAGGCTGTTTGATCCTAAAGAAAAGCTACTGTAGCACACATAGATCTATTTTGGTGGCATTTACACTATACGAGTTAGGTGGTTATAATGTTATTGCTAGGACCAAATGTAAACGGGTGTAGTAGTTGCTGAGACTAGATGTTACATGTTTGTTTGTCATCAGATATAGAGTGGGAAAAAAAAAATCTAGATATTATTTTTTACATATTGTGAGATTATCTTGTAGAAAAGCATATCTATACATCTATTTTTTGTGTTATTGTTAAATAAAGAACATTTTTACAAACAAACATAACACAAATGATTAGCAAATCGTCGACAGCCAAAGGAACCTGGTAGGGTTTTTGAGTTTTTGCTTTGAAAATGACTTAATTGATTTATCGATTGTTTAAACTGTTTCCAGTATATTTCCTGACAATTGACTAATTGATTTATCAACTAATCGTTGCAGCGAAGCCGCCAAGACTAAACATTAAACAAGCTTGTGAGAATAAGGCTTGGACGGCCACATCTACTGCTCTTCAGATGAAGAAAGGAAACATATATTCAATTTAAGGCCGTGTCGTATTAACAGAGTAATACACGGGCTTATACCAAAATGTTAAAGGTTCCTTTTTGTTTCAAGTGTTCTGATAAATGCCGCCTCTTTTGTCATGCAATTCCCTTTTTCCTGGTCTGTTAGAGCAAGGCGAGGTAAATTTCATATCTTCAGTAAGACATGTTACAGACCTCCGACCGTGTCTTCACTCCTGGTTGTTTCTGCTCTGTCAATTTCGTAGGTTTGCAGCCTCAGACTTCCTCCCTTCACTGGTTTCTGCTCTGCCTCTTAAGGTCGCATACACCAACCTATCCTTCAAAAGCTGTGCTGCGAGCCTCCTCAACATTTGGACACTTCCACACAGATACAGCGTCTGTTTCATGCACACTTACCTCGTCACTAGTCTTTCCTCATCTCTTTCATATGTAAAAATGGCATCAGCAAAGCAGAGATAAAGTTGTCAATCAAACTTAAAGAGCCTCTCCAGACTATGGCATAGCTTAGAATGTGAATAAAAGCTTAATTCAAAGTCAGCGTATCTGCGCTCAGTAGTGATTTGATTTTGGTCTTCTGTCTGTTGCGATGCAACACAGTAAACAAGTTGTTCTTTAACATTTGTTCCCTCTCTTGACTTGTCAGTGAGGTGTTTACCACAGATGTGTGTGCAGGTATTCATCAGGTGTGGAGTGAATAAGTATTCCTTGCTGAAGGCAGAGCCAGTAATTGTTTTCCCCCAGTGTTACAAAGTCCCACCAGAGTGCTGATGGATGCTGCACGATGCAACAGGAGACAAGTGCTGGAGTCAGACCAGCAGCATATAAGAGTGAATAACGATCCCACCATCACCGTCTGGCACTCTGGAAAGGCCATGCCGATTTTCCTCTCCGTAAGTATGACATTTGGTGTAACAAGCTTTGGTTCATATTTGCAGAATTTGCATCACACATGCACAAGGGAAACTTCCGGACAATACCGTCACAGCAGAGGAGGCCGGGGAACTCGTTCCATATTCATGAATGCATGATTGGTTCGAAATCAACAAATTAGAGGTAAAGTCTGGAGTTTCATTGGTTTTATTAATTAAAACCCTGTATTTCAACTTATTTTATGTAGTATATTTAATATTGATAGATATACTATAGGATATATACATATGTATATAGATATATATGACCTAGGAGCCTGGTGAACACCAGTGATGAAGAAAGTCGTCAAGCTGAAGGGGGTCTCCAGAAGCAGCAGCCAGGTACCAGGAGACCAGAGGGGCTGCAGCTTTGGCAGTTGCGGAAGCAGGAACTAGGATCTGGGGTGAATTCGGGGAAGCCATGGTACTTTTTTTTTTAGGCTAAGCGAGTCTTTACGTCACAAGCTTAAACAAGATTTTTTTTTTTTACAAGGGCATGACCCATTTGCAACTAAGGATCACCCCAAGGAGTCTGAGCACCCAAAACATTCTTGAGGACTAACTATTACAGACTATGTGTCGTGTAAACTTTGATCTTGACTTCACTCTCATTCCCAAATCTGCAATGAACCATTGCATCTTACGATGGCAGTTTGCAATATATCCCTCCTCACCCACCCTTTTTGACTCAGGCTGTATAAATACAAGTAGATGTACAAAAATCTCTCCTTAGAAGCTCTTAGTTTGGGTGGTGCACACGTCCTTTGTTGTTTTGCGCACCCACTCAAATGTATCACTTACCTAACATTTGAATGACCTTGATCCTGTAATGAATCATTTTTATCATAATGAAAGCAGCTTCACCCAGTGACTCGACAGGCAACAAAACGATTCCAATAATGTCTAAACTACAGTGAATAACATCGCTTTGTGTTTTTGCCTGTAACACAATGCTAAAATGGGAGTCGAGTCCTCAGGATAATATTATAGAAGGGATGGGAAACCACGTGGATGGTTGCTGCATTGTTGTCCAACTTTAAAAATAAAGCTTGCACTGCATTCTTTTGACTGAGGCTTTTGTTCAAATAAAAATAGCTGCATCATTCTTATGTCTCCAAAAGTCATCCCTGCATCCTTCTCAGACAATGAATAGGCTGATTTTTTTTTTCTTATCACACCAATTGCAGCAAACCAGGTACATTAACATGATTTGTTGCTGTTATAAAAACACATCTGAAGTCATTAAGTGCTCATACAACTGTGGTTATTTCCAGGATTTACTTTGTTTGTGCCGCTGGTGTTCCTGTCTATTCATTTCATGAGCAGTAAAAAAAGAAAGGATCCTTCTGTCCGCCAAGGAGAATTTTCTAATTTGAGTAGTAACCCAAATTATTTTTGTCCATTCTCATGCACAGAACACTCATGAAAAAATCAAGCAGTCACAGGAGGAGAAAAATCGGTACTTCCCAAAACAAGGAGATAAATGGAAGTAGGTTAACCATACAGCCACCATGTCCTGATTTAGCTTGCTTCCTCCAGAATAGATGACCCAGAACCTCCTCTGCCCTCCCTTTCCTCCTTTTTCCCATGGCCCTCTTGGAAGGGAGAATTTTCATTGCTGCAACTCAACTACATGTTTCCTATACTGAGAGGATTAGCAAAATAAGCATAAGATAATGAGCCTTCTGCATTGGTGAGAACATGCTCAGCTCCTGAGAACGGGGCATGGCAGCTTTTTAATAAAATTCTTCAAGCTTAAGCTACAATGGTTGTGCCAAAATAAAATTAAGTGTGACGAACAAAGCGGAACATCATTTTCTAAAATGACACGGTCAGACCCGACATAAGGCAGTATGTTACTCCTTGATTATTGGAAAACAATGAATGTCAATATAGAGTGAAATATAATGTGTTTGTGTTTGCATGACTGAGGTACACGATCAGCCATAACATTCAAACCACCGGATTTATTATTGTCCCATTTGGATGCCAAAAATGAGCTCTGACATGCACTGTGTGTTTGCAAAAACATGGGTTATCCTTCCCTCACCCAATGCATAATGAGTTCTTGGGTGCCCTTGCCCATGTATCTGGTCCACCAGTTGTCCTGAGACCACTATTGTGGATACTTAACACTGCAGAACAGGAACATCCAGTAAGATCTGCAATTTTAGAGCTCAACTGACCCAGTCATGTAGCCATTAGATAACTAGATGAAATCTAGCCACAGGCATTTGTCCATGTCGCTTAGATCCAACCACCTATCCCGTTTTTCCTGCTTGGTGGCTGCATTTACTGCCATTTGTCCATCCTGGAAGAGGGATCCCTCGCCTGTCTCTTCCTGAGGTTTCTTCACTTTTTTCCCCTGTCAAAAGGGTTTTTTGCGGAGTTTTTACTTACCCGGACCAAGGTTCTGAGGACAGAGAATAGTGTATAATGTACAGATTTTAAAACCCGTTGAGTTAAATTGTGATTTTGGGCTATACAAATAAAAATGACGTGACTTACTTCCAACTCCTTTAATTTCAGGACAAAATATTCTCTGCCCAATATATCCCACCCACTGACAGGTACCATTACAAGAGGTGAATTAATCTTATTCTGACCTGATCTGTTAGTGGCTATGTGGTTATGGCTGCTCATAGCGGCACTCTTTACTTTAGTATATCTACATTTCACTTTTGTCCCATTACATTTCAGAGGAAATAAAGCACTTTCTTCTCCATAACTTTAATTCACCAGTTCCGTTTAAGATGGAGATTTTACACATCAGCTATTATAGTAAACTTTTCAAGGGTCACTCCTTCTGCATTGGTCATATATTTTACCTGTGATTTTAAGATGGGAACTATATGTGTCATCTAATTAGATATGAGACTCTAAGATGGTTTGTTTAAAGTCTAGTGAGAATTGACTGGTGGGGGTATGCAATGGTTTCCAGCTTCCGGCTTGACTTTCTGGGCCTGAGGCCCATTCTATGTTCATGATCCTCCTTCTGCAGAGTTTTTGCTCAGCCCCGAGTCACAATGAACTCAAACACTGTGACAATGGCGTCAACAATTTATAAACCAATATTGGTATGTGTTACTCACGAGGGAGATTTTTCTTTTTACGATAAACACTGTTTTCCAGACATAACTTTACATTTAATTTGAGGAATTCAATCAGGAGGATTACTTGTACAATGCAGGAGATTGGGGGCCTTTTGGGGATTTCTCCTGCTTTGGCTTAGTTTTCATGGTATACATATTTTGTAGGTCTTCAATTCTTTGTGTCCAAATTTGTAATCCTTTGCTATCCTGTCCTCATGAAAAACGGTAGAAACCTCATTTAGTGATGTGGGTCTAATAAGCTGAGTGATTCTCTCTGTCTTAAACACAGACAGTTGACAATGGTTATATATCTTTTTAGCCTAACAAATTGCTTTCTTTCATGGAACAATTTCTCGTGGTATAGAGCGCGCTGCAGATAGCTGTGCAGAATCCAATAAAGCTGGAGGGGCTGTGAGTCACATCCCAGCCTGAGACTGGATTGATGATGTTGCATATTGTTGTTGCACAGTGACATTATTTGCATTATGGACGCTGGATGAACAGTCTCTCAAAATTAGACCCTGACGTGATTCATCTTGGCATACTATCAGAGATGTTTTGATCAGATTAAACATCATTTTCTTAGTCTCTGATTTGCACCGCCTGACATGAGATAAACACAGATGACATATTACGGATGATTGCACTTCCCTTTGCAGGAATATACAAATCACAACATCCAAATGTGGTCGAATCCAACGATTTTTCTAACCTCATCAATCAAACCTGCGCTTCCAATAAGTGTCTTGTGATCATGTCAACTTCACCTGTAATTAAAAGTGCTGCTTAACAGATGAGTAAATGTTACAGCCACCTTGTTTTTAGAATATTGTTTTAAAGATACATCACAAATTACTACCCATTATAATCATTTATCACACCTGAAAAATGGGAATAACCTGTTGAAATCAATCTTGATACACACCATTTTGCTATTCTGGTTTTATCCATTTTTATGAGCTGAAGGCTGTGTGTGTGTGTGTTTTCCTCTGTCTTTCAGGTCTGATTGATTTTAACATGCTATTTAATCAATGTAAAGAAAAATCCACACATAACAATGGGTGGCCCAGTGTTCGATTAATGACCATTAAATCCTGAAGCATTAGTTTACATGGGCTCCACGGCATGAGAGGAGAGCAGGGTTACTGTCTCTCATGGGGGAAATTCAGTCACAAATGTTATTCGAGGGGGGATCAAATTAAATGTAACTAAAGCACAAATTAAATACAAAAAAAGGTATACTTTTAGATAATAGTTGAATACAAAGTCCAGGTCTGGAGTTTCTCTGGTGTCTTGACAAGGTAAGTGTGGAGTTCTGATGGGAAAATGATGTGGATATATTTCGAACCAAATTAATATTTCAATTTGGACACACTAGTTTGAGGAATAATTAAGAATGAAGGAATTGAAGTAAGATTAAATCTAAGGTGAACGTAAGCTATTAACTTTGGCACTCGGACCCCGGCAGGAAGGAGATCACCAGTGAATGTCGTACGACAAAGTAGGAGCCTCCAATATGAGGTAGTCTAAACACTGGTGGTGGTGATGATGAAAAATCAAGCTCCATTTTGGGATGACTTCATGCAGGAAAACCTCTGATTGGACGATTTGATTGGAGAAGGTCAGGTGTTCCAGGTTTGAGGTGGTGTAGCGGTGAAGGTAGGTTGCCGAACTCTACCGCACTGGAATGACAACTGACTGACGGCGGAGAGGGAGGGAGTATGTTCAGTTTGAGAAATGTGACAGAATATGAATGATAAGGAAATGCTATAGTGAAGCCTAAAGATAGCGGGAAAGTTCCAGTGTCTAGAAGACATTCTTCTTGACTGAACTCTTACAAAGCTTTTGTTTCTTTCAAGTATTAAATTAACAGCTCACCAACTGAAGGACTGGTTTGATTTGGCGTTATGAAAGTCAATCATTTATTTGTTTTCATAGATGAGGAGATTGACACCAGTGTGTAATTCTGGAGATGGACATGGTTCCGCTTCATCTCCAGCTCTCCTTCGCTCTATAACCACTCTTGGTACAAGCTAATTTTTGGATCTTGAGAAGCTACAGACTTTATTCACTGACAAACTGTAACTGGCAGATTTACTCGAGAGCTGCCAACCTCACAGCTGACCTTTTCCTCTGCGCTCCTTTATGCCATTCACTCTCGCTCTCTCCCTCTCTTGCTCTCTCGCTCTCTCACTGTCTCGCTCTCTCACTGTCTCGCTCTCTCACTGTCTCGCTCACTGATACGCTGACTCCATATACACACTCACTTAAAGTAGCTATCCTCCTCTTATATATACACTCTTTTGTATTCGATGGATGTGCTCATGAGATGGAACATAACCTTTAGACCACAGCACTGTCCTGCATTCTGCAGTGAGAGAATATAAAGATGACTGTTGCTGCTCATAGTAGCTTTGTGGTGTCAAAAGTCCCCAATATTGTTTTCATCTCACCCCTAAGAATTTTCTTGTCTTGCTTGGAACTTTGATTTTGATTTACATGTTGAAAAAATGGAAAAAGAAAGAAAATATAGTGAGTAGAGTTGAGCCGAGCTGAACCTTGCTGAGAAATTAATTACTAAGCTATTTCTAAGCTACAAAGCTAATTACTGAGGTAAATAGTTACAAAGGCTTAAGATAAGCTAGGCTTGCCTAAGATGACTGGAAGCTGGTTGTCACATTAGAAATAGTTTACAGACATATGAATGGAATACCTCATCTTATTTTAATTTTCATATAGAAAATGTTTTTTTAGCATTCCTAAAATGCTAAAAAAACAGCATTTTTTTAGCAAAAAAATCTCCCAATTGGTATATTGGGAGATGGAAGAACCTTAAATTACAGAGTAGCGGGCATGTTCAGACTTGGTCCTTGATCCTTGTACCATCCATCTGTCCAAGCAACACTCTTCAGCTCATCCTTGAGGATACATCCCTGGCCAGATGAGATAAAACCCCTCCAGCCAGTTCTGGGTTTACCTCGGGTCTCTTCACAGTTGCATATGCCTGGTAAACAGCCAAAGGGAGGTACCCTGGTGGCATTGAGACGCCTGCACCACCTCAACATTTAAATGAAGAAGTACCAGAACCTCATCATCTGCATCTCCTTCACCAGAATTTGGGAAGAAAATATCTGATTTTATGAAGTACAGTAGCCATAAAAATAACCCTGAACACTAATACTAAATCTGACAAAAATGCATTATATTTCTACCGAAAAGTATCAAGCAAGGTTCGAATTTATGAGACTCAACAGGCATGACATTATTAAGAAACCGCTAACTGCTAATCGGGTTATTTATTCATTCATTTTTTGAAAGTGGAAGTTGAAAGTGGAAAGTATGAAAGACCAATTGAGTTAATTGTGTTCCTGAAAGTTATTTTATCTAAGAAATGTTATGTTTAACTGCGTGCGTTAATCGGTACTCCGATTTTCTTCTTAATATGATCTATCAACAGAATAAACTAAAAGTCAGTTTTGAAGAAGGATAACGTGGGTTGTTGACTATAACACCTTATCTCTATGTGTCGATGTGTGTGTGTGTGTGTGTTTGTGTGTGTGTGCGTGCGTGTGTTGCAGCAGCTACAGCTCCTAAACCAACGCTTCACCACTAGCGATGCCGCCGGCTTCGAATTCGGAAGGCGAGAGGGGAGCAACAAATAAAGAGAGCGATAGGGCTCAGCTGGGCTGGCGAACTCGATTATTTGATAAAGTATTTGGCCTGGTGAGTGGATACAGTCTGTAGGGTCATAGATCACTTTAATTACAGAGACAACGTTCTAAATTGATGTGTTACAAGCTTGGATTCCAAAGAGCATTGCATTCATATTAGCGTACTTCTAATCATTGCTGATCAGGGGGAGCTGAGAACTGCTAATGGTGTGAGACATTGAGGATCACTGATATATTTGTGGTCTCAGTCATAATTACTGAATGAGCGCTGAATCATGTACCAACTTCTCCTGGTCATATTTTCCACGGAGGGACTCTGAAGATAGCACTCACCCTGCCTTCCTCTTTCCTTGTCACTTCCAATCACCATATCTGTGATAACCCTCTGACTCCTGTCAGGTCATGGGGTGACTGACCTTCCAGTCAGACTGTCTGACTGTCCATCCTGTCTCTCCACTCCAAGATTTGATGTATCTAAGCAGCCTTTAATTTGCTGCTTAGATAAAGAGGATGATGGAGCTGCATTGTGTTCACAGCTTTATTATCCTTCCTCCATGTGGTAAAAAGGTAGGTTTAGTTTGATAGGGTTATGGTTTCCTTCAACTCATAGGCTACGATCTACAAAAATAAGCAAACTATCAGTTTAAATCAGTGGCAAAATTATGTCAATCCAGAAACAAAGGCAAAAAAACACATGTGAAAAGAAAAGATATGAAAATTCAAACAAATGAAAAGTACCAAATAATAATTTCAAACCGTCAAAGAGGATGGATAACAGTATGAAAGACAGAAAGTGCAAAGTGTAGAAATATTATTAGTTTATAAAAAACTTCCAAAATAAATCAGGAAATAGTAAGACGGGACACAGCAACAAATCTCCATAGAGAGCGAGCCACAGAGACTGGAACCATAATGACACGACATCAAAAATTAAACTTTCAAAACAAATCACGAGGTAACATGCTGCAGCACAAGAACCATAACAAAAAGGTAAATGAAATAAACATAGAACTGAAGCTGAATCGGTTTACTGCAACATTCTCAACATGTTTTCATGGAATCCTTTCAAAGTCTGAAAATCGTCAGTTACCCCGGTTCAACAGGTTTTTAAAAGCGGACACATTGCATTCCTGACCATTCCAGTGCTACTTGAAACACATTCTCCATTTATAACAAAAAGCCCTGTCAAAAGCTGAGTCTAGGGATTTTTATCTTTGATTTTCATCTTCTCTGAGTTCTAAAAATGGCTCCTGTGCCGTCACTTTAGAGTCTTTCTCCAACACTTTTTCACATTTATCATCACTTACTTTTTTCAGTTGCACAGACGTTTTGAGTGAATACAATTCTCTGAAACCAGGCTGACTAGTGATGGATGTTTTGCTGTCAAGAGTTTTTTAAGACTGCTCGCAAACAAGGTTGGAGCCTATCCCAGCTGACACTGGGTGAGAGGTGGGGTACACCCAGGACTTTTGCCAGTATATCGCAGGGCTATCCCAAAAAGACTTTGAGATTTTTTCTGCACTTTTAGCGAGCAGAATTCCTGATTCATTGAATCCCATGCCTGCATTTCAAGAAAAAAACAGGCACAAAGTCTCCTATAGCCTTAAAGATTTTCCAGCTTTCTTTTGAACTGGGGATTGGGAGAAAAACAGTCAGATACCCAGTGGTCCCTGTTAAAACTGCCTGGATTTTTGTGCATTATGAAATTTGAAATTTTCTTGTCCGACTTGTCATTGCATGTCCTTCTGCAGTTCTTTTTATCAAGCAAGATTGGCCAGTGTTGCCGACTGCCAACCCTTTATGACGTCTTTATTTTCTCCTCTGTTATGTGTAATACGGGGAAATGGCAATGTAACTGTATTGGTGGTGATGTCAGAACAGAATGAGATAGCAAACTTCAACACCGCCCTGGTACCATTTGTCAACTATGTGACAGCATAATAAATAGTTTTGTGTCTCTAATTCTCTGCTTGCCTGTGAGCTATATTTAGCTTTGTGTGCGCAGTGCCTTGATGTCAAAGACAGATTGTGTGTTGCCCTGTGTGGGAGAAGCTGAAACGGTAATGGTATGTTAGCCACAGCTGGAAAAATAATTCTTTATGTTCCTATCAGCCAGTATCAGTGACAGGTCCATGTGTGCGTCTGTGTGTGTTTTAGCAACCTGTGATTACTTGCTATGCTTAGAATAACTATTTGTTTAATCAGCTCTACTTTTGAATTGGGTTCCTTTGACAGCTGCTTTTGTCATTATTTGCTATGCTGTGGTTATCACTTGCTTCCTAACTCCAGAAACAGAGAGTGTGAAAATTGCATGTTTATAAAAATAAAGACAAAAAAGCAGAGTACCTGTCTGTATGTGTTGACGCGTGTGTGTGTGTGTGTGTGTGTGTGTGTGTATTGGTAAATTTGGCTGGTTTTACAAGTGATTTAAATAATATGTGTGTGATTTTTCCACCTGGGATGCAACTCAATGTGAGACATTTATTTAATGATACTGTATTTTATTAATTGCTGCCTTTTATGAAATTGAGGGATTAGGCTCGGGTGTCACTTGGATTTGTCACTTCTGTACCTGATATGGTCTTTATGATGCTCACCAAATACTGGTGCTCAGTTTTTTGCCCACTGTTTGATTAAGAAAAGAAACCTTAAAAAGATGCTACAATGAATAGAAGGTATTTCATAAAATGAATTAACACCGTCACAATTGTTTGATTTTGGAGTATTACAGCAATTTGTTTCATTCTGCTTTTGACTCATCCCTGATGAACAGTGGGCCGCTCCTCTGAAGCGTCCGAGAGCTGGTGTTTCAGGGTCTTGCTTTAGGACCCACAACATGTAGTGTCAAGGGCTGGGAGGGTAAATGCCTTTGTAACCCAATGTTGCTGGTTCAAGTCCTGGCTGGAACAATAATGTTCTGAGTTTTATAATCATACATTTCTTCTGCACTTTTGTTGCATTAATTGTCTTTTTCGGAGCTTAGCCACACTTTTGGCTTGCTTTTTACTGCCGTAGTGCCAACGCCTGCGCATGTGTGCTGACGAATGCTAGAGTGATTAGAGAGACATTAAACTGCTCTGCAGTCAGACTTCGCACAAAGGCCCAAATTGCATAACCATACTTAAAAAGAAAGGTTGAAAACTATGCCAATACTCTCTCCTGAGATGTAAATTAGAAGAGTCACTTGTCCCCAGGAAAGTAAAAGTAAAATAAAAAACAGTCTGGCATCTAGCCCACCCAAACAGATGTGTTTGCATAGTTTGGATCAATTTCAACAGAATTAAGGAGCTTAAGACGTGGTGGTAAGTCGATTTAGCTACCTTTGGAACAAGAAAGGTTAGCCATTTCTGGTCAGTGCTAAGCCAAGCTGAATGCAGTTGGCCTTTACCTCAAAATATATGAACATTTTCTTGTGATTTTTCTTCTAATCAACAATATACTGTACATTGCATAGCAAACAGCCATTCCTAAATTGATTTATGCCAGTGTGTGCAAAGCATCATGGGAAAAATGTGAAGTAAAGAAATGAAAAGAAGATGCAGTTTTAACATACATTTTGAAATCTATTCATTATCAACAGAGGGGACCATGAAATTAGAGAATTCGCTGTGATGATCTGGGGGTTCATGTTGTTTTCCATTTACTACAAGTTAATGCTTCATTATTATGTGCTATGTTATCTATGATTAAAATTTGAGCACTAGAAAAACCTGCATACTTCCATCTGAAATCAGCTGTAGTGAGCTACTACCTCATGTAGTCCTAGTAAAATATTGCTCTTCTTACTATGAATCTAGTCCGCACTGAAACCTACAGCAAATAACGGCACAAACCCTTTGACGATAACTAATAAAGAACCGCATGGATGAAAAGCAGAGGAGGAACACAATGTTCTCTGTACCTATTTTTCCCTCCTCTATCTTTTTCTTTTTATGTGTCTCTGGTGATGTTATGGCTGTCTGTTCACCTGCAATGGGACAGAAGCCGGCTATTAAATGCGACACTTGCTCTGAGGCATCCTGAAAGGTCAAGAAAGCTAATAATAACAGTAGGGAACATTCTTTATTATGATAATTGACATGAATTATACAGGAGCACAAGAAAACTGCTGTAGGGTCTGTGAAGTGTTGGTCAGATGTGACACTGGGCCAGATTTCACAAATAACCAAATTTACACCGGGCCACCATCCCTCCTCCTCCTCAAAAAAGACACTTAGTTACCATAGAAAGTTGACATTATATCAAACCGGAGCAATTATTAAAAGGCTATTTTACGCTCAGTTCCCTCCTTGCCACCTCAGATGTTATTCAATCACAAAATCAGGAAAAAATGAGAGTAGACAATATTTTCTGTCATGAACAATGGCAAAACCCAATCGGGAATGAAAAACAAATAATTGTTCCCTTGTTTTCTTGGCTCAAGTATAACTCCATGTCAGGTTGATGCAACGGGGGAGAGCGTGGCATGAGGGCAGGGATAAAACTGTGGGGGAGTAGAGACTGAGCAGTTTGTATCTACGTCATTAGAAGTGAGAGGAAGAAAAGACGCAGGGCATGATTGAAGGAGGTAGATTGAGCCATAAAATGAAAGACTAGCGGACTAGTGGAGACTATTAAATAGCACTCTGCCAAACTGGCAAAGTTTCATCAGCATCAGAGGACGAGGAGTGCTCTGAGTCACAGCAGATGGCCCGCTCTATGAAGTGTAAAGACTCCAATTCTGGTGGCTAAAGTCTGCCACTTCATCAACCAGCTGAGCATCCTTTCCATCAAGACACTGATAGAGAGGACGTCACCATCTCTGCCAACAAGAGTTGGATGACTGATCCAAATCTGAACAACCACATTTGTTTTTTGGTCTCTACATCAAATAGATGATGACAGATTTTGATGACATTTTGTAAAAAGGTGACACTTTGGTCAAGAAATAGCTGAATCAAGTTTTGAAGCTGATGTGGTTACGGATGCAGGTTATGGAGCGCTTCTTAATCTTCTTCATTTTGCTAACATCATGAAAAATAATAATCAAGAAATGCAAAGCATGGCCTTCTGCCAACGTTCTGCCAATATGCAAACTGGTGCCACATCCGGATCATAATACAACATATGTTACGTCCCCCCTAAAGTTTAGAGTGAAACCTGAGAATGCAGCGTATTGAAAGAGGACGCTTTATTAACCCTTATTAAATGTGTGCAGCTTGAGGGAACATGTTTATTAATATGACCCAGAAGCTGCATGTATCTGTAAAGGAGAAAGGGGCTAAGGATGGAGCCCTGGGGACACCACAGATCAAAGCTGCCACGGACAAGGAGGTATTAACCATGACTATTGAAAAAGTTCTATTCCATAAGTAGGATCCTTTTCTGGTATTTTAGAAAGTGAAGACTTACTTAACAGAATTATCTAAATTGTCTAAAAAAAAAGTCTAATAAGTGTGAAAGTTTTCTAAAAACAGACTTTACCAAAAGGTTGGTTGAACTAGTCTAATTAAAAAGACAATTTTCCGGGAAATAAAAAATTTCGTCATGGAATATTTTCGTAAATCTGACTTTTGTATTTTCATTAACTGTTTAAAACATGCTTGATCAAACATTTGTCATGTAGGGTACATTTTGAGGGTCTAAGATACCATAATATAAGATATTAAATTAATGAATAAATGAAACAAAATATACAAAAGAATACATTTTCCATAGTTCTTTTTTTCTTGGTTTGGACATTAAAGGGTTAATCCAAAAAAAAGTGAAATACAAAGAACCAAAAGGGACTGGAGACCACGGCCAAAAGGAACAAAAGAAGGGGAGGCAATGAACCAGCCACGCATTGGACCATCAGTGCATCACCCCAAACTCAAAAACAAGGTGAATCCCAATAAATGAAAATACGAATAATGTGACTACCAGTGGTCTCCAGCCCAAACCAAAACAAAACTACAATCTAAGAAGATAAGATCCTTGCAAGCTGTGAGGGATAAAAGTTAATATAAGTGAAAATGGAAAAAATTTTCACCGGTCTGACTATAAACCACATATATATATATATATATATATATATATATATACACACGCAGACAGATTTTAAAAAGAAAAGAAAAAATACGTATATATTTGGCGGGAGTGTGGGGTCATAGTGCGGTAACAGAGAGGGTTAGAGTTGTCGCGCTATCGCCAGCATCTGATTTAACGTATTTTCAAATCTGGATCTATATCGATCCAGATATGGATCCACTGATTGCCTCTCCTTCTCTCCATAGATGAGTCCAAATCTGTTGAGGAGTAGGTCTACAGGGTCAAGCAATTGAATGTTATTACTTAAAATGGCAAATAGTAGCTCAGAGTAGAGCGACCTCTTCATAGCTCAACCCCTTCAGTTGTCCTACGTCCTTCATTCAATGATCCAGTAAGTGATTAGACGGTCGGCAGATATTTGTGCTCTCCTGGTGTTTTTCTAGTTTAGCGGACATTCAGCAAAACGCAAAGTTAGACCCACTTAAGGCGTTTGGGTTGAATGAAAGTGGTTGTCAAATTTGATCTACTTTGATGTCAACACATTAGCAAATTAAAAGGGCACAATGATGATTTCCATCTCGTCAAATATTGACGAGATGGAAATCATCAACACAGCCCTCTCACAGTTTTCAAAAATGTGCTGCTCTAAAAAATAATCTGAAATACATTAAAAGGTTACTCCTATAAATTTAAAGGGGTGCATGGGCCTTTTTTCCTCTTCAGAGAAAATCACTTCCCCAGTTATCACTTGATAGAATCCAATTCCGTCTTACTCGTGTAACAAATTCTGTCTAGTCTGACTTGAAGGGTCAGTTTATTGTTTTTACTATAAATGTGAAACATGACCAAGCTGCCTATTGGTGTAGTGCTACTTCAATATGACACTGTCAATCACAAGTCCTTCAATATTCTCAATTTTTGTTTAAAATATTAAACAAAGCTGATTAAAGAAAAAATATTGCAAATGTATACACAGGTCAGAATGGGTTCTAATGCAGTTTTGTGATGTCTCAAATGGAATACTGCTCCTCTGCTCGTATTGAGCATGATTTTGGGTTTCCTCTGTGCACATCAGTTTGTAGATGGAGGATACATTTTACAGGGACGCAAACAGAAATTTACTGTTGAAGTGGTCTTATTTAAGAAGTTCATGCTCTCTGGGCTCAGTAGGCTGTGAATATATACAGTCAACAAAATCATCACATGCAGGGATGTGCGTTTTGAATATCAAGAGACAAATGTGTGCCTGAGGAGGCCAGAAACTCTTCTGTAAAGATCCTTTATTGATGAATGCAACCATCTAATAGCTCTTGACTCAGTATACATAGAAACACATACTTTGACCATGTGATGCTAAGTAAAACTAGGCTCAAAGCGAATTAGAATTAACATGAATAAAATCATAAGTCCAGTTATATTCTGACACAATGTTTCGCCGGGCTGTGTCAGTTTATTCCATTCCATGTCTTTGACTTTAGAAACATCTGATGCACGGAGACAGGCCATCATTCCAAGGAAATACACACAAAGCTAACACTATGAAGAAGATACCTCAGCAAAACTCAGGAGACACCAAATAAATTGCTATTTCATTATTCCACAAGAAAAAGCTTCACGTATGTTGGAAATACAGACTATAGGAGGCCAATAACAGCTCATCCTCAGTGCTCCAACAGAAGACATGAGTTAAATCATTTGAGAATCTGTTGAATCCATTTTCTCTGCATGTTCATGTGTGCACCCTTTCTCCCAAACAAAGTTTTTCTTTTTTGAGTATGCCATCTAAACTAGGAGTACTTGCAGGAGCTAATGTCTTTACATCACGTCGTAACTGACCAGTCACACCAATAAGCTGAAGATGAGAGGCAAGAAGACAGACGAGGCTGACATTTGATCAACGATGACCCGTGCACCCATGGGTACTACACTACCTGCATGCACAAACTACTGACTCATCACACTTGAGCGCTGACGCGATCAGAAAAAAACTCATTGTAATGCTGTTTTTCCAGAAGGCCAGTCAGTCAGAAGATACCGATGAGATGTGCAGTTATTCTGCCAAGCCCTGAAAGTCTCATCTCATCCTTGTGATTTCTCCTGCTTCATCATTGCTTAGAATATAAGACAACACAACTTAGAATTTAGACAATTAATGCTGTTTAAGTTATCAAAAAAATACATGACATCAAAATTTACTTCTACGAGTTAAAAGGGTCGATTTGTGCTCTCTTATCACAAATGAGAGGATGCTGATCAGTTTAAAATGTGATTCCATTTCCCACAAAGAAAGTTTCCTCCATTTAAAAAAGAGAAAGAAAACCATCTCCCACCTGCAATCTCACATTGGCGTATACAGTTATAACTCAGACTGACACTGCTGAGGATTATCGGATGGTGTGCGCTCCTTTCATGTGATTCTCCACTCTGCCTGAGTGGCAGGAGCTTTCTCTCGCTGGTCCTGGTTATCCTCGGCGAGAGCCTCACGTTATGTTACAGTCTACATCAAGTGGTTCCAGTCCGCAGGACGGAGAGCCTGACATCACAGACGGGATGAGACAGAGTGGGTGGAAACAAGAAAAAGGACCCTGACAGAGGCATCATGTCAGCATTACAGGTTTCAGCCTCCTCCTCCACATTTTTAAAAGTCTGTCTGGTGAGGAAAGACTAAACCTGAACCGGCACCCAACAAGCGGATTGAAAGCATTTTGGACGTATGTAGCCTTTGTCTAACTAACTAAACACTGATGTTTGCATTGAAGAGTCAAACCTACAACACTTGACTATTGAGAGGTTCCTATGTAAGGTCAATATCAGTGCATAACTTTACATCTTAATAAATAGTGTATTAAATAAATCAATCAACCATGTGTTCATCAGGGCCTGCAGTTCCAGGATGTGCACCCAGTTTATCTGCGTCTGGTCTGAGTCACTCAGGACTGCTTGAAGATGTTGAGGCTGTTCTTGCTCAGAGGGGAGGATGGGGACAGGGTGATAATGATTGTTTGATGACGGGTATGTCCAAGGGGGGCACACAACAGGAAGTGTGCACGTTGGCTCAGATCTCCTCTATGGAGTCAGCTGGGACCAGTCCTCTCTTCTTCCCACTGCTCAGCTTCAGAAACACGTCGCCGTCTTCCAGCTTTCCCACACAGATCTAAAGACAGCAGACAGAATGTGAAACACTCTCTTCTCCGTAAAGTTACAAATAGTCAAGTACAGGTCCAGTATAAAACCAAAACCTCCAGCTTTATATCATGTATCAGACAGATTATTATGAACATGGGTATTTGGGAAAAGCCACCATGTCTGTACATTTTGGTAGAAAATGATATGACTGTGTCACAATCTTCAATTTAATATGTGTATGGAATATGTGTTTGTCAGAATGCATTCAGTATATTCTGACAAAATATATTCTGAATACAAAATCTGGGTGGTTTTAGAATGAATACGGCATTTATAAAGGGTTTGCAAGACAATCCCTTTCTTTCACTTTTATAGGAGGATCATTTTCCATTTCCTTTGTAAATACACAATGCACAGTTTCTTGATATAGTGTGAGATGTTTTCTACGTGTTGTGATATACACCGACCAGCCACAACATTAATACCAGCTGCTGGTTCTAATGTTATCGTTGATTGTTTACGTAACATTTTGCATCATTTATGGCACTGCAATATTGTGATGTTTCTTTGTTTGCATGTGTCTTTAACCTTAACCCAACAAGAAAAACGTATATAGTTTAAAAACTGTTGGCATACACTAATTAGCCAAATCATTATAACTGGTAAGTGGTATTACTGTTTTGCTAATAGGTCGTTGAAGTTGGTTTAAAATGACATGGAGTGTATTTTCTTGCTCAATGCATGTAAAAACTGTAAAAATAATTAAACTTCCTAAACACAGCAAGAAATCACTTTGGTGCCAACCCTTTGGTCGCACCTTGATCAGGATGTGTTCTACCAATCTCCCTGCGACTCTGCACAGGATAAACAGGTCATTCTCATTGCCAGCACTGACCAGACAGATCAAAGCAGCACAGTGGGTGCATCTCTGGCATAATTTCAGGAGGCACTCCTCTGGCAAGAAACGGTGAAAGAGGAAGTCCATGTCTAGGTAAGGGGTGGCTGGATTGGTCAGGCACAGGCCGAGTGGGGACAATTACCTTGAATATGTGGAGAGAAAAAATTACAAATTGCCCTTTCAAAAATATTACTGTCCCTAGACTAATCCATTTGCCACAATATTAAGAAGTGTACATTAATTACTTTTGATATATTATTGATTATCTCAATAGTGAACCTGAAAATAAACTCAAGAGAAACTAAAATGTATTTTACTTAAGTGCACTCTCTGAGAGAACACAACAAAATAGCATTAGAGAAGAATGATTTTTACAATAAAAAAATTATTTTTTCTCTTTCCTGTCATTTTCTTGTGATTGATGGAAGCGTGTTTCATGACATTAAGTAGCCATTATTCAGTGTTTTAGTTTGATTTGACTATAACTGAATGCTCTAAAAAGATAAACTAAAAAGAGTCATGCTGGACATAACATTAAAAAGTGTCATCCTGTGTCTTCCTGTTACCTCATGTAAAACCAGGAGGAGGACATTTTTATGGTATAAACAGACTGCAACAACCTGTACTTATTGATTTATTACTGTAATATTCCTATGATTGCATCTTTAAATAGCTTTAACTTTTATTTAACCATGAGAATAACCCATTTTGCGCAAGGATTTCTTTAACAATGCCGACCTGGCCAAGAAGGTCGTTAAACACGTCATAATTTACACATAAAACAACACAGTGTATAGAAACAATAAATATGGGTACAGACAGCAATAGAAATACACAATTCTATCTTGTCATGTTTGAGTGCTGGACAGAAGTCTGCATTCAAAAGTCAATGTAGGTCTAAGCTTTGTTTTTGGACATTGCTAATCCCCTTAACTGAGGCCATGAGACATTCTGAGACTCTTAGCCTGACTGATGTTTGTGCAGGACAGAGGGTTGTTAAAGATTGCCTATGTGTGCCTGCATATTAAAATTTAATATCTGTATATCCTTCTTTGGTATTTTCAGTGGATTGACCTGTAATACCTGTTCCACGTATTTCATTGCTCCCCAAGTCTGAACAATTGGCTTCTCACATGAAACTTGGGTTTGAGTGTCGTGTGAAACCAAATGTCTCAACTGACTAGTTATGTAAATAACTAGTTATGTAATAATATAATGTACATGATTTAACCTAAACCATTACTTTTTCGAAAAGTTATGTCTATGTAATTTTAGGTTCTAAACCAAACCATCCCATTTCAAACCATCCCATTTCACATAAGTCCAAACTCATTTTATCATTTTATATATATATATAGATATAGAGAGAGAGAATTATAGTCAAAGCTTAAGGCCATGGACTAAATTGCCATATTTGACAGGCTGGGAGTGAGACCATGCTTGGATAGTGTGTGATCCATATGCTCTGATAATATGGGTGTACCTGGGATTCCCTCACCGCCATGTGTCCTCTCTCCCGGTTGCCAGTAAAGCCCTGGACGACCCTCCATACTCTCTCTCCCGGCCGTACCCTTTGCACAAAGTTTGCAGGAAAGAAGCCCACTCTGTCGCCGGTCTTGCCCTGAAAAACAATGTATGTGTCATGATGACTGTTATAAAGTGCCAAATAAAGTTCATTGAATAATAAAGTACAGAATTATTGCTACAGCCAGTTTAATCATGATCACATTTCTGGTTTTTCATTGGTTTTCATGACTTGCCATATGTCCTACAGGTCTGTTGACATTTTATTTATTACTAATACCTTTATATAAACAGGGGAAAAAATCACATGGACATCAAACATCTTTTACTAGAGTGTCTTGACGCAGACAGGCAATTTGCCCCCCACATGGAAATGAATCGGCGCTTTGATACAGCTAGTCATGCCCTTCTATGTCTTGGATGGACATAAAATAAAGGCTGCAGCAACATCAGATATCTGGCGCAGATAGAAACGAGAAAGAAGCTTGAGCTACATTTTTGTGTTTTTCTTTTGAGAATTGTTTTTATAAAAAAATTATAAACAGGAGGGAGAAGATGGAGGAATGCTGAGAGTAAGATGCTTGCGTGACCTGATAGAGAGAAACAGCTTGCATAAGAAGTTTAAGCCCTGCTCTGAGCAGACTTGTACCTACACTGTCTATACTATCTAGCTACTTGTATCTATACTGTCATACTATCTAGCCACTAACAGACTCTATCTCATGAGAACAGGATGAGCTGCACATCACAACAACAGGGTGTCCTGACACGACCTGACTTCTGATGAAGAGAGATCGCACTCATACAACAAGGCGTGACTAAGGAAGAATGCATCGGGACTGAGACCTTTAAATATAACAGCAGAACAGCACTGCCCTGAGCTGCTGCATGATTGAACCTTGGTGTTGTATGCTCCGTTGCAAGCTAAGGAATAAAATGTCTTTACCTGATGATCCTGGTTTCTGGTTCTTAAATCATTTATGAGCGAAGAATTATCCTATCAAGTATGAACAAAGTTACAGACATTTAAATACAAATGTACAAGTTAAAGGTTATTTATCATATTTGTCCAAAGTCATAAGCATCCTGGATCAGTTAGGGGTTGTATGAGTCAATCGGAACACCAGATGTGGCTGCGTGTAAGTTATTTAAGATAGCTTTAAAAGTGAGACCAGCTCTCTGAGATTCTGCTCATTTTGATTCCAGGAAGGAGGGCTGATGTTCTTCAATGACCCTTTTCTGAATTCAGTACAGCCTTTATGGGCAGATGATAGGAATAAGTACTGGGAACAGAGACATTAGCTCCCTTACATGAATGTTTGACGGACTGGCTGAACCTTTCTGAATGTATCGATACATTTCAGCATTGTTAACCTCTGTCAAAGGTCTGGCCTGTACAAATTAAACACGAGACGAGATGTTGGTCTCAGCTCTCTTCCTATCGACTTCTGAAGTTGTTTGTGGAGCGAAAGGAAAACAAAAAACAACCGCAGGATTTTATGAAAACAAAAATGTGATTTTAGCACAATTTTACAATGCTAAACTACTAATAAATCTATGTGCCGATGGTGAAATCTGTTCAGAAAGAAATCCTAAATAGAAATTAATTAACCATTTATATTGTATATTTATTCAACACTTATGCACACATGTGTGGTTATTTACTATGAAACACTAAAAGGTCAAATATAGTTTCAGGGACTATATTCATACATGTAAATGAATAATTAGAATTTAGCTTAAGCAGAGAAATACTTTAAAACTGCAGCGACCACATTCTAAATGACTTTCATTTCCCTACATAAACTCTGATAATACACTGCTGATGCAGGATGGCATCGCCTATACTGCCCAGTCAGTTAAATGTCATCTTTTTTCCTCTTGTTTTGTTTGTTAAAATCAGGGTGAAACTGAACGAGACGGGGGCAGTTCATGGCAGTTTATAATTTCACCCCTCGGTCTGGAACAAATGAGCCAAACACCAAGTGTGACAGTAATTAAAATATAATTATATATATATATATTATATTATAATTTCATATTACATTTCTGTCATTTTAATGTTTTCTTTCTGTCACTGAATTCCCCTGAATCCTGCACAGTGGACCTTTACGTCTGCAACGCGCATAGGCGTTGGTGCAGTCGGTTGATCTACCCTGAAAAGTGATGGGAGATCAGAGACATGCTGACACACGCTAGCATTTCTGTCCGTGCAGTCGCAAATAATTGTGGCTGCAGGAGCAAGCGGATGCTTAAATTACTCAAGTGAAAGTAACGACGGTGGTGAAGAGAAAAAAGGAATTTCCCTCACCTTCATGTCTGATTGATTTATAGAGAAACAAGGACAGCAGCGTAAACCCCACTACATACACAGAAAATGTCACTGTTTATCACTTTGTACCTCAGATGGTGTGTTTACTTTGATTCATGTGCTCTATATTAGTAATGAATAGATGATTCACTAATTATAATGAAAATGTGCCTTCGAATGACAGCATTATTGTTATTATTCCTGGAAAGTTCTAGAAAATACTTACTCCCTCACTGGAGATTAACTAAGTCTACCCTTCATTTCAGTGTTGATGTATCTTCAAACTCACTTACACTCACATTTGCCCACAAGCATCCACATTTATTTTCATTGGGATTCATTCTTTGAGGCTTAAAACTGTTTTCCGGTTCATTGTGTTAAACTGCCTGTATTTTTCGAGAACATTATCATGTATTTCTGTCTGCTTGCAGGTTTATGACATCCAAAAATGGAGCAGGTGGTCTTCATTAAACATTTAAGCCTTGATTTGCAAATTCAAATGCATGAACACATTCCTGAATGTTCAAATACAGCAAATTCACTCATCCTGTCACTCACACCTCTCACATATGCTCCGTCTTAATATCCTGCTGTCACTGTCTGTCGCTGTCAGTTGAGATGTTAACTGCCCACATCTGCTGGCCAATAGGGGGCCGGGAAATGGTCCATGAACAAAATATCGTAAAATTTTGATTGTTAAAATTGTATCATCACACAAACACTAAGAATTTATATTTTATTATACATATTGCAAATATTACTTTTAATTTTATTATTAATATAATAATATTAATTGCTTTTGCAGTCCAGTATATGTTGCTGTGGTGTTTGATTTCCGAAAGTGAAGAAAGTGCCGAAAAAAGTTGATAAAAGAAATTAGCTGTCTGTGTTTGAGGCGAACAAGATAGATATAGACACCTGCATGGGAGGAGTGTCGTATGAAAGTACTCTAGGAACTACAACAAACATGAGGCTTCACCTGAAATGGCACCATCCAGAGATAGTGTGTAAGGACAACAAAGCAAGGGCTAAACTAACGCCACTGAAAAGCCCAAAACACGGGACACGCTTCCCAAATCCACCTCCCAATTCAGAGAGAGAAAGAAAACATTACAGTGAAAACCAAGTCTTTCACCTAATTCATGTACAAAGACCTGCAACCATATGATGTAGTGGGAAATAAGGACTTTTGCCATGAGCTGTAGACACTGGAAGCGATGGACACAGCTGCCTCAAAACTCTACAGAGAAATGTGGACTAAGTTTTCCTGTGGGGACACAATTTGCATATGAAAAAAGATAAAACATTACTATTTGTTATTGCAAGACACACAATATCGAAAAATGTTTATAATGGTTAGGTTTAGGTAACAAAAGCACTCTGATAGGAAGGTAAAAAAAGATATTCTCAGTTCATCGAACAGTTACCACATTCATTTTCTTGGTTTCACTGGCAACATTAAAATATTACAATTCATGTAAACAGATTAATTGTCCATCTTTTATGCTGTTGAGTGACAAGAAAAAAGGGCGATTCTTGGATAGCATCAGTGCCTGGACTCCAATGGATGATCCTTCTTGCTGTCAAGCAAAGATACCCTTTGATCACAATCTCTCTAACGACTCTAAGCGTCAAAGGACTCTCAGACCGATTATCACCCAGCAAAAAAAAAAGGTCTTTACCTCATTCCCTTGTCTCTACTACTGGAAATACACATTATGCACACAATAACAAAAATCAATGTTTGCAGATGACTTATTACCCACCTTCCACCACTCTTCATTAGAGTCATCAGTGACCTGCACCCGATCCCCGGGACTGGAGGAGATAAGGCAAGAGAGTAAATTAATAAAAGGAGGTGTGAAGGGGGAGGTGATGAACGTGGAGCAGACATGGCAACAAGGGGATGAGATTAGAATGGGGATATGAATGGAGTAAGACCGTGTCAAGAGTGTGTTACAGAGTGTGTTACATATTGTGTAACAATATGTAACACACTCATATTGTGTTACATATTGTGTGTCTTGCTGCCTACGGATGGCAGCAGATGCTGGTTCACCTTCCCTCCTGATTCTCCTCGATTTGTCCACTGCCTTCGACACAGTTGACCATGGAATACTCCTGCACCGCCTACATCACACCACTGGACTCACTGCCACCGCCCTAAACTGGTTTCAATCCTACCTCACTGACAGAACAGAATACGTTTCCCTTGGAAGTTCAAAGTCCCGGACACACACCGTCACCTGTGGAGTCCCCCAGGGATCAGTCCTTGGCCCCATTCTCTTCATACTATACATGCTCCCCCTTGACCGTGTCATCAGTCGATATGGACTCTCATTCGTTACGCTGATGACACGCAAATCTACATAAAAACTGACACATGTTCCTCCTCAGCCTCTCCATCCTCATCTTCATCATCTCCCCTGTCAACTCTCCGCACTTGTCTGGAGGAGATAAAGGTGTGGATGAAAAACAACTTTCTCCAGTTGAACAGCTCCAAAACCGAAGCTATTTTAATTGGCACCCCTCATCAGACCCAGTCTTCCTCCATAACCAGTATTACCTTCTCTGGTCACGACATTCCCCTCTCTTCATCAGTCACCAACCTCGGCGTGAGATTCGACCCTCAACTCACTTTTGAATCCCACATCAAACACATCTGCAAGATCTCCTTTCACCATCTCAGAAATATTTCCAAACTCCGTTCTTCACTAGCCTTGAGTGATGCTGAAAAGCTGGTTCACGCATTTGTTTCCTCCCGACTGGATTACTGTAACTCACTTCTCATCGGGATCCCTGATAAAAGTCTTCAAAGACTGCAGTATGTTCAAAACAGTGCTGCAAGGATCCTGATGAGAGTTCGTAAACACGAACACATCACCCCTGTTCTTCATTCCCTTCATTGGCTTCCCATCTCCACCAGGATTGATTATAAGATCTCTCTCCTCACTCACCAGTGCATCCATGGTAACACAACCCCCTACCTGAAAGAACTACTCACCCCACTGACCTCAACACGATCCCTCCGTTCTACCCACTCATACCGCCTCCTCCTTCCCCGGACTAAGCTCAGCACCATGGGAGATCGGGCCTTCTGTTCTGCTGCCCCTCGTCTGTGGAATGCCCTCCCTGACCATCTGAGGGCTCCACAGATGACTGACACATTTAAAAAAGGACTTAAAACTTTCCTTTTTAGCAGAACCTATAACTGTAATTAACATTAATGCTTTTGGTCACGTTTTTGTATAGTTATTATTATTATTTATTTATTTATTTTTTATTGATGCTTTTATCTGCTTTTGCCTTGTAGCACTTTGAGATTTGATCCAAATGTAAAGTGCATTATAAATTAAATGTATTATTATTATTATTATTATTATTAAGAGATGGAAGAAGAAAAAACACAGTTGAGTGCAAGCACAAGAGATAACATTATCACACTCACACAGGAAGCTGTTTTTCCCATAGCTGCAGTGATGTGGAGGTTAAAATAATGATGAGTCTTTGTGTAACCCTCCGGACGTGTGGGATTAGCTGACTCCAAAGTCATGAGGTCTATGTAAAATATGACTCCGTAGTGCCTACTGCAATAATGGAGCTTGGTGCTGATCTGCAGCCAACCTTGCCTGCACGCTAATGACCCTACCAGTTTTGACTTTTCTACATGTACATACCAATGCATGCACACACACACACACACACACACACACACACTCACACACACACACAAACAGACACACACACACACACACACACACACACACACACACACACACACACACACACACACACACACACAAACACACACACACGCACACACATACCCACACACACATCCGCACACACACAAACATACACTCTCAGTGTCCCATCTGTCCCAGATACACAGGGTGAAACTGCTGTCCCAATTGTATTTCTGTATGTTGGGTCTCCTGGGTGTCTGCTCTCACCGCTGCACCTGCCCTATATGATCACCACTCACAAGCACACACAGGAAGTTTGCATACAGTTACATAAGGGGCTCACAGTGGATCAGCTGGGTTGTGACTGATATTTCACACCTCTATGATACATTTATTAAATATGAAACAGTTATTATAGAGACAACAGTTTCTCTTTAACTTGTTAACTGGGTGTATTTGGGAAGAACAGGAAATACATATGTATAATACTTTTGATAACAAACTATCATATATAATTCTGACACTTCCTGTCACTTCCATGTTGTGACAGCAGATATTTTGACGTGCCACAGCAGAAGACAGCATAGATGGCTTTAGCGATGGCTCAGTTCCTTCATTTATCCAAGCCAACATGCACGACACCAGAGTCCTGGGACTAGCTCGCCTAAATACCTGGACATCATTTGTTTTTAATCATATCAGTTACATCTGTGTCACTGCCATAACAAGCCAAAATGCCTGATGTGTTTATTGGGTGCAGCTAACTAGGGGCCTGATGCGAGCTCGCTCGGTACTGTGTGACAGTGCAGTCTGTCTCCTGACAACATAGTTTTAGGTTTAAATCCAGTTTCTGAGTGGAAGCTAAAAACAAGCAAAATAGTGAACTCAAAAATGCCTGTAGGCGTGAATGTGAGCATGTTTGACCATGCGATGAACTGGCAATTTGTGCAGGGTATAATCTTTCTCTGAACTAATGTGTGTTGGGACAAGCTCCAGCTCCAGCCATCCTTCACCGGATAAGATGTTGTAGAATGTGGGTGGCTGGAGTGGATTCATTAAAATGGGTTGTAGGACAGGTATTGTGATTGTTCTGTGAGGTCTGGTCACACTATTGATTTTTGTGAGCAGTCTAGAGTCTGGAAACAGAGTATTCAGAGAAATAGAAGATTACTTAATTTAACAAAAATCTCAAAGACTCCCCTTTATTTAAAAAAAAAAAGCATTATTATTTGGGAGAAAATGACATTTGCAGGACTGATTTTACAGTCCTATTGTGGTTAGCAGTGAGCCATGACCTAATTCCCATTGAAAACCTGTAGAGGTGGTTGAGTGAATGTTCAACAGAGTGAACATCCTCCCCATATTCAGCAGCAGCTCCGATTGAAGAGCTGCAGGCCACAGGATGACATCTGGAGAATGCGCTAAGTCCACTAAGAAGTGGATGACTGCTGGTGTGGAACACACTGATTACTGGTGTACAATATTCTGTACTCTGGTTGTATCACATGACAAAATTACATCATTTCATCAGCTTCATCATTCTTAAGCAAAGTCATGGGCAGCTGCCACCATTCATCTTGATGGAGGTAAACATCAAGCAAGGTTTCTTATGTAAGAAACAATTCTATAGGCAACGGGATCACTGCAGTAATCAATACAATTAACAATTGTGTATAATGATTTGTTCTCCAGTTGTGTCAACTGACAAGTTTATGGTGCTTGTGTTTTTGCGCAGTCTCCATCATCAGTCTCCTTGTTATTGTTACTGATTAGATAGAGATTACCTTTTATATGACCTTACAACCTTTCATATGACACAACTACCAAAATAAATTTATAGTTAAAAAAAGCTGTATTTTATTTCTATACCGGTTGTATTTACAATAAGCTTGACAGAATAAATAATAGTTTATACTATTATGAACATTAAAATAAGGTTACTTCGTGTCTTTCCTCACAGGAGTAGTGTTGCCTACCTGATTGTTAAATTGCACCTATAAATATGGAGCATAGTCAAACTGTTGTGCTGTGGGAATTAACCAAGTAGTGTATGATGCATAAATCATTACTCCGCTTCAGAGCAGAAGCACGCAATGGAGATTTAGAGACCTTGATTACTATAATGTGTCATAAAAATCTGAACACATGTGTGGGTGTTCAGGACTGTTAAATTCAAGCAACATAAGTGATCATTTGTTGTTTTTTTGGAATGTGTAGATTTAAGAGTTTTCCACTACTGAATGACTCCCGTGATTGGCAAAATGATTCATTAGGATCACACCCTGACGGAGGCTCATACCGATGTAAAAAATGCTTTTTTTTGTTCAGATATGTCATGGAGGCACACAAGCGACAGTCCCATGGATTCTCCACCCTTGTGAAAACCGCAAACCTCAATTCTCATTCCTCATGCTCCTTCTTTTTAAATTGCTTTATACTTCTATAGTTTTCTCTCCCCTGTCTAAATCTACCGTCCTCTGAGAGGTTGCATATCAACCTCTCAGGCTACATCCCATCTCTCCTCATGCCCTTTCATCTCTCAGTTGTTCCGTGTCTTTATCCTCTCCCCTCAGCTCTGTCCCTAGCTCTACCAGAGAGCGGAGATGGCATGGAGTTTATAATTAGGTGTCCCATCACCGTCCTCTACAGATGGCGGGGACATTTTTATCCCCCTGGAACAATGGCCCAGGCGAAACACAGACAAAGCAGATGCACTCATGCTCACAATAGGAAAAAAAACACACAAGCACTCCTGCAGGAGCCAACTGATTATTGCATGCAGACAGTCTGTTGGGTTTTACTCACTGTAGTTCCAGGTCATTCTGTTCCTGAGGCAGAAACTTGTAGAGAGCTACATAGGTGTGGATGGAGTGGACTTCAATGCGCTTGGGCACCTGGACAGAGGGGGGTACACAGTCAGTGTGGAAAATGGGGAGTGACTTTAAAATAGGGCATAAAAGGCAAAAGGCATATAAAAAGTACCTTCATACTGCTGTCCTCTGCAGGAGTTTGAGACTGGCCGCTGTTCTCATCTTCCTCCTTCTCGATCTCGCAGGACAGGACAGGTGAGTCTTTAAGTAGAGAGAAATTGTTTAAAAAGGTAACAGGCACACTGATGTGCATCAATTCATTCAGTATCGTGCATGCACAAGGAAAAGGGTCTGGCAAAGACTCTTAGGCATGGACAAACAGTAAATATGTATAGCTATATAGACACAGACAGACAGCAGTGTTTACCCCCTGTCTCGGGAGTTATCTCCTCGTCCATGCTGCACTGCCTCTGCTGACTCTCCTCAGCCCCCTCCCCCTTGATCACAGAGGGAAAGAGAAAAAATTAAATGTTAGTACCAGGAAGTCAAAGAGAATGCATTTCACTGTCAGGAGTAAAACCTTTTCTGCTATGAATTATTAGACAGCTGAGAGGTTTCATTTTAAGGACAAGCATGGATGGTTTTATTTTGTTGGAGCGTTAGCCGCGGGGGGTTGGGCTCTTGGTTAACTACCTGTTTAATGAGAAGAACACTGAGATCAGAATCATCCCTTATGCTTCTCTAACAACTTTAATCTAAACAAGGCTAGATTTATGTACGGACTAGCATAATTTCAAAGGAGCTTAAACTGTTGTAGTGCTTTAAAGTGACTTTCAGAGACAAAAAGTGACGTTTTGGGAAATAAACTTTTTAAGTTAAGAAAGAATACAGAAATCAATAAAGATTTCTTCAGGTATTAAAAAGCTATTTCAAAAGACTATTGTAGATTAAAATAAAAACCAATTTTCCATCGATGCTGTTGTATAGTATGTAAGATTGAAGGAATATCGGGGCGCTTAGATCTCTTTAAGCACATTGATGTATTTGAGTTTTTGTTAAAGCACGATGGAAGCATTTCCATGAACATTGTCTCAAAGTATTGCTAGTTGAGCGTTAACATATTCAAGACCTCATGTATAATACAGGTAAAAATTGACCTTAGAGTTTTAAAGGCATGAATTTTAGATAAAATCTTTTACTTTTTAGCACCTTTTGGAAACCCTCCAAAGGAAAGCAAGATCCAATAAGATATTGCAGAGGTGCCTCTTCAATCATTACTCGGCATAAATTAGCTACATTCATTATTAAAGTGAGGCCAACAGCTTTTTCACCTACCTCTCAAATTATGCAATCTCAATTCAATATACATTTGTCTGACCGAAGTCTCATAAACTCATTCACTCATCATGACATCTGTTCTCCTGAGGAAGTTTAAGGAGCAACAACTGAGACTGAAGCGGTAGACATTATTACTCTCTACTGTAAGTGTTAAAAAAAAGAGATCTTAAGCAAAAATCAGACTTTGCCACTCCCTCCACTTATAGAGATTTTGTTGGATGGATTTGGTGACATTCACACAGAGTCAGAGTTCTTCCTTTCAGCCTTTCCATCACTGTACCTTGATAGTCACTCTGCATCAGGACTGGTATTAATCTTCTCAACCAGAAAAAAATGAATAGATGCATTTCCCAAAAACGTTAAACTATTCGTTTGAAGTTTACTTCTCAGGGATTCAAAATATTATCCAGCCGATTCTCATATATTGAGAAGATGAAGATGATCCGTAAACCTTTTAGAAAATATAGCAGAACTATGAACTATGACCATAGTTCCCTCTTTCATATAACTGACCCGGGGTTTCTATGTTCTTATATATGACCTATGGACTTCATGAAAACTTTGTGTGCATCTTGATCACACAGGATATGATTGTCCTCCGCTGGGCAAAAATTACATACCAGGCTGCGTGTTGGAGACTCAAAACTGGAGCGGCTCATCTGCGCCAAGGACGTCCCATAGCGCAAGGCGGCATATACAGGGTCGACACGCATCCGCACAGCCTCTGAAACACACACACATATAATCATAAAACTCATGCACACGCACACTTCTGTTCACTTCCTTAACAAACATGCACACACTACAATGTGGATTACACTCTGAGATTTAACTGCACATCATTATTAGTATGCCTTTGCCTGACCTGGAAGAACCAGAGGGTCTAAATATAACCAAAGTAACACACTCTGACCCGGAGCAAAGTGACCCACTTTAGATGTGAAAGAGGACATCAGCCAAAAGTTAAGGAGACATCAATACACTCCAATAAGTCGACTTGCTTTGAAGTATTTCTAGCTATGCTTATTGGAAAGATAATTGTCTTAGTTTTAGCAGCTATAAAATGTGAAGCTTCAGTTGAGTAGAAAGGGAATAAGAGAAGAGATTAAAAATATGGAGATCCTGAAAATGCATTCAACATCGCTACTTTATATAGCCGCCAGTGCCTGGTGGTATCAGAGTATTACTGAAGTTAAGAATCTGATATTCTGCTGCTTTCTCCGTTCAGCTATGAGTCGATTGGGGTCATTGATTTTTCTGCCAGACCAACTGTGTGTGTGTGTGTGCGTGTGTGGGCATGTGTGTGTGTGTGTGTGTGTGTGTTTGTGCAAAGGTGCAGAATCATAAACATTGCATACTTAGGCCCTGCTCTCGTTAGATGTGAAAAACGAAAGTGGAATGCTAAATACAGAGAGAAAGTCTGCAGTGAGACAGGTGTTTAGAGGTGATGATGCTAGTATATGCTTTTATAGTTCCAGTAAATGGCTGCGCTAAGAGACTCAACAATAATCAGCCATAACATTAAAACAATCTGCCTCATATTGGGTAACGGTTCTGGGCAATTCTGGATAAAATGTGAGTAATCTTTTTTTTTTTTCACACAGAATATATGATGGTGCAGAATACAACAGAAATATAAAATTATAGAAATTAGACATTTTTAGTATTGTATTTCAGTTCTCCAACTGTGGCAAAACATTGCTTTAAATACACAGTTTGGAATTGAATCGCATTCTCACCATCCAGAAAACTTTCACATTTCAGAATGTGGGCCATTTTTCGTTAGAAGCACATTGTAGTTTGTTGGATTACTCTGTATCTAACCAGCATCAGAACTATACCGGTCTCTTTTTCTCTCTCTTGCTTTTAATGTCACTTTTAGTTTCTGGTTCTGTGCTTCCTGTGGTCGCCCAGAGCGTTCTCATTTCTTGATGGAGAAAGTAAGAGCACTTATTTTGATGCAGCTGATGTCCTAAAAATGCTGCCGAATTTTTGTAATTGAGGTTGAATAGAGGTATGGATTGGGATCACAATTTTGTCACAATTAATTGCCCAGTCATATCGTATAGGACCTCTGCAATGCAATAAATCAGAACCATCATCAGCTTTGTCAGCAGTTCGTGCTACATTGACTCTTTTGTGGGATTGGGAAACAAGGGCAAGCTTTCACTAGCCACACCAACATAAGCCTCAGGTGCCCGTGACCCCGTCGCTTGCTCACCAATTTCCTTTCCTTGGACCACTTTGGTAGGTACTAACCACTGCATACAGGGAGCACCCAACAAGACCTGCAGTTTTAAAGATGCTCTGACCCAAACGTCTAGCCATCAAAATTTGTCCAATTCGTTCCTTCAGTTTGTCCATTTTTCCAGCTTCCAACAAATTAACTTCAGGACAAAATGATCACTTAATGCCTGATATATCCCCCCCCCACTGACAGGTGCCATTGTAATGAGATAAGGAATGTTATCTTGACAACAACTGTCAGCGATTATAAAGACATCGCAGATAGATGTATAATCCTCCCCTCTAAACAAAGAATTATTTTGTATTTGGTCCCTACCTTCAGCTTTCCCTTAAGCAAGAAATGTGAAACTCCATATGTGATGTGGATTCATATCTGTCTTTGTGTTTACCTTTATAGGCGCTCAGTGCTTGTTTAGGCATATTATTAAATAAACCATTCAATAACAACCACAGTTTGACCAGTAATACATTAGAGTTACCAACATAATTCAGAATGGGATCCTGTCTTCTAGACTCCACATAGCTACGTACTAATCCTTGTATACATAATGCTGATTTATTACTAATAGGTTATTTGTCATTGTAAGACTGAAATAGAGTGTCAACTATTATAAACTTCACTGCTGCAGCTCATATACTAGGATTAATAACAGACTATAAACTGACTTGCCCGAAGGTAGTTGATGGAAAATGACACAGTCTGTAAATAATTTGATCACAAAATAGTCTAATAGTGTCAATATGAGTAAACATGAGCCACCGTATTTTATCCTTTTGTTACCACTAATTATGATTACATGCTGTAATATGTGACTGGGAGTTAAGCTGGCCCTAGCAGTGTCCAAAGTGTCATGTCGGTGATGGCAGAACTGTAGGTTAATTGTACCCTAATTCATGGATAGTACAAAGAAGTGACAGCATGAGGTGCTAACCCTGATTCAGAGAGGCACATTGTGTGAGATAAAGGACTGTGTGACCTACACAGATGTTCATTCATGGGTATGTCAAAGAGAAATCATGCAAACGTGTAAGGAAGAACAAATTTAAGTACTTTTACTCAGTGGGTCTAAAATCACTGCGTTTAAAACACTATGTTTTCACTGTCAGCAGGTTTTTATTGACAAAGATAAAATAAAGTGATAATTCAGGGTTGTTTCCATAATTGTGTAGCATGATTAAATGTATTATTATTATTATTATTATGTGAAATGTGAGGTCCCTTTCCAAATAGAACACACCCCAAAATTTGGACTGAGTGGAAAAAAATATCCTGCAATATGCCTCTGTTACTTTGGAAAACTATTTAACTGAGAGTATAACCAGCTCTTATCTTTTCATTTCAAAAACAGTTGGACTCATAAGTGGTTCTCAGAACTTATAAAATAAATAGGAAAGAAATTACCAAAAGGACAAGCATAAGGATCGGGGCGACTATGAAAAGGTCCAAACCGGGATGGTTCAACAACTGGGTCAGAGCTTTTCCAAAACATCAAATCTTGTTGGGTGTTCCTTGTCTGCAGCGGTTATTACATACCAAAGTGGTCTAAGGAAGGACAACTAGTGAACTGGTGACAGGGTCACGGTCACCCAGGGCTAATTGTTGGCGTGGGGAATGAGTGGTTGCTTATGTTGTTCGATCCCACAGAAAAGTTACTATAGCATTAAGTGCTGAGACAGTCTGTGCCAGTTATGATAGAAAGGTGTCAGATTACCCAGTCTAGCCAATAACATTTGTGAAGTACATAAATTCTGCAGCATTTTTGGGACATCAACTGCATCAAAACAAAGTTTCTTGGGAGGATCCTGTTATTACTTGCTAAGGAAAGGATAACAGTCTCTTGGCTGAGGCCTGGGGTAGTCTAGGTGTGCAGATTAGATGTTTATTTATGTGTATCTGTGAATTAATTTAACTACACAGCTGTATAATTAATATTTGACTTTGCCCCTCTTTGGACGTGGATGATGACAGCACACCTTGCCGTTTATGGTTGTCCTACTAGGACTTACAAAATTAACACATGGAATATACTATAAGACACATGAACATTTATGCATGTTATGTGCCTAAATAATGACTGCACTCTCTGTTAAATTGTTCCAAACATGAAGAAAATGAAAAGGATGAGTTAAAAAAAAAAAAAGGTTTGTGAAGGCCTGGGGCAAACAAAGTTTCTCTCTCAACCAATGAGAACACGGTGTTAGGCCAAATGCATTAGTAGACAGTTGCAGTTGAACTGCACAAAACCAGACCTGATTACCACCAGTCCTGTTCAATGACATCGTTACTTAAATAGACAATTTTCGGACGCAGGAAGTGGGCCTGGCATAAATATCCTGCAATTCAATATAGCACTATATGCTTCTATAAATATCCTTATATATAGCACTTTATATCAATATAAATATATGTACTGTACCACTATATAGTACTGTAAACAGTGCTATATATCACTATAATAGCAAAATATACCCATATAAATAGCACCATATATGAATATTACTAGCACAATATATATAGCATTATATATCACAATAATAGGACTATATCCCAATAAATAGCACTATATAGCACTATAAATAGCAATACATAAAGCACTAAATATCACTATAAATATTACTTTATATAGCACTATATATCACTATTAATAGCACAATATATAGCACTATATATCACAATTAATAACACGATAAATAGCACTATAAATATATATATATATATATATATAGTCAATGTAATTGAAATAAATGAAATAACGTTTTTACAGGAACAGGCCTTCTTCTTAAGACCAAGTGATCAAACATTCTGCAACATTGGGAAAAGTACGAGACTTATCAAAGCCTTAATCAAGAAGCCACAAATGATTCAAAGAAAACTAGTAAAGAAAACCAAACGCACATTGACGCAGATATTCTCACCTTGGCTTAGTTGAACTTCCTTGACGACAGACAATTGGTCACCGACGAGCATCGGCGAACTGAAGTTTCGCTTGAATGCTCCAGACTAATGGAGGAGAAAAGACAGCAGAGTTTTTCACTTCCATTACGTCCAGTTTATAGGCTGAACTGATGGGGAAACTGGCCCTAAGTGGTCATTCTGGACATTATGACAGTCGTTTGAAAATGAATGAATCAGAAACATTAGTAGACAATGACCGACATGTGAGCCCACAAAATAAAGCGGCAGCAGTAAATGGCTCATTTCTTCAAGTCACAAACTGAGCAAAGTGCTGGTTCTCTTCGCGGCTAATTATGAAAATGAATCCACTCAGCCTCTTACTGGTGTGGACATGCCATTTTGTGTGTGTCCATACAACTGCAATTTCACACTGATTAAGCACAGTGTGTTGCTTCCAGCTTGACTTGCAAACGAGAATCACTTTGACATATTATGTTGACAGGACAATCATAGGTAATCGGCGATACCTTAATGTTCAGGTTCTTCTAGTGCAATGATGATTTACGTTCCGCCACCCTCATCAACCCTTCTTATTCCTCTCCCTTTTCTTTTTGCTCCTCTTTCAACCTGCACTGAATCATCTTGAACACAGAGCTCTTAAAATTTTCCAAGTGTCTCTCATAAGGTCTGGCCTCCTTCTGCATGTTAATGTCATTTGCCCGACGCTAGAGGATAAACACAACATTTTGCTCTTAAATCACACCCAATTTACTGCCTGATGCACCAGATTCTCCTCTCTACCATTGCCCTTCACTTGGTGTCAAACTTCAAAATACACGTATTGAATAAACAATACAGCACCTATAGCATTCAAATGACTGTTTGCTTAAAAATCCACATTTTAAAACCTTTCCGTTTTTGTAAAGTTTGCTTATGCCCCTAAGGTAAGTTGCGAGTTGGAAGAGAAATAAAATTACTGGAGAGGGTTGGATGAAATATTAGATGAGTGGTGATAGATAGGTGATAGAGCGGTGGTTGGAGTGGACTTCAATGGGCATGTTGGTGAAGGGAGTAGAAGGGATGAGGAGTTGATGGACAGGTACGGTGTTAATGACAGGAACATGAAAGGTCAAATGGTAGATTTTCTGAAAAGGATGGAAATGGCTGTGGACCACATATTTAAAGACAAGAAGATGGAACGACACATGGTGGCATATAAGAGTGGATGTAGGAGCACACGGATAGACCACATCTTAAGTAGAAGATGTAATCTGAAAGTGATTTGAGAGTGCAAGGTGGTGAGGATTGGTTGAGACAGGCTCTCGGTTGTGGTGAAGAAGTGGCGGATAACTGGGCATCTGCTGCAAATGTGATAACAGACACACGTAGGAAGGCACTTGGTGTGTCATCTGGACAGAGGAAAGAAGATACGGAGACTTTGTGATGGAATGAGGGGGTTCAAACGATCAATAAGGTTGGAAGTGAGTGCAGCTTTAAAGAGGATGAAGAGTGGAAAGATGGTTGGTCCTGATGACATATCAATGGAGGTATGGAGGGGTCTAGGAGAGAGGGCAGTGGATTGTCTAATAAGAACACTTTCTTAGAGATTGAGGGGATACCTGAGGAATGGAGGAAAAGCGTACTAGAAGTAATTTACAAAATCAAGGGTGATGTGCAGAGCTGTAGCAACTAAAGACTTATAAAGTTAAAGAGTCACACAATGAAGATTTGGGAAAGAGTCATGAAAGCCAGGTTAACAAAAGAGGTGATAACTTGTGAGCATCATTATGGTATCTTGACAACAAATAGCACTACAGATTTAATGTTTGCATTGAGAGTGCTGATTGAACCGTATAGAGAAGATCAGAAGGAGTTGTATTGTGTCTTTTGAGTTTTAGAAAAAGCAGCAAGAGTGGAGGGAAAAGTTTACAAGATTATAGTGAGAACTAATCTGCTGTAGTTTACAGACAGTGGCACTGACCGAAAGTCAAGAGGCAGAGCTGGAGATGGCAGAGCTGAAGATTAAGATTATCTTAAGGTTAAGGAATCTTAAGGTTAAGATTTTCTTTGGGATAGCAGAGGATGGACAGTATTAGGAAAGAGCACATCAGAGGGAAAGCCCAGGCTAGACATCTTGAAAGAAAAGTAAGACAGGCCAGATTGAGATGGAATCGGACAAGTGAAGAGGAGGGATAGTGGATCTATCGGTAGAAGGACGCTGGAGATGAAGCTGCCACGCAGGAGAAAAAGAGGAAAACCAAGGAGGACGTTGCTGGATGTTGTGAGAGAGGAAATGCAGTTGGTTTGTGTACAGAAGCAATTAACCCTGGTGCAAACGCCCACTCCTTGTAAGATTGTTTAGTCTCCCAAGAAGTATATTTAGTCTGACTTTGTGATTTATTCTGTCAAAGATCGAAATTCATGTTCGGTTTAAGATTTCCTTTGCTCCCAGGAAAACACCAACTTCCAGCCTGATCACCTCTGCCCAGCTCTGGATTCATGCCTACATACCTATATCAACTATTCCACCTTTTCTTTTTGTTCAAGCCACGGACCTCGGCCTGCCTTCCACCAACGTTCCAAGTCAGTATTCCACTCCTCGCTTCACAAGCCAAATCAATGCTCACCACCGAACTGCCTCACTAATTCCCTCTCTGCTCTGCCACAGGATTCTCCTGATCTCCCTGCAGTCATGTCACAAGACTCGGTCGCATATAACTGTTGTATTTTCCCGTTCATTGAATTCATTAAACCGGTTCAAACAATCGCCGTTGTCAGTATCCTGCTCTTGCGTCCAATCAGCTTCAATGCAAACGTTAACACAGTGTCTCCTTGAGGTTGGTCTGCCTGGAAAGCCAACAAAGTGAGGCATCCTGGAGACATACTAAACAACCACTATCCAGTCACTACCTAGAGATCACAGCCGAGGGTTGAACGTAGATGTTTTCTTCGTGTCTTTATATGAGGCTTTACACCTTCGTGACTGTTTGAATGTTTTCACCTTTCCTCAGTCCTCACTTGTCAACCATTGTCTAATTTCTCTGTGTCTGTAGTTGTCTGTCTCCCCTGACAGTGTGTTGTCGCTGCTCTCGTCACACATGCAGGCCTTCTCCCCTGTCTTCCCTGAGTCTTTAAGTCAGTCTATGCTTCCTTGCCTCATGGTGATTGCCGTATTTTGATTTTAGCTTCAGTCACTGGATTTCTGTTCAGTTTTTCTACATTTTTGATTACCCATGGACTGAACCTGATCCGCTTGTTTTTGTACTTTGATGCTGTTCACACTTATGAAAGTATAGACATATATTATTATTAAACTGCTGATGTGCAGCTTTTTGCTTCTGACTCGTACCTGGATCATATTTATGAACTCGCATAACACAGCTCTCCTCCACTGATATGAAACAATTTTTGTTTAACATATTTACTCAAATGCCTGAAGCTTCCACTTCATATGAAAATCATGGTCGTTTAATTAATCCTGCACTGGTTGGACATTGCTTTTGGTGGCGGCCCTCGGCTTAATGAATAATTTAATAAGGTTACATGATTGAAAAAGGTTGGAGTACTTCTAGTTTAGTTGATATGTTGATCAACTTCCATGCAGGTAAACAAAATTAAAATTTGTGGGGTGTTTTTTCCGTTTTGTCATTCAATTATTTATTTATTTATTCTTTGCAGCTTTAAGGGATAAATTCAACCTTTTCTGTATGTGTTATTTTTCTAATTGATTTTGGGGACATTTTATGAATGTTCACAACAAGTCTTAAACGTGAGCATTCAGTGTGGTTTTCATTCTTTTTAATTTTGTGTTTCCATTACAACAATTTATCGCTATGTTTACGAAAAGTATGAGGTTTGTTTTTGAAGCACATCTGGTTAAATGCACATTTTTCTTTGACAAATTTGTACTTGTACACCTGCAATTATGTCAAATTTATATTTTAGTTACAATTTTGATATTTCTATAGAAATGACATACATATACAGACAAATAAGTTTTCTGTTTAAATTTAGGCTATTTTGTTCAAAATGTATTCCAAATGAATGAGGCAGTTAATCTCGCATTAAAATATCATCTGATATCTTAACAAGGTATAAGAGAGATACGAATAAAGTTACTCTGCTACATGTGTATTTGCACCTTTCCATGACAAGCCTGTTGCGAGAGTTCTGAGGTGCACCAGAGGTGAGCAGCCATCTTGCATGTTTTACACCGCAGAGCCTGTTTGGAGTTTCCTGCAGAGAGAAGACACATATATGAAAATTAAGAGCAGAGGAAGCAGACCTGAGGCCAGACACGAAAACAAATACACAGCAGGTTGCAGATCGGCAATAGGCAGGAAGAGCTAACGAGCCAAAGCAGCCTTCAGATCGTATGAACAGGTTTCTGTCTGCTCAGGGAGTGAGTGTAATCAAGAGCTGTCCCAGCCTCATAAAGCTGGCCCTGCTAGTAGGGGTAACAATAACAACTTCATAATGAAGTGACCCTCTTCCAAAACAACCTGCAGAGATTGGAAACCAGCTGGAAACATTTCAACCATAATCGATCTGGCATGGAGTCATCCTGCTATTTAATTTTTGTTTACAAGTTCCGCAGTGATAAAACACTTCTGAGTAGTGGGGAGTTCTTACATCTCGATTGTAATGATTGTTTTATGTGGCAAGGGATCCTCCGTCAGTGGTGAACATTTTCAATCATTTATGAGCCCAGCGTCTTTTAAACTTAACCACAGGTAAGTACATTTCTGAATTTATTGTAGATGGGATCAAATCAAGAGGGTCTGTTATAGAAGCACGAACAACGATCTCAAAAGCTGGATGTCTTGATAAAAGGACTGCTCTATCTTAGAAGACAAAAAAAAGGATTCTGCTATATCACCTTAAGAAGCAGACTGAGACAGGAGTGTGTTTGGGGACTGCGGAGGAGTACGGCTAGAATGACGTGATACTTTTTATAAATAGCACAAACCCATAATACAACAATAAAAACACAGAAAGAGAAGCAGACAAGCAGAGAGTTGGAGTAAGTAATCCATCATATCGACAGGAAGTGGATTTAGAAGAAATGCTGGCAGCAGCTAGTTATTCACGCAAGCCACAAATTGGGGATGAAAGCAGTTCCATCTGACCCTCCTTACTTCCTGTTAATAACATAATGGATTCCTCACCCTATAGACACGGAGAGCTGCAACGAAGGCAATAAGTTCTGTTTTAATCCTATTTTCCTTAAAGAGATAAGAAGAAAATCTTCCAGGGATGTGAGATGAATGACTAAGGCTATTGAAAGATTTTACTAATTGAAACAATTCTCTCTTAATACTTTTAAATTATCCTCCTGTCACGGCTACGAACTTGGCTTTTCATTTTACTCTACTATTTTGATATGTTCAAATGGTTTGTATTGTACGTTTTGATTTTGATGTGCAGTGAAAGGCGAAAATACATAAAATGTATCATTATTACTATTATTATTCACTTAGGAGTGAAGAGGTGGAATGAATTGCTACCATACTCAGATATGCAGACAAATATGATTTTAAAGCCAAGATGGTTGTTTTTTTAAATGTATTCTTAACCATACTCCAGTGTAAAATTATTTTATCAAAATAATATAAAGTATTTTGCTCTAGTTTTAGTAAAAGAGAGAAGAGTGGAGAAGTTTTGTTTTTTATCAGGGTTATTATTCACATTTGACTCAATCTTGTCTGTTGGACCATAGACTCTTTGTTGTTTCTCTCTTCTTTCAGAAGGTGTCTGGTCTGATGATACCAGTTTAAGGAATATATCCATGCATGGTAACACAGTTGAGCTAGGAGAGTGTCTGGTTCGCTTTCTTGTAGTGTTTGAATTTAAGATTCAAACACTACAAGAAAGTGCAGAATCCTCTGCAACACTTACTTTTGAACTTTTATTACTATTTTCATAATACTAAAATATGCATGTAGTACATATGTAGTGCATGCAGCTTGTGGCTTGTTATTTCCACTCATCTTCACACACACACTTCACACACTGCTCTTAGTGTTGAGTTGAGTAATGACGTGTGGGATTATACACTTTTTGTAGGGTGAGTTTTTCCTTGAAAGTCAGGAAGGTAGGGTTCTCCAGAAAACTATCATCCACTTTTCTTCTCAGTTTGGAAAGACAAATCATTGTAGCTAAATTCCCCAAATATGACATTCTCTTATCAAAAATGTACATTTTTAACCTTTGTCATTATTTTTGCACCAAACTAAATATCTTAAGAAAGCATAATTGTTTTTCAGTTCATTTGTATTTGTGAGATGATTTCAGGCCACAAGAGCTGTAATTAGTAGCTTCACCAGTTTAAACTCTGAGCTTCACCTATCCTGAGTAAGGAGGAACCAGCTACCAGACGGATGGTATACCCAGGTAAGATGTCCGACTTGCAAGTCAGGGCTTCCACCCGAGTTTCCTCTGGCATCGCCCTGCCCAGGCATGGTTCACTATCTTCAAAATCCTACCACACACGCTCACACTCCTCATCCCTGACCTCCAAGAAAATTAAAGTTTCATCAAAATCAGATTAATTATTTTATTAGTAGTAGATAAAAATGGTAGAAACAAGTACCAAGTCGCAAAGATTGAAAGGGTTTCCTGGATAGTCTTTTTATCTCTATCTACTTAAAATATACCGAGTTTTTTTTCCAGCTATATAACAACCCCCTAATTAAGCTTCGGGGAAATCTGGTAGAGTTGTTATTTTTAGCCAACAAAACAAAGTAAAGATGTAAAGACTAGCCAAAAGTAATCTGATTACAAGCATTTCTTAACTGCATCAATCAATTTATTCCATCTTTTGTTTAATCTACAAAAACATACATGAATTAGTAGCAATAATTAATACATTGAAAATACACACACATTAGAATTTTCTCCAATAAGTTACGCCTGGAGCGAAACATTCACCGGGCCGTCATTAACCTCATTTTATCACGACAATACGCATAATGCAATGTAAAACATCAGTATGGGAGCTTGAGATTAGATTAGTGTTAGTAAGTGGATTTTTGAAGTTATCCTTTTAATCCTGTGTTTAACTCTTTGTATGGAAAAATGCTTATATTATTTATCAGGGGCATCAATCAATTTAATATTTAATACACATTTAATTTACCATAAAATTAAAAATCGTTTGTTAAAGCATTTTTTTCAAACAAAAAAATTATTAAGTAAAATAATTAAATTATAAAATTATCTTATGATATAATTTTGTATTGCATAGAAAATATTTAATTCCAATTACATTAGCTCAATCTTTTGGTAAAGCATTTTTTTTGAGTACTATTTGACCCTTATTAGACTTTTTTGTTTTGTATTCTGTTTAGTAAGTCTTCACATGTTTAATACACATACAAAACAAATACTACTCAATAGGTGGGTTTACATGGACAGCTTAATTCCGATTAGATTCCGAAAAGAAGTCTAATCGGAGAGAAGATGCTGCATGTAAACACCCATTTCCGAATGGAAAGAACTTTTCCGAATTAGATTTCATTCCTTTGCAAGGAGGTAGTCAAAATCCTTTCGGAAAGTCTTTCCTGCTACATGTAAGCGCTGTATCGGAAGCTTTCTGTTTGAGTTGTATCTGCGCATGCCCAGTGTCGTGACGTTATGCTCCGTTAAGTTTTTTAACGACGCAACGCATTTTAAATACCGTGACTTCACAACAGTACCAGTCTGCATCTGAAAGTGATTAATTTATTGCAACTTTGAAATATTTTAACATTTCATATATTAATATTTTTTAGATGGGCGAAAAGTCACTTCCACGCACGCCCGCTGTCATATTCTTCTTCTGGGCGCTTGTTGGCATTCGGCACCGAGCTCAACGAAGCATTATCGCCATCCTATGAATGGGAATGTGGATCGTTTGTGCATGTGTGAAAGCGTTTCCGATTAGGTGAGTTGATTCATGCAAACACCGGGTCGGAAAAGATCCCACTCATGTAAACAGGCGACCGACATTGAAATTCGGAAAGGCTTATTTCGGAAAGGAGAAAAGTGTTCCATGTAAACCCACCTATTGACTAGGACTAGGACCTAAATAGCCAGGGTTTATGCCTCCTCCTCGGTGGCCTTTTTGACCTGTGGTGCCCCTCATGGCTTTATACATGGCCCCTTATTGTTTGGCATATATGTATATAAATATATACGCCACCACTTCGTAATATTATAAACAGGTTCAGTCAAGTGGCTCAGATTTTTCAATTTAAAAAAAATGACTCAAATTGGGCTCAACCAAACATTTGAGCAAGACATTGAAGGGCTTTTAGAATAGAGCCAGGTTGGGAATTTCCTGTTATTTATTGTCCTCTTACTCAGCTAAACTAACACTCTGCTGTTGGTAGCCTGATAATTAAGTCAAGCAAATATTAGTGGTAACAATTTATGTGCCTTTATTTTGCACTAGAGTTGTACTAGAGAACATGTGCTGCCCATCGATGAAGGAAGGGAGAGTAGATATGTAGTTAAAGTTGCAGACTAACAAAGAAATTCCAGGAAGTAGATTGAACATCTTACCCACTATCATGTGCTTGCAGTGTTGGCAGTTGGTGGGCTTACGAAAGACATGGTCCTGGAAACAGTGGTTAATCTGGGGTCGGGGAGGCTTGGTGGGCAGCGATGGGGAAAGACTGAGAGAGGGGGAGTGGGAGGAGATAGAGGGATTGGGGCTTAGAGATGGTGAAATGGATGGTGAGCGGTCAACGCCGAGAGGAGAGCCAGGCAGCAAGGGTGGAGAAGGTGGTGGCGGGTCAGTGATGAAATCTGGGGGCAGGCGTGCATCGCTGTGCGACCTTTGGAAGAAGTTCTCCATACTTTTGCTACGCATGAGGGTCTTGAAGGACAGCGAGCGCTTTAGTCTCTGAAGCTGTACAGACACAATGACAGAGACACAGAGAAAAGGGTTGCACTTATATTAGAATAAACACAAGATAAGCAAGAATGCTGCACCACATTCAGGAGTAATAACAAATGTCCAATCTGCCCTCAGGGTAGCACAGGCAATATCCCGGCATCCATAAACACTCTGTACACCATGGGAAAGGAGGGCGAGTCATGAAATGTAATATTACCTCATAAGGAAAAAACACGCTTATAGTAAAGGCTATAGCAAAGCCTAAGGCTCTAGCTTTATGTTTAAGTAAGACCAAGCATATCCTTTGTGGTCACATTTAACATGGCAGCTTGAGCATTCGGCCATGGTTAGACAAGATAAGCCTTTACTGTTTGCAAACACCCGCGGCAATATATTGAGGACTGCTGTGAGCAAAATATATTTCTTCATGGTGGTGGCAGGGGGACTCTTTAGAGCAAAACAAGACTGTACAAACACAATATGATTTATCAGCAGCCTATCAGCTGCTGGCTCCATCTCAGGGTTCCGGCAGTCTGCTCATTGGACTGGACACAAACCGTGTCGATTGATCGGAGCAGGAACTGGAATGCCCATAACATGAAATAATAACAAATGACATGTGACCTCTCTCACGTATCGACATAACAAGCCGTGCTCGCATCTTTGAAGCTTTGACACAACAGCCTTAAGGAATTGATGGCTGCTGTGAGTTAAAAAGCCAAACAGGCGACTGAACAAAAAAAACAGCAGCTGACATGTCTGTAAGCTCTGCTCTCTGCATCCATCGAGCATCGATTGGCTAGATAAATGCATGTTTCCTCACATTTCCCTTTGGGTTTTGAGTGCAGATTATGATGCTAGTTTCCTGGGTGATAGGCAGCCATTTGTTAACCTGACATGAAGTGGCAGCATGAGGGCCTGGTCATGTCATTGAGAAAGAGTGGATCAACATTAACACAAGCAGACAAATAATCGGCAGCAGACACTTTGTGTGCACATGTTCCGTCTGTCCGCCTGCCTGCGCTCACTCTGCACATACAAACATGATGACTTTAAAGAGACAAGTTGTTTACAGCTCTGTGAGTGGGGGAATAAGATATGAAAACAGCTTGTGTAGGAGAGCTTGAGTGTGTGTCTTTGTGAAGGGCAGACTCACTCACAACATAAAGCATCAACCCCATTCAATTAGACCTATGAAAATTATCTTATAACGGTATGGCAGGACAGGTGCTGCATGTATTTAGTGCTCCAGGAGAATGCACTTTAGATGTTGATGGAATAAAAGACATTGTTTTGGATAAATGTTCAATATTTCTGTGGTATCAATACATTCTGCACATATTTATGTGTCCAAGGACTGTATTGGAATAACTCTGATAAATATTTTCCTTTGCTCAAATTAATCCGTTTTAAGCATGAAACTCTAACTCACGACATAATACTTTGTACACTGTTTGGATGTGTTTAACAGAATGTATACATTTTGTGTTTTTTATTCATGGTTGTGTCAAAATGGCTTTCAAGCAAACGCACCGAAGATTCACATCCCCGTAGGCATGTGTACCTTTTTTTTTTCCATATCTGAAAAAGTTTTGGAAAAAATGCTCACATACATTAGAAAACTCATTCAATATGATTTAACCCTACTTGAGAGTACAGTTTTACATTTTCTCAGTACAACTTCAGGATGTAAAGTTATTGACTCAATTGTCCTTGGTCCAGTCTGTCCTGAATTTCCCAGTTTGGATAAGAGTCCAAGCGTGAAGACATCCACATTCAAAAATGCATCCATTTATCTAAATTCACCCACAATTCTAAAATGAATTGACCTGGTTGGGCTTAATGGCAGCAGGACATTACGTTGAGTTGCATGTTTAATGTTGTTTATGTTATTGTTGTTACTCTACAACCATTTCAATGTCGGCGTGCGACCATGCCAATAAAGGCCAAAAGGCATCAATGAACCATTATTATTATTATTATTACTTTATTAGTACAATTATCTACATATTACTTATTACTATGGCAGTATGGCAACTGCCTGTTTCAGGTTTTTGAGAAAAAATGGATGACTTAACTAGCGCCCCCCATAAGTTTCAGTCAAGGAGCCTTTGCAGTGCATTTTGTCTATATGGATAAAATCTGTTGGTCATGTGTAGCATCAAAAGACGTAAAAAAAATTAAATAAAACTTTCTTGGAGCCTTTATCAAACACAACAGAAAGTCAAGGATTTTAAAATCTTGGTGCCATTTTATAAAAAGCTCAACAGACATTATTCAACCAGTGGAATCGCCCCCTGTGGGTAATTAAATAGAATGCCGGATGTCAGCCACTGCTAACACTGACAGACAGCTCCATCCATCTACATCATTCACAATGCAATGTGACAGCTTAGAGTTCAGTCTCAGACTGTGCTATGCAAGTATCAGCTAATTGATCCTCAAATAGACAGGTGGAGGAGGCTGCAGGGATCTGGGGACCACATTTTTTTTTTCATCTCCAAAGCTGGGTGTTCCACCCAATCTGACACAGGTTTTCACACTCCCTAAAGTCACTGGAATTTGATGCGGGAAATGTCCTCAGAAGTATGGGTAATTGAACATCTAAATCTAAAACATCTATTTGATAACAATTGCAAAAAAGTCCTTCTAAAGACACATAAAGAATTTATTACATTTTCCAATCTATTAACATTTGATGTAGTTTAGCGTTTGTGTGGTTTTGGATCATGTTTGTACATGCTACGACACACTGACACTCCCTTCATGCAGCATCAGTCTAGAGCCGGGCACTCGGAATTAGAGCTGATGAGTGCTGGCATAACAACTCCTGCTAGAGCACATGTCTCAATTACAGATAATTGAATCATTTGCTCATTTGTCAGGGCGCAAGCACAAAAAGCATTCCCGTTAGCTTGCATTCGGATATTAGCTGAGAGCGTCATACTTTTGAGTAAAAGCCAGATACCACATTCTGGGTTAGATGCAGATATCATGAAGATTGTCTGACTGAACTGATATCCTGGTTCTGATGAATGAACTGGTCAGAAAATAATTAGATATGCCCTGAAATTTCAGGACAATGATTGTCAAGTGTTGATGGAACTGTCCTTCATCTAATAATCATGCTAATGATGAAGTGCAAACTGCAAACTGCAAAGAAAAAGATTTACGTGCACCTGCAGAGAATATTATTCCAACAGTAACATCACACCGAGCTGTTTTATTGAAGCTGCAAAAGACTGCGATTCCCACATCTTTGATCCACAAGCTCACTCTCATGACGAAAGCAGGGACATTTATAAAATGGAAAAGCTTAACCAGAAACTGCCGTGTCTTCTTTCAGAGGAAATAAAGGTCAAAATATACACTCTCTCTTTTTTTTAGCAGAGGTCTCAGTGATTGGGTCCGCGTCGCCAGGTTTCGCAACTTTTTAAGTCACATCATGTTATGTAGAGAATGGTCAGGTGTGGATAGGTGTTACAGTGAGGATATTTTCAGTAAATCCTCTCTCCAATTTTCTGCTTGAACCAAAATCCACATTTACTTCATGACTGAGTGTCCCAACACAAATACATCTCCACTATATGGTTTGTATGTCTGTGTGACCTACATGCAATATTTACCTTTCTGCTGCCTGTAATTTCCAAAGCTTCAAGCCCCACCTGCTCTACAAAAAAAGTGGGAAAAATGATTAGTTCATATCCATCGTTTATGTCAAAGTGTCCAATCTTGTTCACAGAGGGGACAACTGTAGTGTGAAAGACATAGTCCCCTTGCTCGACCCAGTTCTAGGTCATCAAAAGAACATGTGGTTATAAAGGAAATTATCACAATCAATATGCAATATATATTAAGATATGTCAATATTTACACCTTCACTGTGTGGCTTCAATTATTTCATGATAATCATGTAAAACAGAGGGGTCAGGGAACAGCTGAAACGGAATTGAAGTAAACATTTATATAGCAAAAATAATAGCGAGAAAACAAAACCAGAAGGTCAACAAACAGCTTTAGTGATCATTAAAAAGAAACAGTTTCATATCCAGATATTCCCCCTTTGTCTTCAGTAGTTATGCACAGTAGCCTTAGAGATAACTGCTTTACACACGATATAAAAGATGAATAATATAAAGAGCTGCAGCATTATTTTGGCCTTATTATGCATGCATTTACATACACAAAACGCACAGTCATTGTATGCTCATAAACACAGACCCCCCCCCCACCCCCTTTCATTATTAATGGTGGAGAAACTCTGGAAAAGTGGCATGGAATAGAGCCACATTCCCCATAGCAGTGAAATTCTGCGCCCAGGATGCAGTGCAGTTTTGAACTGGCAACTCATCCTGTATCCATTTTAGCTCACCACCATGCTTACACACAACACCCCAAACCTGTATCTGAATGAGCATCAGGGGTGCCAACCCTCCTCTGCTCCTCAGCGACTAATACACACAGCCAGTTATGTTTTTCCCTTCAGAGCCTTCTTGTGTCCTCCATTTCAAAAGCGCACACCTTTCCCAGTAGTGTCACATCAATAGAAATCACAGCAGTGAAGTTGTTACATTTATTAATGAAGACCTTGGTCCTCTTCAGCTTCCCTCCTGTACTTAATCCCTTGCTTGCGTCACTCAAACCTGTGTCATGATATTTAATGAGACGTGTACTGAACCTAGAAGTGTGTCTGGTTTCAAAGAGATGTTGGGTGATGAACTCAGTGGTGAGGTTTGTAGTTTAGAAATCAAAGCCGATACACCAGAAACAAGCCCCACTTAATGTACCATGTAGATCCGTAGAATGATTTCACTATGTGGAGGCTCCTGTCAAGATTTCCTGCACTTTAACTCAATTTCTAAAGGCCGACTTTAAAGATTTGTTTGGTTTTAAATAGTGGCTGCAAAGATGCCAATGTATTAACGGACAAATACATCAACACATTAATAAAATGTGCAGTAGATATCACAACAAAATGTAAGTGTTTCAAGAGGACACTTAAAGGTGATGCACACATCTGAACTCAAATGCAAGCGTTTTTGATTTATTTTGACAGTGTTCACATGATTCATTTTGGACAATCTTCCAAGACCATTGATAGGTAGCATACTTCAGAAAACTAAGTCACAAACTCTGGCCAAAACAATCGCAATGTGTGAATCACTAGTCCGCTTCCATTGTGGTGTGGTAGTTTGTTCTGATCCGAACTATGACCTTGTTCCACTGAAAGTCCCAGAGCTGTGTAGAGAACTTTAGATGCTGTAGCTTGTATGTGGAGGACAACAAAGGGCTTTTTCTGGCAACCCTCACAAACAGCTTGTGTTGGTGTAGGTGTCATCTGATGGTGAGTAGGGAGACTTTCTGACTCCAAGATTCAACTGACCTCTGCAAATCTCTAGCTGTAATCCTTGGAGCGCCTTTTGCCAGGCAAACCATCCTCCTACCAATGCATGGATTCGGTTTGTAAGCACATCCTCTTCCAGGATGATTTTTAACATCTTCAGTCCCTTTTAATTTCTTAATTACTTATCAGTTTTTAACTGTTGAGAGATTTTCTTGAATCAAATGCAAAATTTGTGCAGATCTGCTTTACTCGAACATCATTGCTGTGTTTTCAGGTCTTTCCCATCGTGGGGAATGTCAAAGAGAATTAGGCCACCTCATATTTATACCCCAGTAAAACAGGAAGTCATTCTTGCTACTCAAACAGTTGGAACCTAAACATATTAAATGGGACAGGCATCAGGCTTCTATTACCTTTTAATTGCAAGATTTCCAAGGGGTGCCAATAATAGTGTCACAAACATTTTAGCAGCACACTGGTGAACCTCTATCTTGTTATAAGTGTAATTTTGTTGCCACTTGGAGACACTCAGTGGCACGGTTGTGTATTCATCCTGGCTGTTAAAAATAAAATGTTCATCTCTGCTTCCGAGTTGGTCAGGAAGCTAGCTTAGCTAGCTAGAGAGGCTCGAGAGCTAACATCACGTAGCATAGGCAGAAGAGTGGTAGATTCTAAACTCTTTCTTCAGGTCACTTAACTTATATCTCCTCTTTCTACCACTTTATTTTTTCCATTGTTCCACAAAGTTTACTCATTTCTCTTTCATAGCTGCATAGAGCCCAATAGAGCTGCTGGGAATTAACCCTTTAGTGCCCACATACATCTTTCGATGTTACACATGGAAAGTGCATGGCATTTTAAATTGATCTTGTCCATAACAAAGTACATTATGATGGAAACTGAATGGTAAAAAATTGTTACAACAACTGCATTACTGCTGATTCTGTACCGACCCGTCTGTCCATCTCATGGTCAAAACGTTTTTCAAAAGTTTGTGTTTTGAAGGCCCCAAATGCCATTTTTTGGGTGAACGAAAGGCTCAACCACCATTGCAAAAACCGCTGTCGTGCAAGCAACCCTATAATCCCGTGGGCCCAACTATAGAATACTGAAGGTAACTTTGGTGGAATGTAAAAAAAGTTAAATAAGGAAGTTTACCACTTTGTGATTGCCCTTGATATCATAGCTACCAACTGTCTTTTAAACTTCACTCAATCATTCACTCTTCATTCAGTCCCAACCCACATATTCTACTTATTCAGTAAGTCACACTTTAAATATACTCTCCCTCAAACCTGAAGTTCTTTATTCCTCTGTCGAATAAAAGGATTTAAATGCTGCTACATTATCAGCATCAAAGTAAATTCTTCTCTATAAATGGAATCTTAAATTGTGTCATTTGTATGTGCTCCTCGCGTGAGTCTCCCCTGAATTAAATTTTAACTTCATCTTTAATTTCACTTTTCTGTCCCTCCAGGAAGTTGCAGGGTATACATGTGGGGGCCTACCATTTTTGCAAAACTTGCAAGAAACTTCATCGATTGGTCAGACAAGTAGCAGTAATATGGACAAGATTGCAAAGTTGATATTAGTTGAATCTACTTTAATTGTTTCACCAAGACACGGCATCTTCCTGAAACGACTGAAATTTGTGTAAAGTACAAGTCTTTAGCATAGTGGTTCATGGTTAATAAAATGACCATCCTCTGCTAAACATCAATATTTTATCATTGTCAATATCCTGTAATACAATCAACTATTTTCCCTTACATCATGCCAAACTGTTTAAATCAATACTCATGAGCTAACTACAATATTTGTGTAATTATAAAAGAGCACATCAGAATTCTACTTATATAATATAGTACATATATATATATATATATATAAATATTATAGAGAGAGAAAAGTATATCTGACATGCAGCTGAAGCCAGGAATCAAACCACCATGATTGTGATTGGACAATCCACTCTACCCCCTGAGATGCAGCCACTTCCCATAACATGCTGTGATTATACTGTATAATTATGATATATAATTATTCACAGAAAGATAATAAATTATGATACTGAATTGTGCCCATCTAATAGCGTATAATTGCAACTCTATGGTTCATTTCCAGTCAAGCACTCAACTCCATATCCTCCATGTCTGGCCCCCTTATTATTATATGAAATAAACAAAAAACAAAAATAGCACACAGACTGTTTGGTTTATGAATGCTTGTCATGAAGCTTTTTGGAGCTGCGGCAGTTTCTCATTTTCATGCTGTAAGTACACCAGTCACATCTTAAGCAGAGTAAAGATGTTTGGGCAAAGAATCAAACAGGACACGTGGATGACTAACAATATTCTTGTCACACTCAAAGCAAGCAGAGCGATGACTAAATCAACCAAAAAACATAGTATGGTGTTTCACTTTAAGCCTCTATGCCAGATTGCCCTGTGGACCGATCTTGGAGGGATAGATGTTACCTGCACTCTCCATCACAGATAAGGCTTTGAAAGCATCGACAGCTCTGAAAGATCAAACAACTCAACAGTTCTGTAAAAAGAGGGATGCTGTTGGATGATGATTGCTTCTCAAGCATATCATCTGCTCTTGCAGCCTTGGCAATACAACCTAGTATACTGCTGGGTGCCAGGGACAAAGTCCATGCTTCTTTTCCTCTTAATCCCCTGGCACGGCTTTCATCCATTAAAAATTTCTGATATCCGTCTTTACAGGAAATTTGTTGCTAGAGTATTTCATGGAGCATCTATTATCAGAGCAGGTAGCTCCTCTCTCCATGCCATTTTTATCTAATTAAAAGAACCATGGAGTCATGGCTATGTATCTTAACAAATTTCCGTCAAACATTACGCTTCGGCAAATTTTTTGATTGAGTGATATGGGTGGAATACTGATGTGTGACTTTAACTTACAACAACACCTCTAAATAAAGACAGTGACCGGCTGAAGTTTATCATTCATAATCCGTAACTGCTAATCCTGTTCAGTGTGGCAGGGGCTGAAATATATCCCAGCTGATATTGGGCGAACGACAGGGTACATCCTGGACAAGAACAACACACGAACTCCGAAATTCTACAAGATGCCATAAGATGCCATTACACTCATCAGCTATAACATTATAACTGCCTGCCTGATACTGTAGGACCTCCTTTGCCGCCAAAACAGAGATGACCCACAGTTTTTCCCGTTATCTAGCCATCACAAATTGCTCCTTGTAAAAATCACTCAGATCCTTATGCTTGTGGACAAAAGGCCACCAAATACATCCAACATGCAGTCAGGTGCATTTGTAACTGTCATGTGACAGTGGTTATAATGTTATGGCTAATTGATGTATGTCGCTAAAATCATGGTGCTGAATGAAAATCCTGCGCATTTAACATTAGTTGCATTTGACCTTTCATCTGAATGCCAAACATCTGGGGACCATATGAGGAGCACGAGGGCTGAATGTTGAGGTGATTCTATTCCCACACAAAGTCCTGGGATTGAACCAGTGCAGCATTAATTGATTGAGAAAGCTCCGTGTCATGAGGAACTAGACTAGTGATTGAATGCCTAGCCCGACTAATTTGTGCTATAAATGGTTGTGATGTGGTGAAGCTAGAGTTGCCAGTAAACCAAATGAATACCAAGCAGTTAAGCTTGAAATATCCCCCAGTATTGTTAGTAGCAGCTGGTGAGGAGCAGGGCAACTAGAGCGGACCACACAGGAGAAAGGCTGGAGGTGATAATATGCTTGTTTGCAACAATTTCGAACATGCACGTACGACAGCAAACATTTTAGATGAGGCATAGGGGCAAACAGCTGGTGCAGTATCTGGCTGTGATGTGCAGGAGTGCCGGTTTGCTTTAAGAATACATGCCTGTGCGTGGGTGAAGAGAAGGAACCTAATGTGCAGACTTACTGTATTTTGAGGTTAAGTTGAATAAAGTGTATGAACATGATGAATCAAGGATCCACAAAGTCTTCAATTAAAAAATAAGTCCGTGAGAAATCTTTCACAGCTCCTGCACTTGGAGACCAACCCTTGAAACCTGTGTTAATACAGCCATGCCAACAAAATAAATGGAATCATAAGGACACTTGAAGCTCAAGCTGGCTTGCACGCTATGGTTTAGAAAATAGTTCTGCATTTTAGGAACAAAATAAGTGTGCCCAGAAAAATGGTTATTACGATATGAACCATCTTGCATCACAGAAAAAAATGTTCGAGGTTGTGTGTGTGATTGCAGCAACAAAAAAACACATTATAATGAAAATAATAAGCGAACTTTGAAAATAATTCATTGCGATGTAGATTCTCATAATTTAATATTATAATGAATTAATGCGTAGGATACGTTTGTGCCTCTATATGTATGTGCACAAAAACTTGGTTTTGGGGAGGCAAAAAGAAAGTGGGGAGGCAGAGTGACATCAGACTTACGTATGTACTGACGCAGATATGACGAATACAATTGCAATTGACAAATGTGGTCATCAATTTTAAAAATATATTTTGAATTAAATATGATTAGAATAAAATGTAAAATTGCAAAATTACAGGTTAAAAAGTGCAGATAACTGTTTGCAATGATATGTTTTCAGCGTGCCGGGGAGGCTGCTTTTCTTTTCTTGAATCCGTACTTCATATCTCCTGTCTTTGCAGATATTTGAGCATGAAAATGCATGAAAATCAGGATTTAAAGAAACATTTTTTTGAAGCACCTAAATGTACTTGCCTTGGATGACATCGGCAGGATGGACATGCTGCTTAGAGGGTGCTGGAGCTGCGACTCGCTCTCCATCTCATTGTTCTCAGTCAACATTGACGAGGTGATGGAAAGTATCTTTTAACTATACAAAAAAACTTTAACTTTAACTGTTACCTTTCGGAATCAAATATGCGGTTTTAGCCATAAAAAAGCTTGAGAGCGCGTGACACATCCACATTAGAGGCATCTGCGCGCGCCGCGCGGTTTATGGTCATTTGATCTCCACGAATCATTTGCAGCCTCATAGGTTGATTAAACCATTTATCTCTAGCAATATGTTTGTATTTGGCTCATGCCATCAAGGACAAGCTTGCAGAAGAAGGTTGAAGCTCGCCTATGGGTAGCTGTCTCCTGACGCGCATCGACTAGCTTCAATGTGGGACAATTCTGTCCCGCAAAAATAAAAGAAACGGGTCTGATCAGAAAAAACACCGTTGTGCATACATCATCTCAATAAATAGTAGATCCAAAGCAAAAAGGAGCTCTAGAAGAACTGGCTGGACGTAAATCCTTGACGAAATGTGCATTTCAGCGCACAGACTGAAGTTTAAGTGCAATCTGAGGCACGCCTTCCTGTGCGTCCGAGGCGCACGATTGGGGCAATTTTTACAACTCGGTCAGGATCCATTTAGACTCATCAAGATTGACGTCCGTGGGCGGGGGCTCATCCTAAACCCAAATATAGAATAGCTCACGTTCTGCAAACAACCAAAGCAGGATGTTCAGCGCTGTGCACCTTTTTATTCTGATATTGTACCTACCTGATTATTACCACTTTCAACAGGTCAGTTAAAAAAATTGCCATCTGGATATTTATCAAAAATTCACATGGAAAACATATATATATATGGTGTATTGCCATATATACAGTGCTCTGAAAATGTATTTGCCCCCATTATCTTAATGGCTAGTGACACTGCCAATTCAAACTTCAGATGGGTGTAGGTCCGTTATTTGCATCCCAAGGTGGAATTTTGCCTTAGTACACCCACATCGGAGGGTTTGTGAACATGAACCGCTCTTTTCAGGTCCCGCAATAGCATTTCAATAAGTTTCAGGTCGTGGCTTGTCTGGGCCAATACAGAACTTTAAATTTATTCATTTAATCCATTCTGAGGTAGACTCAGTCTTCTGTGAGAGACCATTTCTTAGCTGCATGACCTAGTTGTGCTTGAGCTTCATATTTTCTGGTAGAGAAGATCATTCCTGTGCCCTTCAATTATGGTAAGTCATCTTGGCCCTGCACCAGCAAAGCATCCCCACAGCATCCCACTGCCACCTCCATGCCTGCCAGGTATAACACCCATTTTTTGGAATGTTGTGGTTGGTTAATGCCAGTCTTAAATATACTCATTACTTCAAACAGTTCAACTTTTGCCTCATCAGTGTTGTGGCTAACATGAGATTGGAACCCACATGAGCAGAATCTTAGACCAGAAGGCAAAGGTATTTAATGTCCATAAAGGTTTAAGGAAGACTGTTGGCAGACTGAGCTGAGTGAGAGATGAGTTTGGCTGTGAAAGAGAGGCCGCAGGCTGCAGGCTTTAGGTGGAGTGAGATGCTGTTTTGGAGGCTGGCAGAAGGATCCTCAGCTGAGGAGGAGAACAGGTGTTACCGAGGGAATAAGCATTCTTGAAGATACTGAAATAATAATAGCCTAGACTCCAGCCTAGATACTACCAAGTAGGACATTGATTGATCTGGCAACGAGTTTTTAGAAGAACCGGAACACTTATACTGGAGGATGATGAGTGAGAGAGCACAGGTGTGCCACGCAGCTACCACACATACACGAAACAGAGAGGGAGAAGGTGAAGAGAGGCAGCAAAAGGAAAGAAAACACATGACACAGGATGGCAGCAGAACATTGAACATTCTCCCCAACACTTAGGGGTCAAGAAGGTGTGTCTTTGTGAAATTCAGACAAGCTTTAATGTTATTTTATGTAAGCTGCGACTGTCAAGTCATCACACACTGTGGATGTCATTTTTGCTCCTTGTCTTTTGGATAGTGAAGCCATGAACTCCGCCCATTATTTGGCTCACTATTGTTACAAGTGTTCTCCACATAATGTCTAACTGTGGATCTGTGGAGTCCCAGAGCTTTAGAAATAGCTTTATAACCCTTTCAACACTGATGTTTTTCAATCACCTTTTTCCCAATCTCAGGTGAAATTTCTTTTGATGTTGTCCCACTGTGCTACTGATGAGGCGTATAGGTCAACTTCCTGCTTCTGAGGAATGACGTGATTGAACAGGGCAGTTTGGTAGGTTTTATTCGCAATACTTAACTAAACGGGTCCAGTTTTTAGTAGATTATTTCATTTATTGAACCCAAAATGTTAGCATTTGAAAATATTCAATCAGGTCGCCTTTGTTTGGTGTTTTAGACACAAAAACAGATGAAATCAGGAGGGGGGTCCAACATTTCTTCACAGCACCTTATACATAAGGACCTTTAAAATTATAACTCAAAAGGATCAAAAACTATTGTATCTATATAATAAAATACAATAAATAAAAACAGCATCTTGTTATGAATCTATGTCAGACGAATGTTAAATAATGAAAGGAGTAGGTGGTGGGCGGAGGGGCCTATTACATGAGGCGGTGAGTCATTTTCTCCTTCAGCAGAATAATGACCCATATGGGAGAAGTTGGACTGTTTAAAAAAATATTTTTTCATTACACTTTTACTCATTCATTCTCTGTCACCTGCTTGCTGAGCTTGGGCTGCCATCTAGGTGCTATCCTGAAGAACTGAAGTTATACCGGGTTGGGTAAGTTAAGAACGTTGGTAGCTCCACAATGTAGGCTCATTTCCTCATTCCTCATAGTTTTTTACCTGTCTCCTGGGGTGGATTTCTATTTCATGCCCCTCTATAGAATACTTTTAAGAGCAGGAAGCAATAAGGATCGCGGTCACAGCCACTGATTTCTGTATGAGCCTGACAAAGGTAAAATACAGTGTGAGCTCAGGTATAAGCAATATTTTAGATTGAGTTATCTGCTAATATTGCGCAAATGGAAGCAAGCCTTCCAAATGTGATTATACTCTTTCTCTCTGTGCTGCATTCATTCTGAAAGTTTGATATCAAAGTTTTCCAGGGTGCCATGGGTGTGTTGCAGTAGAAAGAAAAGACAATTGGAGAGAGTCACTGTTATCACATTAATTATTGCTTCACCCCGAGCAGGGCTGCAGCAGATAGCAGAGACCCTGCTTTTTATAAAACACTGCAAACAAAAGCCAAGTCAGAAGCTCTGTGGATTTGCTCTCAACAAAAAAAATTGAAACACAAGGTCTTGTGCGGCGAGCTGGGAGGTGACACTTGTGTGTTCATCAGGAAACACAGAATTGTTGAGAGAATTGCGGAAGGAGGGGAACGCAAATTTAAATTCCTCCCTCTAAGCCGACCATTCTTTCATCCTCCTGCCGTGTGAAACCCCAGGTGCCATAACACTGCTGCTAAAAAGGAAAATTAGAGCAGCAATGAAAACACGCCGAGCTCCCTGTGATTTAGAGACAGGGGAAACAATGAGAGGATGAGAGGGGCAAAATGAATCCCACGTGGCTGGAAAACAGATCCCAGCCGTAACAGCGGTCACCATGGTGCAGTCACAGAACCAGAGCTGCTGCTCTTCTCACTCAGCTTCTGATTGGTCGAATGCTTCCATCTCATGTGCAAAATTTTTTTGACTTTCTCTGAGTTGCATAATTTCTCAAGGATTCACATTTTGAAGCACAGACTCTAAAGGCTCTTATTATTGCTGCTATATCTGAGACTATGTATTTCAGGGATAACGCCTCAATTTCCACATATATTTTCGTGAACCAACCATCTTGGAAGTCACATGAGATACTTCTTAGCTTTTGAAGTATTTTTCGTACCCAAGCAGGCGTATGTTTGTTCCCCCGCCATCATTGACCCATAGCCTTCTAAAGGCACTCCCAATGTAAGTGTTTCAGAAAAAAGGTTCTCAATGGCCAGCAGGAAGAATGGTAAGAGATGTTGCCAGGCAAAAAGGAGAAGACCAAACAGCCGATTTCTGGATGTGGTGGGAGAGGACATGCAGTTGGAAACAAATGATCCGCTGTGACGATCCCTTAAGGGAACATCCAAAAGAAGAAGAAAAAGAAATAGGCCCCTGTAATTTCATCTTCATTACCTCTTTCTGCAGAAACAGTGAAGTGGGTTCATGAGTGTGTGCCTACGCTGCTGTCTTGCTCAGGTCTCTGCTTCACTCTAAGAGATGAAACATTGATGTTGTTTCAATTACAGGACTTCTAATGTTGAGAGAACCCAATAATTACACATTTGACCATTAAAGCACCGGAGTTAAGATGCATTGAAGAAATATTATAAGATTTTGGAATAACATAATTGTATATAGCAGTCAACATTACTGTGTTTAGTGCATGAAACATTATTATTTTCAGTAAATGAAAGATAACTTTGTTTATTCAATTAATCATATTTTTTTATATGTAGCACTTAATTTAAGACAGGGAAAATGCTGGTGATTAAAAGTTTAAGATGGCTGAATTCCATTAAGATGCATTGGCTTTAGTGTTCTGTTAATATTCACTTTCACCCTCACCGTTCTATAACTTTTGGGGACACTTGATACATAATAATTATAACTCTGCCTCCCCGGCAGGATATTCTGATGTCATTACTATTCTATATACAGCATCTGATATGGAGTTACAGATATATCTCTATGTTGGGTCATGCCCTGATATTTTATTCAAGAACAACTTTAAGAAGACAATATTCCAGTTTGGTATTTGTAGCAGCAACATTTCTTGCTCCCGATTAAAACAAATCAATTAGAATGATTGAAGAGCTGATGGATCCTGAAACTGTAACCAGATCTGAACCCAGATCAGCAGCAATGAGGGATGATGAAGACTGACTCACTGTTGCCATCTGCTGCTCATAATCATAAGAACTTCTTCCCACACAAGTACATCATCCACACACACACACACAGGTCTTAATAATATAGGTATATATTTATTCATACATACATATTCATTTATATCGGTTAATGAAAAGAAAAAAGAAAAAAAAACGAAAAAATTTACAGTAATCATATGAATTACAGTCATTGTCAAAATTGTTTATGAAATTTCTTAGGTGTCATTCTGAACACACATTGTAGATTGCCTGCCGACCTAATCTTCCTAATACTCCAGTGTTCGGGTCCAAGCATGTACAGAAAAAACTGATCCAGGGTGAAGAAGCTCCACTTCTACCTAAACTGGTGGAAGGTCTGACCGAGGGATAGGATACTGTGACGAAAAATAAATCCAAGTTCCGTTTGGAGAGCCTGTAGTGTATTTTGCAGAGTGAAAATATGGCTTTATATAAATGATTATACAAATACCCATCAGGAGCAGGTTGAGCTGTAACCCTTTCATAAGGTTTGTCTTAAAACCACATGCGATTTGCACTGATGACTCATCACATGCCACACATGGAGCATGAACAGGGCAAGCAGTTGTTACAATAGGATCATCCAACAACTTTCCCTCTCCCCCTACATTGAACAGTCGGAGTACAGATAAAAGTACATTACATATCTCAACCAGTCTGACTCATAGGTGTTCCCTATTCCTCTATAAATCTCCCGTCAAACAAAGACAGATCAGACATGATTACACCGGATTCATCTCCACTTGCGTTATCTTGCCCACCGTAGCGGTGAATAGAATCACCATTCAGCTCTTTGCTTGATGTGTATCTTAATAGCCACACTTTGAGTCTTTTTGATTGTTGTATATTGGCAGGTGCATTATGGGAGGGGGGATTTCAAAAAGAAAAAAATACATAGGAATTTAATCAGAAAATTATTAAAGCAGGACATGTGGCGTGAACAACCATCCTGAGGAATCCCACTGATGGGGACATTCAAATAGTAGAACCTACCTCGTTCAAACAAAAAAAATAAAAATCCATCTCAAATTTTAACATTTAGTACAATTGCAGTGGCACCATCTCTTCCCCTGGACAAAGGTTACACTCTGGACATTTTTAGTAACAATAAACTCTTAATAAAAACGCAAACACCATCAGATCAAAACTGAGGACCGGAAGAGGACTCGAAATCCAACTTGGAGACATTAAACGTGTGACTTCAAACACAAAGCAGGGGCAATCCAAACCAAACCAAAACGGAAATGCAAGAGAGGAAAAAGGTAGAAATCCAGAGTAAATCGTTAAAGAAATGCTGTAAAAGACAAATTTATAAAATGAAATGGGGAGTAAAACAAATACAGCAGGTGCGAGTGCAGGAAAAGACAATCCGTAAGTAGAGGCTTCAATACTTCATCAATCGGGAGGCTTCAGTCCATTTTAGCCCTCCGCTGTGACAACAATCCATCATATCTGTAAACCAGTCAGAGTTGTGCATACCAGATTAGGATGATTTCCTTTTACAGTAACTCCACTGGTCGGATCTGGACTTCATCTCCTGGTCCCAGGAGGTCGCAGGTGGCAGAATGCAACATTCGGTCACTCTGTACAATGCAAGGCCTTATCAGTTGAGGAGTCGCTCCGACGTCTGACACATCCTCTCACCACTGCACGTGGTTCACCAGTTCCTGGTCGTCAGAACCATCAGCAATATGAAAAGAGAGAGTTAATGAAATCAAACTGAAAAATAAATCTACTTTTGATTGTTTTTAGTTGGCTTTTTCTTTCCATTGTCCTGGTCTGACAGCATGTCGTGATGTCAGACGTTTTTCTCTCTCCAGTCAAGAGTGTCTTCAGAACGTTTATTTGTTGTTGATATGACCATTCATAGACCAGTGTGTGTTCCTGTGTCAAATTCCAGATGGAGTACCGGCTCCTTCAAAAGCTCCAGCACACATTCCAGGATAGGCGTCTGTGAGCTTCGCCATAGTTCCCTCAGAGAGACCCGTCGACAGCAATCTGTGCCCTAGCTGATCTCATCCTCTGTTGTTTAGACTCTCAGACTCCGCACTCCTTTTATATTTAGTATTAGATTTTTTTTAAAATAGAGTCGTTTCATGCATCATTTGGCATCCTCTCAAGTCCCCACTTGAGCATCTTAATTGGTGTCCTTCCTTAGAAAAATATTCAACTTTGTTTTCTTTTCCCTTCAGCACACTGAAGCTTCTGATTGTAACAGAGACAGAGAGAGGCAAGGGTACTGGTGTAGCAAGCTCTGTGTGTGTGTGTGTGTGTGTGGTTGTGTGCGCACGCACACAGGTAAAAGGATGTATCTGTGTTGTTAGTAAAATGCCAAATTCTCAATTTAACTGCCAGTGCAAATAGCTGCAAGTATGTTTAAAAACAGCAACAACAAAAATCACATAACAGGCTTTCTATGTGTCTGACTGCATCGCTGCCCCCTTTTGACATCAACAGCCTGCAGAACAATGCTGACACAAGTCTTACTCATGTGCAGTTCCTGTCAAGAGGTAGCTGTTAAGTGACTTTCAAAATGAGGGGAAATACAGTTTCTTTCAAACTTATTCTGCCCTCATTGTGAATTAGGTTTATTTGCAAAATATACTATTTATCAGCTGTTTGCAATTAACAAATATCAGTTTAAAAAGCTTAATCTGACATATAGTACATGCTTTTTCTCAAATGTAATTAAAAAAAAGCTGCTTTCAGCCCTGATACTATCTCTCTGAACACCATAAAGCTCCGATACTGTCCCTCTCAACAGCATAAGGGCACATATTTTAAGTTAGATGTTTTAAAAACACAATGTCAACCTTCACAGACATAGTTAAGGCCTTGATCTAATAAAAGCTTGATGCCTGAACTTTTAGACATAGATGACAGCCAGATGTTTTGGAAATCCTTTGGTGGAACTGTGAAACAAAATCGGAACTTTTATTATCAGCAGTATGACTGGAGATGGAAAGTTGGAGACCGAAAAGACCACGTTACAGACAGTGAAGTATGGCGGTGGCTCGGTGATGCTCTGAGGCTGTTCTGCTTTACCAGAGATAATCAACAGCGTGTAGGGGTTAAGATGGATTCCATCACACATCAGGAAAACCTACAATAAAACTGGACTGACTTTACAAAAAGACAATGATCCCCAGCGTACTTCAAATTCCACCTCGGCTCGTTTTCGGATGACATCCTGTAGGGTTCTAGAGTGGCTGTCGCGGTCACCTGACTAGTATCCCATATGACATATGACTAGAATTAGAGTCCTTTGCCCTGGAGGAATGGGATAAGATTCCTCACGAGCAGGACAAGACAGAAGCTGGTGTTTAGCTAGGAGTCATTCAAGACTGCAGTAGTCAGTAAAAGCAGCATTTTGTGCTGGAAAAAACACCTGTAATAAGTGGTATTGAGATAGTTCTTGTTTAGTCATTGCAAACAGCTGACAAATAACAGATCTCGCTCAAAAACCTGATCTACAACAGTGATTGAATAATTTTGCTTCCAACTGTATATGTCACAGGTTAAGGGGGATTTTTTTCAGCATTGAGAAAACTATAAGTAATCTGTATGAAAGTGATAAATAACTAAAGACTTAAGTTACACTGCAAATGCAGAAATTATTTTCTATTTCACTTTGAAGGACTTGAATCCCTTTACAGCTGGTTATCTGCTTTTCACACCACCCTCACTGTAATACTGGTTTATACACTGAACACGGACCAGGAATTTCCTGCCATTCTTCTAACGTATGCACGTGAGGGAGTCAGTATACCGGGTCATGTTAAAGCCTGCTGTATGTGTGTGGTGGACAGATTCGGGAATGTTTTTTGGGGAAGTTACCTGCAACCCTGTGGCATTATTTGACCCTCTCCCTCTCTCTGCAGCTACAGGCAGGTGGGGATGAGAGGGGCACACACACACCAGCATGTACTTTTGACAGGGGGCCAGGAGGGGGACAGCAGTTCAAGGGTCAAGTGTTGGTCTGCAGGGTGTGTATGAGGGATATGTGTTGGGAAGGGGATTGTTTTCTTTACATCATAGCAGGACACAACAGCGGCAAAACCTCTGACGGCTGCCCCCAACGGAGGGGGGCGGAGTTACGGGAGCAAAGTATGCATGAACTTTGATGTTAGGCAGATGGGTCTGTGGAGAGAAGAGAAGGAACAATTCAACAGAAAACAAGTTAATGGATTATACTGGTGGCTGTAATTTGCCACATCATGGAAGTTACTAAAGATACTTGAATTCGATATCTTGAAAAGACAGAACCTGTCAATAAAGCAGAGATCTGGATAAAATCCAGTCATGATTGTTTGGATTTTAAAGCTAAGTATGTAGTTACAATTAATTTAAGGACCAGGACATGAATAGGTAAAATGTGTAAGAAAATATCCCCAGGAAATGTGAATCAACACTTATTGGTTTCAATTCACTGTAGGTCTTCCTCGGGGTGTGACTGGAAAGAGGAGTTCCATAGATTTCTGTGGAACAGGGGCTGCCCATGTTCCATTCAAGCAGGTCGAGTGGGTTAATCTTCATCCCCACCCATCTCTGACTCTATATAGCACTTAACACCTCCATGCACCCTCCCACACCTTCCTATCCTCCTCATTTACCCCCTCAACCTCCCCAATGCCCAAGTGAGTTTAAATTACTTTATTTGCAAAACAAGTGTCTGCTGAGCAGCCGATGTGTCACGAATGAGTCATGCTCATCATGTATATTAAAGCTAGATACCGAGCTCAGATTCCCCGTTAGAACATTGCAAATAGAAGCAATACTTCCATGACAGTTTGACAGTCATAATAGGAAAAACTGAATGGTGGTATCATTATTAGTTTGACATTTATTTAAAAAAAATAATATTTCACTAATGGCAGTAATTTTCAGGATTTAGCACGGTAAATTTTGAAGATATGTCAAATTTGACTGCCAATTTAAACCACACCTTTTGATCTCGGTTTCAGGTCTGCAGCATTTTTCTATTGATTTTCTGGGCACAATGGCAGCTGGGTGGAAGATGGGAAATGAGGGCAGGACAGAAGTGTATTCAGGCACATACCCCACCGCCTTTGTAGCATATTATTTGCTGGCACAAATTAACAAAGCTTCTATGAATTTGCATAAATATTTGGATACAATTTCACTGTGGGCTCCAGAAAGGTTACACACTACCTATTCTCTGGAGGTAACCATTAGTTACTCAATATTCCTAGCTCACCCTTAGTCTCTTGATGCCGGCGCGGGTGATCTGCTGGCAGTCATAGAGCTCAATGCGATCCAGACTGTGACAGCTCTTCAGGTGCTCCAGTGAGGCATCGGTGATGAGGGGGCAGTTGTCCAGCTCGATCACCTCCAGACGGTCGTGAGCACAGGGGCCACTGCCGAGGTGTCGGATGCCATCATCAGTGATCAACTCACAGTGAGAAAGACTCTGAGGGAACACAGAAGCAGCTTCTTTACTGAACAGTCTGCAAGAAAAAAAACTTCTGCTTGGTGCTTGTAAATGCTGCAGGAGAAAATAAACTCAAGCGGCAGGCGCACACTCACCAGGACTTGCAAACGAGGACAGTGGATAGACAGCTGAATCAGTGTTCCATCTGTGATCTGATGCAAAAATAAAACAAGACAAATTCAACCTCCAAAGCATGGCAGAGGAAGACGTAATGGTGTTGCTGGGATCGTTTATTTACCTGCACACATTCTTCTAAATCCATCTTCTCGAGCTCATGACAGTTCTGAAAGCAGCAAAAATAATTTCTGACATAAAATAGATGACTTTAAATGTTTGGAGAGAGATGTAAAGAGTCTGTGTGCTTGAATGCAATCTTAAGGCTGGTGCCATACTCACTCTTGCTAAAGTAGTGAAGCCCACGTCTGTAAGCTGAGAGCAACGAGCCACTTCTAATATTCTGAAAGGAAAGAGGAGCAGAGACTTAAACACCAGAGTCACTCTACAATCAATCACGCTATGTGAGCAGAACAGGGGCGGGGTCGACCAACAGGGGCAAGACTTAGGTTGATTCAGATAGACTTTAAGGTCATTCATTGAGCTCAACAATCTACATTTTAATCCCCATGTTCACTGAATCATTTATCAATTAAACATGATTTCAGAAACAAAATTAACGCTATGCCTAAAATCCATTTATTCTAAAAAAAAAAAAATACTTTCTGGGTTCACTTACTGTTAATATGAAATACATTCGCAGTTCAGAAATAGCTTATCTGATTCTAACTGCTGATACGCACACTGCTCAGCCAGAACATTAACACCAGTTACTGCTTCTAATGTTGTGGCTGATGATTGTATATTCTAAACATATACATATTCTTTGTTTCGAGTGAACACAGACTGACCTTAGTTAGACAGAGCAGAGGAGTGTAGTGGAACATGACATTGCTTTGTTTTGAGCAGAGGCTCCAAATGTTCATGACTCAAGTGATTGGCCAAAGTATGTCACAGAAAGTTCCACAGTCTGATCTTCAGACACACTTTCAGAATAGGTTGAAAGACACATTGTTTAGTGTTGTGTATGGCGTCCATGAAGTGGTCCACAGTGGATTACCTAATGGCAATGTGTGTGTAAAGGTGTAAAAGTCACCTGAGGCGAGGGCAATTCTGCCCCATGGCGTGCAGGATGGCGTCTGTGATATTGGCACAGCCAGATACACACAGAGACTGCAGGCGATGACAACCTCGACAAATTGTAATGAGTCCCTCGTCCGTGATCTGCTGCTCAAAGAAAGAGAAAAGGTGCGTTTTATTACTTTAAATCCACCTCCGTCATCATATTCTAACACTAAGTTAATGCCATTTAGTTTTGCTGCATTTTCGGTTGAGGATTTTCTTAAAGAGAGGCAGAACAGGAACACTGGAGCAAACTAGTGGAACTAGTGGAACAAGATGAGGCCCTTCCTGAGGTGTGAGATGAAAGCGATTAAGAGGTGGCGCAGGATAAGAGGATCTTTAAAGTGGTTGACAAAGGAGACAGCTACAATCAGAAATAAAGGATTTGCAATGCAGAGGTCCTCACAGCGGATTTCGACTCCAGAGAGCTGTCTCAGCAGAAACAAAATATAGAGAGGGGCAAAGAATGGTACATCCACAAACCAGCCACAGAGCATGGGGGCATACACATGGGTTAGGCTGCCCTTAGAATTGAGAGGCCCTTTTGTGACTCGTCACTTTCAGCACTATCAGCATGACACAAGCTCCTTGAACTTTGAACTTTTACAGGTTCTGTTATTTATACAAAAGGCAGACAGTTTGGCAAGAGGCTTGTGATTTCAACAACTAAGTCTTTGTCTGTCGGTTTACAAACCTCTTCAGGTGAAACCAGGAAAATGGTGATGGAAGAATGAGGACGGTAAGGGATAGATGCGGAGGTAGAGTGGGACCGATTATAGTACAAAAGTACCACTGCTACCATTATGATGAGACTGGATCATGTTCTCTGGGTGAGAACGTTCTAGTTTTCCTTTAATGTCATCCAGCTGCTCTGACTCGACTCTTACAGAACCTGTCAATCAAGGTCCGAGAAGGGTGTGATTGTGTAGATAATTTGGGGGTGGAAACTCGCTCTCAAGTAAGGACTATTAGAGTGATCAGAAATTGAAACAGAGTGTGGATCCCCTGCAGCAATCACCATGTAGAAACTCTCATACACAGTGTTTTCTTTGCGTACTTTCTGCTTAATTCTGCTGACCAAGCAGATGACATTATTTACTTCCTACGTTTATCCCTCATTTGCAGGGGTTTGTGGGAAAGGAATTACTACAGGAGGCCTGTAGTAAATGTGACATATAAATTTGCAGCATCCGCTCCGTTAACTAGACAGAAATCCTTCTCATTGGTAAAAGAATTTCTGCCATCTGTCGGTTCTCTATAAGATCATAATAAGTTAACTGCAAGGAATCTTGGCTTCTACAGGAATCTGAGCTCTAACTGGCATACAACAAAGCTTGTGCAATCTTAATCAGCTATGGTACGGCCAGAACACTGGATGACCTCCCTCCTGTTTTAGCCTCCTTGCACTGGCTCCCAGTATATTTTAGGAATTTATATCCATTTTTCTTTTTCTGAGAAAGACAATTAGGCTGAAACATTAGCAAGTTTGTTTGACAAGGCCAAAATAAATGGGTACAATAGGGATTGGTAAATTTGCATTGGAAATTTGCTTGTGCTTACTTGTCACCATTGCATACTCAATGTTCTTAGGTTTTGGCTTAGCAAAACAAAGGAAGGCTTTTTTCTTACTACCCTCCAAACAGTTTTTGCTGATTTAGGTGCAGCCTGAAGGTGGGTAGACTTTCTGACCCCAAGATTCACCTGACCTCTGCAATTATCAAGCTGTAATCCTTGGAAAGTTTATTTGCCACTCGAACCATCCTCCTCAGAGTGCTGGGGGTCATTTTGCATACACCTCCTCTTTCAAGTTGATGTTTTTGACACCGCCAGTCTCTTTAAACTTCTTGGTTATGGATCTGTATCCATTTCCAGATTTGTGCAGCTCTACAACGTTTCTCTACACATCATTGCTTTGTTCTCTGTACTTTCCCGTTGTGAAGAATGTCAAAGAGAATTAGGCATGTGTCACCTCATATTTATACCCCAGTAGAACAGGAAGTAACTAGTAACCAGTACAGGGTTACTATATTTTTTGGTAAACTCAAAAATATAAAAGAGGACTACAAAATGCTTGACTAACCTTCAAATCACAGGATTTCCTTGGGTGCCAATAATTGTGGCCCGCGTTTTTAAGAAAAATGTTGGGAATGTAATGATTTATTTATTATGTTACTTGAGTACAGACATAAAGTCCTTTTTGCATGTCATTTTACCCCCTTTGTTAAAAAGTGCCAATAGTTTTGGATGGCACTGTATGTTTTAAGATTTTAGCGCTTAGTTTTGCACACCCAACAGAAGGTCTTCAGGTTTCGTTTATCTGTTCAAAGGGCCTGTCTGACAGCTTAAAGGGACAGAATGTTTGGGCTCGGAGACTGCACCGGGGGAGTCAGGTGGGCGGAGTTACTGATCTTTTCAGCGCCTTCTTGATCTGAGAGTGTTTGCTGATATTACTTGAGCTTTTAATTTTCATACATTTGTTTAGAAAATTACAGTTCTGTACATTGTCTGTTAACACTTAAATTAGATAATTTAATAAAGATGATCATAATTGTATTATTTGACTTCATCGTGTTTTATTGCTATTTGAAACAAATCTGATACCATAAAATACAACCTGTATGGCTTTAAAAAACTCTTGACTACAATGGACTTTGAGGAGTACAACATGTACCCAGTAAACATCAGCTAAAATACCCTGGAAAGTAACCAACTGCATTCTTGTACTTTTCTATTTTTAAAAAGGACCAGATTTGAGAGTTTTATAACATTTACAGGGAGGTATTCCATTTCATCAGAATGAAATGTACCCTTATGAGGTCATTCAAAGTGCAAAACATTAATTTAGGCCATCTTCCAGCCTTGTCAGCTGTACTTACTGAGCATGTCTGCAAGTTGAGAGTGACAAGCTCTGGACAGTGAGCCCCAATATGTTTCAGTGCCTCATCTTCAAGCTGTGGGAGAAAAAAAAGAAAAAAGACATGGAAAATCAGATTATTCTTAAACTGCTACACTCACATGTATAGTAGAGTTTATAAAGGCAACACAGTAAAACCAAACCTCTCTACTGTCAGTTGTAATAGAAGGTTTTAGTGCAAATTTCTCTTGGTATAACACAATACAATTCCACAGCAACACAAAAGCCCCTTAAGAACAATTTGTTATTACAATATTTGATGTGCAAGCATCAGGGATGTTAAGCATTTTAAATACGAAGTAACAGCAACTTCTTTACTTGGATGAAAAAGAAGAGGAAACTTGATAGTGATCAACAGGTGGTGGTGAAACATAGACGATAACACAGCTGCCTACAGGAGCGTGTTGGGAAATAACAGTTAAAATGTCCCCAACAATGACTTCTACAAATCCAAGTTGCTCTCATTTTTGTCCATTCGAGTTCTATACTGGAATAAATATCTGCAACTCATGACGCTCTGATCACTCAGGGTCAATATTACATAGCCCCTAACCATGGTTTCAGACATGCCGCCTCGGGACCATTATGTTTATGGTTAGGGTGAGTCTCTGGTGCTGCAGCTATAACCTTCTCCTTGATTATAGCCAACTCCGGGATGATTGCAGTATGTGCACACGAATATATATGAAGCACACACAGGCTGAGACCCCCTTAATAGATAGGCTAGTCTCCAAAGAAACTCTGGTGCAGTTTAGATGCTTTATGAATGTAGCACAGCCAAAAGCCCAAACTCAGGAAGCAATGTGATAAGATGCTACCATAAAATGAATTGATTTGACGGCATACCTTAATTTAGACGTGCAACACAGGAATTCATGGTGCTCTTTGGACTATTTTACACATTTTCTTGTGAAATGTGTAAAAAAAATTTCAATTGCCATTGTGAGTTTTCAACTGGTAAAAATAGAGACACATGTCCAACAAGAAAATTTGGTCCACAGCAAGTTCCATTGCACAATATATATATCATAAATACATCATAAAAGCTGTCTAATCAGGTTGAGACTTTAACCACCAACCTTTTTTATTTTACATCTTCTTGGTTGATGTTACAATGCCACGGTGAACACTAAGTGAAAATATATCTGAGAAACATCTGCTTGGGTCTGTACAAGAAAATCGAACGACAAGCATTAATGCAACCTTAAGCTATCAAGCTGAAAGTAACCAGCCATACCTGTGTGCATCCCTTGAGGAAAAGGCCTTTGAGCCCAGGGCAGGAACGAACCAGGGCCTGGATGCCATCCTTGGTGACCTGATCACACCAGGAGATGTTGAGCTGCTCTAGCAAGGGACAACCCTCGCTGATTTGTGGAAATTTAAGAAGAAGAAAGAAAAAAAACATACAAATTAAAGGTGGAGTAAAAACATTGAAAATTAGGAGCAAAAATATTCTTACAAAATATGTTCTCAATTATTTAACACAGACAATCGCTGGGGGTTAGAAGCCAGTATCTGGTAGACTCAGTGACGAAGCTTCATATTTTGAATTACATCACACCAGTGAGTCTACACACCTGAGAGATTTGAGCGACAGGTTGGTGATTGAGGTACAGGAAGCGAGGTCTAGATGCTTCAGCTTTGGGCAGAACTTACTGAGGCTGTGGCACGTGCTACAGACGAGAGAAACAATGAGAGTTTGAATATTTGGAAAGCACATTTGGACAGATTGGCATCCTTAAACAAATCACATACCTGTCAGTGATCTTGGTACAACCGTTCAAACTAAGTAGCTCGATGTTTCTGCAGTTCTGTGAGAAAGTCCTGCATGAAAAAAGTGAAAACCTGAAGAGCATTTTTTTACTAGACTTTTTTGACAGATTGATAATGAAAATGATGATTAGTTACAACCTTAGTCTGAGGTAGGGACTCACCTAAGGGCGCTGTCACCCACACCGAGACAACCCCGCAGACTAAGTTTCCTTAAGAACCCGCCACATCTTTTTGAGATGTTCTCTACCACCCTGCCCTGAAACAAAAACAACCCGTTCAGCCTGCTGTATTCATTTTGACACCTCCTTCAAAGAGTGAAGACTGAAGAACGTTGAAATAGAGAGAGAGAGATGAGATTGTCTCACCTCAATGTCCCTCTGAAAGTCAAAGAGGTCGATTCTCTGCCAGTTGCTACCGTCTAAAGCCAGAACATTCCAGGACTGACAATAGGAAGAGAAAAGACAGACATTTTAGGGTTGAGATTTTTGTTAGAAATGCCACACATGCACACTAAAACACACAGACAAACACTCACAGTTACGCACACATGCACAAAAACACCTTGTGAACAGACTCACCCGTGAGACTTGGGCACAGCGACACAGTGTCACCACATCCAGAAAGGAGAAGATTCTGGAAGACAGACAGGGGCAGTTTAGAGACCCTGATCTCCGCTGCCAGAAGCTTCCTCTCAAACTTAACCCTGCCCTCGACTCAAGACTGTGTCCGCTTCCAATCACCGCCCCCGGGAGTGAAGGAATCAACTAATATTGACTTTGACTGTCACCAAGATAGATGGACCACTTTACTTAAAGCCGGGTCCTGTTGAGGAAGACGCAATCTGGATCTGAAGATAAGCGCTTATTAGTTACAAAAACACCCATCAACACAGCAAAAACTGTATTAGGAGGTTTGCAGTGACACAGTAGTGAACAGCCTACAAACTTGGACGCTGGGTTAGCAGCCACAACACAGCTTCGGCTGGCAAAGCCGAGGCTTGAGTTACGGCCAGCATTTTCGGTTTGCTCAGGGGTTCGTGGGCTGTTTTTATTTTTAGTCTGGAATGAATTTGAAAGCTTTATAACCTCAAGAATCTGTTTTTAATTTCACAGGGGAAGGCATCCGGATAGTTATTTAATTTGAAATATTAGCTTAAGGGCAAGAGATGCTCACAGTATATAATTTTGAGATGCACAGCCTGTGCTTCTGTGATTCACAGTCATAGAGGGAGGAAGGTGGCACATGGAAAATCGTGCCCTTGTGTGTTATTGGATGTGCCGAATGGGAGCAAAGACAGGGAGGTGAGAGTGAAGTATGCAACATACCATTATTGTTTGACTAAGAAACCCCTGCAGACAGTCTGATGTGAAGTGATGTGAAATGTCACTCACCGTAGCAACAGCTCCTTGGGCAGCTTCTTATTGATGACTGCCTCATCACTGTTTGTGAACATCTGAAAGAGTCCAGAGGGATCATATTAGTCCTGGCAGGTTGTTTAGAAGCAGCTGGGGTAAGCTTCTTCATTACTCACCTCACTTAAGGAAGGCCCCATCACATAAGCAAGGATAAATGATTGTATTCTCATCTACTGAGATGGATTCAACATCGACTCGTGGAAGGAAAAGAATGGTGGAAAGTAAAGCAGTGCATGAGACTGAATTTGGTGTATTCTAAGAAGAATGAGCAAGCGATGACTTTGTACTGTTGACAACAGAGTAGTGCTTTCATGTTATCTTTTCTGAAGGCTGGTCCCTGCCTCACTTCCTGTGTTGTTTACACAATTGATTTCACATCGTGGCATACTGAGAATGTTAACTGGCATTGGTTACAATAGATTGTACGTACGTCTGCAAACAGCGAATATATTTCTATACAAATAATTTCACGCTGTGTGTTTCTTCACATTAACTTATAATCTACAGAAAAAGCCTTGGCATACATAGAAACAAAACAGATTAGTATTTATTAAGATCGATCTATTTAGATACCCGCACAAACACTTATTGAGGACCACAGCAAGATTGCTATGGAGGATGTTTGAATGATTTGGGAGCATCCACGCATCACAACGAGGAAGAGCAACAGATGTTAGGATCCATTTTCCTCCATATATTTAGAAAGGTAAACGTAAAACCAGGGGCAGGCTAAACTGAGGGGTGGGAGCTTTAGAGTTTAAATAAAATGTGCAGCAAGGCCCAAGGCATTTACAAGAGGCAAACATTTGTTATAATATCATCAAGGAATATTTGATTCCTTTCTTGCACTTTTATGCACAAATCTGCAGCATTTATAATACTAAATTATTAAATTTATTTCTGATTAAATAAAAGAAAGTAAAAGATTGTGAGTGAGTGTGATGACTTGGGGAGTCCATCTTTAAACTTCCATGCACCGCAGTTTTATACCCCAGCAATTGATTTTGAGGGACTTGCATAATTAAACATATTCATCAGCTCACAAAAACCGACTGGTTTCCTCATTTAAAAATCCAGACAGCGTCAAAGCCCCTCTATGTCTCTCTGAAAACCATACAATCTCACACACATGCACAGCTGCTTATGCAGATGCTGCCTGAGTAGACGTGTAAAAATTTGAGGGAATAAGAAGGGACAGACATTCTTGTTTGGATTTGGGGCAAACTGGCTGCGGCAGGTCGCCTTCCACTGAGTTACTTTTCTGGATAAATAATCCAGAGTCATTTTCAAAGCACCAGATGTACAGGGTCAACAGGCACACACTGTCCCCTTTTGTACTCCTACATAAAATGAACCTGATGCTGCATGAATGTGAGCATTATGTTTTCTCCACTGGCCCGCTTTAGTCAGTAAAGCAGGCTTGGCAGGAGCTAAACTGCAATAGTTAAAGGAAAAAAAACGTTCTTCTTCACAACTATCTCTATTCACCTGAGAATTACATTAAAGATGACTTCAAAACTGATCACTGTCCAAACTCGACAACCCATTAATTGTGATGTAGGACTTCATCTTGAATCAGTGGCTGAATTTGGTCGAAATTTAGATTTTAATTTGAGATCTAAAATACCAAATACAGGAGGCAGCAATATGTGATTGATTAATTGCCAACACTCTGAACTCCTTGAACCACTCTTGAATCAATACCTCTAACTATAAATAACACGGAGGTGATGTCAGAGACAATATGAGGTCATTAATGCATGTCTACTTTCCAGAGTGCTGTAGTCTTTGTTGTGGTCTGCTGTGCAACAGATCAGTATTGCAGAGCAGTAAAGTCACAAAGAATATATGAAAACATGTCTGCAAGGTTTTTCAAAGTAAAACTCTCACTGGCAGACAATTTAGGCCTTCAATTTGACCACTTTGCATTTTGATTACAGAAAGTAGCTATTCTATATGTACCCCCAGACTTCACAAAATTAGTCGCAAGGGCAAAGTCTGAACTCAGTTTTTAATAAGTTTAATGTTTCATCGCTGACATAAGTAACTAGGCTTTGTATATCCTACATTGTTCGTTAAATCAATTTCGTAAAAGAGTAAGTAGTTTTTTTCAATCAATATTCTTCAGTTCTTCAATATTAACACCAATACTAAATTTACCTGATTAGGAGTTGCACCTTTGTCAGACTGCAATTGATAAAATGTTCTATTCTAAGAAAGGCTTCCAATCATTAATAACATACTTCATAGGCTACTATATGAGCTTATAGTGTCTTTGAGTCTTAAAGAAAATGTATTAGAAGGAGTGATTTGACTTTGTAAATCTATCTTAAAAATAAAGACATATGACAAGTCAAATTAAATATAATAAGATTATGATATTAATTATTTCTAACGTAATTAAAACAACCTATTGTACATATAAAAAAGACCAATTTAATACAAGCAGGTGGTTAAAAACGATTACTTGACTCTGCTGTTGCCAGGGTAAAGTCGTGACTAAAGATTAAATCAGATCATTTAAAGATGTATACATATTAAGGATTTAATTACACAGAACATGCATCAAACCTGATCACGCCTAACTACACAATCCAAATGAAAGAAAATATGAAAATGAAATATAGTCAGTTTGGAATATGAATGTAATGAAACACATACATGATAAATTCGTAGGACAGTCCCCGAAATACAAATGCATACTTTTATTTTGAATCTTTGTATACGTCACTTCCGGAAGTCACGTATCCTCAATCCGGTTAGTTTAACAATGGCTCTACCGCAGCTGTTGAGCCAGGAGGTAGCGGCCTGAATCTTGCGAGTCGTCAGCTGTTGAACCGTTTAAAATAAATAAAACCACACACAAATATCACGCAAACCGGGGATTAAACTATAACGACCATCCAGCTTCCACAGCCCAATGTCACCGGTCGGAAACTCAACATAACGTTTAAGCAAAATACGCTTGCGACAAAGTTTAAGGAGACTGTAGAACAACAGCTGCTGATGTGGACCCGCTGGTATCATTAGAGGTGATCGCTTGTGTTACTTCAGGCCCATTTGTTGATAGTTCTATGCTAATATGGGGTGACTGCAACCACAAACTGAGGCCCCCACAAGCGCAGCGGCCGCACGACCAACACAAATCGCTACAGAAGTCGATTATAATATCACATTCCGGCAGTTATGAGGGAATGGATTAAATACTGAGCCCTAGCTTCAACAACGACCTCCTTTTCCTGAAAAATACGCGTTTATTAACGTGGGTTGGAGCTATCCTCGTTGTGCTCCGTGTAGCTTCTTTGTTTTGAAGCTGCTAAAGGGAAACGAGGACAACATTTCTGGGACCTTTAAAACTCGTTTTATGAACAGTGCGGCGTCAAATGAAAATTACGTCTCACTGTCGTCGACGACATAAAAGCAGGTCTTGGAAATATGTTGTTTGGAAAAGCAGCAGCGTCTGACCTAATCCCAATCATTGACTGCGGAAGCTGCTTCAGCAGCCTTTGCATGTAAGCGCAGTTTTACAATAAATAAAGCAACAGTCATCTTGTAGGCCCATATCCTGACGTTTTTAGGTGATATGTTGCATGTGACGCGATAGTTGTCAGTAAACATAGAAGGCGAACTCACCTCAAACCGGCTCCGCGAAACACCGTTTACCTCCTTCCCCATGTTGGACGCTGGTAACCGACTCAATGAATTCGGTGTTGGCGAAGTAAAATGAGATTAGGGCCCTCTTCCTGGTGATTCTCCTCCAAGACTATCATGCTACCGTCCTCCCGGTAGCTCCTGGAGATCGGGTGTTTCTTACCCTGTAAAACAGACAGGCAAGCGTCTTGTTTTTGATCAATTGTGAGCTCCAGGCAGCAGCCAGCAAATAAGCCAGTTCTCTTATCTGCTTGCTTTGCCCTCCTCCCCCTTTACAGCTACCATCCATGCACACAATACTCAAACAGGAATAGGATCTGGCTGCCTAAAATGGAGCTGCTACTACGCCAACATCACTTAGAAATTATAAATGTGATTGCATTTATCAGGGGCGTGTTACTATAGAACAAGATTCTTTTTTGGTTAGCTTTTCCAAAGTTTAAAAAAGAGACTTAACGAAACTAATATAAAACGTAGTAAAGAACATTTGACTATATTGAAGGCACCATTCATGCAAACTATATACCAAATATATACCAATTAGCGAATGTCGTGTAATGTACTGTATTCCTCCTCACCCTTGATTCAATAACAATGAGATACTTGATTCAGTATCATTAATTACTTTTCGCTATGGCCCTAAAATAGTGGTGTTCATAATTTTTGTTAAATATATGATTCCAGTGTTAAAACACTCACACGAGATAAAGTGGAGGTTTTGCCCCTCTTGAACATTTAAATGATTATTCACTCTAATCAACTGCACTCATTATTCTCATACACACATAGTTGCAACTTTGTTATTACCGTAGGAAACATTGCTTCCGTGTTTTTATCTGGCCACGCCCCTGTTAGAAAGTAGAACCAATCAGAATCAAAAGAGTCCTATCGTCATACATTGGGAACACACTCTTGACGTCAGTGTGATTTCATTTAAACATTACAAAAAAATCTTCAAAGATATAATAAAAAGCTACAAAATCAAATAATTTAATAGATAATATTGGATAAAAAAATCTTTCTTTTGAGTTCACTTGCATTTTTGTTATTTTTCATATAGAATAGATGTATTCTAAATTAATAGCCTGGATGCATTTTTCTTTAAAAAAACGAAAAAGATGGATAAGTTCAACTTTATTGTCCCCGGGCAATTTGCCTTGGGTAGCGTTGAAGTCGTACAGCTCTTTGCAATTGTAGTAGTGGAACATTTGATATACACTGAGGCAAAGTCAGATGTTGTTGATGAATGTGTGAAAAAGTAACTCCTATTCTTTCAAAATAAATATTTCGACGGCCATCTTTTCTGGATTATGCACGTTAATTTATTGATTAACGTGGACCACTCAGCCTTGTTAAGTGTCAGCCCCTGAACCTGCCTGATTCTACATAAGGTTTTTCCTTCAAGATAAATGTCCCCCCGAAGAAGGGCTTTGTCCTATATGACTCCATTCCTGCAGCAATATTTTATTGTTGTCATTTCTCTGCAATAAGGACTGGAATTAATGGTAGACCAATGTTCCTTCGGACAAATAAGGTCAAATAAAAGTTTCATTTAAGCTGTTTGACAGATTGCAGACTGTAGGGCAGTATCATCCTTTTTGTTTACCAAATAGTATATAAATCATCAAATGTTAATTCATAATTCCTGTGTATGAGTGCTAACTAAAAGGGGAGAACACATAACACATATTAAGTCTCTATGTTGTAAGTTTTTATAATAATGTTAATAGTTTATAAGACACGACATGGCCATGTGTCTGCGATACTGCCATATCTGCAATATATTCGTCATGGGGTAATTTGATCTTACAAGTTATCTATGAATATGCAGTGGTTAAAGACAGTCTAAAACATGATTATGACATAGGTGTCCTCCTCGGCACGTCTACAGTGTATGGCCAATATAGAAACAAATAAACAAGTTAAACAAATAACTATTCACAAAAGCATAAAAGTAACTTAGAGTTCCCAAGTTCAATTGTATTGGAGCAGCTTTGGATAACCCAAGCAATCACACTGAAAGCATACAAATTCCACACAGAATGATCCCAAGTTTGCATTTTAAACGCTTAAACTTAATTTTAAGCTGACGCTTTTTGCTTTGAGTTTAATAGTGTTAACAGCCACATCACCATGCCCCAAAAACAGAGCATCCAAACAGTACTGTAGTCATAGATATTGGGGACGCCCAGAGTAAGACGCACATGGTTTGCCTTTGCACACGCACTTTCCGCCATAGGAAATGGATTCAGTCAATAAATGTATATTGCTTAATTGTGCTTCATCATACTTATATTATTTAAAAAGACACATCACCATCTAATAAAAATGAGAATTAAAATGTAAATATATATCTAAATGATAACTAGTTACCATATGGTATGGAGCCCTGCTTTCAGTGGGTTTGGGGTATTAATCCCTAACCCTGCATGTTTTTGGGTTCAGTATGCTCATGCAGTATGTTAAATTAATGACATAGTTGCCAGGTCATAGAGCTAATAATATGCTGCAAAAAAGATATCAAAACAGGCATATTGAAAGTTAATATGTAGTATAAAGTATTGGCTTCATAGGGTTCAAGGATGTTTGCAGATGTCATTGCAAAATGTTGAAAACATGGGCGTTTCAATTCTTTGACCAAATTTACCCAGCTTTACTAAATATTCATGTATTAGGAATTCATGTGGCAATATCGCAAATGCTTATTAATCGGTAGTACAGTTCATCTGCAGCTATGTGACATGATTGCAGTCAGTGGCTTGCCTACATTGCAGTTTTTGAAAAGTCTTCAATATAAGCCCTACTCCATGTGTCTACTCCACCCATATTGATGAGATGATGATTGGTAATTGATATGGCAAATTAACGTGGCATCATCTCATTTGCTAGTGAGTTAGTTATGTGAATGCAACGCGGATTTAGTCGTATATTACATATCATTAGCATATTAGTGATTAAGTGATGCTTTCCTTATTATTATTAATAAAGACAACAGTGATAACATCATCATCAACAACAATAATGGTAAAAAATGATTATTTCGGTCATTATTTTATTTATTTTCAGACACAAAACACATTACATTTCTTCCAATAAAACAAAAACTTATGTAAAAATATTTCAACAACATAAAGAGCTTATCAAGGCCTCATTCCTTGTGATACAAAAGCTGACCCTGTTTTACTCGTTTGAAATGTATCATCTTGTAATTCCTGACTTTTTACATTGTTTTTATAAGTGCAGACTTTTGTGAGCAGTCAGCGTCGTCTGCGCGCTCCCACAAGAGCATTGGGCGGGATGTTTGTTGCGATAGGCCGTTGCTTAGTTACGCACTAGATTGACAGAGTTCCCTTTTCCGGTTCATTCCGCTGTGCGCAGAGATTGCTGGTCACAGGAGCCACAATGGCGTTTGTAGTCTCATGCAGATAGGGCTGTGGATCATATTAAATCCACTAGCATCGCCCTAAATATAGGCCTGGTTGACTCCCAGAGCCATTGATAATAAACTGGAACATCTACTGCACACGAAAATACTATGATTTCTGATCAATACTTAATTTATAGGGGATAAAACCTACATAAACAGTGGGATATGTAAACAGTACCAACCGGGCTAAGTTTTCATGTTGTTCGAGAAACGAGTGTCTCTTTATGGAGGCATTTGCTTGTTTCCGAATGTCAAGACCTTAATTCTGTGGAATAAAACACCATTACTTAACTTGGCACCGGACAAGGACACCTTTGACAAAAGGACTTTTTTCTTTTTTACAAGTCAGCCCGCTAGCTGCCGAGCATTAGCTAGCGGCGCTAGCTAAACTGAGACGGAGACGACACCACCATACTCCGATGTTTGGTGCGGATCTTCTTCATTCATTGACTCAAAGAGAACCGGTTCATGCTTCTCGGGACTGGAGAACACTGGCATTTCTACCTGGACAACAGAAATTGACGATCTAAATGGAATGAATTGGCATCGAGGACGAGTGGACGTGAGCGGCCTGGTGTGGTTATTTGGTGTTTTCGTGCCCTACTTCTGCTTAGTAATACTTTTGTTTTGGCATTTGGAGTAGTTACAGTTTTCCTGTGAATGAACTGGCTGGACCACCGAGGTACAGTCACGGGAGAGGTATTGAGGCCGGCGTGAGGGATGCCTGGGTCGGACCGACACCATGGGACCAAGAGGAAGCCGGAATCTAGCATCAGTGGTGTTCCACCCCAGACCCAGGGCCCAACTCATACCTCTGCAGGGGACAGGTCGAGCAAAGACGGCAAGTTGCAGATAAAATATGCCATGTCCTCAGCTTCTTCAAAACGCAAAAAGCATAAATCGACCAAACATAGTCGGGAATGCTCAGCAGCTCCGGGCCCCGAATATTTTAGCCTCGGCGATTCAGCGCCACCTGGTGTCCATACTCTCAAACCTCTCGTGGAGTACGACGATATTAGCTCCGACTCTGACACTTTCTCTGACCCACCTTCCTCCAGGCCGTCCGATAGGGGTGGTGTGGACCGACTGGAGCCCTCACCAGACTACGATCAAGATGATCTCGAAAGAGAAGCAGGTAGCGGAGATAACAGGGTCCACAAGCACCCAAGAAAAAAGTCCAAGGATCCTAACAGGATAAGAGATTTGGGGAATGGGGAGCGTGGGTACAAGAAAAAGAGTAGCAAAGATCGCGAGAAAGGGAGTTCTGGGAAGACTAAGGATACTTCCGCCACATTAGGCTCTTCTTCAAAACATCAGGTCCAGCCAGATGGTGACTCCAAACGTGGGGATCTGGTGCTCTCCTTCCAGGCACATCCAGTAGCCAGTGTAGGAAGCACCACTTCCTCCACATCATCATCCCGCAGCAAGGAGAGCAGCCGCTCAGGGAAGTCTCGAAAAGACAGGCAACAGAGGAAGAGAGAGGCCCGTGGCGGAGGGGAGGGCACCCACAGCTCCTCCCAGAGGACCCGACCAGACAGGAGCCACCGAAAGTCCTCCAAGAGCCACAAGTCAAGCCCTAAGGGCAAGTCTTCTTGTAGGGGTAGCCCCCGAAGGAAGGGAACCAACTCTACTTTTTCTCCAAGCCCCAGGAGAGGGGCTGGCAGCGAGAGTCCACAGGCCAGCGGGTATGGGCAGCAGGCTGATGACGGGTACTCCAGGCGCAGGGTTACCCAAAAGAGCCCCAGCCCCTATGGGGATCTGTCCCGCCGCAGCAGACAGAGATCGGACAGCCCGTACGGCAGCAGACACAGGTCCTCCAGCTATGAGCGGGACAGCAGCCCCTACTCAAGGAGACGCTCCATCAGCCCCTACGGTAACCGCAGGTCCTCCAGCACGAGCCCCATGTCTCGGTGAGTACTTTCCGAACAATTCCTGGAAGCTCTTTAGCTTAAAACCCCATTCACAAATACACCTTGATGGGTTTAGTTTGGAATATTAGCATAGTGTAGAAATCATGGCCCATTTGTAAAGAAAAAATAACCTTAACCTGGATATTAAGTGCAAAAGTCATGCACATTTGTTGAACGCTAGGCTCCAAGAGTTTGAAGTTTCCCGAATTAATGGAGGTGGGCTTCATATCAACATGTGCTGTCAAGGCTCATTTTCAGTCATTATGGTTTGCATTTAAAAATGTCAGTTAACCTACAGCTTTCGCTTCAATAAGGAGCTAAGGGAAAAACAAGCCTGGTTTCTTGGTGACTTGTACATTGATTGCATATGACTTCCACTTTAGATAAAAGATGCCACGTGATTTTATGTGTTTTTTTATATCATGTTAGATTGTTTAATGAGTAGTTTATGTGTTTAATACAGTGTTCACATAGCAGGTATTTCCAGTCACTACATTTGTTAATCAGAATATCTGAATCTTGAGAATTAAACTTTTACAAGGCATTGATTTGTCAATCAGCAAAATTAGAGCTTTGAAAATCCTGTAAAGGTTGCATAACTATAACTTGAGTTAGTTTTTTCATCTTTTTTTTGAGGAGAAAAGCTTTGCACACCTGTGATGGAAATGACATTAACAACACGTAAAATAGAAAAGACAATAAGATGAACAAGCTGCATCGCTCAGATATAAATATGAAAGATTTAAAAATCCAGTTTAGTTTCAAGAGAAACTGTTGCTTTAATTTTACAAATGTAAATAATGGTAATTTTATTCCAAATGAAATGGCCCACAAAGTTTTGTCTTCGTTTTGTGCTCAGCAGCCATCTTTGCTTGTGTTATTTGAGGTTATATCAACTTACCTCGCACCCTTTTTCTTGTTTAGCATTTAAAAAAAATGTGTATCATCTTTTGTGACTTCAGGATGATGCAAAGCAATCTGAAATATTAACTATTTTCTTCACAACTATTTGAATAATATTTTGTCATATTTGTTTTTAATAGACGCTCTGGCCGCTCCAGGAGTCGATCACCTCTACACTACTCTTCTCGCCGCTCGTCCTCTCGTTCCCGCAGTAAGAGGCATACATCCTCGGGTTTAGGCGGGATCAGCTCTCACAGTAGCCGACCAACCAGTCCCTCCTCTCGCCTGCCTCTTAACTCCAGCCTAGGGGCAGAGCTGAGCCGAAGGAAAAAGGAACGCCAGGCTGCTGAGGCAGCTGCTCGTGGCGCTGCTTCCCCTCCTCTGGTAACGCGTAAGCCAGCAGCCTCCATATTACGGACCACTAAACCCGAGGCTCCAAGGCCAGAGAGAGATCCGGCAGCAATAGCAGAACCTCCACCACCTGCGCTGTTACCACAAGAAATTCCCAGTAGCGAAGATCATGTGACTGGACCACCTCTACCTTACGCTTCTTCACCGGCGCCTCTTCCTCCCCAACCTTCTCCTCCTGTGCCACCCATTCCAGCCACCCAAGTTCCTCCGCCGCCACCTCAGGCAGAAACAGATATCCATCCACCTACACCCCTTACCACATCCCAGCCTAAATCTCCAGCTCTGCTTTCTACACGTAGCCCTGTTCGCCAGACCCCTCTCCACAAGACGTCGACTCTGCCCCCACTTCCATTACCACCTGCACTGCTGGGAAATACTCAGGAGAGGTGAGGTCCCTCCATCATGGACACAGACACACAGTATATGTCATACTGCACAGTATTCTCTCTTGTTTAGATGTCTCATGGAATTGTCATACGCGCTCTTAAATTATTGTCTGCAAAGACTATTTTCATTATAATTTTTATTCTCAGTTTATCAACCACGCTCAATAAGGGTGGAACTTTTCATGACACCACCGTTGATATTGTGTCTCATGATGAGTTCTTCTTGAGTTAATTATGAATGTTGCCAGACCAAAAGAAAATTCAACTGCTCACATCTGGATCAGAGTGATATTCAACATTTACTTTCTGAGCTGCCTTGTATGGACACCTCTACAATTAACTATTTGACCAGCAAAAAAGGCCATATTTACATTCATATTGGCACTCATGTCGTGAGTTTCGCTTCATTTTGTGATAAAACAAATTCATGTTTGTTCTGAATGTTAACGTCTGTATGGTTAGGACCAATTAAATATTTTTATCAATATAATTGTTTTGCGAGAAGAATTGTAAGTTTAGTTTAGAACTTCAATAATTTCGACTCTAGGTCAATCTATTTAATCCATTGCACTTTTATCTAAATTTTTATTTTTCACTCTCAGTCCAAAGAAATCCACCCCACCTCAGAAGCCATCTAGGAAGGAGAAGGAAACCCGCAGCCGGCCATCTCTCATTGACCTTCCTTTACCACCTACCTTGCACGGAGTTGACTCCTCACCCCCACAGTCTCCCATCCGCCAGGCTCCCTCACTACCCCCACCAGTCCTAAAGAAGAGACCAAAGTGAGTTTTTTTATTTCTCAGTACTCAAAATACTTATTTATTTTCTTTTCACATTGACACTAATCTATTACTTTATGGTTTACAGAATTTGCTGCCCACGATACGGTGAGCGCAAACATATCCAGATTGACTGGGGAAAACGCTGCGTAGATAAATTTGATATTATCGGCATCATAGGGGAAGGCACCTATGGCCAAGTGTACAAGGCCAAGGACAAAGACACTGGTAAGGGAGGATTTCCTGGACTAAAGTCACATATGTGCTTTATTTCAAAACAGACAAAGACCTTATTCTCTTTTTGTCTGTTTCTTCAAGTGTTATTTCTTACTTTCCAGGTGAACTAGTGGCTCTGAAGAAAGTGCGCTTGGACAATGAAAAGGAAGGTTTCCCCATCACAGCTATTAGAGAGATCAAGATTTTGAGGCAACTCAAACACCGCAGTGTTGTCAACATGAAGGAAATCGTAACTGACAAGCAAGATGCACTTGACTTCAAAAAGGACAAAGGTAAGAGGGTCGAAAACGGTTTGTAAGCCTTGTACAGTATGGGAAAATTACATTATATGAACTGAAGCATATGGGCCAGAAATGCTTCAAATGCAAACTAGAAAACAGTTTGTTCTAATGTGGATAAGCCTTTCATAGCAGAATAATAAAAGTAGGAAATGATAATATTTGTAGTTTGAATGTTCCTAAAATGTTTAAAATAAGCAAGTTTTGAGCTTCCCACCTGGTGCACAGAATTCAATGAAAATTCCGTCTTGTTTGTAGCCTATGTTTCCTACAGGTTTACATCTCATAACTGGTTTCTTCTTTTTGCCAACGTTTGCATATTTAGCCATATTAGAACGCTTTTCATAGCTGTTTACTCACATTCAGGACGAGTGCTTTGTCAATCTCATCACAATTTTTTTTTTCCCACAATGTGGGCATCTGTATACCTGGTCACAAATTTTCATGTTTGATTTGAGCATTCTTAGCCCCAACTTTCAAAGTCATCTGTAGTTTACAAATGCCTTTTCTGTGCAAGATCATCAAAGGGGAATCAGTAATTGTATATGGATGGATTGAATAATTCAGATCCATCTTAAGCCAAAATACTCAGTTACAAGCCCATTTAAAAGAAAGTTTTAGAAAATCCCTGTTAACAGATGTTTGCACCTTCAAAAACTAAAGTAACTCATATATAAAGCTGTAGTTAAACTCTTGTTACAGGCAATTAGGAAATTCAATTTTATTTGAACATTTATAAAAATCAGTATCAATACAGGTGAATTACAAGTTAGAAAATTAACCCCCAGTCAAATTTGGTTTAATTCTTTAACAGCTCTGTGGCCAGGGAGATATTTCCTCCATAAGTGACACATTGCACTAACTCTTAAATCTATTAAAAAAATAAAATCTCTTTTGAAGCGATAGCAGACCCCAGATGTATCTATCTTGCTTATGTACTCTGCTTGCTCTCTGTTCCTAAAAATTTAATTTACAGATAAACTCTAGAAAAGTACAGAGTAGAGCCTAGATCTCCGTAAAAGCTCCACGATCTCCTTTTTTATTCAATCCAACCTTATGTAATTGTGCTCTTATTCAACCGTCTTGAGTGTTATTGGATGTATAACTGCTAGTCATTTAAACTTGCGGGATCCAGATTTTTAATTGGATCCATTTTTTCATAGATACCAACTTTCTAAATATAACATTTAAAAAAAAAATACAGATCAATGAACTACCCTATTTTTTTTTACCAACATGGAGTCTACGGCTGGCTGTGTCAAATTTGGGACCATCTTCTGTGTTTAACAAGCTGTTTTTAACATAGTCTCACTCGCTCTTAAATGTTGTACTGAAAATGACTCTATTTGGCCCCGATTTATTTCATGTGAATATGTACTGTGAAATTATGTGATTTGGCCAATACCTTTCAAATACAGGTGTAAGGAATGAAAGTACTCAATGCTCGGATTGGATCAAAGACACAAAATTTGTTTTCCATTAGTTAATTAAATAAATTACTAAACAGTCAAGGTAACATCATGCTTTGCCCACGGTTTACATGAAGACTACTATCATGATATCAAATGTTTAAATAGTTTTCTAATGAAATATCCTGCTTCCAGACTTATTCACTTTGTTTGTGGGGGGATTTTGTACCACGGGTACAGCAATACGCATTAATAGATTCGGTAATTGCGCTAACCCTCTCTGATTTTACTTCAATAGTGAAGAGCTGCTGTTCATGGCTCGTGGTCCCATCACAACAGGGTGACGTTACTTCTATTGAGCTTGTTTATTGCTATTGACATATGGCTTCCTTGTGGCACAATGCCTACTTACTGTAAGGATTAAGGTTGTTAGCGATTTTTCGTAATCAATATATTTTACAGGGAAGTCAAAATGTTATATTCAAGCTTCTCGGCTCCTCCGGTGTCAATGACTGCCCACACATTGTTGGCGTAACCACAAAACTGCTTTGTATATATCCTCTCACTGCAATTCTGTATGGAAATTTTGAAAATTACTTTAAAAAGTAAAGGCAGCCATAAAAGAGTTTTCACATGTTCTGATCGCCTCAGCTGCAGTGTATTTCAGCACTACTTTCAAAGTACCATGTTCAGTACCCAACCTCACTCAATGTTAAAAAGATAGTGCTGTAAATCATATCTTTGTTTAGGTGCTTTCTACCTGGTTTTTGAGTACATGGACCACGACTTGATGGGCCTGCTTGAGTCTGGTCTGGTCCAGTTCTCCCAAGAACACGTTCGCAGCTTCATGCGCCAACTCATGGAGGGTCTGGACTACTGCCATAAGAACAACTTCCTTCACAGAGACATCAAATGCTCCAATATACTGCTCAACAACAGGTGAGGAACAAAAACATTGGACACCAGGGAATGAAGTTGAGCATTGACTTTATTCTAACAGTTCATTGTGTTTACATCAGCAGCATTTCTCAGCTCTTATGAGTTGCAAGTATTATTTGCAATTCATTGCCACTTCTTTTTATTCATGGGTATTCATTTGGTGCAGCATTATCCACACGACATGAAACGTCACCACAGGCTGAGTTATACATAGTTCTAGCATCTAAATACTGTAAACTAAAGATCCAAAGTGGTAAAATTCTCTTTTATTTATTTATTTATTTAAATAATTGGAAGTCACATGTTTTTTTGAAGTGTGTCAGCATACGGTATACAAGTATGACTGTCATACCATGTTAATTTTCTTATAACTGGTTAAATTAAGATGAAGGGAGATCACACGCCTCTCGGTTCTTCCTGACAGCCTGTTGGCCTGAACTGGAGCTATGCTCACATGCAGCAGAGAGAACTGTGATAGATCTCGCTGGTCTCCGTTTTCCTCAAAAGAAAGTAAAATCAGTAGTGTGGGATTACTACTGAAAAACCGAAAATAGTTTGTCCTCAAGGACGGATAATTCTCTTAAAAAATGTTTGCACAAAATGGCTACCAAAGGAGGAAACATGTCCGGTTTGTTCACCCATCTTGGTGAACAACATCCCTCTGTACAGATCAAAGTGTGTGTTCCATTCATTGAACTACAGAGAAGCTGAAACTACCGTGGAAGTCATTTACTAGAGTTTTTTTCTTTTCAACTGTTACTTGAGTAAGGTCCTCAAACTTTTTCAGGAATGCACCCCCTTTTTAATTAACATTTCTGCCAAGTAGCCCCTGATTAGTGGATAACACTTTTAGTAGCAAAGAATGTGTTTATAGAGACAAACAGTCTTTTTTTGTCATCATTCAATAGTAATACATTGGCATTGCACTCATAATTGATCAGACATGATTCCTGTTGTTTTACTGCAACAGTTTTAATAAGGAATTTCTATTGATTTTCATCTGTCATTCATTCATTAAACTTTTCCACTCACAGTCAACGTGATTGTTTTTGATGTTTGCAGTTTACAGCAGTCAATAATTGCTTTCATTGGAATATGGACTGTTGTCAGGCACTTGAAAACATGGAGATTGTAAGTGGTGAAAAAAAGTAGATCATGTTAACATCCATTCCTCCTTCCTAGGATATACATTGTACTGATTGTGTAGTATTGTATACTGGACCGATTGCACTCGATTTAGCAATTTTTCTTCCGAAAGATAGGATTATTGCGCTCTGGTTAGGAAAATAAGATTGACATTTTTCATTTAATTGCGGACCATAAAATACACTGTAACTTTGTTTTTTGTTTTTTTAAAAAGAGCTAAATTCTGCCTTTACAGATGTGATACATCCTACACCACCAGTGCTTTGGTTATACTATATGTTTTGGTTACATGGAGGTTTTATCGTTTGTTTTTTTCTTATAACAGTTGAATAGTTGTTAATCATAGTAGTTAATCTAATTTCAGGAAAGGAGTAAAATGTTTCTATACCTCAATCTGTCATATTTATGTTGTTGAAAGATAGTACAGCTGTATTTATTTTGAAAAGGAGTACATTTCCTTTTTTATGATCCTTTTCCTATTCTTTTCAAACAGGAAATGTGCAGCTCTTATTTACTCTATGTAAAAAAATATGTTAAATTATAATACCACAATCCTTTGATATGTTCTGAAATGGTTATCAGATCCCATACCAGTGCAACACTAGTCTGCAGCAAATCCGATTACTTTGCTAATACTTAAATCAAGCAGTTAAAATATATAGGAGAAGAAAAATTGCTCACAGGCAGTGGTTCCGTTCTCTTCCGTTCCATGGAATTATCTCTTTCCAAATACAGATAGACTATTGGCTTATATGAGAAAATCATAACTAAGCGTTAAAAATAACTTGCCTGGTTCAGACTATTATAGGGATTATATTGTAATTCAGAGTAAAATGTTTTAGTTTTCAGCGATTTTTAGTTGTTAATGGGTTTTGCAATTTCTCGTGCTTTCGTGATCTGAGATTTGTGTTTTCTGCTTCTCTTTCGACAGAGGTCAGATAAAACTGGCTGACTTTGGTTTAGCCCGACTTTACAATTCGGAGGAAAGGTAAGATAAAAGTATTTTCATCTACATCTAAAGTTCATCTACACATATTCTATTCACTTGATGGACCATATTTGGACCTGATGAGCTTGCCTCTGTAATATTTTATATGTGTTAATGACTACCTTGTAGTGTCTATCCAGAGTGGGTTGATTACTCTGGTATCCTTGGTTGCAGCTTTCTCATCCAACACCACTCATTCTGGAGGCTCCTGATTAGGGTTATGAAAATGCTAACATCGATCTCAAAGTAGCTGATATAGGGTGTTATAAGAACTGTAAAGAAAAGATTAACCCAAACACCTCTTTACATTACTGGCACTATTAGTACGGGGCTGCGCCTAGCTTATTTTGTAAGCAAGTTACGAAACCATTATTTCTCTGGTTTGATTAGCAGGCAATTAATCTTTCATTCTTTTTTTAATTGCTCAATTAATCTAACAAGTAATTTAGACATAACATATTTAAAGAAAATCGTTGATATGTTGATTAACTGAAATGCCACTACTGTGTAAAAGTTTTACTGATATATTGATTTGATGCCTGATTAAAAATAAATTGGAACCTAGAATTCAACCATAGATTTTATAGACTCATGACTCATAGATTTTAGTTTATTCAATGTTTTTACTTGAAAGCTATATTTTTCTTCATCAGTGTGGGACATGGAAAAGATTTCAGTCTAACTCAAACCACTGTCAAGCGGTTAGTTTTAGCCTATTTCTCTCGTATATTGCAGTCAAAGTAGAAATACAATTAAAAAAACAGACACATATTAGATGATATGATAAAAATTATGATCTTTTTATTTATGAGGCACACTTCATAAAAGGGATATACCACAAAGTGTTTTACAGAAAGAGCACTTTAACAGTAGGTCATAGAATATGTAAAATTGAAACGAGCGGGAGATGACATTTGGTTTTTGTTTGAGTGGCTCACCTAGGGCAGGGGTGTCGAACTTGATCACAAAGGGGGCGATAATGAATAACTGAATACACATCGAGGGCCGAACAGCCCTCAAATTGGCCACGTTTAATGAGAGGTATTCTGAAAATGTATTCTTATTTTATTTACTAATTTTATAGAACTAACCATAGTCAAACTACAGATAAAATTCTACAGTTGTCATACAGTGGTAGTTTTGCTACTTCCCAAAACTGGTGGTTTACTGACTGCCATCTAATTTATTTTTTGTATTGCTGTTTTCCCTTTTTCTATTATTGTATTCGCCATATTCAAACTAGATGGTTTGCCACATTAGCTGTGGAGTATTCTAAAAACTTTTAACAGGCTAACCTCCAAAATTAAAAATATGTCGAAATAAGTTTTGTAAACAGTCTTTTGTTTTTGTGGTAGGCCTTCTTTAAGGAGACTTGAATGGGGTTTTTTTTTGGTCGAAGCAGCAGATGAATTGCTTAACGTTGTACAGAGATACTCCTGCTTCCTCTCCAAACTGGAGTTACTGACAGCATCTACTCTAAGCATTGTTCTTTTTTTTTTAGAGAATTTAGTGTGAAAAACCTTTTCTCTATTTACCTTTATCTATTTCTTGTGTGTGTGTGCGTGTCACCTCACTGATATGAGTTGTGCCATGAAGCCCTGCCTTTCCCCTGATGCAGTACAACGGATGTCTAATTTGTCTTTTCAAAGTTGATTAATATTGAGGTGTCAATCAAAATCTGTGCCCTTAAATAAATGCACAGAGTTGGATGGTTTAGTCATTAATTACACTTCACTATCAGGATTTTCTTATTTACAGAAATTCTCCACTAGATGGGGCTCTCTTTCCTTTTGTTGTTCCTCATGGAGGTGTCTGTTGTTGAAGGCTCAATTGTTTGTTTTTGAGAATTTCAGGGCCATGGATGCTCAATGAATGTCTTCTCTACCCACCATATCTCTCTCTCTTTTCTCTCCTTACCTTCAGCCGGCCGTATACTAATAAAGTAATCACGCTTTGGTACCGCCCGCCCGAACTCCTGCTGGGAGAGGAGATATACTCTCCTGCCATTGATGTTTGGAGCTGTGGGTGAGTATTATACTCTCACTGTAGCACATCTATAATAATAATAATACATTTAATTTATCTATCTATTCAATCTATCTATTCAATAATCTGTCCCTTCTTTCTTATACTGACTTTTGTCATATAATATAGGTCTACCTGTGTGTCTTCTCTCTCTTATTATGTCATCAAGATTTGGACAAATGCTTTATTTGGCACAGGTTGTCATTCAGATGGGATATAAAAGGCCAATATGACATGAACTTTAAATCTCCTTGTGGTGTCAGAACTATGGTGGAAGCAATTTATCATAGTATAACAAGAAACAAAAAAATTAGAGTCCAATCGAAGCATTATTCTACCTCTTTTCACACTATTGGTTATTTAAAGGAGCCTATCAAAAGAAAGAAAAAAATATTTTATAAATTGTGTTTATTGTCTCCAAATAGGAATCAGAATGAGGTATAGACTTACACCGGTTTAGGGTGGAGGAGTCTACCTCATAATGTAGGTTAATTAGTAAATGGAATGTTACTCATTGTCAGATTCAGACAGGGGTAGGATTGAACACATCTCGACAGCAATTATTTGGCAGAAAACCCAATCAGCCAACCCAAACACCACAATCAGTGTATCACAGGACTTGTCGATAACATGCCACAGTGGATGATGGTACAACAACAGAGTCAGTTGAAAGGCAGTATGAAAATATAACCAACTTAGTCCAATAAATAATAAATTGTCTTCATATTAGGCTCAACAGTCGCAGTTTTGTGACTGTCTTCATATGAAATACTACAATATTACACAAGGATGTCGTCAGCAACAGATTCTAGACACATAAGCCGAAGAACAGCCAAAGACTTAGTAGATCAAAGTGCAGAGCCGTTCACAAGCTTCAGTTTGAGCTGATTGTCCTACTTTGTGCTGGCTATTGTGAAACTTTGGGCCGACAAATATTAGTTTACAGGATGTTTTGGAAATATTTTAATCAAAAATGGTTAATCCATTTGGTAATCACTTCCATGGATGGTTTTAGCAGAAGAATTGTCAGACTGTGACTTTTCATTTACATTCTTCATCATACTGGATTCAAATCGAATTAAAACATCTTGTGATTTTGGTATGCTGAAGTCCAAATCGTGCTGGAACGTGACATCAGTGATGGAGCCAGTAATACCAGTCAACAACACAAAACAATATTCCATTTTTGGAAAATAAGCATTAAATCCCACCTGTTCATCTTTATTTCTCTCAATAAATTGCTAAACCAACGTGAATTCATAAACTAGTTATTATATTCAGAGTATGGCTTCCAACTCCGTAACCGCTTACAATGTCAATGTTCTCCTTTTAGCATGTTGAATTGTATTGAGGAAGATATAAGTTGAGCTTGGTGTTTTAATTATTCTTGACTGAATAATTAAATAAGATGTAGTTTACTCAAGATGAAGTAGTATCTTTTTTTTGCCTTGTAAGCAAACGTGTTTCCCACGAGGAGCAGTCAGATGTTTGCATTTTAATCCCGAAACACCTCCTTGGCTCTATCAGATGTGCAATTTTTGTTTTCTTTCTTTTTACCTGTGTTACCTGTGTTAAAAAAAGAATTTTTGCTCATTGTTTGTTTTTTTCTTACAGTGTGCACTTGTTTTTCTCCATCTGTTCATTTTTTTCTCAGTTTGAGAAAAATCATTCTTATAGAATGTTTAGGATTTAAAATGTGTCCTATTCAAATCTTGTACATTTATTGCTCACAGTAACAATCCTGAGTTTTTTTTATACATTCACATTTTGACGCTTTATGATTGGGACTGTGTATTTTCTTACCACCTGCTCCTTTGTTACGGTTCAGATGTATTCTTGGAGAGCTCTTTACGAAGAAGCCCATCTTCCAGGCTAACCAGGAGCTTCTTCAGTTGGAACTCATCAGGTAGGCTGCCCGTTCCTGAACACAACACCTCCAGTAGTAACCTTTCTTTAAGTTTGACACTGCCATTGCTCTCTTTTATGACCCTATCCTTGCTTTTCTCAATCATTTCCTCCAGCCGTCTCTGCGGGAGCCCCTGTCCTGCAGTTTGGCCTGACGTCATTAAACTTCCACTCTTCAACACTATGAAACCTAAGAAACAGTACAGACGGCGCCTGCGGGATGAGTTTGCCTTGTACGTAGCAATACTACGGTGTTCCACAGTAGCTTTTGTCAACCCCTTATCTGCTTCAAGAGTAATTTCATTTCCTATTACTCAGTTTACCCACTACTGCTCTGGACTTGCTGGACCGAATGCTGACCCTTGACCCATCACGGCGGTGCACATCAGAGCAGGCTCTCCACAGTGACTTTCTGTGTGACGTTGAACCCAGCAAGATGCCACCCCCAGAGTCAGTAGCCTTCACTTGCAAATATTACTAATAGATCTTGTTCGTGACATTTATCAGCTCTGTAATTTGTTTGTGTTGTAACTATTTTATACGCTGTATCTTCAGTCTTCCTCACCACCAGGACTGCCATGAGCTTTGGAGTAAGAAAAGAAGGCGTGCGCGTCAGAGCGGGCTGTCTGAGGACATACCTTTGCCAAAAGTGCCACGCAAGGACGCGGCGGGGACCTCCTCTGGGGAGAATAGCCGGCCCCAAACCAGCCCTGCTGGAGCCCCACCACCTCCACCAGGAAAACCGCCTGCCAAAGCCAAGTTAGAGCGTGAGTTGTCAGGTAACACCTGCCTTTCACAGGCATCTTTATCAGAAATTCACGTGGATATATGGGGTGTTTGATGTTAAATGTTTGTGTGTGTTTGTGTTCAGGCCTAGAAGCTGCTGCAGAACAGTTGAACCAGACGGAGCTGGCAGTGCTTCTCAATCTCCTCCAGGGACAGACTGATCTTAGTCTGCCGCAGGTCGCACAGCTCCTCAACCTCTCCAACCCAGAGACTCTCAGCCAATCATTGTCTGCCCTCAGCGAGGCCACCGACAACCAGAGAGCTCCAGAGGAGCAGGCACAGTCTGCTGCAGGGTCCCAGCCCCCAGATCTGCCTCCTGATACCCAGGAACTCTCACCGAGATCTGGAGACCCGCCACTCAGCCAGGAAGACCAGGCCAACTTGCTGGCTCTCTTTTTAGGTCACCTCATCAAGCCTCAAACTGAGGAGCAAGGCGATGAGAGCAATGGCGTCCAATCAGAAGAGGCACTGACACGTGATTCGTCTGCCTCTACTACTGATCGCAAGGGCAAGTCTGGGTTTAGTCTCTAGAGGGTGGAAAAAAGGGGGATCTAGGCGCTGGTGGGAATCACTGGAGGCATTACAAAAGAGGAGAGCAGGGCAGAGAACAAACAAACACCTACACTTTCAAATGATATATTTGACTACTACAGGAAATTGATAAAATTATCAATTGAATTTGGTTGTTAAGTCGTAACTTGCATCCCCGATCCCCTCCGTTATCCCTGGCATTCCCTAGACACAGACACTCACCATCATCCCCTTCTACCGCTACACATATTCAAAAATAAAAAAGGAAAAACTTAAGAAAATGTCTGTTGAACATTTGACCATCCTAATCAAACAAAGGTTTATAGTTCTGCAAATCTCATACTGGTGTGCTCAATAAACCAGCAGGACATTTATTTCCCATTTTACTCCTCTCAGTGGAATGAGGTTCACACTGTATTACTCCCCTCCATGTTTCTTCCACCTCATTGTTTCTTTCTAACAGTTGTTCCTCTTATCTGTCCCATTGCAACACGTGTTTTTTCTTCCTCACTTCCTCACATCTTCATTAGAAAAGCAGGTGTCGTGGATTCTTCACAGGAAGCCATATTGCTTTACAGTCTGTACTGTCAGCCTTTTTATGGAGAAAGTCTAATAAATTATCAAGTGAAAATAAATGTTTTGAATCTTTAGACTTCACCTGCATGTGTTGCTTTTGATTTTGGTTTGTCACGCTTTTTTTTTGTTTCAAACTGTACACTCTTGACTAGAGTAGCAGTGCAGAAATGTGATAAGCAAGCTGAATAAAATTGATGACTATTCTGCTGACAATACATTTTTAATGGTACTGTTTAAGTCTGTAAAGGCCACTGGAACCAATAGAGCCTTGGTTTGCCGTAGATGGAGAAAACAGACTAACACGGTTTATCTTGCCTAAAATCTTCCCACATAAGTCACCCTTTGTGTTCATTTTGCTGCACATATCCTTCCTATTGTCTTCTTACCTAGTTCCTGCATCCTTTCCTTCGGTCACGGTGAAGGAAAAACAATCCAGCTGCATTCCTTATGCAAACATTAATGCATTTGTATTGGTTGATAAGGTTTTAAACCCAGGAAGTAATGTTAAATGAACAAGATTTAATGACCAGCAGTCATTTACTATACAAGAAAATGTGCATAGACATTTTTTTCATAGATCAGACACTTCATTGTTATAAGGTCTGAATATCTTATTATTCATTGCAACATATCTGAAAAATGACTGCTGCATGAATATTGGCATGTCTCCTTAATGGTTCTGATAAATCCAAAATGTGAAGGTGTACTTAGAATGCTTTGTCTCCCACTAGTGGTAAAGGTAGGAACAACAACATTGTAAATCTCCGTGTAAAACCCATTTGACAAAACCTTTCGTTTCAATAATAAGATATAGAAGATCGAAAATTTTCATGTGGATCGTTTGTACACCCAATCGGCCCTCATGACTAACTATTTGTCTCCTGCCCTGTTTGGCCCATTCAGATGGAGCTGCTTTGAAAAGAAAACGGCTTGGGGACAACCAAGTGCCACCTGGGGAGCAGCGGCCACCCTCTCCACCAGGTCCACCACCATCAACTCTATTGCATGGAAATTCCGAGCAGGCTGGCTCTGAAACCCAACCCAGCCAGGACATCAGCCCGACTGTGGCATCTGCCTTGCTCCAACTCATCTCTCAACAGGACTCGGAAGCCGGGGCCTCTCAGCCCATTAAGAAACCCTCTCCTGCTCTGGATGTTCCAGCCCGGGGACAACCCCCTCCACCGTGGGTTGCAGACTCTCCACCTAAACCCTCAGCTGCAGCTGAGGCCTCATCAGGATTGGTGACCACTGCATCTACCACTGCAGCACAGTTCCCCAAAGACCAGGACCTCCGCTTTTCCCATGGTACTGCCCACTGACCCTCAGTCCTCAAGTTAGACAGACCAGGGTATTACGGGATGGCTCCAGATCTCTGGCCTGAAAGGAGAGGAAATGGCAGATCATAGCGGGACAACAGACGATGACTAATGAACTGTGAGCAGGTAGCTAAAGTGGAATCAAAAATTTCTTAAATGAGTGAAAGAAATGAAGGGACTCCTAAGCAGATCATTGCTGCCACTGCACAAACACTTCTGAGTCGGTTTGGAGGGACTGTTTCGACCTGGGGTTAGTTTGACCTTGAACAATCCTATAAGGTACAGTGATGTAAGGCCTTTGTCTTTCCTGTCCACTGAAGTTCCTCATTTGATTGAAGCTTAGCTTAATGCAGCTGTTATCCTTTTTCCCCCCTAAAACAAATGATTGTCATGTCCGCAGTGGTGCCCATTTCTGACTGATCAGTGTCCTCCACTCTGTCATGGAGATAGTAGCTAAAATACTGTATATTTGGCTTATATGAGCGCACTGATAAGACACTGGAGGACCAAAAGTTTCCCAGTAAACCTCACATACTGTCTAGATGCCCCTGTGTTCTGCCTTGTGCCTCCTTTGTGACCTCATCGACCCCTTGAATGGTATCGGGAAGTATGGGTTCCAAGTTTCGTCTGGATGGCAAAACTTATTTTTATTTTTATTTTACCAAAAGCCTTTCCATATTATTTTGTGTATCATCCATTCAAATGAAATTTGACGTGCTGTCAGCTTCATGATTTCCTTTATTCCCCATATGACAAACTTCCCTGTGGCAACACATCTAAGCCTGTGCTGCTTCCTGTCCCGTCTCAAGTTTGACTCAGACCACTACATTATGACCAGCTGCTCCATAACTACCATGATATTCTGCTTGATCAAGTATAAAACTAGACACACCCTCACAAAAAGTGACTTTTCTGATTTTTCCCTGTGAGCTCTCAGAGCATTGTTTAACATGTTGCCTCCCTGCAAAGATTTACAATATGAGCTTTTTTCTTTTTTGGTTCCGTTATTTTCCATATAAAGAAAATTATTAGACTGATTGTAAAGAATACAAAAAAATAATAGTCCACGTTCTGTTTCCATTTTCTGCTTTGAAAGAAAGGAGAGAGAAAATGGTATTATGTGTCTGTAAAAAGAAAAATATTTTGTTATATGTGTTTTCTTGGTTAGTTTATTAAAGGAAGTATGCAACCAGTTGAATCATCCCTCCTGACGTTTTCTGAATGTTTTTCTGAAGTGACTACTAGATGGTAGACATTCACTCATGCTGCTGCTCAAACGACAGGAAGTATCCACAGTAAAGGCCTCAGGAAAGGCTGACTGAAGTTAACCAGTTTTGCATTGTTTATTACAGTGTTATTACTGTTCATAGAAAGTCATGTAAACTCATTGTCATTCTACAGGAAGCACACTAAAATTATAATCTGATATTAAAGGGTCAAAAGAGGAACATAGAAAAACATGGAGAGAATTTAATAAAGTAACATTTTGGAGTGTTTATTGTGTCAGTTCTCTTGTTTTATACATACAACATAATTTATACATAAAATCTTGTTATTGTGTGTAATATGCAATCTGCTGCATGGCCTTTTTCTGTTTTAACCCATAAGAACCCCTTTCCTCACAGGAAACTTATCAGGGATAATTTCAGGATATTTAGCTCTTTAAATGCCATGTTTTTTATTATGATTTATTATGTCCCTGTAATTTTTCATATGTTGAATCTTAAGATCTTTTTTTTCTAATTAACACATTTACCTGAAATTATGCTGTCAAATAGGAGCAAATTTTCAGGATTTTGTTTATCGATTTAGGATAGCATGTGTTTTTTTTACAATGTGCAAAACGATGGAAAATAAGGGGACATTGTAAAAATAAAATAATTATATATATATATATATATATATATATATATATATATATATATATATATATATATATATACATATATATATATATATACATATATATACATATATATACATTATATTATATACATATATATTTATGTATATATATATATATGTATATATAGATATAGATATATGTATATGTATATATATGTATGTATATATATATGTATATAAATATGTATATATATATGTGTATATATTTATATATACGTATATATATATACGTATACATATATGTTATGAAGCTAACACACCAGAGCCAAAGACTAACATGGAATGAGCTATTTGTTTTTCAGATGACGGTACGATTAAAAATAGAAATTTTCTTTTGGGTTTCAATTGGAGACATTTTTGTCCTTAACAAGCTATAAGGAACAATTTTTTTCACATTCAATTTTTGACACTTTTTAGGATTTTTAAAATAAAACAACATTAAAGACATAAATATCTCGTATGAGGCACGTGGGTTAATAGATGTTTGCCACCTGTGTCACCATGGTTTCATATGGTTTAATATGTGCTGTTGGAGTAAACTGTAAAAATAGCAGAAAGTCCAGTGATTGTGGCAGTTTAAGGGTAATTAAATATTCACTGTGAAACGGTGTGTTTTTATAATTAATTGTTTCCTATCTGCTGTCAGACTGGGACTTGAAGTGCTCCCTATGCATCAATCTTATTTATGCAATGATTCGTTAACCAAATGAGGTTGATCTCTTTATGAACATCCTGACAGGCAGACAAGGATCATAAACTGCAGATTTGCAAAGGCAGTAGCCTGCAAGGTTCATGCAGACAGACTGTGTGCACGAGTTTGCATGCATGTGTGTTTGTGTGCGCGCTAGTGTCGGCCTCATGCATACCCAGACCAGTTCCTCACTTGGCAGCCTTTTAGAGCCGCTTACCCCTCTGGCCCACCAAGCAGCTGAGCCCACTGGGTGAGAGATCTTTTCAGAGTGGTGGCAGTGGGAGGCTCACCTGCCCTCTAGCACTGGCCCAGTGTGAGTGAGAAGAGACGGTGCAGTGTGTATGCACTTGTATGTTTCTGTCTGATGCTTTTGCCCACCGGGACTCCAAATAAAAGTGAATGCGCCCACAGGGAGTTTCCACAGGAGAAGTAGTGGGCAATGCCAGTGCCAAGTCACAGACGAGACGAATAAATCAGGGATGAAGACTGAGGAGAGGGAGGTGCACGAGCCTGCACCATCAATCAGGAAGGCACCTTATGGGGAATGCCCATAACGTGCCCTGCTGCCAGTCTGAAGCACTTACTCGCCATGGCAGAGACATGGAGCTGCGGCATTCAAAATGGAGCCTCCATCTTGGATTCCGTTGCCTCACATTTGGCTGCAGGGTATTTGGTGGACTTGTAAATAAATAGCATATTGACTGACTGATTTTTATAATTAATTTTACCAATGCATTTTTTTGTACTTGCATCATTTTGATTCAATTTTCAATCTATGTGCAAGCTGTTTGTTAGAGCACAAATTTGGCATCCACATCGTACTTTATAATTGCATCAACTAAGATCCCTTTCTCACTATGAGAAATCTGGCAACCATGAACATCATGTTAGCTGCTTCGCTACAATGATGTTAAACCACAAACCCAGCTCTCTATCACGCATCTACATGGAGCACCCACAACTTAGAATAATGAAGAATGTCTCATTTCTCATTTAAAAAGTCTAGGTTAAAATTAGGAAACTTATATTATATATTTTTATCTTTGCCTCAACAATGTTAGATCTGTATAAAATGCCTGATAAAAAAAACAAACATCTGAATTTGGTGCAGAGTTTTGACTCGACAGCATACTCATTTAGGATGCAAGAAAAAGAAGAGAAGGTCAGAATAGGATGGAAAATTGATGAACAAGGAAGGAGGACTGGCTGCAAAGGAGGATTAAGTGACTTTTAATTCAGTGAGGAGTCTTTTGCTCATTTGGACAAACCTTCTGCTGTGAAACTTGGAGTTTCGACTCAGACTGAGATTTATTAACTCAAGTCTATGTTAGCATTCCAGAGTGCAGAGGGAGATGGGACTCATGCAGTCGTCTCCATACAAAAAATCACTCTGAATTCTGCAGCTCTGGCGGCGTAGCATAAATCCTATCTCACATTTTATTGCTTCTTCTCCTTACAGTAATAAATTCTAGATGATATTTGAAAGAATTGCACCAGTACAAAACTTAACTTACTCCGAAAACAAGGGAATTTCTCTCTCTATTAGTGTCCAGGTATTTTATGTGTAAGCAGCAGTGAGGATGTGTAGATGCTGGCTGCTCGGTGTTGTGTAAATCTGGGCTGCTGTTGTCTTTCTGTTTGATGTTGATTTTGATGACTGAGGCTGTTTGATGGGTGACTATGTGTAAACTCATGTGAGAAGGGGGCTCACAATCCCACATCTCCTGTAAGAAGCGTGCACGCTCAGTGTACTCAGTAAAAAATCAGTTCATGTATATGACAAGTGATTGGACTTAGTAAAAAGATTTCAGAAGTTAAATAGTAAGGGTAGAAAAAAAAAATCTCCATTAAATTATGAATGCATGCTGGGTAGTGGGTGAATTATGCTGTCTCCCTCAGAACGCTTCTTTGTCTTCTATCAAGCAAAATTTAATGTCAGTCATTTCATTTATCAGTACATCTTTATTTATGTGATATTTCGAAAATTGATTGACTTTATGCCGGCAGTGATATATGCTTTAGTGCTGCAACAGCATGTTTTATTGATGCCATAACACCATTTCCATTTCTTCTCAGTTTATAGTTTTGTGAGAAACTGCTGTCACACACACTCGTTATTTCTTTATCGCTCAACAGCAGTGAGACCAATCAAAGAATTTTTAGGAGGCTCTTGGATTGGCTGACTGATACAGATGTGTGTCGGTTTTATGTAAAGCCATCGGTGCCAGATCACAAAAACTGGATGAACCTGGAATCCAATACACTCCTTTCATATAAATCCCAACATTGCTGAAGTATTTGCTTTCATCTGCTCCATTATTAACCAATAATGGGAAAGTAAAAGTAGCTTTTTTAAATTCTTTATCCCGGCTCAATAGAATGATCTCCACTTCAGCCAAAGACACAACACTCTCTCTACATGATGCTGCACTTCTGCAAACCAACACACTTTTACAAGATCTCAGCATCTCATTACCAAATTCAAAGAGATCCAAGTCAAGATTATTATTCGTCTCTTTAAGTGAAGAGGGGATGCTGGGAAAGCAATCAGCAAGGGTGGTGGAAAAGAGTAGGAGGAGGTGGTGGTTGATGTGTGTGTGTGTATCTGTGTGTGGACGGGTGGTGGTGGGTATGTGGGTGGGGGGTGGGCGGGATGGGCCCTGCAGGACCATTTGTGCTGAAGCTCATTTGCGCTACGACACTTAATTGGCTACAACAATTAATTAATGTGTTGGAAAGTTGGCACAAAAAGTTCATTTAAGAGGGTTTTAATAAGCAATTAGAGGAAAAGCAGTGAAGAGGGGGAATTACTGGAGAGGAAAGAGAAAAGCAGAGAATATCTGGCCACTAAGAGCGTGAGCTCTCGCTCGAGCTGGGTGCATTGCTTTGTCTCCATCCCTGACCTTTTGCTTTTGAAGAGCTTGCAATCATTATAATGCCATTACATCTCTTTCTCAGGCTCTTGCTGATATTATCAAGCAGCGTTGAAAACCATGATGCTACTATATTGTATACATATCAACCCTGTTGGCCCTTATTACCCCTCCCTATCCTACCTCTTGTCTCAGTGCCCAGTGTAAAATATCGCATGACTAATGAGTGGAGCAGGTTGAAATCCTGGGGAAGATGTCCTTGGAAGACGAATGCATTTTCAGCAGAATAATTAACTTAATTAACAAATTCACATGCATATTCATCAGCCTATTAATGTCTGCTCCGTGCTGCTCGATGAGCAATGCAATAATAACCGTTTCATTTGCATATTTGCATTCACACTAACACACCCTTTTCCAAATAATAAAAAAAAGAACAAAAACAGACAAAAGCGTGTAAGAAACTCAAAAGACATGCAAGTCACTTCATGCTGTGTTCTGGAGAGGTTCGTTCCACCTGCACCAGAAAACTGCACACAAATGGCTGTGCTAGTTTAACTTGGAGTGTGTGTGACAGTCTCCTTTCTCCATGCCTGCTTCTCCCTCTTTGCTTCCTCTCTCACTGCTGCTCTCTCTCTCCTTCCTGTTTTTGTCTCTTTCTCTTCTTGTTATTTATTCATCCCTATAAGTCTTGTCTTTAATTTATTTATTTCTTGCTTTTGAAGTTTGACTCGCCTGCGTGTCAGTGCATGTATGTTTTGCTGGAGCACTTGTATGCATGCGGCTGGGTGTGTTATTATGCCGGATTGAAACCAAAGAAAAAACAAATAAATGTGTAATGTGAATGTCCTTTTACTTCCTTCATTTCTGCTCATGTTTTAAGGGCTCATTTTGTGTTTGTAGTTGTGTGTGTGTGTGTGTGTGTGTGTGTATGTTTTCTTTCACACTGGATTTGTATTCTGAGTTGCAGAGATGCCGTCTCGGCGTCTCTCAGCCGCTGTCAGTGATGAAATGCGTGTGTCTGGGAGAGAGAGCACATTTCCTCTGAGGCTGTGTGCATCACAGCTTTTCATCACTGTGTGTGTGTGTTTGTATTTATCTCTTTGAATTTAGCTTGTAACATGTCATTGATGCCCTTTGTATTTGTGTGTGATATCCTCTCCAATATTTCACATGACAGTGACGTGAAAGAGAAACGTTTTGTATTTCAACCGGACGTAGGGTGACTGTGAGGGTGCCTTTCATTGCATATTTGGGAAGAGTTTCACCGTGGAATTTGTGAAAACAAGACTTTGGTATGTGTGTGTGTGTGTGTGTGTCTGTGTGTGTGTGTGTGTGTGTGTGTGCATGTATGTGCTGCCAGCTTGTGTTCAGACAGCAGCAGTTTGCGGAGTGAGAATTAGAAGAAGGTATAGATGCCAACTGAGTCCCTGGAGACAGATACAGGGGACAAAGAGAGAAGAAAGAGGAAATAAAAAGGATTTTGCACACACACTCACACACATGTCACAGCACAAAGAAACCAAGTCAACAAACCCTGCACAGCAACACACACACACACACACACACACACGATTGTGAGAGGTTTTCCAATGTGTTCGGAGGTACATTTTCTTATCAGTTACATCATTTGATATGTAATCTGGTATAACTTTATCACAAAATCATAATGCAATCCCTGATCAGAATCTTAATCTTAATCTAATTCCAACATAAGACCTTGTTTTAAAACCCCTAACAGCCTCAAAAAAGGAAAGACCAACCCAAATGTCCTCTCTGTCCATAGATATCCTGACCTTCATGTTCCAAGTCCCCATGCACACACACATGCACACACCCACACACACACCACACACACACACACACACGCACACACACACACACACACACACACACACACACACACACATACACACACACACACACACACTTTAAGTTAGATTTCTCCCCTTCTCTGACTCCCTGTCCACTTCTCCCCCTCTCCGTCTCTCTCCCTCCCAGCCGGGTGGGGTGACAAACTGTGTAGTGTGACAGTGAACTGTCACTTCCCACTCCCTGCATCACACCTCTGCCCCCTGCTGGGTCAACTCTGTTACAGCACACAAACCTCCAGCCAGCCTCTCCTCATCTGCTGGCGTGGAAACAAGCAGCAGGGACCCCCCCTTTCCATTCACTCACTCAATCGACTGTCATTCATGGAATATTTGATTCTCCTCTGAAATATTGTCCTATCAAAAAAAAAAAAAACACACCTGAGGATGACTAAAAAACATATTTTCCAACAGCATGAATAAACTTGGCAAAATATTTATTTTTAAAACAATTTTGACTTGCACTCATGCTCCCTCTCTATGTACATGAGTTTTGTTTTAGCCGTTATAATTCAAAATGAAAAATTATAGTAAATTATAGTGCCTGAAACGAATAAATGTTTAATTAGAATGGTGCTCAGTACAATTCATACGGCTCACAGTCCCTTTTTATTCAATCAAGTCTGATCCAAAATCTAACTCATAGTTCTGAACTATTTAGAGCTGATGAATAAGGACTTTCTTTTTTTCACACTCTCATAGATATCCATCCCGTCAATAATTCCATGAGGTATTTAATCATGGATGCACACCAAAATTTAATAGGATCTATTTTGGCCTAGCACCCATCCTCCCATCAAGTTTCATGGAAGCTAGGGATCCAAAGCGGATCATCTTGTTCCGCACATTGGTTTGGCGTAGGATATACTGTACATGGCATGCATTTCCTACACAAACCTCCCCATTTATCCAGGCTTGGGACTGGCCCTAGAAAGACACCGGCTTGTGAACCCTAAGTAACTGTGTTACGATTGATTGATAATATACTGATTATGTTGAATAGCCATTTTCAGAATATTTAGCTATAATGCACAATTTTGCATCAAGAAAATTTGAAGATTATTTCAATGTCTTTATATGGAGCTGAATAGCTCGTGATTTTCACCCATTTAGTCATTAAAGTCTTATCTCCCCTAATATATATGGGTGAAATTTACAAACTATCCAGCTACATATTAGGAAAATTAACATTATCTTCAAATTGAATTGCTGCAAAATTATACATAAAAAGACTAATGTTTCAATAATACAAAATTAAGCTAATTATTCGAAAACTAGCAATTCAACATAACCAGTCATTTTACATTTGGTATTTTCATTATATTTGGTTGCTAATAATCTTGCATTTTTATTTAATAATCTAATAATTAATACATGTCTCTTACTTATATCTGAGTAATTGTATGTATGGTATTCCAACTGAACAAACGAAAGGTTTGTCTGAGTGTGACATGTCAAGGTGAAACCAAATGAGGACGTCTTGGCTTTGTGTCACGCTCTGTCTCTTGTTTCGTGTGGCTTTCGTATCTCTTATGCCTCTGAGTTGCTGGCCTAGTGTCCAGCCAGGCAGGCCAGTGGTGAGCGGGGACAGAGAAATTGAGATATAGAGCATTAGTTGGTGTCAGGAGTAAATTAGAGGCCAGATCTGTTTTCTAATCAGAGCACAAGCACCGTGTTAGAGGAATTAGGGCGACAGCTGCTGGGAGCTTTTTATTCCTCTCTCGCTCAGCCAGAGACAGGCGGACCCCAGCTCAGGGACCACCTCTTTACCACTGCCACCTGTCAACATCGGTGCGTGCTTATATATATATATATGTGCGTGTGTGTGTGCACATACATGTTTCCCTCCCCCATTAACATGCACACTCATATACTTTTGAGCCCAGATATACTGCCATGCTAGTGTGCACATAAACACGCACACACAGACACACACACAAACACCGTCTGGTACACTGACCTCCCTCCATCTCTGAAATTAATGACAGTGCAGGTTCTGTGTGCATGCACCCATTTAAGGTGTGCTTATGTTTACCGACAAGTGTGAAAGGCCCTTATGAGATATCAAAGTTGAATAAGGTGGATCGGTGGGTGGCCTTGCATATGTCTGTTTACCATGAATCCCGGAGAGGCCGTAACATCACAGCTACCCATTCATTCATCACAACAGCATTCCATTGGTGGCAAACAAAAGTCAGTTTAATTTACATATTCCAATATTAGAACTATAGATATAATGTAAATTTGAACAACATGCAACCTCTACCTTGAGACCTTTTTCCCAACAAGGACAGATGGACAGAAGATGACTACAATTATGGGACAGTTACCTATGCACATAAATCTATAACTCTCTTCTTTTTGTTTACTATCAAATCTTTAAAAACTCCCTGAAGAAATACATTTCTAATTTTTTTGTTATTTTTCAGAAATCAGTCTGCTTATTGTAAGAATGATTGATGATACCCAGCATGAATAAATTAATGTTGTGAGTTTTCTTGCACTGATTTCACCCAGAAGGGATCTCTTGAGGGCAGGATCGTGGGAGGGTGAGAGGTGTGGGAGGTGGCATCACGATTCACACCATGACACACAGTGGCGTCAGAGATGTCACCTATCAGTTGATTCCATAGTGTGTAGAGAGTTTTTATCTACCCATGGAGAAAGTAATTTAAGGAAATCGTTGTTGAGATCATGGTTAAGCCTGGTTCAGCTGTTGTTTTTTGAATTTACAATGGTGCATATTTTTTTCCCAAATAAAACAGTAGACTACCTCACTTGAAAAAAAACTGCATTCAATTTAAGTGAGGCGAAGCGTTTTGGTTGAGCAGGATACTTTTGCATTAATAAATAAGTTATATTATATTAAATATTTTAAATGATTTATCTCAGTCAGTCATTAAATATAAAGACATATTTTACACCAGGATACCAACAATTAACCCCTTGCATATTAAAAAAACAGATTTGTATGTGGGAAAAAAACATATTCGTTTGCTGAAGTCACCTAGCTGCATCTCCGCTCCATTTCGCCATAAGATTTTTCTCCACGCGGCAGAATCAGATTTTGAAGAATTTGCCTTGCCTCCTTTGATGCCACTTTTACCCCTCCTTTCAGGAATCCATTCCCTCTCTGTTTCACTCCCTTCTCCTCCTGCTTGGGATCGCTGTGTTTTGTAGCGCCTCAGTTAATGTGAGCCGCCGCCTAAACTAGCACTTTGAGATTTGATCCAAATGTAAAGTGCATTATAAATTAAATGTATTATTATTATTATTAAACTGGCCTGTGAGCAGTGGGTAAAAATATACATCCTCGCTTGTTTTTCATTCCCTACATTACTTAACAACAAGACTTCTGGGAAAAATATCAGCACACCCACAAGACATGCATCACACTGAAATAGCCTTACAGTCCAGTAGGCATTCAGATAATTACAATAACATTATTTTAATTGGCTGTCAGCTGAGTGTCCCACTCACCATACCAGTACAAACCACACAGTGTTCATTTGAGATGGGATAATCCAGCCTACATTGATAAATCTCGAGTAAAAAACACGGTTTGTGGCACACATCGCTCTCTCAAACTTCAATTGCAGTCTTAGGGCTCCGGAGGCTAATTTGGTATCGGCTGAAGTCTAATAGTAGCGAAGCACATCCACACCCACAGCCGTGCGCGCACACACACACACACACACACACACACACACACACACACACACACACGCACACACACACACACACACACACACACACACACACACACACACACACACGCACGCACGCACGCACACACGTACGCACGCACACACGCACGCACGCACACACACAATCCTCCTCTCTTGCACATCGCACAAATGTGAACTGCCACACAGTGTCATAAATAGACAGACAGTGCCAATCTGAGGCCTGGATGGGGGCCAGCTCTGCAGCAGCTCAGTAGTTAAATTATTAACACCAACTGGGAGAGAGACAAAGAGAGGAGCAGATCAGGCGGCTCAGTGGAGAGGAGATCTGGAGATGAGAAATGATGAGGTGAACCAAGACAAGCCAGATATCAGAGGGACTGTGGAGGTGAAAGGTTTATATAGTGAAGATAAGAGAGACGTAAGAACGTCGATAAGCACATGAGCGACAAAAATGTCTTTTCATTTAGAGCAGAGTGGGAGAGTTTTGGATGAATAAAGACAACAAGACCTTTGAGGGAGTGAGAGTAAGGTAGAGCGGTGCATGAGGTTTGTCATGGATGGCAGTTGAATACTAATGGTGTAAGCATGTGTGTTGGTGTGTGTATTTAGCAGAGAGTGGGAGGGGAGGAGAGATGGAGAGAGATCTGGGGATATTGGTTCTGATCCAGAGAGTTAATGTTGCGCTCATTGATGGATAGAGTGCCACCCATGAGGCTCCATACCCACACAAGATGGATCCAGGACTACTGTCTCTCATATACGTTCCTGCGACAGTTTGATGTCTCTCATATTGTTTCTTTCTGCTTTTCAAAGCTAAACGGTGATCAGAGCTCTGCCACAAAGGCGCCATCAGATCCCAAGCAGCAGTAGCGGCAGCAGTGTGTGTGTGTGTGTGTGTGTGTGTGTATGTGTGTGTGTCCAAAGAGAGGCTTTATGATTCAATGTCACATTAGCTACCTCTGTGGCACAGCAACTCTTGTTCAAAATGTAAACAGCAAAGTACTGAATGTGTATGAGTGAATTAATGATAAACATACCTGCATGCTGGAGACATAATCCACGATCCAAATGAAAAGGATGACAGACACCGAATTCGTGTTCACATATATATATATATATATATATATATATATATATATATATATATATATTGTATATATATTGTATTGTATATATTGTATTGTATTTAAAATCCATCAAGTTCAAATATTGATATAGTTTGTTTCATGTCTGTGTAGATTCTCATTCATTCAGGTGATGGTAATCCATCTGGGTTGAGTCCAAAGCAACTATACTTCTGTTTCGGCTCGAAGAACTGACAAAGCCTCTTGGATAAGAACAAGAACAGAAGTCCAGTTGCTTTGGACTCAACTCACATGAAGTATTTTATTTTATTTTTTTAGAAAAATGTAGCCTAATGCATCAATGCAGGACAGATTTTAGCTGTCATTTCTACTTCAGTAACCATTGCAGTAGTACAATGAAACGGATTGCTGCACAGCAGTCTAGGGTGATAACCTTTACACCATACATATATAGTATACATGTATCATATATGATATATGATATAGATATAAAGCTGTGTGTGTGATTGCGTATATCAATCACTGAAAGAAATTGAAAACATTTTTTAAAGTTGTGTTGGCTATGTTTATTTGTGTTTAAATAGATCAACTCTGAATGCAATGACTCTGGCATGCATGTGTGCATGCATGTACAGTATGTTTGTTGTTTTTATTTATTCACAGAACTAAAAGCTTGAATACTTTGTCTGCAAGGCCCCCAACATCTCCACCTCGCACACTTTCCCCAGCATCCTCCTTTCTGGCGGGGGCATCGGGGGATGAAGTGAGCTGTGCGAAAGCCTCCTGTTCTATGCGGCGCATGGATGAGGAAGGGGGATTGTGGATAGCTGCTGTCTGCAGGGTTGGGGAGATAGACTGAGCGAGGAGGGGAGGGGTGGATGGGCTGCCGGGGCGGGCGGCAGCAGATGGCTTGCCACACTGTGAGGGCCGTCGGCTGGCATCCAGAGGAGGAGGAGGAGGAGGGTGAGGGAGTGGGGGGTAAAGGGATTGGAGGGGCACTGCTCCCAAAGTGCCAGCAGGCATCAGGAGAGGGAGAGAGAGAGACAGAGGTGAGGGGCTTTGGTGGGAGACAGGCTGGTAGACAGGCAGACTGGAAGGAACCCACAGACTCTGAGATTAGAGCTTAAACTGGGTTTGGGAGCAGGATTTTGCTGCTAATTGCATCCACTGAAGAAGAACCAAAAAGACAGACTTGTCTTTGAACCTTGATTTGGGATTGACCTTTGACCTTTCTACTTACTTTCTTGTTCCTCTGCAGTGTCCCCCTCATTGCCCACCGACTAGGGACTGGCACACTGGGCCAAGCAGAGGTCCTCTGTTGGCATATTGTCGTGTGAGGATTGCCACCGATGTAGCATGAGGTTGGCATGTGGAGGCCACTGGGTTGCCGTACGTACAGTGAGGAGTTGACACAGGGTCTGCTCCGATGTGACATAAATTTGGCAAGCTGGGCATCAAGGTGGCATAAGACTGGCATCGGGATAGTGGGGGCTGCCGGATGGATATTGTCTGTCAAAGAGATTGTGGATGTGTGTGTAGTTTCTGTGCTTCAAGTACAGACAGGCAGTGCAGGGGGAAGTGTATGTCACATTAACTTCAATAAACTTGAGTCCCAACCGTGCATTTCAATTTTTACTGAATTAAAAGCACCAAGTAGTACTTGGAAAATTGACTATTACTGTTTGGTTCATGTATAAAAGTTATATAGTTGGTGGAGTGGAGCCAATTTCAGAAAATCTCATCTCTTACGTATCCCTTATGTTCCTCAGACATGTCATTGCACCCAGAAGAAATATTTCAATAATAGTTTGATGCCTCAACCCCTATAATTTGGAATCACTTTGATATCATTATTTTCTCAACGGATATTCGGTTTTTGGAGGATGACACCTAACTGAATCTGCACAGTTTCAGCTACAATTGGATCCTAGTTGCAAGTCTTTCCTATAATTATTTCAATTTACTATGAGCCATATGAATTAATATATTCTGACTCAGGGGATCTGGAATATTTTTGGCTCAAGATCAGAGAGTGAGGTGTGGTAGATCTCATCAGGATATTATTATGGAATTTTTGTCAACCGATTGTAGACAAATAATATATATATATATATAAAGTTCCAACATATAAAAGTTGTCGGATCCCTCAGTGCTGGACTAGAATCTTTTTAAATGAATCTTTGTTTTTTCTGAACCATTACAAACTTTCATATTTCTGAGCAAGAATCTTTAAAAAAATAAAAGAATACCCTAACCCTAGGGTTACATGCACAGCTCAGGTCTCTGAGCTGTGCATGTTTGCACTTTGAAACTCGTGTTGTTGCAGAAGACGGCATAAAGGGCTTGAATATTTTATTTAAAAAAATCCTTGTCATTCCACATTCATAAGAGCACATGGCATGCTGATGCTAACCCACATCTCTCACTTCAAATCTGTGCTTGAAGACAAACCTCAATGCTTGTTTGTGCACCATCACGTGCTGGGACACACTCCTGTGCCATTTAGTTAGAACTAATTGGTTCGTATGTTCTTGCTTATTCTTTCAGTGCACTTGAGGAGTGTATTACTTCCAACAGGGTGACCTACCCTATACATCTTGCTTTTTATCAAAGGCGTTGAACTTGAAGATGTGATTTGGGTCACAGTCCTGGAAAAAGAGGAGATGTAGCAGCGTTCGGAGGTGAACGCTTGTCTTTTTGTATTCACTGCTCGCTCTCCGCATTACCTGCAAGTATTGTTGAAAGTGAGTCGCTGTCTAATTCTAATTAAGGTGCGAGCAAAAACCAGCATCTTCAGCGGAGCATGCACATATGGAGAAAGACACTAACGCTCAAAATACACACATGCCACCTTACACACACAAGCATGTACACACACACACAGACATCACAACCCACTGCTGCTGCTAGAGAGGAGGCTTGAACAGATGTTGAGGAATTTAAGATGCAAAAGGGAACTGCCCCCCCCCCCACACACACACACACACAAACATACACACACGTATACACACAACCACCTCTCTGCATCCCCCTTCTCACACACACACACACAAACTCACACACACACACACACAACAGTTTTACACTCCAACACACGAAAGAATCTACATATATTATACATAAAAGTTTCAGAAGCATCTTTCTTCTCTTCACACATTCAGAAAGAGACAGTTAGTACGACTGCAGACACAAATACACATGCGTACATGCATTTTGGCCATCATCCCCCTCCAGGCTGGCCCTGTTCATAAGGGGCACCATGTGGCACTCTATTCCCTCTGGCATCAGGCACAGACTCTGCCAGCTCTACATTGTCCTCTGCCCGCTGGAGAGCACGCGCCCAATTCATTGCCACTCTTCTTCTGTCTTCACCCTCCTCTTTCTCTTCCTTTCATTGCCTTCACACTTGTTTACCATAGATGAACTTAGATGGATTACATTTGCCTACTTTAGGTCTCCAAAGTGCACATAAACTTAAGATGAACGTTTTTGTCTTTTTTTTGCAGGAACCCTTTTGGTAAATCTTATCCATGTACCCCGTTGTCTTCATCCAACTGAGGTTTTTAATATTGTTGTATAGAGCTAGTATGAATGCATGTCAACTCTGATCTGCCAAATGAATGACAAATACTAAACCTGAAACCAATAACTGACAGATTGGCTGGCTAAATGCATTCTATATACCGTGAGTGATTGTTTGTTGGACAATTCATTTTACTGTATACTTCCATGCTTCATTTTAGGAAGATCATTCACAGTGTTTGACGGATTCTGCTCATGACAAAGATATGATAGACGATACTTTGCTTGGAGAAATATATTTAATAGAAATCTGTCATCTTTTAAAACATTAATTTATGTGATTTATCATGCAAGTACTTCAGTTTTGTTAGAGCTGCTTGTTATATTATGTCATCATACTGTATCCTCTCTGCATTGCTGGTCCCATCACATCAAATTCACTTTTGTAAACTGCAAAAACAGACATACTGGAATGCCAATAGGCTGAGCCAATTTTGCTTGGCTGGAATTCTCTGGAAATGATCATAAAAGACAATAGACAATGAAAGACCGCAATGGGCCTCATAATTAAACATAATGCAAAAATGTTAGTGAGTATAGTTATTGCACAAAAGGAAACTTTATCAGATGGACTTATTTAAAATGAGTAAGATGGTTCTTTGCTGCTGCAGCTCAGTCTGGACTCTGTTTGGTCAACATAACCAGCGTAACTGGTCTCCCCACAACTAACCTTGGGGGCTGCGACCTATCGCTGCTGACAACAGGTCACCGATAAATGACCCTAATTGAGAAGTTGGAGTGCAAGTAGGCTCTTAAAACTGAAGGAAGCAAAATCTTGCTCCTCTGCTGGGATATTATTGTAACCATCGTTGTATTGTGTTACATGTAAATCTTGCTCCAAGTTAGTTGGAAATTTGTACCAAGACAAAGTTGGATAAATCAGAAATACTTAATGAACTTAAATGAGATTATACTATAGCCCATTTCCATTGCAAAATATTCTTAACAAGATTATTTGTCTTTTATTATTAATCCTCCAAATTACCAAAAAACACAACTTTGTTTACTCTCTTGAAATATATATATTTTTTTTCGAATTTGCAATTAAGCAACATCTTATATTAGGACACGTATACAAAAATTATATGTTTGACTAAAAAAAAACAGACATTTCTTTGAGAACTCAACTATTTTAAATTGCAGATGAAACATTAGAAATGGCAATATACACTGAAACTCATCTGGTATAAAAAGATTTACATACTGAGGTTCAAAATGCACAAATAAAAACATTTAACACAATCAAAGAGAAATATGAAAAGCATTTGGCATTTAACATATCAACACAGAATGTGGTGAAGTTTGGTTGCATGTGTGTCATCGTGGGCCTGCACTAATTGACAAATAATCATCCATGCCATTTCTCACTCTTTTCCTGCAGCTCTTCAGAGAGTGCCCCCCTCCACCACACAGCTGCTCTGTGGAGAAAGGGGCTTGGCGGGGCTCTGGGTAGCCTTAGCTCTCTGTGCTTGAGAGAGAATTAGCCAGCTTTAGCGCTCGCCTTCCTGGTAATCCCTTAATCTGGCGCTGCTGAGGAGGAAAGCTTTGGAAAAGAGATGGTGTGTCAATCCATGTCTTCACATCTCTCTTGGCACAGTGAAGCACACAGAAAACATGGAAAAGTTTGCAGCAAAGAGCCGTTCCATGCTTTGATGAATTAGGTGTGTTATTCAGATTTTTTTTGAACAGTGGTCTGATATTTAACATCAATGTTACAAAAGCAATTTTATTGTGATGCCTTAGAATATTCAAGAAAGCTGCCCGTATTTCACCTCATGATGCTGAAACAATTTCTATCACTGGCAATACATCCAGAAAATAAAACTTTAATCCAGAATAAACATTTTTGTTCTACACAGATTGACAAATTATCTTTCACAATGATGAATTCACACATCCAACAATGATCCATCCATCCATTTTCTGTATCTGCTTATCCTTTACACAGTTGCACCCTGCTGGTACTGGGCGACAGGTGGGGACACCTCATCGCGAGGGCATTTAACGTCAGCGATTCAACTATATTTTATGTTTTTGGGGAGTGGGAAGAACCCACACAGACATAGGGAGTACATAGAAATGTCTCAGAAATAATCATCACATTTACTTAACTTAGTTATGTTAAACAGTCCCACAAACATAGGTTGAATAAATAAGAAAAACATGAGAAAAGTACAGGTACAAAGAATCTAATAAACTCAATTATGTGTCAAACTAAACACACTTATGTTGCATGTACTAAACACAGTTATATACCAATGACAACTAAAGATCCAAAAACCTGTTAAGAGGATATGAATACAATTAAAGTATGTTGTTTGAACTGAAAAAGATAAATCTATTTCGTTCTTTCAACTGAAAATGTCCATCTATAATTTTCTAAACGCAATTAGGTAGAATTTTTTCAAACATAATTGTGTTGACTTTACCAAATATATTTATGTAATTCCAAAAATATTTTACTATTTAATTGATGCCATGGAAGTCCATTTTTTCTAAATTGTCAAAGATGCAACTATTTGGTTCTTTCAATGTAAAATAGACTTCATGCAATGAGGACAACATCCATGTTTTAAATACTGAACCAACCTTCATAGACTTACTTTAGGAGTGGAGTCGAAAAGTTTTCTTTTCTGTTAAGACCTAAATTTATATTCAATGACCCAAAAGCACAGGAGAAGTTAGCTCCAGCAGCCCAGAACCATCTAGATGGACCACAGAAGATTTGGAATGCTGTTCTTTGGAGCCATAACTTTTTGAGCCAATTTATCAGCGGTATGTCTGGAAGAGGAAGAATGACGCATATGCTCAAAAGAACAACACATATCGCACTTGTACTATTTGTTGTATTGAGCTATTGATACCGGGTTTTTGATTTCGTTACTGTCATATTCAATGAGGTTTGAATCATTTTCCTTCCAACTGAATCTATTTAATTGAAGCCTGCTCCCTGCTGCGGCTGCTTTGAGACAGAACCAAAACAGCAACGTTGGCGGCCAGCAGATTTCAACATGAGTTGAAAGTCATTATAAAATTTCATTAACGTGAGGAGGGAGTCTTTTTATGTATTGTTATTGTAATAACGTTCATTGAATTTGCTTTCAATTGTGGATCTTCCTTCATCTTCACTTTGATTACATGAACAAGAAGGTATGTCTTGCATTCTTTCAACTTTTTTTGGCTCTCTGTATTTGTAATTGGCAAAGGTGACTCATTCCCTTCCAGTGTTCATTTATATCTCCATAAATATTTGCACTGACAAGTCCTAGACCATGTTACATTCGCAAATTGTATATGATGGCTCCGGTGTTCTCTCGCTGGGAAAAATCTTCCTGATTTATTAAGTTTCCTACTGTGGGTACCCCTTCAACTATTAGACCCAACCTCAGTGTGGTGCATAGACAGAGGTGGCTCACAAACTTTTTTCACATTGACCATTTACAAGGAATTAAATTGGAAATGAAAAGCTGAAAAAAGAAGAAGAAGAAGAACAAGACTTTTGACTTTTAACAAAGCTTTATTTATGGTACATTAACTAAGATTCTTACATGCCCATTCCGACATGAACAATAATGAAAGAAACTTTCTGCTCACACAAACAAGATTAAAAGTTCAGCACCAGAGAGGTGTCCTCCACTGAACACAGGACCTCTTGATGGCCCACACTGCTTTAAACCCACCGATGTTGTGGGTCAGTCGGTAGTAGATGTGTTCCACCCTTAGACAAACCGCCACCAAACCTTTCAGACTATGGATCGGATCAGTTGGACCCTCTCCCAATTTCTGCTTCTTATTGGTTTTCCAAATGGCAAGTTTGGCATTTGGAAAAATAAAATTGATTAGAACCAATGTTTGCATTTTTTCAGTCTGTATTTAGGTCCAAAAACAAACAGTGCAGGGGGTCAGTGGGTCGGGAAATGTCGAGTGTCTTCCAGGCATCAATCACCGAGCTGTAGAAGGTGGTGATTCCCGAAAGATCACACTCAGATGACCTCATCAGGAATAACTGTTTGTCAAGTCTGAAGGCCTGCCTTCCACAGCAGTGATCGGGCCACATCCAGCCAAGAGACAGCGCAGCCATACAGCAGCCGTTGAGCTGCCTGCAGTCTGAAGGCCGCCGTTCTGGAGGCCTTCAGACATATCTATGAGGTCCTGCCCCCCCTCTGCCACAAGGAGGTACAGGACACATGCCCGCACCCAGTGATGACCATTCCAAAAAATGTTCACGAGTAACTTCTGCAATTTTTCAATGAAGCCCGGTGGTGGAACGAGAACTTTTAGTTTATGCCAAAGAGTTGAGGCAACAAGGTTATTGGCAATCAGAGCTCTTCCCCTGTAGGACAGCTGGGGCAGCAGCCATTTCCATTTAGACAACTTAGCTTGCACCTTTCCCAGCATGCCCTCCCAGTTCCGCCTCTCTATGTCCTCATTGCCTAGATATATCCCAAGCACCATTAGCTCTCTGGTTCCCCACACAGATTCAGTTTCAGGCGAAGCAGCATTGTAATGTAATCAACATGTGTTCAAATGCAATCTTGTGAGTTTTTGGCGGGAAGTTTTAATAAAGGTTTTTTACATTAGCAAATTGTAGATATTATCATGGCTCTATCATATTGATATTAGAGAGGGAATTGTGAAAAATGTTCTTCTTGGTGTCCCCCCCTAAACTGAACAAATACTCATTTCATTATTTTATTTATGGGAACAAGATTTCGGCATATCGGAAATGGCAATGAAATATAGGGCAAACAAAGACAGACGGTAAAGAAGGGAAAGAAAAGGTTAAGCCATACATTTTAACATTTTGCTCGGACATCCATATATTATGGATCCTTTAAATTTCATTTGGCTCCTAAATACTTTGGGTTTAGGAGCGTAGATTTTTTTTTTCCTTCGGGAAGCTTGTAGTGGGTGCCTCACATCAAAAAGGTTTTGGGATGAATCCCGACCTTTCTATGTGGAGTTTGCACCCTCACCTCATGCTCCGTGCAATGCCTGCAAAACGAGAAATTCAAGATATAAATTCAGGATACATTGTGACATAATGATAAAGCACTCTGACTAAATTTGTGAAAACGTTTTACAAATATGTAGCGAACAAGTGACATGTGCCTGCTGGTGAACAATTATTAATCTACACTCCTGCTAATGGTCTATGAATACAAAGCATCCTGACGTGTTAACGTGGTCATGAATGCAATAACACAGAGGGGAATGAAGGGCGGCTTGATACTGATTTAGCAACCACATGGTAATGAATGGCTAATGTGTTGGTGCAGAGGAGACGTTAATGCCATCCTAATTCCCTTTTGCTCAGAGCGGGGCACTGTGTCCTGAGCCTGTTAATCTGAACCCTTTAAACCTTTAATCTGGGAATCTGTCACTCACACACACATACAGAGACACACAAACGTACACAAAACAACCTGTCATTGCCTTACACCATACCTGTCACACCTCTCTCTCTGACCGTCTTACTCTGGGTCGCGGGTGACATCTTGAGCGCCTGCAGCTAGATTCTTCCCCATGAGCAGCATTCCAGAGCAGGTCATCCCAAGGGAGCAGAGGAGTGGGGCCGGGGAGTTGTGCGTCTGGGGGCGGCTGGGGGGAGGGGTGATGTAAGGGGCTTGTAGATGCAAATGTCTGGTTGCTTAGGATGACTGGATGCTCAAGTAAATTTTCTGCTGTTACAGAGTTGTTGCTGCGATGCAGGATAATATCATATATTGCTGACTTTATAGAAATAGTCAGGTTGAGCCATTATGGACCGTTTGAGATTATTACTGAGTCACATTTAATTTGTGGAGTTCAATCAGGGGGATTGCTTGTACTGCTCGGGGAATTGAGGGCTTTTCTGGGATATACCTTTGCTGATTGGGACAACAGCATAAACCTAGTTTACATTTTAAATTTATTTTGAATGATGATTGTTACTCCCCACATGCAATTTCATGACTAAGTTCTTGACGGCCTCTGAGCTGCTGCCTTTTGGGTCATCTAATCAGGACATGCTCGTTGGATGGACCAAAACTCAAAACCCAACCCAAACTATGGAAGTTAAACCAGCTGGGTCTGTGGACTCACTTTTTATCCACTGGTTTTATGAAAAAATTTGAGTCAATTGTGTACTATATGTGCTATGATTATATTTTGGTGGTACACTGTGCTTATATTTTGGATTATTGTATTTTATTTTAATTGAAGCTATTTGTATTTTAATTTGATCTCAATCAGTTTGTAGCCTGAGAAGTTCTAGATGATAAAGTTTTACTTAGTTACAGAACTGAGCTGCACTCAGCATTTGCCAGCCTTCTCATCTCTGCTAAACTTTTCTGTATCAGTGGATGAATGTATAACTTTATAATTGCTCAAGGGAAATAAGTCTGGTACTTATATGCAGAAAACTCTGCCAGCGACAGTGCCATTGTCATTAAAGCCAGAACAACTAGAATATAAAACAAAGTCCAGTAATAGTTATTTGTAAGACTTGTATATGTGATAATTCATCCAGAAATAGCTTTTTATGTTTCACAGATGTCAACTTTGTCCATTTGAATGACTCTGAATCTGCATTGGCTCGACTAAACATTAGTGGTACTAAACAGGTCTTTAATACAGAAGTAGAATTCCTGTCTATTTCTGAGCTTATTCTATATTTCAGTAGTATTATATCATTGCAGTAATACATAGTAGTTCTATATAATGGTATGTTATGCTCACTTTACACTAGGATGCTTTGGATTGGTTTTGAAAGGGATCAGCACAGGAATGTATTCATGTATGACAACCCGTTTCTATGAAGTATCACCTGCTTTGGACATTTTTCATGTCCTCCTTCTGTCTAGCAGCCACACACAGAGAGCACGCTTCCAGGCCAATCCACTATGAGCTGTTTTTCTAACTCCGTTCTTAATTAGATCAGTATGGGGATTCTGAGTGCGTGATCCAGACACTGTGCACATATTTTTGTCACATATTATCTTATCATTTTCCGTCTTTCTCTCCCTTTGTCTTTGATGCTCACCCCATTCTTTTAGTCTGATTGTAAATATTTCATTTGCTGTGCCGGCGTAGCGGGCTGGTTCATTAACCAGCGGTGCCAGTCGAGCTCTCCGCTTGTGGCTGGCTGTATAAAAATAAACACAATGTTGTAATGAACAGATGTCACAGAATTTAAGCCCCCAGCTTCCTCCTCCTCTTCTTCTTCCTCTATCACACACACAGACACTCATCTTCCTCATCCTTGCTCATGCATAAAGGCGCACATGCATGCATGCTTGCCTGCTCACACAGCATGCAGTTACACTCCTGGATCCACATGCATTCAAAATCACCGCCATGGAGTTGCAGGATTGGGACACTTGTCCACATGAGTGTGTGCGGAAACTATTCTATGTCAGCTTTCCCTGGCAGATGAGCATGGCAGACATTGTGTTGCTTTACCAGTCTCCTCTCCTCTTTCTCCTCCCTTCCTCCCCATCTTGAAGTCTGACATCACTCTAACACTGTGGTCATTCTACACACTATTTTCATCAGATCCTCCCATGCACTTTGCAAAACCAGCAAGTAATCCCTCAATCCCCAGTGGCACCATCAGAACCATTTAGTTTCTGTGTGGAAGGAATGGGTGTTGTTGCACACAGGAGAGTGTAACTGTAATTGTGTGTGCGTCCATCCCTTTTATCAGTCCCGCTCTTTTCCCACTGAGCTTGTGCCAGCTCTCTGTGTTTCCTGGCTGACAGGACTGAAGGAGAGACAATTGTTCTCTACATACCCAGAGACCCTCCGCTGCCAAGTCTGGGATGAAATCCTCTCTTTAGTGCTAACTCCTCACATTTAGGCATCATACAGCAAAACACACACCATTACACCTCTGGGTGGGAGGGTGATACCACACTAGAAGTCACTCAGATACACAATGGTCTGTTTTACACAACACTTCAAAAAATATCTTAAAATAAAGAAATAAAGAAGTTTTCTTTTACTTTGAAAGTTGGTCAATGCCGAGAAAATCTGAGGTTTAGGATTTTCTTGAACATAATTATATTTTCTTCCTGATATTTGGATAATCTGTTCTCATTTTCAGGTGGTTGGAATGATTTCATTTCTGGATATTGCTTCAATCCATCAAGTCCAAAAGGAGTTAATCTACAAATGTTCTTTGTATTGCTTTTCTGTTTAGCACTTACAAGTGGGGAATAGGCTATATGTGTTTTTTTAACATGACATCAGCCATCAGTGTCAATCAATTAAGCAGGTGCACAAAGAATGGTTTCAGTAAGATTCTTGAAGATTTGGGAAGAAAAACAAAGAGTTTAATTACACAGTTAATTCCCCTGGCTTTGCAAAAACATGGTTAAATGGATACCTCCATTAAAATATGGATTTTGCATTGCAAAACGACGTAACACACATTCCAAAAACATTGAAGTCTTGATTCAGTTTGTTTGAGGACAACAGAGCAAACGTCTTGTTTTAAGTTTAGATGAGCCAAAGTAGACAGAGCAGCTCATCCCTGATGGCTGGAGAGGAGTTTATGGAAGCTCAAAGGTGATGAGGAGAAGTCGAGATGAAGGTATGAAGGAGAGGGGAGAGATGAAAGGAAAAGTGGAGAGGTAGGTTGTCCTGGGGGTGATCAGTGAGGTGGATGTGATGCCATCTGACAGGTCCAGCTGGGAGACTGCCCGCCCCCCAGCACTGCAAACTGGTCAATATGGAGGCCAATTACTGCTGCCCATGTGACCAGGGCATCATCCAACCCTATCATAACACACGTGCACGCACCCACGCACGCACACATGCCATCTGTGCAGATCAACGACCCCCCCTCCAATCCAGTTGTGTCCCCCTGCAAGCTCCTACTTAACCTCCCAAACAGGGGCCAGCCCCACCCTGCTACCAGACCCTCGCCGCACACCTCTGGGAGGGCAGCGGTGGGACAGGTTAGGAAGACTTTCTGCCCGCGCTCTGTCATCTCTGAATAAAGACTCCTCCCTCGTGTATATCAGCATCTGACACCACCCAAACCCAACTAAAACATTTCCGGCCACCGGCCAAAGGCCTGAAACCTACCTGGCGTGCACCCGGATCTGTAACCCTCTCTCTCCATCCTCCCGTCCCGGTTCTTCCCTGCGCCCTTTACGCTCAACCTCCTGGACCCTCCTCCCCACTTCCCCCCCGCCCCCCACCCCCCTCTCCTGTAGCCCCAGTTTTCTCCCTTGGCAGGACCTCCAGCAGTAGCGCACTCCCAGTTTAGCGCCTGTCTCGTCTTCTGCCCCAATGCCCATGATGCACCGCGCCTCATTGTGTGACAACACACAGATGTTGTGGAATTTTCTCTGAATTGACTGCCAGTGACAGGCATGCGCCCTTATCTGGCTGTGGACTGGCGCACAGACTGGTAAAGAGGTTGGAAGAATACTGCATGATTGTTTCCTCTGAGATATGAAGTTTTCAGTATGTGTGTGTGTGTGTGTGTGTGTGTGTGTGTGTGTGTGTGTGTGTGTGTGTGTGTGTGTGTGAGTGAGTTTATATGTTTTTGTTTACAGGTGCCTGAGAATTAACAATATTTGTACAAAAATATTGCAGAAGCAAGTGTATGTCTTGTGCTTCATTTTTCAAAATAAAATCCCTTTCAACTGCAATGCCTCCTGGTTTGTTTGTCAATCACTGACAGCTTGCAAATTGTCTCAATCTCTTAACCAGATTATCCTTTTACCCCTGTGCATTGAATCCTGAATGCTTTTATCTCTTTGTGTTTTATGTCCATTTTATGATCTGTTATCTGCGTTTTGCAAAAACACACTTATTTTTGCTAAATGTTGATTGGAATTCACACCATCTTACTTGTGACATTTTGATAATCGCACTATTGACTGTTATGTCGGACAAACACTCTGGATTTTTTTCCCTTACCAAGTTGAGTGAGAAAAGAGTGGGCAAAAAACATGATAATTTAAACAGCGAGATTTATCAAGTCACTTTCCATCCTGGACCACAGAGTTTCACTGGAAGTTTTTTTCCTCATTTGAGTAAGACGGATTTCAAATTCAAGGCACTCGGATTTTTATTAGGGAAAAACATCATTTATGGCAAACGATTCACTGATAATTGAAATTTACTGATATTGAAATACCTCTGTGAGTTTTGTGTAAAATGTATAATGTTACTGACCTGAATCATTCAGCTCTTGTTATTTAGCAAACAAGTGTGAATTTACATCTGGCATTATCAGCAATGGATAATATTATTTTTGCTTAATTGAAATAGGTGTGCCATAGCTTATTCAATTAAAGGCAAATTTGATTATCACTTTCTTTGATCATTTCTGGCATATTACCAACACTCAAACACACAGTCAGAGGCCTGTCAGAATAAACAGGAAATTCTCTTTGAGATTAAGAAATATAATTAATTTAGAAAAAAAAGTTTCCATGAAGATAATTTAAGATGTAATACAAGATGTTTTCATGAACTGATTTTTTTTTTGTAAAAAAACGTAACACACTGTGCTTTAATGGCTGTTTCCTGTCAATTTCTCATCAGTGTGTGTGTGTAGTCTGATTTACTGCAAGTTTAAGGGCTGGATTCAGCTCAACCTTCTCTCACGGAGCTCGTGTACAACAAATTTTAGAGGAATTATGCATATTCATGCACCAACTCTTCATAGACATGCATGGCAGTTGTGCGTGTGAGTGCGTGTGGCAGTGGGTTGCTCGGGAAGAGCGCTCTCGTTTTTAAACGTCCTGGATAATGAACAGATGCTGCAAAAATTAGGAAAGAAACATCGACTCCTCCCAGCAGTGCCACTTTGGCCCGGTGAACTGGCACACTGGCACACACACTGGGTCGTCCTCTCCTGTGCTCCTGGTGCTGCTGCTGGGGAACATTAAGAGACTTGGCACGGCTCTACTCCGCCAGCCCGACAGCCTCTCCCCGCCCTTACTCTCTCCGGACTGTGGAGGAAGAGCAGAGGAGGCGGTGGTGGTGTGAGAGAGTCCGGGAGTATTTTGATAGATGCCCAATCGCTCCCGAAGAAGAGCGTGCAACTTTTTTATTCTTTGCTGATGAAGTCAAAAAGAATATAGAGGCCCCCAAAACACTCTCCAGGAGTCTAAACACCGGCCTCAAATTTCTTAAGTACTACATCCAAATTCAAACCCATATTTACCGACGAAAATGTGGGTTTGATTCCCACAAGGACCCAAATGAAAGCGCTCAAATGTGGAAGCGCCGGCCTAAATGATTTATGGTAGAGAAGATACATTTGACCCGAAGAGCATTTATTTCAAATTAATGAATACATTCACCATTAAAACGAAAAACTAAGAAGTGGGTCCCCTTGCTGACAAGTATACATTTCAAGCAAGTTCAAACGTGGATAATTAAAAATACACTGGTAGAAACCCACATTTGCAGTGTCGGAACTCAATCTTCATAAAGTAAGCTAGGTTTTTAATATTACAATAAGTAAATAAAGATTTTCTTAAAAATATTTTACCGATCTTTTAATATACGGACGTTATTTACAATAAATGAAACGAATACGAAGTTGGTATACTCCAGACTATAACTTTTATGTAACCATTTTCTCCCAATCCAAAATATTTTAATCTGTTTATTATTTTATTTAAAAAATAAGGAATTTTTAAATTAAACTAATTCATACAACTTAAATATTTTCTAAAGCGGAGGCTCTTTGGTAAATATTGAAATTCCTTCATTAGTCATCAAAACTTTCAAACCTGCATACTAAAGAAATTAGTTCTCGAAGATGAGCTGGTGGATGACCACAATGAAATTATTGCTAACTCTTTAGTCAGTTGCTGAATGAAAATAGCAATTTTGTATAAAACCTAAATCGTTTCTTTAATTTTAATTGGCTTTTGACGAAACCCAAAGAAAACATCCGTGTAGTTTTATTCTAAATAATATAATAAGAGAGTTAAAGCTATCGCATCTATTGATACTGAATTTGGCCACTGCCTCTTGCCACCTAAAGCCTGTGTGTTTCTTTACAGAATAAAGCACCCATGACATTTTGGGGAACATATGGGTCTCGGGGCAACGCTCCAAACCCAGCCGGGGAATCACATTTAGCGCTGGCCTTGTGTGTGTGTGTGTGTGTGTGTGTGTGTGTGCGTGTGCGTGTGCGTGCGTGTGTGTGTGTGAGTGTGTGTGTCGGTCAAATACATTTAAAGAAAGTTAATCTTCTAACCTTCTAAATGTAGACAATATTTGTCTGAGAGTCTTATATTTACATCAAATAAACATAAACCTGAGATTTGATTGAATCAAACAACTCAGGATGGAGAAAACCGAAGGCCTGCATTTATAATGCCACATTCACCCATGTTTAAAATGTATGACATAAATATGAGATGAAATATGAGTGTCTTTAAAGTTACAAGGGCAGAAATTCTGCATGGACTCCATAATTTATGTCTGGTGTTTAATGCATCATAGGAGACGGAAAAAAAAATAATGACAGTTTTGAAACAAAACAATATTTTCGTTTTTTTTTAGTGTTTTAGAAGCTGTGTTATAACACCAATACTTAAAAATCTCCATTTTATTTAAACAAGTAAAAAGATGAAGAAAATATATATTTTCAACGAGTATTGCCTTTATCAAATAAGCACTGGTGTTTTATTTATTATAATTATAATTATCATTATCATTATTATTTCGTGCTCAGATGTGACACCAGTTCTTGTCTTTTTGATCGAGGCAACAACAGAACCTTATTTAAAATCAACAGACCGGAAGGACGTGTGTGTTCTTGAGATATTGGGATGGATCCAAAAACGCCTAATGGGTGTACACTAGCTATTATAGCACCGCGATATCAGTACAGGCCGATTTTACACGCATTTGGTCCACCCTGCGTGGATTATTTGACTTATTTCCAAACTCTCAGCTAGTGCTGATGTCGCAGGAACTCTCTGCGGTGCTGAAACAAATGTACTCCTCACACACTGACCAAAAAGCGGCACTTTCCGGCTTATAGAAAGAATCCACGGGCCCGTTCTCTTTGAGATTTGCATGTTCTCCCTATGTCTGCGTGGGTTCTCCCTGTGCACCCTGACTTCCTCCCACATCCCCAAAACATAAAATATAGATGAAATAGTGACTCTAAAGTGCCCACGCATATATGAGTGTGAATGCGATGTGAATGGTTGTCAGTGTAATGCGTGGTGTACCCATGTGGTAAACTGGTGACTGCAGGGTGGACCTTACCCCTCACCAAATGTCACTTGGGATATGTTCGAATCCAATAACTGCAAAATGTGGAGAAAAAAAATACATGGACAGGTGGGCATCTTGACTCAGCGACCAAAGTAAAATGACGCAGACAACCGTTATCATCCTCGCGACAGTGACTGCAGCAGATGCACCGTATGACGGGGTTCACTCTCTAACTAGTTTTTTCATCCATTGAATCTAAATATGTGACAAATCTGTTTTCTCCCTATGGTATGTTATCTGAAACTATTCCATACATTTTTCGAAGACTGCTTTTCAAATGTGAGCTCAGTAAATGGGACGCACGTGCACCAGTATCTCGGGAAGAATGGTCGCGCTACCTCTTCCTCCTGTCCCAGTATTGGTTACAGGCGCTTTGGATCCTTCAGGAACTGCTGCAGGTGGAGGCACCAGGTAAGATCAGCCTCATAATATCTCAGGCGGCCTTGAGCAGGTAACTACCCAATCCTCTAAATAGAAATACTATTAAATGAAAAACAAGTACAACAATCATGCACGTGAGAAGGTGAATATTGCAAGGTGATTTTATGTTTTAGCAGGTGGTTGAATGGATGTAAAAAATGAAGTGACACAATCTGATTCATTGTGATTTTTTTTATTTTCTTTTACGACACAGTTGGTTGAATACAAAGTTGAAGGACTATCATTTTTTATGAAAAAGCAAAATAAGACTCAGCAACATATGGGATTCCTTAACTTCAATAGACTATTGACAGTAATTACAGAAAGCAACACAGCAAATACGTGCAAACAATAATAATAATTATAATAATAATAATAATAATAATAATAATAATCATCGTCATCGTCATCATCATAATCAGTTGAAGATTGTATTGTGAACAAAACAAAATATTGAACACCTTTCTTTCAGAAATATACTGCAATGGCTCAATTAGAGACAGTATGAATAAATAAATAAATAAATAAATTAACAAAAAAAAATAATAAATAGAACATTTTTAAAAAGGAAAATGTTAAAAAAGTCTGATTTAATTTCATTCTGATTACCATTTTGTAAGGTAAACCATTTTAACCAGCCCAGACATTGTCAAATTCGTTGGATTTAATTCCAGTGTGTGCGTGTCTGTGTGTGTGTGTGAGTGAGAGTGTGTGTGCGTGTTTGTGTGCGTAGGACCGTGTGCGCGCAGTAGTGCTGAAGAAACATTTTGGGGCCTTGTTGCCTCTCTCTGTGGTCTCGCTGAGTTTTGCATAGATGCATTGATTAGTTGGAGAACAGATTGTTCTAAACGAGCAGATTTCTTTTTTGGTCCAGCATTTCCCTCTGCATTTGATTTGGAGTCATTAAAAACATATCCCGTGTACAGGCCAGGAAATGTCATTTGCTAGCTTGTCCATATATTTTTTCTAGTATCGGAAAATCATCACAATATTCCACCCAATATTTAAGTTGAAGCTTTATAGTCAAGTATGTAGTGGTAGACTTCCACATCCAGTCATAAAAAAGCAAACAATACAAGCACAAATAACATTTATTATTGTGAAATTCTCCTTTTATCAGAGGCATTGATTTGAGTTGTTCATCTTACAAAGCTGGATAAATTCTGTTGCGCTCCACAAGATTGTGGTTTATGTGGATTTATTCTCCACTACATCCCTGACTATAGCTTTACAATTTATTTATTAAAAGAAAACACTAATGGCAAAGAGTGAAACAGTTTTCCAGCAAGAACAGAATCCTGGCAGTTAAGCTGGTCAAAAAGTGTGTCGTGGTTATAATGATGATTGCAAGCAGACGCGCGACAGGTTTCTCGTTTCAGTTTTGAAAAAACGCGTTGAGTTCATCATACATGGGGGCTCGTTCGTGGTGTAGGTGCATGTCGTGGTAAGGCAGGACGTTTTCAGAGTGAATGCCGCTCCGGGCCCCTGAGGAGCCAAACACCAGGTTAGGGGCCCCGGTTGATCTTGAGCTAGGCAGGCCGGAGTAATGCATAGAGTAGTTGTACCCCTTTTCGTTTTCGGGGGACGCAGACCCTTGGTGCTTCAGGGAGAAGTTGCCATTGATGCACAGAGGTGGACTGACAGGCCCTTCATAATCGGGGCTGTTGTACTCAGGGGATCCGCTCCCACCATACAGGGAATCATAGGTCGAGCAGTAGCCGTGCGCCCTCAGCGGATGCGAGTTCGACCCCTGCGGGTGGGGGCTGGAGAGACGCGCGCACTGGTAGGGATAGGAGTGCATGGAGAAGGAGCCGGAGCCGTACCTCCCGCCGTCCTGACACTGCTGCTCGGTTAGGAAGTTGCGGGAGTTTAGCTGCAGGCATCCCGCCACCAGATTGGTCGTGGGCTGGGAGAGTCCTTTGCACAGAGTCTGGACGTAGGACACAAGATCCGGCCTTTTTCCAGAGCGCAATATCTCTGAGAGTGCCCAGATATAGTTTTTGGCCAAACGCAGCGTCTCAATTTTGGACAGTTTTTGCGTTTTTGAGTAACAGGGCACCACTTTACGCAGACTGTCGAGCGCAGAGTTCAGGTCGTGCATGCGGGTTCTCTCCCGTGCGTTGGCCTTTACCCGTCGCATCTTGGAGCGCTCGATCCGGGCCGGTGTCATTTTGCGCTTTTTTGGGCCCCTTTTCTTGGGCCTGTCTCCCTCTGTATCTTCTCCATCGTCTTCTTCATCTAACTCGTCATCCTCATCCTCATCGTCTTCTCCTGCATGTTCGGACTGCGTCCCGCTGTCCCCTCTCAGTTCAGATCCATCCATATCGTCCTGCGTATCCTGGTCATCATCTTTGATCTTGGAATCATCGCCATCGCTGTCCTCCGCCCAGCCGGAGTACTTCTGAACATCCGGAAGCAGAGAGGGGTCGCTAAAAAGCCTCGTCAACATTGTGGCTCTGCGGAGAAGAAAAGGGCGAATCAAATACAGGCCCATAACATGCATACAAAATATAGGGGGACATTTTCCCGTTAAGAAGCTGAACGCACTCTTACGCATGTCACATGCCTACGATGGAAGTTCACTGAATATGAAAGGCCTCTAAAATCAATTATCAACATGGTATCTTTAAAAAAAGAATTAAACACATCAAAGTGTAATATATTTCCCCGAAAAAGCAAATAGTGTACATTAAAGTGGGAATAAAATAAATCTGCTTTCTCAGCTTTGCGCTGGGCCGCAGCCAGACGGATCCCCAAGTAAATCCCTGCTGTCATCCGTGTGCCCTGCCGCGTCCCCTCACAGCGGGTCTCAACGGCAGGGGCCACATTACAGGTCCCATGGGGTCCCCCACTTTCACTCTTCCCGACGCCCATATACACTCCTGGCTGCATTCCAGCACTATTCATCCACAACCTACACCTCCGAGGAGGCAAAAGGGATTTGATTTAATAGATAGGCTGCAGCTCCGTCACGTAAAGTTACGCTTGTTATTATTAAATGAAAGCAGGAGGAAGGGGAAAAAAATGAAAAAAAGTATTTGAGAGATTGGGGATTGTGAAAATTTAAAATAAAATAAAATGTATGTTATTTTTTTCCTACTACTACTACTACTACTACTACTACTACTACTACTACTGCTACTAATAAAATATTAATATGATTTTTGTTCAAGTAATTAATAGCCTAAATATTAACATATACAATATTATATGAATTAAAAAAAAGTCTTAAACCATTTGCTAAACTGAAATAAACTACAGTTTAATTACTATTAACCAGTTAGCAATTAACCACCAAGTAAACATGCTAATTAATGCTTCTAAAATAAATCAAATAAATTGTTCAGCCTACCGCTGGGTTAGTAAGTGCAGTCAGTCCCATTCCAAAATAAAATGGCTCCAGAGAAGACTTGATGTGTGGCAGGTTCAATAAGCCTCCACTGGTCTACTCCCTGCATCTTTCACTTACATGTATTACTATAGTGCATCAGCAGACAGACTTGCAGCCTCAGTAAGGTAGGCTGTGATGGTTGGCTAATTATCTCGTGGGAGTGCCAGGGGCAAAATCTAGTTTTTAAATCTCCGGCTCAGGAGGTTCGCTCAATTAGAAGAAAAAACACAACAACGTTTAATTAGCAGAGCATGCAGCTTACACGAAATAGATTTCACACATGATTCTGTATGCACGAGTGCATGCTTTCAAAACACCTTTTAGTCCGCAACAACCCTTTGCAGATGGAAAGCGCTTGTAACCATTTGGCCCCTCGTTAAATATAAAAACCCTACTCGCGACACACAATTACCCAATGCTGCAAAATAACATGCAAGAGTCAAGATGGATTGTTAAAGGTAGAACTAGACGAACGTAAACCCTGCTGCACACCGCCTGTCACTGTCAATGGCGCTGTCCCACCCTTTCATTTTCTCCAAGAGTGAAAACCCTCGACAAAGCGTCAATAAATCTTCAATTAAGCTGGAATGCGTCTTTGGCTGACAAGAAAATCCTTCATAAAAAGTCTGATCACGCATTCTCTTTAATTTCTCAGGTCAGAGGTCCAGATGCAGGATACCCCTAAATCAATTTATTGTCCGTTATGATGTATTTACAGCTCCGCTATAAGGGGGTTGATCTTCAATCTTCATGACTGCTCCTTGTGTAAGATCCTACAATAGGGCAGGAGACCATTGTCTATAAACTCGAGCTTAATATGTGATCCTTTATCTAATGGTCCAGGTAGATTTGAATGTCAAAAGTTGAAGGGCACGTGGGAGGAACGGTGAGGCATTTGTGCCAGCGCGCTAGATATCGAATGAAAAGAAAAACATGTAAAACTCTGATACATTGATGACCTTTTTGGACTTCAGACTGCACCATCGGAAGGTTAAAACGTATTTATTAGCGTGACACTATAAACCAGAGCAAAGTCATATAGTCAGCGGCTAACGGGATGTTAGGTTTCCAGATCCATTCATGGCAGCAAAATATCCTTCTATCCTGCAAACTGTAAACCATCGATGTGTTTAAATTCAACTAAACAGACAGGTGACATCACATCTTAAAAAAAACATAGATGGAGACTTCAGATTTATTTGCATCGACATCCACCTTTGTGTCCTTTATCTTTCAACTTACCTCGCGTGGAGCTCTTCACAGGGTTGGGAGGTGAAAAACACGCGCTTGACTTTCAGACCATGTTTAGAGACCTCACAAGTGAGCGAACCAACGCTCCGCGTCAGTGTGGGTGCAGGCTGCACGCGGCTCTCTTCCACCGTGTGCTTCTCTCACGGCGCGCGCACTCGAATGACCGGAGCTGCTGTGCGCCCAGGCCCGTCTGTGAGTATCTGTGAGAGTGAGAAAATGAACATGTATGCATCTACGTGTGCGCATGTGTGTGTGTGTGTGTGTGTGCAAGTGTGAGTGGCAACCGTGAGCTACCGGGGACGGGGTTACATACCAGCTAAGGCTGTGATTCCAGCGCCCATATGGCTGGCACGTCACCGGCAAGAGCCATCACATGAGAGCCCGGTGATTGACATGCGCTCGCATTTGGAGAGATTTGCCCGCAGGGGGAGAGAGACAGAGACAGAGAGGGAGATGAGGAGGAGAGAGAGAGAGCGCGAGAGAGAGCGAGAAAGAGAGAGAGCGAGAGAGAGAGAGAGAGAGAGAGAGAGAGAGAGAGAAGGAGGAGAAGTGGTGGTGGTGTGGGTGTTGGAGGAAGAGGCGGAGGAGGAGGGCCCCGCCATCTGTCACCGCGCTAGAGCTCACACAGCCAGAAAAAAGGAGGAAAACAGAAGAGACAGGGAGAAAATAAAATGGTGGAACAACAAAACTCGACATTGCTGACATGTGAGGCTGCTACAAGGGATTTCGGCTATTTTTTTTAATCTAACGTGGATTTTCTCACTCACCTGCCAAACTCACTAGGCAGACCTGCACAGAGTTCCAACGCACTGCATGGGAAAATTATATCATGAGAAATAAATGTACAATTAAGTATAAGACTGCCGACATGGACATTGATTATTCCTTAGGGTCACATAGGGAATGTCTAAGCCATGATCTAAGTTACAAGCAAATGCAATATAAGCTCAATAGGTCAGGTTTTCAATCATATCCACACAAGAAATTAAACAATTACCCTCTTTGTTTATTCTCATGCACAGTTTATCAGTTTTAAGAAGGTAATGCCATACTATGCGTAGCTTATTGTTAAATGTCATCAATTAACTCTTCATCAAATTAGAGGTGGGTCAACACTGTCAGGGTCTACCCTCCATCACATCTCTGGTTCAAAACCAAAGTGGGGGCAGGGGGTTGCTATGCATTATAAGTGCATGAAGGCCGTGAAACAGACGGCATATTGTTTATTTATTTACCTAATTGGATCAAATTATGCCTCAATGTATTCAGAGGAACAACCAAAACCAATTGTGATTTGTTCTGACTCTTGTGGCCACAAAACTGGTGCAGATGACTCACTTGCTAAAGAAGCAAATGAGTCAGATTAAAAGGTATATTATTCCATAGACTTCTGCTGCATGAATAATGTGTGTGTGTGTGTGTGTGTGTGTGTGTGATTAAGAGAGAAGATCAAATGCTTACTGGTTGCTGTGTCTGAATGTGTGAGGTTTGCCAGCGCTGCTTCTGGTGTTTGCAGCTTTCAGAGCTGAGTGAGGGGTGCCTGCAGGGGCAAGCATCGGAGAAAGAGGGAATTGGACATATAAAGACACTGAGAGGAAGGGCGAGCGAGAGTGAGGCCCAGGTGTGCAGGTCCTCTAGGGATGTGTGGAAATGAGGAAGAAGGAGGGGTGTAGCCATATAATAGAGAACTGGTGCTGGTAGGAACTTGCAGTATTGCCAAATATTTAGGAGGAGGCATGTTAGCACATCAGTGGCACTGATGCAAGACTTCCTATCCAGCAGCACTCAGAATGTTTGCTTTTTCTGCATTGTGTCCATCCCCGATATGAGATCTCTCGATTTAGCAGATATCAGTGGAGGTAATGGAGGACAAATCAGCTCTGTGACTAACTAGGCCAAGTTGGCCCAAAGACCCCCGCTGGACGGAGGAAACAGGGACCTGGATGTGGAGAAATAGCTGATAGAAGCCCATCATGTCCTTGGGCTTGAATCACCCCTACAGTTCCTCAGCAGCCACAATTTAGGAAATGTTTAGAGGGCTGTGAGGTCATCCCTGGGGTTACCAGCAGTGTGGCAGCTGTGGTTAGGGAGCCGTGATGCTGCTCAGTCGCTAATGTGTCTCATCCCTTATGGGATGAGGGGATTGTAACCTGGCACTACCCCAAACCATGGTGGGATGATTGTAACAGTGTGTGTGTGTGTGTTGCAGGAGTAGATGGGCATTTAGCTTCACTGCTAGCCAAATCGGTGCCCTATCCTACCTCAGCTGTGTTGAGGCGTTTGGGCAGGCGAGTGGATTTTTCTCAACAACTCCCAAACAACCTTCAGGTCACCTTGCCAAAAAAAAAGCTAAATGTCAACAGAGCGGCTTTTACCCAGCGCGGGGCTAGAGGCAACTGCAATCAGGGAGCCTTTGATCTGTTTTTGAAACTCCAGAGTAGAGCTTGTTTGGAAGTCTGATATTTTATAATGAGTTATCATCCTGTTTGTATAGTATTCATCTTCAGTAAGGGCCACCTGCCGTGTTTTTTCAGCCTAACTGCATGTTATCAGATGGCAAAACTGAGGCCCTTTTCCTTTATGGTATCATTTTCTCCATCGACCTTTTCCCTCTATGGTCAAATGACACCCAATATCTTTACAAAGTCATCTAGCCACACCTCCCTACAATTGCCATCCTTCCCCTACTCCCTTTCTACTGTTCTCACTGTCAGATATGTGAAGGGATGACCTGTACTTCACTTGTCTTTTTGGAAGAAGTACAAACTTCTGCTGACACAAATATGAAATACAGCACACACACACACACACACACACACACACACACACACACACACACACACACACACACACACACACACACACACACACACACACACACACACACACACACACGCGCTCCCACCCCCACCCGACTCCCGGACCCCATCTGCACTCTCCTCTCTCCGGCCCCCTAATTGCATATGCACAAATGCAAATGCATATTAATTAATTACTTGACTAATTAGTGCAGTGGTATTTTAGAGCGATAAATCAAGTGGAGATGGGGCCGAGTACGGCGGGGCAGGAGGAGGGCTTCGTGGAGCACAAACATTGAACCCACACCAGAGGGAGTACTCCCATTGTGCGAGTGTGTGACTGGGAGTGTGCTGTCTGGAGGATGCACACACTCCACCTACTGATGGGAAGTTAAAAAGTGCTGAGGATGTGAGTGAGCGAGGTGAGTCCTCTTTGTCTGAGGAAAAGAAAAATGCAGAGATGGATTTAGGTTGAATTTGATTTAACCTCTGCACTACCACCTGTGTTGTCTCCTGGCATGTGGCCAATCTCTGATGCTCGTTGCACCTATTTCCATAAAGGAGCTGCATGTTATGACTGCTCCTACTGATGCATATTTATACTCATATTGTAAACCTTGTACAATAGTTCAATGAGCATAACAGTTGGCATCGTTTACGCAGTGACACCGATGTGATAATTGTGGCATATGTGATTGGGAGGTGAATAATTCTGGCAGCCGCAGTATGTTGTGTATCTGTCTGTGTGTACGTGTGTGTGCGGGTGTGTGTCTACATCTCTGTGTGTGTGTGTTCCTGAAGTTGTGCCAGGCCCCCAGCATTGGTACCCATGAAGATCTCCGGACTAAAATATTCATTCTTGTTTGCTCGCCCAGACAGTGTGGTCCTAATTGCAGCATCAGAAAGCTCCACCTCTCCTTCTCGTCTGGTTTGGCTGCAGCAGAGACAAACCTCATCTGGCAGCAGGATTCCTGTGCAAGTATGTGTTTTGAGGTTTATGTGTGTGTTTGCACATCCCATCTCCTTTCTTTGGAGTGGAATTATTGTTGGTAGATCTGTGCCTGGCTGGCTCTGCTTTCACGTTCTCACTCATTCACAAAAAAACATTTACAAGGAGCAACTAATTCTGTCAAATTCATTCATTTAATTCGCCCGTGTGTCATTTCAGTTTCCCTTCATGCCTCATTCACTTTGCTTGTGTATGGACTTGATCTCTCCGTCCACTTGTCTGTCTGTCTGTCGATCTGTCGGTCCTCAGGGTGAGTGCGAAGCTCAGGAGTTTTTCATCAGTTCCTGTGCCAACCCAACCTGTGCCTGGCCAAGCTGAACCATCTTGTGGGATTTTTGGCTTTTAATTATAGTAAGAGAGGATTAATTATGGCGGTGGAAACAAGGGGGCCATGAATTATTGATGCTATGAGTGAAGGGCTGGAGGGGGTAGAGGGTGCTAATTAAATCACTGCCCTACTGCCACGTCCTCCTGTCTCTGCCTCCATCGTATCTTCCACCTGCTACATCCCCAACACCCAGTTCCACGTTTCTCCTCACACCCGCCCACACTGACATACATACTGTATGTCACTCAGGAATACTCATACCCTATTTCAGTCTGCTGTTCACCCATCTCCTCCTCTGGGAAATCTCTAAACCAATGTTTCTCCTCGCCTCATCATACACACCATAACCTTTTGAGGCGTCAAAAGTCATATGTCAAACTATTTTATCCGAATTCATTCAACCCATGTCTGTTTGCATCCTTCCTTTCACTTTCCATTCAATGCCCCCCTATGAAGACGTGTTTTGAATTTGCTTACATCTAAAATGACCATCTCAGTTTAATTTCAACCACATTTGGACATTTGGCCATTTGGACTTTCCAGTCAGAGGTATTTCATTACCGAAGGCTGCCATCTACTGGAATTTATTTTCAATGATCACATTCCATATAAACATTCATCAGATGTACAGGAAAAAAATAACTGGGAGAGACGAGAGCAAAAGCAGATGGGAGAGGAGGAGGAGGATAAAATCAAGAAGGAGATTGAGCGTCGGAAGCCGCGTATGGAAATGCAGGACTTAAAAAGGAAACAGGAAGAGGAAAATAACAAGTTGGCAATAGTAGGTATAAACATTCCACTGAGCTTCCTCAGTGGAATGTTTGTACCTACGCTGTAAAACAAAAGAAAAAGAAAGTTGTATATCTTTTTACTTAAAATACCAGAAGCTGTGGTTACCAAAATTTTACTGTTCAAGATACGGTGACCATGTAAAACACATTATGGTAAAATACCAGGCGTGAAATGTTAAACTGCAAACATGTTTATGATGACTTTAGATAAAACAACAGTGAATTTCAATGAATTCAGATGGATACATGAATCTTAATATATCATATAATAAAAAGATTATAAGCGCAAGCATTTTTTTAACATCTTGTTTCTGCACACTGTAAAAATTGGTGCTTTAAAATTACTGTTAAAAACTGTCAAATGGCAACAGTTACAGATGATAAAATGCAAAAGGGTAGATAAGGTTATGTTTTACGGTCAGAATATGTTGAAAACCGGATTTAACAGTAAAAATACAAAATTTTCATAAAACAACAGAAAAATATCATAATGACAAAAAGCAAATAATTACTAATAGAGTATCATTCTGTTTAATTCAAATATTTATACACAAATAATGTACAAATGCAGTGTATATTTCTTAAATACTGTTGATTTCAATGTATTTTTTGTGTGTAATTTATTGTGATTGTATTTAATTTCCTTGTAAAGAAGTTTGCAGTATATTTGTTTTTTTCGCGGTAATTTACCATAAAGCATAATTTTTACAATGAAATTCTGGCAACCACAGTTTACTGTACATTCTATGGCATTTTGTTTTACAGTGTATTCATATATAGGGTTAACAAACATGATTTAGTACCTCTGTGAATGTGCAAGAGGTAGCAACAGTTTTAGCGTCAAACTTTTGGCAGCATGCTTTTTTTTTACAGTCCTTTTTTTTGTGACTTATATTATTATGGGCTTTTACTACAGCATGTTTCCACTGAATTTCGATTTCATTTCGGAGACGATTCAACAAGGTTTCCTGGTGGTCTTTATTGTTTTAGGAGGCTTTCCTGATGATCTATTCCGTCATCTGTCCCTTGCGATTTCTTTTCTCATAGACTGTATCATCCCTCCTTATTGCTTTAATTTTCTCTCTAAATTCTCAGGGAGTATTTTGCCATGTGGCATGTTGTCCCAACACATTCCAAAAAGATATAGGTTCACTGGTGTCCTAAATTGCAATGATAACAGGCTGGGGAGGTAATCCTCTTTCTTTCCCCCTGTTTATCTTTCATAATTTCATGTACAGTGCTCAGTGTACTGTCCCTGGCCAGGTCTTCATCAGACAACCCACAACAATCTTTATTTTCAATGATAAAATTATAAAAGCATATTAATCAAAAATAAAACGGGTTTATCTAAAGTGTTGTGAAAAAGTATTCCACAACCTCGTTTCTTCTATATTTTTTTTCAATTTAATACAAAATTGTGTTGGAACTTCAACCAAGCATAACATTCCACCAAAAACATCATAACTACAATCAAACCTGGACGTTTGGAGTGTGATGCAAAGATAACTTTCCATAATTTGAGGATGAACATATATTTTACTCTTCACCAAATAATTCTGAGAATGTCAGGTCATCAGTCTGTGAGCTGAAGCTTTAACACACCTCATGTCAAGCAGTAAGACAAGCAGGGGAGTCAGTCCACTGAATGGCTCAAAAGGACTCAAATTAAAGCGCTGTAGGGGTCTAGTTAAAGTCTGGACCTGAACCTGTTTGAGATTTTGTGGTGGAACCTGTAAACAGTAGTTCAAGCTCACAAACCCTACAATTCAGCTGCAGGTAAGCAGTTCAGAAAAGAAGAGTGGACCAAAATTCCATTATACTGATGTCAGAGATTCATCTCCAGTCATGGAAAGGATTTGGCTGCATGATGATAAAAATGGCACAGCCATGTTAGAACTTTAGCTGAGTTAACATTTCGTACTGGGGATTTAAGTATTAGATAATCTTTATGTCTTGTTAAATAAAATTTTAATTTAAAACTTGCATTTTTTATGTAATCCCCTTTTTTAATGATCTTTTTTGGTTTACGTTGTTGAACATCTGACACAGTTTAGTATTTGATAATCATAAGGAGGTGTAATCTCTTTTCACATTACTGTGTATAAATTTTAAAAAAAAAAGAGTGGAAGAGGGTAAAGACAAAACAATATACAGTACAAGAGATACAATGATTGATTCACGTGTCATAAATTGCATTTACTCCACAAAGACAGCAGATGGTGCTCCTGCATCCCCCAACAACGACACATTGCAGCCAAACAGTAAGCAATGAAATTGCAGGGCCGTGCAGCTTCTCCAGGACTGTAAGAATGTTCACCTGTTCATTGTGTGTGCTACATAACATAACATTTGGAAGAGGACTGAGTGAAGAGTCAGGTGAGGTGTGGAATGACATGTTTGGCCTCTCTGTGTCCCCCAAATAGAATTACCAGGACACCTGCCATGAAAGCACAAAGCCTCTCTGTGATCGTGATTAATGGAATATCCAACCTTTTGCAGTGATGACTGTCCCTTAAATCCCCTGTGAAGGTATCGGCTTATTACTGCCAGAGAACTTGCATGTGAGTCAGGCTGGGTGAAAGAAAGGTGTTCTGAGAGTGAGGCCAAGAATCTCAGAATGAAAACATTATTTTATTAATCCATTTGTTGGTGAGGGTGTAGAATAACAATGTAGAATAACAAACATAAATGTTAACTTTTTATGCATTGTACCAGAGTTAGCCCTAAGGCTAATTTTCATGTGCATTCCCCATAGCAGGTTTTAAAAGATCTATATAACAACATTAAGTAATGAAACAACGTTGGATAGATAAAACATACATAATACATAATAAAATAACACACATCGCATCAGCACCTTTTTTCAAGCTTTTAAGTCAGACATTTAATTGGATTAATTTTGAAGCACAGAAAAGAATTTGAGAGACAAAAATGAATTTAGACAAATTTTTCTGACTAGAGATTTATTCTTAATTCTGATGTAGAAGTCAAACTTTTAACTGACTATATAAAGTTTGGAAAAGGATTTGAGTCACATAAAGACAAATAGATATAAATGTCTTACTTTTGCCCCGATATCTCATTTTCTCTAAAAACTCTATCTAAAGTCAGAATTAATAATGAATTAAAGTTAAGAAAGAATCCAGAATCTCGACTCTATTCTACTCAGCTGTTTTTCCTGACTCAATTTCTACAACCCTCTTTCATACTCTTTTATAATGTTGCCTTAAAATATTTCTTTACTTTTTAGTTTTAATGGACTTACAATTAAAAAAGTCATAATGCGTTGCGACTAATATGAAGATAGCGTCTCATCTGAAGGGTCTGTAAGTTACTCTCGACTCAAGTCTTTACCAGACCTCCATTTAGGATAGATTTTTTATTATTATAGTCACTCCTGTTACTATTAAAATTAAATACAAATCTAAAAAACCTGTTAGAGGCTTATATGGAAATCCCACCAAAAAAAAAAAAAGGTTAAATAGAAACAATGAAATATAACATCATATTTCAAAATTTGGTGTCAAAAAGCTTCACAATAAAGTTAGTGTAACAAATTTTAAGTTTACACACCAGTCACTAATATTTAACATTGTTTATTGAAACTTTTGTTTGGTTCTTTTTGTATTTGGATTATGACATAGAGGAATCCATTAAATAAACACTTTCATTCCACAAAATAACGCCATGATATCTGATAAAAAAAAACTAATTACAGGAGGTTTTGTATTTAGGAACATAAAAATGATCAGCCTGTTTAGTTACAAATAGTGAAATTGTGTACTATAAAGATCCAAAACTAGACGGTAAATCTACATTCTTATGTATAACTTTAGCTAATCTGTCCGTGGAGCTGGCTAAAGTTGTAGACTGTTTGTAAGCAGTGCTCATCCTCACATTCTATACAACCATCACACTTGCAGAATACAAGTGTGATCTATTACAAGTTTTCCCTTTGGTTCTGCCAGTAAAGTGATTTAATGAAATGCCTGAAAGAAAAATATGTATAAACATAGTGACGTGCAACAAAAATAGAGGCAGTCACCCGTGAGTCAATGTCTGTAAATACACACGCAGTAGAACAAGGCACATAAACGAATGCTCTGACATATGAATGTTTGTTGATGTAATTACCTTACTCCACACTGAGCAGTTCCTATCGAGTTACAGATCAAATTTTTACATGGCAAGGAGAAAACATCATTTGATTTTAACAAGAGCAGCATCCAGGTTGTGCCCTAAATTGCCCTAATTTTTGGTTTGTTTCACATTTATCACAAAAAAGACTGACTTTTCAACTTTAACATGAGATTATTAAATTAAAATCCTATCCATCCTTAACAACACTCCTCTTGGCTAATGTACTGGTCCATTAATACATTTATATATAGCCAGGCATCCATGAGACAACACCTATAAATATATTAATATTGTTCACAGATCTCCATGTAGTCTAGTGAAAAAGCAGAAACAAATAATAACAATAATAAATATATCAAAAGATAGAAAAAGTGAAAACAAACATATACTTATGGCTTAATTCTAATTTCCGGTGGTCCAAAAAACAGTGTTTCTTGTGATTTGAAGATGATTGACTTGAAATCAATGTTTATTTGTTTTTGTTTTATTTAATTAATTATTCCTACTGTAACTTTATCATTTCCTTAATTAACAACCCCGTGTATATTGCTATTTTGTCAGCTCACTAAAGCTGCAAACCAAAGCTGAAAGCTTTACTTTGACTCAGCCTTGTGATAAATTGGAGATTAAATGCTTCATCTTTTATTGGAGTCTCAGATGTTTTCTGTGTCAACTTTGTACTTGTTTGTTCCAATGTTCCAATGCTCAGTGTGCGCAGGACTCTATATAGAGATCTGGTTGCAAACCTGCACTCCGCCTCTGTTGGCAAGTATCTCGATCTCAAGCCAACCCGCCAACTGACACACTAGAATAGCTTCCTCTTAAAAGCCTCTTCCAGGCATTGCTGCCGTGGTTCAATTAATTCTAGGAGAATAGTTTGCTCTGTTGAACACCACGACCACGTCAGGTTTTAAGGTGGTAGTGTCAAGGTGTTGTGGGAACATGAATTGACGCTCGGGGCCACCAACAGCTGCCATAGGCTGCTCCCCAGTGGTTCGTAAGATATGGTTGCGCCTCCACTTTTTTTGCACCTCTCCGCAGTATCTTGGTGCAGCAGCTGAAAATGGGCCTGAGGACTCCATGCTCTTAGGACCGGTTGACCAGAATTTTGCTTTGCCACGTGAATGTTTATCAGGATAAGGTGAACAGTGTCGCTATGGATGAGGAGCCATATCACATGGCTCAGCCCATGTTGCTTTCCCCCTCATAACATTTTCCCATTTGGTCTATGTTCTCCTTTTTCTAATTGCCACTTTTTGCAGGTCGTTCCCTTCCCTCCCATGGTTTTCCCCTTCTCGGAGACTAGTCGCTTCTCCTTCCCTTTGGAGCTGTTCATGAGGGAGCTTGAAAAATAATCAAAATGCAGCTTTGCATTGGGTCGCCAATCACAGCAGTCTTTATCCTATTAAGGTTTACTTTCAATTTTATCTTGACACTCACTCAAGATCATGATGCACCTCTTCCTGCACTTATGAGCACACCAGAGCACTGTGACATCCCAGTTAGGGGTCATTACAGCTCAAGAATGAGCTTTAAAAAGTTTGCTCTATTCCATTATGATCTCTCAGTGAGGCTGGGTTTAGGTATTAGCCTCAAAGATATTATTTTTGCGGTTTTGCAGTATTTAAACACTCTGAGTTGACTCTCCCTTCAAATAGTGTCATGGTTACACTTTCTGAGTCAAATGGTGTTCAGTGTTGCAGTAAATTGTAAAAGTGGATCTTGTGTTTATCCAACTAAGAAGACGTAATCAACCCTTTAATATCCTCACCCAAAAAAAACAATCTATTGAAAAAAATTTCTTGGACTATTTTATTTCTTAGGGGGATTTATTGATTCAATATCTTCGGAAAATCTAAACTTGCCATAAAATAACAAATTGTTTGGTCAAACACGCTTTTGATAAAGCTCTTTTTAGAATTCAACTTGACCGTTTGTAGACTGTTTTTGGTTGTATTAAGTTACATAATCTGTTTTAGTCATAGTTGTCACAGTTGTCAACTGTTAGAGTTTTAATGCTGCACCTGTGCTTGTTATATCTTTCTCCTACACAGCATCATCAGGACTCTCAGATCAATACAATTAAATAATAGAATAAGAATAAAAATGTTGCAATTCGCTATCCTAAATGCTGGAATTCTGTGATTTGTAATAACCTTATGTTTTAATAAAGAGGCTACTACATTCCTCATGAAATATTGCTCAATATGCTTAAGTTATGCAACCAAACGAAATCAACATTTTAGATAGCAACCGGGGACTGAGAAAGGTTACATTTCTTCACTTTGTTCTTCACACAGACCAGTGATTTGTCTGGCTTATCAGGACCTAAACGACTGCCTTGCAGTCTTCAATGTACATGAAGAGATGCAATAATACATTTCCACCTGCAGGCATGTGGAGGGGTTGCTTTGCTTTGGACAGGAGTACTTTGTAGAAGAGGCAAAGACACAAACCCCTCCACATTCACCCCCGCATGGAAATAGTGAATAAATAACATGCTGGCATGTTTGGCTTGCTCTGGCGGGCAGGATAAACACTCCCTTGACTGCTTAATGAGTTTCTGGACTCTTTAAACAAAAGTTGCGTCCCCAGAGTACTACATATACCTTGGCCATCTTGTCTGTTCTACCTACCAAGCCCCTCCAGCCACCTTCCTCCTCCTCCATTTTTTCCTCATCTCATGCCAAAGCTCAAATGTAGCCCAAGGCCAAACCCACATCTATTTACTCACCAAATCCCTCTGCCATGTGAATGAAATAAGTGCAAGGCCCTGAAAATAGCACTGGAACTGCCGTTCTCCCTCTACATCACAAACATCAATCAGTCTCCTCTCTCCCTCTCCCAGCCACCTGCATTTTCACTGAAAACATCCTGATTCTGATTTTTTTTATTTATACATTTATTAATTGGTTGATAAGGATTTCAGCTGCATTTGCACCAGTTATTATTTAATCTCTGCTGGATGATATCTGGACAGCCATTATTTCACTGCCTCTGTGGTAGGCATCTCATTCAAAATCATTTGTCATAGCAGCACATAAAAACACCCACCATCAATAAATCCAGTGTTGTCAGTAGCATGGGCTTAGCCACTTGATCCCAATGTTCCTTCCCCCTGCATGCAGCACGCATCTCTCCTCTTTATCCCTCCTTGCTCTCCATGCTCCCTCTCTCAGCATACATATCTCATTCACAAATAGAGGCCAAAGAGGCTCAGTCGAAGTGATGAGATTACTTTTTTTCTGATTACAAATCAACGTAGGTTGATGCAGATAGAACCAACCGCTTGTAACATCCTCTTTCCCTCCTCCCCTATTTGCTCTAACTCCTCCTTTCGCTCCTTATATCTCCACCCTCTTTTGAGTGCAGCACCTCCCCTCTACCTTCTGCCTACACTCTTCTCTCCCCTCACAGTCAGAATACAGAACTTGCCTCATTCACAGCAGCTGCACAGGTTGTCAGTGGGTGAGAAAGAGTGGCACGGGAGAGGTAGAAGAGAACATAAAAACTGAATGGGCTCTCTTAATCCTGTTTCTTTGAAAAAAGTCTAAGACAGTAAGTGGAGCCAGGTTGTGGAGGAGTAAGGCAGGAGAGAGAAGATACGCCCTCAGGAGTGGGACTAACCCAACACTAGAGGTGCAGGAGGTTTCTGTCAGGTGGTTAAAGTGTTCTTCAAGAGTGACCGCTCCTTTTTGTCGGGAGTCAGACCTCCAGGATCCAGAGCCATGGATACATCAATGTCGGCAGAGGTCGACGGAGAGCCAAAGGAGAGGAGGAAGATTCAATTTGCTGTGCCGGCCTCTGTGCCCACCAACCTGGACCCTCGACAAGTGGAGATGGTGAGCAGAAGGTGGACAGATCCAAGGAAAACTGTATTTTGTATCTGAGTAGTATGTTTTGTGTATCTCTGACTTGGTTTTTGTGTTTCATTTGAATGTTAATCTGCATTTAACTGAATATTTTTTTCACTCAAACGACTATTTCGTGTAGCTTTGACGTACTGCATCAAATTCCTCCATATTCAGACATCCTAACCCTGCATCTTCCATTTTCTCACGTTCAACAAGTTCCTCATACAGAAACTGACAGAGTTTACCCTGTCAGTCTGACCAATGTTGAAGGAATTATGATGACATTTCCCTCCCACTGTTTCCTCATGAGATTAGTACTCTGTAGATCTTATCTTGATCTGCTCGATAATGTAACGTTGACATGAAAGCTTTTATCTTGCGTATGAATCCAGTCTATTCATTTGCAACTCATCAGCAACAACAGCATCTTTGACATTTCATAGTTGCCACTGTTAATAATTACAGCTTTTTCAACTCAACTTCAATATTTGCATGGGTGTGAACTCTTCTTCTGCTAGTGCAATTATTCAGTCTTTCATTGCTAAATTTGTTTGGACTGTAAGGTTTTATCCTCATTCTGAAACGCTTGGAATCCTGTTGGCTCTTGATTTAGAGAGGAAGAATCTGGGCCAAAGCTAGAAGAGTTTAATGATGAAGTAGATTGAGGCCAGTGTCTCACTTCTCCTGAGAGATCTTGCAGGAAACAAGAAAAGATATGTGCTATATGATGAGACTAGAGCTGATCTCTGGATTTAGCCGGGGCAGGGTCAGCTCCCTCAGTAGCTATCCTTGTTTCACAGCTCCAAAAAGAGGCTTTTTAGTTTCTATCATGATCCATACCCCCTTGACTGATTATTACAGTCGCTCCTGCATCAGCAAGTTTATTGACAGTTGGATGAAGTCCAAAAATTACCAGTCTTCAGTCAAGTGTGATTCTCTGACCCTACAATACCAGATTTTTAAGTGTTAGTTGTCTCGATACTGAATCACAGACTAAATCATTAGGTGAAGAGGTTTTTTTTTTGCAATGCTTCACTTCACCACACAAACACATGAACCCATGCGCTCCTCCTTCGTCTCTTATTTCCTCGATCTGTCATGGCTTGCAATCACGCTTTGATCCCTAACGCCTCTTCTAAGAAACAACAGGATATTAATCTACCATATGTGAGCTTTCCGCTTTCCATAAAAAGATCATTCTTTAGCTTCCTTTTGTTTTGGGAGGGACCTTATTGCTCACTCACCTTAAGCTGAAATATTGATGGGCTGTATTTAGCTTTTTTCCACCAGGCAGCGTGGCCTTTACCTTCAGAAGGGTTGTGTGCCCAACATTCTGTGTCAGCTTGGTGCTTTCTTCAGGTCAGTTCTTTATTTAAACACCCGTGTCATTGAGATGTTCCAAGAGTATAAAAATATAAAGCCTCATGATGATACAGACAAATTTGTACGTGCCTGTGTGCAGGTACATGTTGTTATAGCGAAGCAACAATTGAGCTGAAGGGGAGTATGGGAAACTGAAGGGCGTTCAGGACAGGATGTGTTTATGTGTGTTTAAAAAAAGATAACATCTACCCGAGGCTGATGGGAGTCTCAAGGGACGTGTGGGGTGGAAGGGGTAACAATTACGACCCTCAAGTCATTCCTATTGCCTCCCATAGTATTTACTCTCACCCACAAGTCTGTCTCTGCTAATGAGGTGTAACAACCAAAACCATTCTTCCAAACTATTACAACTGGTTGCTCCTTACTTTCTTTCTTTCCGATGACATTGAGACCCAACTCAAAAACTTCTATCGATTGAAACTACCTTCCTCCCATGGAGACAGGCTGCAAAACTATGGTAGCCAACCCTCTCCCACTGTTGGCATCTAAAAGGTCAACTTTAATGGACAGCTGTGTCTGTCTGATAAGTTTGTTTACATCGGTTCCATGTTCACAGATATGCATGTGCGATTGCTGTTTTAGGTTGGGTGTTAATGCAAGAGATGCCTCCATACCTCCCACACCGTGCAATATTGCACGTTGTGGGGGGAATGGAGGGAGATAACTTTAGTAGTTTGAAAGGTGTAAGATATTCTTTTTCACCTGTTGGAGGAATGCTTGGTGTGAAAGACTATATTTTAGATAATGTATGTATGTAAGTTCTACAGTCTACACAAGTAAGAAAAAAATCTTATCCAATTTTTGTTCCACACATTGGTAAAAATACTTACATTTGAGTAATCACCAATGCTAAAACCAATACTAAAATGAGAACTTAATTGTAACACTGCAACAACTGCAACAGGCAGTTCCTTGACACTCTTTAGCAGGGTCATCAAGAGCAATACGCTGGAGAAGTGCCTCCTTCATCTTTAAAGACTGTGGACATTTTTGACCTCTTTCTTCGCTGCAAGTTGGTAGCTGCTAGCATTAGCATAGTCCTTGCACCCAGTGATGTGCTGGCTCCTTAGGTGTTTCCCCAAATGTCTTGTTTAAAGGACATCCTTTAATCACACAGTTTGCAGTTAGCTTTATCTTTGTCATATTTCCACACTGTTGATGTTATTCCTCCTTTACCTTCCAGCTCAACCAACAAAACCTAACATTACATTGCCATAAAATATTGTTGATGCCATAAAGGGGTTAGTTGCAGTAGTATCTGAGTAATTTTATGAGAATGAGTATGGGCATTAGTAATGGTCCATTCCGATTATTTACCCCTCTGGTATTTAGCCATGCTGATTTTCTTTGTTTCTTTGTTTCATTTAGCCAAGCTTTGTATCTTGTCCAGGATGATATAGGTGAATGTCAGAAATATAAGCTTAATTTCTGCTCCACTTCTCATAATGAGCGCCTAAATCCTTGTTTTTCGGGAAAGAGTTTGACAAAAAAAAGACAGTGGTATATTACAACTAAATGTAGTTTCTTGAGGACAGAACAGACCAAGCAACGACAGACAAGTGATGACACAGCATTTTTTAAAATCACTATATAGTATAGCTGTACATCACACCAGGTCCGTGTTGTGAAAATAGGTCAATGTTATAACCTAGCGTAAATCACAACAGGCCAATGTTGTCACAACAGCTGATTGGTCTTCTGTCTTATGCAATATGCGGAATGATGAAAAATGTGTGAGTGTTTCAGTTGACATTTGACTTCCTGGCGTGCGCAGTCCTGAAGTTCAAATAATCTCATATCAGGTTTCTAGGAGATGTGATTTTCACCATTTAATTAAAACACCATTTTAATATAATTTTCTTCAGATAAGATTATGAATACTCAGTTTTTAGAAAAATAAGCAGATTCTGTATCAGTTAATGAGTTCAGCTGTTTTCCTTCCTGACACTCAAAAATCGATTCCAATCGAGGTACGAAGTATTTATTAAATAATTTTAGCTATATCTGATAAGCAATTATGTATAATGGATGAATGAATTTATCCATTATAAACAATAAGCATTTATTGATAAAAAAACAAAAGATGTTGAATTTACCTGCTTTAGATGGCGCGGTGTCACAGAGGTTATCCGGAGGTACCGCTTTCAAATCTACATCTGCCCGCACCTTTTTGTGTGGAGTTTGCATGTCTCCCCGTGTCATTGTGGGTTCCCTCCGCATATTACGGTTAAGGATTATGATGAATTGTTAAATGGGTTCTGTCTATCATCCAAACCAACCTGAGTGTCACTTGAATGAAATTTGGACATTAATGGGATTTGTGAATGAAAAGGCCTGTTTAGACAGCGACCATGCAGCAACGTCACATAAAGGCACTTTTCTACAAGATGTACAAAAGCTGGCGTGCTTAGTTTCGTACCCAGTATGTGATATTTCACGTTTATTGTCAGTTACTGAGCATCCACAGCCAAAGAGTCAGCCAAGGAGGCAACCCTCTCTATAACACCTTTGTTTGTTTGCACTATAAAAACAATGCCTTATAAAGAGCCATACAGTATTCGGAAGCGAAGGAGGAATGATGTGCATCACTGCCCTGCGCCTACAGATACAAATTACAAGAACATGCCCAAAAGTGTAATTATTTTTATTTCTGCCTTACATTTACGCAGATGTTCAATTCATCTCTTCCTAGCCATACATGCTCATAGAACCCTTTTGTAACCTCAGAAGGTACCCTCATATCAACTGTCTGATCTCCAGTCTCCATTTGTGGTCTGATGAAAGCCCACTTAGCCGAAACGTTAACACGCATTTTGTTATGACAACTCCAACATAGATTGATGTAACCGAGTTTTTCAGACACTTTGCATTGGAATTTTGTTTGTTTGATTATAAATTTTTGAGTTGATGCACAACAATATACTAGGAAGGTGTATCCGCTCCATGATCTTACAAGTTTAATTTGTCTTTGTTACTACCTGCACTGTCGGTTCAGGAAGAGAACAAAACAGCTACCCCATTATATCTTCATTGTGCTTAAACAGAACTATGGGCTGGATCATTAAACCATATCTACTTGAAATCTTGCCAAAATAAATTGTTTTTATTGATCCTCACTTTCAACATTTTAAATCTATTTTGGTAAAAGTTGTGTTTGTCCACTATAAACTAAGAAAACACATGGCTGTGTTTACCATTCCTCCCTTTACTCTCTCATGACATTGAGAATCCTGCTTGGTTTTCCAATGACGTAGGGCAATGTGCATGAGGGAAAGAGATTAGGGTCATGGCGCAGACGAAGCATCCCTGATTCCGTCCACGTCTGCCTCTCTGTAGACTCAACAAGCAGACATCTACATTCAATTAAATATTATTATACATGCATTCATTCATTTTCTGTAACCGCTTACTCCGATATGTAGTAGTAAATTCCAGATGAGTACAAGGTAAATCTAAACCAGGGGAGACTGGTCCGTAGAGGCAGCCTGGTTGAAATAAATCATTAAATATCTCAGTATTAGATATTAAATAATTTGTATAGCTTCCCTGGAAAAAAATCCATATTGGTATTAAGATTATGCTGAAACAGCAGACAGACTTTGGCTGTCCTCCATTCGAGGCGGGATCTACTAAATTAATTGAAGTATATCTATGAGCTTATTTTTTTTGAGTTGATCTGCTATTGTTGAAAACACAGGAAATGATGCTCCAATGGAGGACATCCTACCTAACCAATCAACAACCAGAATACAATTCTCACATTGCGTTGGTTTCATGAGAATTTAAACATTTCATCTTCAATTCTCTAGCACTGTTAGGGGCTTGAGTGTGTTATACTGTTGGTAAAGGGGCAATTGATTAATTGCGATCTACTTTCAAATGTAACGCATACAACTAAAGCAATAATTAAGGCCATGGCAAAATAGATTTTAATTATTAAGCTTTAACAGTTAGTTTCGGAACAAAGGTTTTTCCGTGTGTGTATGTAGCCAAGAGCTTATGACACACGCTTATACATTAAAACAACAAAATAAAAATAAAAAACACGCAGTTAACGCAGTGTAACATTAGGAGGACCAATTGTACTTTATTGTCCCATCTCTCAAAGCAGAACACTCAAAACACACCTGCTGACTCAACTTCTGCTCTACTCCTTCAACATTATAGCACTTAACATAAACGCTAAAACTGTTTGGTAACAGAAAACATAAAATTACTTGAAGCAGTTGCTGAGGCCAAAACCATAAGGATTTTGAACTCCTCCCCAGTTTTCCTCCAGTTTTGGTCTAGAAGTTAAACTGTTGAATTCCTGCTCACTGTTGGGTTCCTTCTGGCACACTAACATCATGCCAAGCTATCCTTGGCTCCATGCTAGTGGGCCAGAAGTAACCCAAGCAGCTTTCCTTTGACATCTCTTTGTGTTTCCTCTCAGCTCGACCTCGGTCAGCTCCTGTTGTTTTCTTGAATTGTCAGGAAACGAAGAATATGAAAAGGAATATTAAAGGACAGGAAGGGTATCATTCCAAGACCTCCACTGGCAACCCCTTTCACATGGATCTATGTTGAGGCCATTATTTAGCCTCTCTTAACCCGCCCCCTCTCCCCACCCTGTTCCTCATCCTCCCCAGTCCGTCTCTGGGTTAAAAGCCAAACAGCGACCTTTGATGCGGTGTGTGTTTGTGGGTAAACATGGCAGTCTGGGGGATAGTCAACATGCACTAAAGAGAGAACATTTTGTTGGATAGCACAAAGCATGCCGGGACTGGGCAAGAGGGTGGAATGATCTTTCTCTTGCTTTTGGCCGGACAGGAGTGTCCCTACATTGGTGTGACTCAGTTTACCTATTACTTCATGAAAGTTCTTTCTATGGTCTCGTCAAAGTTGCCTGCATGATGCAGTTTGTTGATGTCTGCAATGGGATAAATTGCGAATATGAAATTATTTCAAAGTAGATGAATAGCCTCACTGAAACCCACCGATCGTACAGTAATTATAGTTTGGACACAATCAATGGGTCTTGCTTCTCTAGGTTGCTTATGTATTTGTTCCATCCTGTTCCATCCAGAAACATTTTAATGGATGGCGTCTGGCTAAAACTGTTTTTCACAAAGTTTCCTTTAATATGCCTCCATGCTCCACAACATTGAAGCGTCTTAGTTCCTCCTTGCTAAAGAAATTTCATCTGTTTAATCATTTATTTTCTTACAACAATCATGGCTTCATTGAAATATTAAATGAGTTATCTATCATCTCCTGTCAGCTCCTGCGCACATGGATATGTGTGATGTGCACACAGTTAAAATCATAAATATTGAGCATGGGTAGAGTGATTTGTCATATGATGACACTGTACACAGTGAGCTGAAAATTTGCCATTTTGCCCGCGGCACCTGTGGCATGCACAGATATTTTGCAGAGCCCGGTGGAAGCTTTCCATGCTGCAGCGAACCCTCATCTTAGACATTCAGGCCTTGGTAGACATATCCTCTGTTGTCATTCGGTGTCATTGTTCCACTCACTGAACTCGCTTGTCGCTTCAGGGATTGTTGTTAATCAGACCAAATCAGCCTGTCATCAGAACCCGAATAGAAGCACACCCTCTAACGTGCATCCATTTACCTCTAACTGCTCGATGACAGAGGAATTACAGTTGATTTCACTTCAACATTTAACCTTAACTGCAGCATCAACAGCAGCATATTTTTCATGAGAGCAGAGAGAGATTAGACTGACAAGGGTGCTGCAGTCGGGAGATAAAACGGGGGAAGGGGATAAAGGCTGGACAGAATGACGTGATCATTGCAAAGGAGATTGGGAACTTGACCTGCACCCTTGAATCGCTCCCTTCAAAGTTCAAATTCAAGGTTTTAATCTGATGTCTTTTGTAGGTACACTGAAGGGGGAGCTGAGGCGTGAAATAAAACCAATGCATGTTTCATCAACATGAAAATATGGCATTAGGTTATTGCTTCTGATCCTCTCGTAATCTCAGATTTTTTCTTTCATGTTTTTCTGCATGTTTTTCTGCCTGCAATTTAATGATCTCGCTCTGCGGCATCTCAGGCCACCTTCAATATGTTTTAAGGGGAAGTTAAACACGGAAAAACAAGTTTATGCACAATTATCACACTATAAAAAAAAAGTTGTATTGATGAAGCACAAAATTATCGTGTGTGATTCTAAGTGAGTGTGGAGAAAAGGTGATGTAGCAGTTTTACACTTGTTTCAAAATACCTTTTGCGTTCAATCAATAACTTTCAAGCTGCAGCACCGCAATCACTTTTCTTTCATTTATCCACCGTGTCTGCATCTGATGTTGCAGATGAGTAACTATAGTTACTTTGTCATTTGTTTGTATCTGCCTGTTGACCTTTGGAACTGGTCTTTGTCAGCTTTACAATGTGACAGAATTGAACTTGAGTGCGAGTTTCACAGAGCCATTCCATGTTCTCTGGGAAAAATGTGATTGGCACGTCTTCTGTTCTCATTTCATCTTGTGTGTTGATCAGGTGTGCGTTGTATTATCTCCGCTGTGTTCTGATAGTTAACCTCTCTTCCAAGAGTCTCTTGAACAGCCTGCCACACAGCCACCATCGGCCTATTATTTGAACGCACTGTAAAAAATATCTATGATTTAATTGCAAAATTCAGTAAAATACGGAGCCAAATATAAATGCTATATTTTAAAGCTCCAGTGTGTAAAATACAGGTGTATTTATGGGTATCTCTATGGATTTATGCAAGATAATACTCATAACTATGTTTTTTGTGCGTACCTTCAGCTGAAAGTTAAATATTTTTTTCATTGTTTGTTTAAAAAAAAGCTCTTTTTATCTCAATGCAGCCAGTCCATATTGGATGCCGCCATGTTTGTATAGATGTCTGGAGAGAGATGTTGTGAGTTTTGTGTTTAGACAAATGAAGGATCACACTTATTTACAACAAGAAAAATCAATCGAGCGCCAAGCCCTACGATGAAAGCAAACATGAGGACTTTTGTAACATTTAGATGTAGAATCCACCAGCAGCCCGGAGGATTCAACTCGGCGAGCCAATTGGCTGCAAGTCTAGGAGAACCCCATCCGCGCCCGGATCTAACCCCTTCCCCGAGAAAGTGGGCTGAGAGCGTGCCATGTCTCCTCCCGGGGAGCAATCACTCCAGAACTGGCAGCCGTCCATTGTTGACGATGACCTCACCAGAACGAGCGCCCATCCCCTGATCACATTTCCTCTGTGGAAGGGAAAATTTCAGGTACGAGGGAAAAGGGGAGCGCTCCCCCCCATCCAGATTCTACACACATTGAACTTTAAATGAGCATATGTTTAAAGAATCATATCCATATATATAACCCGCAGATTACTGTAGTTCAAACACATGAATAATAATAGAAATACATGATCACAATCACAGGATTTTGTCAGGATTTAGCCATGATTATATTTTAAATTCACATTCAATGTGTTAATTTGCAGATACGAATATTTATAGCCCCTGCAACTAATACCACGGGATCAGCAGTCACAGAAAATGGATGAGCAAATCATAATACAGGAATTATTCAATTCCAATCTAAATAATACAGCTTTAGAGACAAATTGCAGTAATTGGATGTTTCATTCATCCAATTAATCAGTTTTAAGTATTGCAAAACACATTACATTATGAATAACTTGTGAATACCATTTGGGTAAAAATGCAGTTGAATGCTTTATATTTCTGTTTTTGCAGATATACAATGTTGGTATTTTTCACTGAAAAATACCAACATCGGATCGGATTTGATGTTCATTAACCAGAAACTGCATGCAAAATATAATATTCAACAGTGTGCTAATGCAAATATAGCAGTAGAGTGTGGTTGGATTTACTATTTAAAAATGTTTTAGTTTTGTTAATTAATACATTTTAAAACTGTACTGACAGTTGCGCTGTGTAATTCTTTACATTTTTGTCCTATATCTTTCTTATATAATTATTCTTGCAGTTTATTTCCATATACAACAGGAATATATTTTTCATAGTGTGATTGTGACAGAGGGGAAGTAGATTGATGGGGGTTGGTTGTTCGAGTATGATATCATTCTGCCGGTGGGTACAGTATTATTACATCACTTATTTTGGGGACTTTGGAGAACCTCTAGAGAAGATTTCTCTAGTACATCTGTTTATTAAGTTTGTCAGTGGAGGGGCCAAAGGTAGTGGCAAAAGTTTTATATGAATGTTGAAAAAAAAACGTAGAGCACACTGAGCATATCTGACAGACCTCTTTTAGCTACAGTGGGGGCATGTAGTCCATTACCATCATTGTAACAGCTGGAACTCAACAAGTGTGTTTCTATCGAGCCTTGTTAAAGCTGCCTGACAGATATTCTGACAGCTAAAACATGAGGCAGAGATGATCACACGTCAGATAACCATTATGAAATTTTGCTGGGTGGTACTCAAAATCTTGGCTTGGCTTGTATTTTATCTTTGAGTTTCCCACCAACTAAATATAAATACATACAGTAAGATACAGCCAATGACACCTTGTACCTGCTAATTTGCTGTTTTGATTCACAATTACGTACCACCTGTATTACCCATCTTGTATCATTAGCAAAATGAAAACAAGAATTGGCAGATTCTTAAAGGGTAGTTGCAGGGGGTGGGCTTTTTCGGGAAAAAGGGTGATTTCCTAAATGTGATTTGCTCTTTATGGTTAAAACAGGCTAAAGATTGTAACAGCCTGGGAAGGTAATAAAGCTGAAACAGAGCTCTTATCAACCACAAATTCAAACTTTGCAGGAGATGGACCTGAGGTGGTAAAGCAGAGTCGCTAGAAACATAATTTCCCAAGGAGTTAAATTGAATGAATTGAATTTAAAGAAAAAAGGGTACACAAACAAAACAAGTAATTTACTCGGAACAGCAGAGCTGATAACTATTTTGAAGAGCAACCGAGACAAGATTGATATTTGTTTGCATTGCAGGCTTACCCAAAGTACCCTCCCATAGTACCTTGCTGCACGTATATAGTCTTTCCCTGCACGCACGCACACAAGGGCTTAATTTCGAATGATAAGGGAATCGCATGTTAGCGGACGCCATAACTAAAAAATCAATTTTATGCAAATCCATACCGTCCATCAGCATCATGACCACAGTCAGAAAAGCTTACCACTGACGTGAATGATACTATCAGAGAGAGTTTGTACACACTGTTCGGTAGGATGTCCTGATTTAATGCAGCGAGAGATGCAAGCTGGAAGAAAAGAGATCTGAAGTGTGTTTATCTCTGCCTTTGCTTTATGCTGAGGCCAGAATTGATCTGCTGACTCCACTTGAGATGTTCAATTGTTAGCACTGGTGCAGGGCAGGGTTCTAGAGCCTCAGTGCGTCATCCTCCAGAATCCCCAGAGACCTGTCCGATCTAGTTTACACCGCTGCTTTTTATAGGCACCCCCACGAGAACACCAGTTTAGAGGACAGCCTCCAGGGAGCAGACCCATATCAGCCCATCTGCTCCATGCTGCTATATGCAAGACTGTGCTGAGCCAACACACACACACATACCTGTGCACATATAAACGTTCATGTGCATAGTATATAATTAGCCACTGAGTCATGCATCCCACATAGAGTGAAATATTAAAGTCCATTAAAATTATTTTATGCTACCTATACTGAAAAATTTAAGTATTTTATTTAATAAATTAAAACTTTTCAATCACAATTTATCACTCTGCACTGATTTTGCATTTTGCAAAGTGTATGAATTTACTGAAATCCCTTTTCAATATTATAATACATTTTCTTTATTCATGTCTTTTGATGCCATCCACATGTCATTGAGTTTTATTAAAAAAATGTATTTGTATTTTATTTTATTTTATTTATAAAATATATATATATATATATATATATATATATATATTAAAATATTTTTAAAAATTCTCAACATTACAGAGAAAAAAAATACATTGAATGTGACCCCTTATGTTATTCATATCTGAAATGCTTATTTTAATGTTTTAGATCCTTTTTTGACTGTAGACATCTTGACTCAAATTCCAATTCACGAATTCTAAAATTACAACTTGTTCATAAGATTTAAGAGCTTAATAGAGGTTTAAAAGAAACATCAGCAAAACCAGTTCAATAATAAGGAACATTTAATTTCAATATAAAGTTAACAAAAAGGGAGTGGCATTAAAAAAGGCTTTGCCATGCCACCTTTCAAGGAATCAAGAAGATTATTTCTCTTGTTACTGCTGACAATGCAGAGTCAGCACATTATGAACATCATCCCCTCAGCTGTGGATAAAGTGACAGACCTGCTTTATGTTAACTCTCTCTGGCAGTGTTTTAATTGGGACAAAGCTCTGTGTGAGGTGCTGCTGGCTCTCAGGGAAGCCTGCAGTCCGACACCTGTGGAGCTGCTTAAAGGCCACCACAGCAAAGCCCCTCAGTTCATGTCCGAAGCAGCTCCACTGATCTTGGTACAAAAACAATGGCTACCAGTGAAGAAGATGGTTGGAGCGATTGGGGGCAGGAGGTTTAGAGAAGTAGAGGAGGGCGGGAGAGAGGGATAAAGCATAGCGGGAGTAATCTCACACGCTCTGCCCCAGTGTTGGCATAAACAACGTAGTCAGATACATATTATATAACTGAGTGAGAGTGAAATGGTTTTAAGGCTAGAAAATTACTATCATCACAATGTTATCTGGCATCGCCGTCACACAGCTGAATGCCAAAGCCCCCCGCCACCTCCATCATCATGTCTACGTGTTTGCCTGCTACAAATGCATTTATGTTATTGTTCTGTGGTTTCATGGTTTTATGTAATTTCCTCCCCTTACACCCTGTTCTACATTCTACAAGGGAAGTAGAATGTTGTCATTTTTCTGAGGTTGCACCCTGGCCTTACACAAGATAATTACATGATGGCCCGAAGCGGCAGTCATGTACTCCTGCATACATACATGATCATAGATAACAAAAATACAGTTCAATGGCTTTATAATTCTACAGGAAGAGACTTGGTAACACAGAGTCAGTCTCAGTATGAGGCGCCTCCAGCTGCCCTGCCAGGCAGGTAGTAGGTGTAAGGAAGGCAGAGGTCATAGGGTTCACAGCGGCAGAGCCCGAGGCCTCCAAACCTGGGAAGGGTAGAGACGGAAGAGAGAGAAGGGGTATGTTAGAGGAAGCCCTAATGATGCTACCTGCCGAGGAGGAGAAAGAGAGAGATCAGTTCGGGAAATGAAAAGACAGACAGGCGAGCGAACAAAGGAATAATAATATGAGTGTTCTCTGGTGATGGAGGGGCGGAAGGGCGAAAAGAGAGGATGCGAAGGAATGCGTGATGGACATGGAAGTAACAGGATAGAGCACGGTGTCATAAATAAGGATGAATAAAATCCATGCTTGGCTGCTGTGTCTTGTGTTTGACCTTGCAGCTCTCCACCACATGGCTCAGCCAGCCTCTGCTTTGGCAACACGTTCTCACTGTGACCACGCACAACTCACTAAGCAAGACGGAGGGGAAACCAACACAAACACACATCTATCTATAGACTCGCTTTACACAAAGAACCAGGCTACCTACCTCTCTTCCTGTGATCTTGTGTAGTGGCGTAAACATTGTGCCAAGGCCCATGTCATTGCCAAGGTTGCCTTGCTCCACAGGGTACACTTTTCAGTACTTTGTTTGTTTGACCTGCCAAGTCCACAACCTGAATTGCTTTCAATCTCATCTTCATTTATTTCAATTTTTTTTCCAAAAAGCACTGAAATGTGTCAGCTTATCTAATCGTCTAGGAGAGTGAGGCAAAAATATTAAGCTCTCTATTTAGATCGTTATTAAGCAAAATATATTCCAGTAAGGTTTCAAGTCATTATCGTGATATTACAGCCTGGACCTTTACTTTAATTATCCAGGAGAGGTTGTCTGAAACTGAGATTGCCATATGATGCAATATGACAAGCTGTGGCTGTGGATGAAATAAACAAAGTGTCAACAAAAACACATCAAAGAGATTCATTCTGATTATGATAAATCTATGTTTCCGATTATTCGATTTATTCTTTAACTCATATGACAGCAATCATTTCACGGTCCAAAATAGAGTTAAACATCAACAATGATATGCATTAAATCAGACACAGCTATATTTACTCTGATATTAATATGGGAGAATTTCTGTTTGGAAAAGTTAATAGAATAACTGCCTATCCATGTAAGGTTGCAGGATGGCAGGAACTTTTCCAAGCAGGATGCTTTCTTGACAGGTTGCCAGTTCATCACAGGCCAGACACATAGAAAGACAAACAAATCACTTTTTCAGATATATTTCCTGTTTTTTTTGCCTGTGGGAGCAAGCCAGAGCTCATGGAGGCAAATTCCACACACAAAAAAGGTCCCTGGTGGGGATTTGAACCCAGAGTCTTCTCGCTGTGACGCCTAGCTAAATGATTTATCTAATTTCAAAATATTTTTTTAATTTTGTGGATATAGGTAAAGCTCCAAACGATATATTTAGAACACTTCCTCTCTCTGGACCTTCATGTAAATCCAGGGTAAGATTGTCAGTGAGCTTTTAACACCACACCTCCAACAGTGTGTGTGAGTGTGTGAGGGTGATTTTGATTCTGAGAGGACTGACATTTTTTGGAATGTGACTGTAAAAGATCTAAGCTGAGTATCAACTGTGCTTTTTTCAAACGAAATTCCAAACTCTATGAGCTGAGCCCCACAGGCTGGACACGGTATTGGTGAGCTGGAGGGGCACGGCCAGGTATTTATTCCTAAGAGGACAGAGAGGTAACTGATCGGAGTGATATCCTCTGGAAGTGGAGAGCTGACCTGTTGTCCCTATCGTTGTCTGCTCTCAGAACATCTGCGATGGGGCTTGAAGGGAAACATGACGTGGGCTTAGAGGGGAAACTTATTCTGAAATCTTCTTATGAATCTTTTTCCTTTTGGACTTTTGTTGGATCTTTATTTGGATTTTGAGGAGATTATTAAGTTGTTTAAAATTCTACGTTAATACGTAATAGCACACCAGAACCATGAACACCAGGTGCCTTTCACTGTTGACCATCGGATCTGATCAATGAAATCAAAATGTTAAGTAACGAGTCTTCCTCTGTGCCACTGACCGCAACCTGGCCGGACCTGACCACTATTGATTGCTGAAACCTGCTCTTGGCTGTTGTCCCATGAGCTAACAGGGCAGTGGCACTAATTAAGTGTGCCCTTCAATAGATTGATGAGACTTGGAATAAGCAATATTAATAATAGAGTGTCAGTTTGTTTAATTATTCAGGTGTTTATGACTGCTCTTTGTGTGTTTGTGTTTGTTTATAGATCCGGCGCAGGAGGCCCACACCTGCCACGCTGTTCAGAGTAGCGGATCAATCATCTCCTGAGGATGATCAGTCCACCCACCAGGTAAAGGTGAAGTCAAAACACTTTTCTATTATGATTTTCTCACGACCCTCCCGTTTTCCTTCCCCAACCTATTCCACTTGCTAAAATTGAATTGACCAATGACATCACAATGCTGTGTATTTATCTGTAAACCCGATGGATCCTCTGATGTGTCCATCATTGCAGACTCATGCTGTGATGTGTGTTCAAAAATAAGAAATTTTCACATCTGATCCACAGCCTGTCTCTAACCCTTTTCCAATAGGTTTTAGGAATCAATTTATTAACATGAAGAAATAGTTAGCAGGTCACCGGTTATTTCAATCAGAGATGACTGGGAATGAAGAAAAGATAAATGATTTATTACAATAAATTATGTGTGATAATTAATTGAGTCTCCGCCATGAACAGCAGCAAGAAATATCCCCCCATTGGAGTTAGGATACTGGTGGTGGTGGCTGATGGCTGAGGCTGGTGAATGATGAAGCTGATAGGTCCGCAAGTACTAGGCAGTGATGTGGAGGTGGAGGGCGTGCGAACCAGCAGCATAACAGACCTAGATGGATGGAGAGAGAGATACTATTTAAAGACAGCAGCTGATGGATGGATTCATGCCGATGTGAGGATTAATAAATAGTTTTAAACCTTTGAAATTCTCTGAGCTTTAAAATTGTTCATTTCCCCAAACAAAAAAATGTAAATCCACTGAGTAAGGTGATAAGAAGTTGCTAAAGTTAATGAGGCTTACTTCCTACTTCACACTTCTGCTCCAGCTCCTGCTCGCACACACTCAGCAGGATTCCTCATTTCAGCAACATCCCTGTCTGCATGATTTGCAACATTCCTAAAGTTGCAATGTCTGGAGAATCAGGCCTGATGTTTGTCTTTGCTTTCAGTGGGTTGTAGGAGAGAACGGAGTGCTCAAGCCAAAGCGTGTCAATCCGAACGTGTACCAGCCTCCATCACTCAAAGGTAGGTGGGGGTAGTACTGATTCCACAGATGGTGGCTGCGTGTTGTGATCCATCCTTGTTTCCTGTTTGTTCTACCGGGCTTCTCTGCAGTCAATCGACTTATATTTTTTAAGGTTTTGTGATGGCTAACAAAAAAAAACATGCATGTGACAGATGGGCAGATGTGCATTAAAACCCTCTTCACTCTGTGCATGCGCTTGTGTGATATCCAGAGGCGTGTTTCTGCGTGTTCTTGTAGTCAGCAGCAGGGTATGCATAATTGTTTGATAGGGAGAAAAGGAGAAAGAGATTAGAGTGTGACAGATGTGAAACAGTGAGTCTAGAAAGTCTGGATCATCCAGGATTACACTCAGTTGTGTATATAGCTGTTACACACACACACACACACACACGCCCACACACAAACACACACACACACACACATGGAGAGCACACTTACAGGCTGAATAAAGATAAGTAAACACAAACATCTTTCTTTTGTGTCTTTATACATGTTTCTTATTACGTGTGTCCATACAGGGACTAGAACCTTCTTTTCAGAACCTGTCATCAGAAATGTATTTATTAGGGATTACCAGGTGTGTGTTGCATCTCAAGTGTTGACATGATGAGCGCAGCTGTATCATAGATCTGCCCTTTATCAGCTCAGACGCGGAAAGACAGAGAGTGTTACCTTGATATAATTCCTAACTGCTTGACCTTCCTCAGACTGGAATAAGCCACCTGCCTTTGGGCTGTGTGGCGTGTCTGAGGGTGTGAAAGATGGAGAAGGCAAGGTGACCCACGAAGGAAGCTAGAGAAGAGTAAATGTCACAAGATAGAGGAGAAGTGAGTCAGCATGGAGGATTAAAAATGGGGATTTAAAAAAAAAAACAGATAGTAGAAGAGACAGAAATGGACAGCGGGGGGGCTCTACAGTAAAAATCAATGAATGGCACCGTTTTGCAGTTGCCGCCTTGTCTGTCTGTCATTGCATGTGTTTTAATTGGCTCCCTGCCTGACTGGCGTCTGTTAGAATAAACCCTGTGAGGCTGGATAAAAACTGACAGAGTTGAAGCGTGGTAAAACAGAAACAAAATATTCCTTTATCCCTGTGTCTGTGTCCATGTCTTCGTGTGGCCTTCCCCTTTGGTCTATGTGTTTGCGTGTTTACCTGTGTGTAGCTGTGCAGAAGATGGCTGAAGCACACATGCAGAACCTAGGTGTCTACCCCCCTTTGGAAGACCCTTGTGAAGGGGAGGATGATGAGGACCATTGGCAGGGAGAAGAGGGAGACAACATATCTTCCACCCGAGCTGCTGGTGAGATGGAGGATGTCTGGGTCTGCCACACTGCACACAGCCAATTGTGTTGTTTCAGGAAAATACACCCCGTGGCACTTAAATACTGAGAGAGCACCTGTCACTGCGCCTTCATTATCCCACCCTGGTGTAGTCCTTTGGTATAGTGTTGTGTATTCGTTTTAATCTTATCTGACAATTTAAGAGAAAGAAGGAGAATATTAATTGGAGAAAAATGCTTAAATTATATCTCAATGAAACGATTCAGATTTGCTAGTTTGGGCTTGAAATCGTGAAAATGGCATTTTCTTTTGAATAATAACACAGCAGTGGGGATCACATGCTGGTGAAGAATGCAGTGTGAGAGTATCAAATGGTGTATTTATCCTTCAGGTTTGTGTGAATAGTCCAAATTGCTTTTCCTTTATATTTATCCTGATGTTCTTTTTCCACACATTGTAAGTATACATCATTGATCATCCTCCTCAAACAGTGTGAAAACATGTTTTTGTCTTCAAAGACCTGCTACTCAAAAACTAGAATTGCACTCAGTAGAGCATATCCCTCCGCCAAGGCCAGGACTGTAACAACTCAGACGGTAGTTCAGGTTTTTAAAAACAAAAGTAGATCTACATATGAGGCTGGGTCAGAACCAGATAGCACAGTCTGTGGACAAGAAGAAAAAGATTGAATTCTGTGACACGAAGAGCGGTAAATACGAATTGGCACGAAAACACAGAAACAAATATGGAGGCGGTGGAAAACAGCTGGAAGATAAATTAGAAGAACCGGCTTCTGCTTTTCAACATGAATGCTCTACATGAAACACGTTTCTTTTGTGATAAACTTGTATATTCAGGATTCTGCTATGAGGCTAATTCTTGCCAAGTCAGGACTGCTTTTTTAGATTTTAGTAAGACAGTTAAAACAAACCAACACATCAATAAAACATTATGTGACGAGTCCTGAATAAACCCATGAGGATTTTAAATTTTAGATTAGCTTCAGTATATTTGGTATAATTTATGTCTTCATTGTTCATTAAAGCTCTTCTGGTCCGATGATGGACTGCGTCACTGTGGAATAACTTTTAATATTGCTTGGTTTTGCATCGTCCCTCCTTTTGTATGGACCACAAGATGGATATTAATTGCAATATCAAGCTGCATATTATTTTCATTACAATCTGAATACTGTGTTGGGAAAATCTTCACAACATTGTCGTCAAATTAATTCTTATATTTAAATGTATTTTAGTATCTAAGACAAAAGCAAGCTTCAATGCGCTAAACCATCATTTTTATGTTTCAAAGATAACTGAAAAATGTAAATATTAAAGAAAAATGTTTACTATATTATATCTGATGGTTGATTGGTCCACCGTTTTAACATTTATACCATTTAATCTGATAAGAAATAAATTTCTTTGATAAAAATGCAATATGAAGCTTGGAAATGGAAAAGAAATTTGTTGTGAGTAGAGCAGAACTGCTCCTCTCAGACTAAAGCCCTACGCCAGTTATTTCACGTAACGTCTCTCCTCTTTGGCCAATCAGCATCTGTCTGTGATGTAAAGACCTGGACCCAACACCAGCAGGACCAGACAGGATTCATGTTGATAGAGAGACGACTGTCTGTCCTGATCCCCGATGATATGTTATGATCCAGCAACCAGTCAGGTCCCAGGTGCAGGACCAGCTCAGAGGAAGGATGTAGATCTCTGATTTAATAGAATAATCCTGATTAGTTGACAAACAGTGTCAGCGAGATGATGAAAAAAATATCCCAAGAAACAGGAGGAATCATGTTTGGATGCATAGAAAGTACAGGGGGAAAAAGCCAATCCAGACACCAAAGTCCAAGCAGGTCAGATATGTAGAAAAGTTAGATTCAGCGCCAAACGGAAAAAAAGTAAGGTTTCTGAGAAAAAAGTAATACATTGAAAGTTTTGTCAATCTTATGTTGCGTTTAAAGAATCTCTAACTTAATTTATGTAGCTTTCTTTTTAAAATGTATTCCAGCTTACATTTAGATTGATTCAACCCCTAATAACTTCTGATTTTCAGTACGTCTATCGTAAATGATTTAGTTAAGTTGCTTGAATAAATATTTTTTTAATTTGTTTTATGCCAATTATGGTCTTCTTGCTTTTATGTTAGCTATTTATTATTATTTTATTTAACCAGATAATATCCCATTAAGATCAGACATCTCTTTTGAGTAGGGGACCTGGTCAAGAGGGCAGTTCACACCTAAAATCAACAACAGGTAAAATTACGATAAATATGGACACAGGTAGTTCTTAAAAAAAAAGACTCAATGCTATCACATTTTAAAGTGCAAGAAGTGATATTAAAACCAAGTAAAACAAACCGTCAATTGCAACCACACTGTCCAATTGTCTAACGTCGAGGTTCCCTTAAAATGCCAACAATGGATTAAGACTCCATGGAAATTAGATCTGGCAGATTAAAGTCCTTTAGAAGGGAATTCCAAGCAATAAGACCTGCCACTTTAAATGCATTTATCCATAATTTGGTGTGCGCACAGGGAACAGTCAATTGCAAGATTATTTGGGAACGTAGTTTTAAGAGTTCTAGCCAAGCAAAAAAAAACGGCTTAACCTATTGGCAGATTTCTTGCTGCATTCAAGACAATTTGAATATATTGAAGAATACTATGTCTGGTATTGCTGTGTGTTATGATCATGAGTGACAATGAGCTGAGGGAATGGATCAAGATGTGGCGAGTGATCAGAGGAGGGATGGCAGCTCTGTGACCACATAGAATCAAGAGGGAGAGAGAAAACGAACACATGTGAAAATACAAAAGGAAGAAGGTAAAAAGAAATATGTTATGTGGAAAATATACAAAATAAAACAGGAAATGCACTAAACCCAAACACCATGACAAATATAAAAATATAAACATAATGAAAAAATAAACAGAAAACAGAGCCACAACATTTTTCCTCTAAACCCAATCCAAACTAAACAAAAAGTATTCAAATCTCAAGTTGAAGTGAACTCTTGAGCAATTTATCGTTGTAAATGACGTTGTTTTTAAATCCACTTTATATCACATGAGAAGAGGGGCATTTGATTCACAGTGGTAGCTCTGTCAGAGCAGATGACAGCCTCTCAATAAATCCCTTTATGTAAGCCTGGTGACCCCCCCCCCCCCCCCCCAAAAAAAAAAAAAAGATAAGTAAAAATATAGCACAATTATTCTCCTTTTCAGACTCATAGAGTATATTCGAGAATGTCTAAGATTGAAAATAAGCAAAAGGACATGAAACGCAACACAATAAAGGACATACTGTGTTTTCAAATATTCGTTCCAGAAAGATTATTCATCAGTAGACTCTCAGAGAATTTTAATGCACCATTGCTTCGTTAGTTTGTGGCAAATGAAGATAGAAACTAGTGTTTTTTTTGTTGAACAACTTAATTCTCTTAATTAGTCTCCATCAGCAGTGATTGCAGCAGTAATCCTCCACCTCATGGATTACAACAACCACTAAATGATCCTGTGGGGTGGAGCTCCACTCTTCAGTCAGGTGATGTCCTGAACAACGATTTGGTTGAGCACATTTTGAGTCTATATTTCTTACTGAAGTATTTGTTCCACGACTGAACCGGTTTATAGGATGACCCATAGACATCATTCTTCAAAACTTTTTTTTCCTTGAGCATTTTAAAGGGTTAAACATTTCTGGGCACTGCAAAGGCACTGTCACCGTATAAATGGCAAAGGGCAGTTCTTGAGAAAAAAAGTGATAGGAATAATAACAATGAAGGGGTCATGTTGGATTAGTTGTAAAAGGGTGCCATGGCTTTTTCTGTTAAATGGGGGTTTCCAGACTCGAGGCGACACACCTAATTCACTCAGATCAACCCTTATGTTTGGAGGTTTTCTCAGATTGGGCCAGCAAATGGGCAATGGCTTTTGAAAACCTCTTGAGTTTCTATGTTTCTAAATAACACCAACACTATGACACCTTTAGAATTTGGTCTGTGAACTGTCAGACAATAGCCAAAAAAAAAAAAAAAATCAAAATTTATGTTTTTCTTTAATAAGAAAATGAATAAATCAGACATTTGAAGCAGGGAAATCTTGGTGTTTTTGCTATAAAGACTTTTTAAATGATGATACTATAGCTCTAGTGTCTTCATGTCCATCACGACCAATAAACATCTTCATCAGAAAAAAGTCACATCATGGATTTTTGTCTCTGTTAACACCTGCCTTTCTCTCCTCAGATCAGCAAGATACATCAACCAATGAGCAGTCAGCCAAGATTTCCAACATGAGAGAGACAACCAAGCAGATTGAAGCGGCACAGGAGGAAGATGAGGACAAGGCAGAGGAAGGGCCCAAAATCAAAGAAATGACAGGGCAGAACAGCTGGGGGAGTAACTGAAGAGAGAGAGAGCATTTGGAGGGGAGAATCTGGGGAATGAAGGTGGTTTTTTATCTAAAGGTCAAAATCTGAGGAACTCAGAGGGTGTGATGCTTTGTGGATGCATAAGTGACGATATGATGATGATAATGATGATGATGATGATGATGATGATGATGATGATGATGATGATGATGATGATGATGATGATGACGATGATGATGATGATGATGACGAGTCATCTGAATGAAAGATGCTTCCATGAAATCAAATTTGTGAGCGAGCGAAGATTTCTGCACTGCATACATCTTAAGGGTGAGGTGGATAAAAGAGAAGGGTTGCTGGTATTGGGAGTCAGCCATTATGAGAGGGTGAGGAGTGATGTACTGACAGAGTCCAGACGCCACTTTTGTCCTAATGTCACACTTTTTCTTAATGAGTGTAGAGGGGCAAAGGTTACCATGACAACCTGTCCCCCTTGACTTTAATGCTTCAGCATAGAGCTCCTTTAAAGAGGCTAAAGACCATAATAATCATAAATTACATACATCTGTTATCTCAGATGACACTTTCAAAATGACTTTTAAAAGACTTCTATTTTCTATTTTATTTTAAAATCGCCTATTCGTCCGAGGATTAAATGTCCTACACTGCCATCCTGTGACAGAGAGTGGAAGGACAGGTTTAAAGCGATGTCCCAACTCAACATCAACAAAGCTATAAAGCTATAAAGTTAAAGTATTCACATTGTGTATTCTTCTCTCTGTGAAGTACTTTTCATCATTAGGCCAAATCAAATTGCCAGCCTAAGCAATGAGGGATTCACGGGAAACAATAACATCACGTGACCCGGCATGGCTGTTAACTGATTTGATCTCATACATGGAATTAATTCCTGTCACCCCTCATATTTACCAGGGCTTAAATTTTAGCTGAAAGTATTTGCATCATTGTAGACACTCAAGGAATTTCAAAACGTGCCCCTGTATCCTGTGGTTTGCTCCCTTGTTAGCTGTTGTCTTAATTTAATCCATGACAGAAAAAACGGAAAAAACAAATACAACACCAAACACATAAGCACCGTAAATTTCTCCACTGACACAACATCTTACACCATGACCAATGAGTTTGTCCCCCATCAGCAGTGATCGTCAACAGGGTTTGGCTAAGGGCCCAGGCTAATGCCGTGACATCACTCTCCTCCAGATACTGGGTGAGGGTTAGGCTTGTTGACAAATGTGGGAGATTTTCTGATTCTGAGATGCAACCCAGGTTTGGAATAGTGAGCACACACTTCCCTTTTCTGGTGGACACTTCGATCATGTCATGGCAGCTTCCCATTCACAGAATTCTTGCAGAAGACCTGTACGCCCCAACTCGCTGCCTTCTTCTAAAAACAGTTGTTGGATAAAGGCATCGTGCCTATCCCTCCAACCCCAAAGATTATTTATATAAAATCGGTCAAGTGTGATCATCCACATATGTTGAGAACTATAAAAGAACCTTTCCTATGTGTATAGATTTAAGACTTAATTTACAACAAAGAGATTGTTTCCTCAAATCAGGCAAAGATTTAATTAAAAATACAAAACGAGTTGTGCATTTTTTTTAAATTCCTTTAGAATCAAATCAAATACTAGAAACACTTTTTAAGTATGATATACAGTATAGGGCTACTAAAATGAATGGGATGGAGAATTGCAAAATAAAAGCACCAAAACTCTTTTCCTATAATCGTGTCAAACCCAGGATGACGAGAGTGAATATGTGTGGTTATTTCCATAGACTATAAGAATCAAATCAATCTTTAATAGGCAAAACTACCTCTATTTTAAAAAAATATATATCCTTCACACATAAACAGGACTTATTTTGAGTGGACACAATGCAAAGAAAAAATACATGCTTGTAATTTAAAATGTTTTCCAATACTCATTTAGAATTTCCCTTTTGTATATTGACACTTTTCTATGGCCGTCTGTTGGAGAAACATGACCTGTATGATGGATCTGCTGTAAGAGGTTTTTTTCTAGTATACATAGACCGCTCAGACAGCCTAAAATCAGGCGCTGATGTTACTTAATGACTGACATTTGAGAAAAATGTGATCTTTTTTGCAGATATTAAATACAGGGTTTTTAGTTAACATATAACTAATCTAATTTTCAGTTTAATTGAAGATTCAGCATATAATGTAGAAAGTGTGAAGGTTTCCAGTGGAATGGATTAATGTTGCTGCCGACTATAAATATGAACCTTTGCCCAAAGCGTGAGACGACTGGATGAACAGGCTCTGTTGGTTGAGGCTCTGCAGCGCCTCTGCTTCCGTTAACCTCCCTTTTCCATCCACGTCAGGGGAACACAACAATGGAAAGATGTGTCTGAACCTTACTTTATCTTAATTTTATCTTTTTTCCCATTCTTTTGTCTCTCGATGTAATGTGGCTGTTTTAAAGTTAAAAAAACAACATGATCTTAAAATAAACTTTTGTTTCCTTTTCTCCTTTAATGAAACTGATCCGTATGTGTGGTTGTTTGTGCAATATGAATTTATTCCAGTAAATGTGAATTTAGAGGTACAAACTTACATTTATTACATGTTATTGGACTGAAAGAGACAGCTGAAGCTCCCAGAGAGAACATGCAAGTTCCACAAAGAAAGGCCCCAGGTCAGGATCTGAACCTTTAACCCTATTAATGGGACGTGATCCGCGAAAGGACCAGGCTCCTCATATACCCAACACATGACAATTAAACATGAGGGAAAAAGGCTTTGGTGAGTTTATTCAAAAGAAAAACATATTCAGCTAATCACTTTTATCATCCGAAATTCATCTTAGCTACATCTTCTCTTGAAATCAAATGTCAGAAAGACCCTTTTTGGGGCAAAGACCAGAGGATGTCCCTGGTAGGTATTCTCTGAGGTTCTTCTGCATCTTCACCTATCTTACACAGAAACCTACTTAGATTTGAACACCAAAAACAATATATCCATCTTGTCAATAAAATGTCACATTTGCATATTTATTCCATGAGTTTGATCCCTGCTTAAGTTTATGCTAAATTATATTATATCTGCTGAACTCATCTTTATGTCATTAACTAGAGTAAACTTTAAAGAGTGAAAAACTAGGGAACAAATGAGTGACTTGGAGGAATCTGATTAGAAGTCCCTCTATTAAAAACAAATAATTATTTGAAATATCAAATATTATTAGATTTTATATATTATAATTTGAAATTATATTCAAAGTCATAAGAGTCAGCCTAAGCTCTCATGCATCAGTTTATACCATCCAGCATGTATCTTTTTTTCTCCTGTGAGAAATATGGCACAAGTACAAAGAGTGATTAAACGAAGGTCCAAACTGTACAAAACACAAAACTAACAAGGATCAGATGTTGCTAAATGAAACAACACCACGCAAAACCCCCCAAAAAGGTTAATAAGGAAAAAGAACGCAAAAGATAAATAAGCATACATCCTTAATTAATAAATTCTATCATTTATTCATACGATTGTATGTGTATGGCAATGTGTGGTTGTGCACAGAAAGTAGTTGTATCTTTATAAAGTATAAAATATGACCTAATATGACTCTCATAAGAAGTTGATTATCAAGACCAGTGTATATGCAATCACATATTACATATAAATGATATCATGGCTAAAATATGTAAAATTAAGTATTGAGAGCATACACATCATTCCGTTTTTGTTTTTTTTAAATCTAGAATGTATTGGGTGTCCTTTATTTCACTGATGTAAGCACCAAATAGTCTCATAACGTTAAATAACTGTTTTTGATGATCATGAATTTTGCAGGGCATCAGTTAAATGTAACATATTTTTAACATTTTACTTGGATATACTTTATGATGCAGTAGTTTGTAGTTGTGAGCAGTGGTTGTGTCTGCAGGAAATCATTATATTAAATGTGTGAGAAAGAATCAAATGTGATCTAAATGCCCTTTCGTAAAGAACAATCAATTAACAAACAAACAATGATTAGAGCCTTGCTTTAAGTACATAGGATTAAAAAAAAAAAGTCTTACTTTTTGTATTTATTGTATCTATATCATACACATATTTCAGATGTAAAATTTATTCAGTCTATTTTATAGGTTAAACATTTTGGTATTTTTCTATTGCATGTTTATGAATGCCGTCTAGTTTCTAATTACAGCGGAAGTGCAAAAGACGTAAATATCTTGTTCTGTGATCATGATCCCTTTGTTTGATATTTGGCAGGGATATATCTTGATATAAATCTTTGGCTCTGGGTTTATAACAATGTTTTGAATTATCTGGTTTGAGCTAACATTAGTATTTCAGTAAAACTATGCAGATTTATACTTAAATAATTTTCACCTTCATTATGAGAGTCAATTGCGGACGTGTTATTTGAAGTTGGTACGCATAACTTTACGTTCGCAAGCGTGAGACAATTTGTAATGTGTTTATACTGTCATCTTGTGGTTACAGTTTGTAACTACATCTAAAGGTTCCTAAAACTGAGGTCTAAACACCAAAATGCCTGTTTTTCAGCTGGCGGCGGGAGGACTTTCTTCTTTCAATCAAAAGATAATGATACTTTTAGGAGTAGAATTCCAACAAGACACGTGTGCCACTGAGATGCATGCCCACATGGTTGTTGCATTTGTATGAATCTGCAAAAATAATGGAAAAAACGCTAATATAAATATTATATGGAATTTTTTCTTTAATATATATATATTTCTGTCTATTGAACTACCAAAATGGGTTTTAAAGAATTGTGTAAGTGATGTGCATACAATTGTTCTGTATATTATCCAGAAGTCTTTAGTGAAAAGTTGGATTAGACTTGGTGGAGGTAGGCTTTATGGAGGTGGGCCCTTTTGGTTAATTTATAAAACTGTATTGTATTAGTTGCAAGATCGAGACGCTATAATATTCTTATATATACTCAATATCAAGCCTAGAAGGAACATCATGTCACGTGTGCTGTGTTAACCAAAGGTCAATGTAAACCATTATTATAAATAATTGAAGTGCAACATTATCATATATATATATATTTATAAATTTCTTATTTTTATTTTTATTTTTTTGAAATTGAACTCCAATGCAGACGTGACAGCTCAATTTAAAATGTTCTTCATATTAGCACAGGCATACATTGTCAATTTTCTTAATTAGCAATGTAATAAATATTTTTAAAAATTTGAAAAAAAAAATGGAAAAACACAGAAGTGCTGCCACATTAATGTTTCTTTCTAAATGAAAAAAAAATGAGTATCTTAAATAAACAAATGACATATCAAAATATAAAAAATGCAAAAAACTTACAAATTTGATTGGCGAAAAACAGATTCCTTTTAAAATGTCATGGACTGTTCTGGGTCCCCCTCCTAAGCGTGATACTGGCTCGATTTTGTTTTTAAAATTAATTTCTTCCTTCCAAAATACTTTAAAGACGGACTGAGTTGTAGTTACAGTCTAAGACCATAGAGGGGCACTACACATTCAAAACATCCAACGTAGCGCTTTCAAAATAAAGACACTCGAAGCGCATTCATGATAGTCACATGATTTACCGCGTGGCGGAGGGAACAGTGAACCATCTTGTTGTCATATTTTATCTTTGACGGGTCTCACCGGAAGAGTTGGCAGGCAAATATGTTGCCGTAAACCAAGTGAGTTTGATTCCTTAAATTTGTGTTTTTACTGAAATGAAACCTTGAATTTTCCTGATACAGTCCATTTTTCTCCTAGCAGTTTAATCGAGAAATTCTAGATGTATCATTTTCTTAATTGCACCTCGAATGAGACTGCTGCTAACTAGAAGGTAAGTCAGCCGGTGGACGCTAACTGGAGCTAACTTTATCGCAAGTTTAGTAAAATAAACATTTGATCAGCGCCTCTTGCTCGAGCAAAGAGATAAAAGATCCTGCTCATTATTTGCTTAGAGCTAGCTCGGACCATCAGACAGCTGTTTGTTTTTAAGCAGAAGTGAGTGCGGGGTGTATGAAAACACTAAAACTAAATGCATTCTGAATGTTAAAACTGTCTCAGCCGCGCTGGATGTTCTTCTAAGTGACTCAGGATACCTGTAAACACAGAGTTTATTGTTATCGAATTGTTCAAATCAAACTCAGCACTGACTGATCGTGATTCACTGGATTAACAATGGTCCAATGGTCAACTTGGTGGTGGAAAAACAGAATCTTTTCCTGCTGCAAGGGATCATTTTGCAGAAAACTGCTGCAAGCAGCTTTCAATCAATGCGCGAGTACTGAACATTTCATATGCTTATATACACAGATGAATCTGATTTTCAAAAGGTATACTGTATGTCTGGCTATAATCTAAACCTAACCCCGTACCTAAGGGTTGGCTTCAGGATTATTCAACCCTAATTGTACCTGTAGACAGAGAAGCCATTGCACTTTAAATTATGGCAGGTGAAGTTAGAATAACACTGATTATCTCATTACAATGGCATCTGTAAGTGTTGGAAGCAGGAAAACTAGAGGAGCATAAGGATCTGAGCTAAAGTGACAGGTTACAAATATTGATATATGACGACTGGATCATATAATTTCTAGAACTGCGGGTCTTGTTGGTCTAATGAAGGACAACAAGTGGATTAGCGACAGGGTGCCAAGGCTTGTTGTTGTTCATGGGGAGTGAAGGTGCTATCCCTCAGTTACTATTGACCGGCTGGTTGCTATAACCAAATCAAACAAGCCCTTAATGACAAGCACCTCTATTATTTTGTAGACACTTTTTGCTGTTTTGACTTGCTGCATAGCCAGACGCCAGCTTCCCACAACATTCCTGAGGAATCTTTGCCCATTCCTCCTGGAGAAAGATCAGTTCCACCTTCCATTTTTGTGTTGGCTCAAGTTAAGTTATTCTTTGCTCGAGTATATTTTCTCTTTGAAAGAGCATGTACGTTATTGAAAACCATAATTATACACAGAAAGTTCCAGAGAGAGGAACAGGTTCCAAGCTGATGAATCAGCCTGCGGGGAGCTGAGATGGATATTTTATACTCAACATTTTCAGCGGTCTTGTCTCCATAATAGTGTTCCTCTTGTAAGGGTCCAAGGTTGAAGGAAAGACAGCTGGTAACTTGTGCGATGAGGAAGAGTTGGTAAACATGATTACCCATCACCAAGCGGTTCTAACCTGTGTTAGTTATTTTGTTATTCTAGGATCTAGGATAGGTTATTTTAGGATCACAAGACAAAGCTTATAAGTCTATTTCCAGAAAAAACATGTAGGAGGGGATGGGAGAATCGGGAAAATCAATTTTCCGTAGAGATTCACTTATAGTCCATATTGTATTTTTCAAAGTATTACCAGATATGGGTTTCTTTGTTTTTACACATTTATCCAATTTTCCACGAAATAATCCATAAATTGTTTTAATAAATCACACATATTGATTAATTTCACCTGCTGTCTGTTTTCTCTTTCTACTTCTATGGCGCCTGCTACAGTGGGAATAAGTGTGTGATTAGAAACTGCATTTATACTTGGCTTTTAAAGGGTTTTTATATCTGTAACTGCTATTACCACATCAAAAGTGTGAAAACGTTATTCCCCCTCCCCTGCCCGCATCAAAAACTGCAACCAAATACTTTAAAAGACTGAAGATCAGACTGTGATATCAATAGGTGGGTTTACATGGGACATTTTTCTCCTTTCCGAATTAAACCTTTCCAAATTGCAATGTTAGTCGCCTGTTTATATTACTTGTGGTCTTTTCCGACCCGGTGTTTACATGCACCTACTCACCTAATTGATATGCTTTCACACATGCACAGACGATCCACATTCCAGTTCATAAAGTGGCAATAATGCTTCGGTAAGCTTGGTGCCGACCGCCAACAAGCGGCCAGAAGAAGAATACGACAAAGAGGGCATGCGCGGAAGTGACTTTTCAGCCATCTAACCGTCCAAAAATGTTAAAATATTCAAAGTTGCAATGAATAAATCACTCCGATGCAGACCGGTACTGTTTAGAAGTCGCCATATTTAAAATGGTTGCGGCGCTGAAAAAAAGTTCATTAGGCTGTTCATGTAAACCCACCTATTGTGATGGAATTTGATCCATTCTTCTTTGCAGACATGCTTTAGTGCCACATATTTAGTGGGTTAATGAGAATGAACGTCATGCCAAAGCATCTCAAGGGGCTCAGATGCAGACTCTGACAAGGCCACTCCAGAACTTTGATTTTATTCTTTCTGAGGCATTCAGAGGTGGACTTACTCTTCTACTTGAAATCATAGTCTTTTTACATCAACTGTTTATGTTTGAACTTAGACTCACAAAGGGCAGTTGTGACCTTCTTCTTAAAAGTGTTCTGGTTAAGAGCAGAATTCATATTTCCATCAGCAATGAGGATTTGTCCAGACCCTCAAGCAGCAAAACATCCTCACAACATTACATTGGCACTAGGTTGTTTTATATATGTCAGATGCCGTGGTGGCATGCCAGTTCAACCTCAAACTCGTTTGTCTATAGAATATTCTGCCAAAAGCTCTAATGGCTATCAAAGTGCGCCCCTGCAAAATTCAGCCGTGCTTTACCCAATCCTTGAAATCTCTCTGTTACACTTCTAGAATGTCTGTGATCACTTTCTCCCTCGCCTCTTCTGGAATTTCCATGTTTTTGGCATAGTGTGCTACTGGTTGGACCTAGTAGCCAAATTCCTGCTTCTGAAAATGGTCTCTTTAAGGGATGATTTGATTGAACAGGGTGGGTAGTGATCAATTCTGAGTGTGTCTTCCACAGCTGGAACTAGTTCTTAATGTAAGGTACTTTTTAGAGTCTAGTTTTGAAGGGCCAATAATTTTTACCATGGCATAGTAGGTTTTTAAATTTAAGTCTTATTCAAGTAGCCTTTAAATAAATCAGCGGTATCAAATCTACTATCTTTTCACAGCTCTATATATTTTTCCCGTCATGGCTTTTGTTGCAGGAGGATTTTCCTGTTGCCACAGGAATGCCGGTTGGAGAGTATGGGGAGCTGGGGGGCAGCCTCCTCGCCATTGCCTCCTTGAATGCTTCCAACTCTGGGTCGCTGTCCCTCCCTTTCCCATACCCGTTTGTACCAGCCGCAGAGCGAAAAGCCATCTCTGATGTCCGCCGCACCTTCTGTCTCTTTGTGACCTTTGACCTGCTCTTCATCTCCCTCCTGTGGATCATCGAGCTGAATGTGAGTGTCCACCTGTATGGAGTGGTGAATACTCAGTTTGACTCTGACGCCGTCTGTTCGCTCTTTTCTCCCGAAGATCTCCAGCTCCATCCAGGAAAGTCTAGAGAAAGAGGTGGTCCATTACAACTACAGGTCTTCTTTCTTTGACATCTTTGTAAGTGGCTCAATCCGTGTCTGAGAACGTTTCTCCTGATTCCAAGGTCTAATTCGTGTTTCAAGTGATTTTTGTGTTTTATTGTTTTAAAACCTGGTTTGTAGCCTCCAGATTAGTCACTGCTGGTCACATATCTGCATTTATTGAATACACAAGAGAAAGAAAAGAGAAATTGGTACAAATCAAACATTTGGTGCATTATAATAAGGCAACTCTTGCAACAGAGTTTTTTCCTGACTTATAACAAGTTTATTAAGTCTTTTGTGAACACTTTATAATTATCATTGTTAAGCATCTGTTACTCATTACATTAAAAAGGCAACGGTGTCAGTTTGCCCGCCAAATGCTGAACCTGTGCACTCACTTTAGTTGCAATGTCTTTTAATTTTCTTATAATACTTAAGTAATGATTTATAAGGGTTAGGTTTACAACCTAAAATCATTCATTAATCATTTATACTGGTAGTCTTATTATATCCCCAAAAAGTCAGGGATGTTATGGAAAGCAACCTTTGCTGCGACTGCCTCAGCTGTATATCCGTCGCGTTTATGCGATAACCGATAAGCTATTTCACGACTCATTTTCACATTTTATGCCTTCATGGACCCAAGTGTGAGTAAGAACTGGATTGATTTTGGGACAGGTTGGCTTTATATATCTGACATTAGAGGATTTTTATCTCGGGCCATAATTTTGCAGCCGTTGGTCTGATTTAGTCCATATCTGGTGCACATGAATCACATTGAGGAGACATATCTTGTAAATATCATATTTTACCCTAGTAGTTCATATTTTACTTAATGGGGAGCTTTTTTTTCTTGTAAAAACACTGTTTACTGGACAAAACTCAAAAAACATTTCATGGATCATTTTCAATTGTTATTCCCACAAAGACCTTAGTCTGAGCAAGAACTGGATTGATTTTGGGAAAGGTCGGTTGTAAAGTTCCGACACTAGGGGGAGCTTTATCTTTGAAAGTTATCGAGCCATAAATTCTCAACAGTGGGTTCAATTTAGTCCAAATTTGGTGCATATGAATGAACCCAAATAGACCTATCTAGTATATATTGTTTTATTTTAACCGTTAATATTTTACTCACTAGGGGGAGCTTTTTACAAAAAACACAATTTCTTGTAGATAACTTGCTTACCGTCCAATTTAATACAAATTTCATGCATTTGATTCAAATCCAGGAGACCTATCTTGTATTTTACTCTAAAAGGTCATATTTATATTTACTCACTGGGGGAGATTTTGTCCCCCCCAAAAAAATTCTCCGGCATAACTTCCATACTATTGGTCCGACTTACTCCAGATGTGATGCATATGAATCAACTTGAGGTGATCTGTCACTTATAGTTCATATTTCATTCTAATAGTTAATATTTCACTCACTAGTTTGGTTTACAAACAAATACTCTGTAAATAACTTTAAATTTAATTAAATCAGTTCAAGCAAGGGGGTTGCTGGTATTGTGGGCATTTCCCCGAAAAGTCCACAATAAACGTCTCCGACATTTCCTCTCGGTGACGACAGGATAGGTCTAGTTGTGAAGTATTATCGAAAATTTGAACACATACAACCTGCGATGATCCTTTTCATGTTTCTTTTTGTTCCTTCTGGTTTCAGCTCCTTGCTGTGTTTCGTTTCCTTTGTCTACAAGTCGGGTACGCTGCTTTCCGTCTGAAGCACTGGTGGGTTATTGCGGTAAGTCGGTCAGGGACACAATGACAAAATCATATGACATCTTTTTTTTTTTCTTTTTATGCAATCAAGGCTGATTCTTGCTTATTCCACAGATCACCACTCTTGTGACCAGCGTCTTCCTCGTTGTTAAGGTCATCATGTCAAATGTGAGTCTCCCCCCAACCCTCAAGCTTCATTGGGAACTTTCCGACTTCTGCTTTTACTGTGGTGCTTTCCTAATGAGCTGTTTTATGATGTTTGTGGCGGAAAGCTGGGTCCTGTTCATGTGTTTTATCATCATATCCCAGAAATGTTTATAGCTCACTTATCTTAACAATGGGGTAGTAAACAAACTAAGCATACAGCCACTAGTTCTGTTCCGGAAGTTACAGGATGACCTAGTTTCTCTCTCCTTACAGCTCCTGACCCAGAATGCCTTTGGTTATGTGCTGACAATCACATCCTTTGTGGTGGCCTGGCTGGAGACCTGGTTCCTCGATTTCAAGGTGCTCACTCAGGAGGCCGATGATGAGCGAGGTGAGAGAAAGACCAATGACTTTGACCAAAACTCCACTCATTATTCCCTGGACGTTTAATACAAAGCAATTAAGCCGTAGCACTTTTCGTCTGTTTGCCTCTAATTATTTTTTGTCCCAGTCAAAACTTCTGATGCTTTTTTGGGAATTTTTTTAATTTTAAATTTTTTTGTTTATCAGGTAAAATTATTAATCTCTATCTCTAATTGTCATCTCTATTGGACATCAAGCCCTGCCCCATGCAGGACACGCTGATCTGTGTGTGTGTGAAGGAGCGAGACGGTAGATCCCTCCCTGAGTAGACTATCCCCTTCACACAACACATGGCTCCGTTGCAATATTTTATCCCAGGTGAAATACTTTTTACTGTGTGCCAAATTATTAAAGTTGTCAAAATATTTATTTTTATTTTCTAAACATATTAATGATAGATAATTAACATGAAAAATTTGGATTGAGTGCACTCTTCGATACATCAGTGAATACAGCATCTCCTCTGTGCGCTGGAATATAAATAAATGACACAGAATAGATTTTTGTGTTTGCTTAGGTAAAGTTCTTTTCAAGAATATATTTTTCTTTGAAAGAGAGTGTAAGTTCTTACAAATAATAATTGTGCACAGAAAGTCTCAAAATTAGATACAAAAATAGCACCATAGTTATTTAGTAGGAAAGCTCCACCTAATGATTAAAATCTGAACTATTATAGCAAAATATGACATTTACAAGATATATCTCCCTGAGTCAATTTATATTGATCAACTTTTGAGTGAATTTGACCAATGGCCCAGAATTTATGTCTGGACAATTTTGGAGATAAAGCGCCCCCTGCTGTCGGAAAAATATAACTTTTTTTGCCTCAACAGCTTTTATATCTTTTCTTATAGCTGCTTAATGATACGTGCCATTAAGTTGTTTGCCTGTTGCCTTAGAAATTCAAATAAATAATGCCCTATTCTCGTGGGATCAGTATCACCCAGGGATCTGTGGTAATTTCTACTAATCACAGACAACGTCTGTGATTTGTAAAGCTAAAATTCAACCGCAAATGTCCTTCCATATTTCGCCAAACAGATAAACAGAGGTCCGGCAATAATGTAGTCTCATGCCAATCGCCATCTAAGTGATTTGGGGGCAGAATTCATTTTTATTGTTTCCTCTGCCCGATTTTTCTGCCACTTTTCCGATCGAATTAAGGCTTTATGATTCTGTGCGGATCGATACTCAGAGGGTTTGTTGTTTGATCACAGGCTTGTGTGGTTGCTCTTTTAAAGGCATTGTTTGCAATTATTTTTTGTAACAGGTTTCATGAGCGCCATTTAAAAAAATCTTTCTAACAGACTGCTTAACAGAGATAACTTTGGAAAACAATAACACTGGATGTGTGTTTGGTTTGGGTGAGAAGATGCTATCTCCTATTACCTGTTTCTCCCGTGTCCTTAGCCTACCTGGCGGCGGTGAATGCAGCCTGTGAACGAGCCCCCATGATCTACCCTCGTGCTGTTTCAGACGGACAGTTCTACTCACCACCTGAATCTGTCGCAGGTGATGTCTGCTCCTCCCCATACACATGTTCCATCAACCTGTTACTGTCTCTGTGTGTGCGTGTCAGTGGGTTAATCATTGCCAGTGTGCTTCTACTTTGAACGTGCCTCCAGGTTCTGAGGAGGATCTAGATGAGGAAGGTCTTGGACGCAGAGCTGTCACATCACAGGTAGCTGCGTTCGTCTGAGGGGGTGTCTTAAATTTTCACCCGATTGTAACTAATGACATCCACTTTCCGTTATTTCCTAGGAGAAGGAGTATGTGAGGCAGGGTCGTGAAGCAATGTCTGTGGTAGAACAGATCCTGGCTCAGGAGGACAACTGGAAATTTGAGAAGAACAACGTGAGTGTCTGCCTTATCTTCACTTGACTTATCAAATATTTACACACTGAAGGAAAGTGTTCAGTAATCTTGTAATTGAAGTACAACCAACCTGTATCTCGCTCTAATGATATCACATCCGTCATCGGAAACAACAGGCATATGCACATTGACTTGTTTTGTTTCATCACCAACAACAAAAACTGTAATTTGTGAGAGAGGTCATGGTTTTCAAATCGAAATGGTCGTATTAGTAAATAGCAAATCGCCACATTATGTTTTACCCTGTCAGGTGTTTAGGATCTGCTTGTATACATCTGCTGATCTGCATTGTTGGTTTCATCCCCTTTCTTGTCCTTTTGCATAGATGTATGCAAGCTGAGTAATAAAGCACATTACTCCACAAGTCATTCAAAGTGCTTTACAAAATATGCAGTGTGTATACAAACGCATAAGAATATAAAAACATAAAACGCATTTAGGGATTAAAATGTTTTAAACACAAATTTAAAGATGTAAGAAATACTTGAGTGAAATGGCTATACAGGAAGGTCTTGAACCTCATTTTAAAAGAACAGAGAGTTGAATAAGACCTGCAGGTTTCGCTAGGCATAAAAAGGCTGCGTTTCCATTTTTAGTTCTGACCCTGTGGACAGAAAACAGACCTGCCTCAGACGACCTGAGGGGTCTGTATGGTTCAACACTGATGTGACTGTTTGCGTTCATGTCACATGGCCACGAATCCGATATGAATCCGATATTGGATCATATATGATGTAAAAAATTTGGATTCATGCATTAATATATCCCTGGAAAAAAAGGCAGAAATGTGAGATTGAGCCATGTGAGTGAAGCGTCAGAGTCTGACCTAAGGTTTGGCCTGCCGGTCCGAGACTCTGGTCCAGATACATGTCTGTGTATCATGATAAACATGAGAAACATGGTTGATCTGATAGAACTGCTGCTGCCAAACACATCAGCGAGCAGAAACTAAAATTTTAATGCTAGATTTATCATATTGTCTTTAGTTTTACACTTTGTACACAGTGTTTTCGCCAAAATTAAAAATGGAGAGGAGAAAGTAGGTTAAGTCGGATTTTGAATACAGTCAAGTTTGATGAAATTTAAGCCCGACATTTTTGTAACTTTTCCAGCCATACCCGGGAATTTGACAAATTTCTGGCCAATCGGAATGTTTCAATTTAAAACGGCGCATAGATTTTTTAACACCAATAGAGGTAATTAGTACTTATTAAGTACTTAAGATTATTAGGACTATATTTGTTTACTTAAGGTTTTTCTCATCAGTGTACTAACTGTCTTGTGTTTCATGTCAGGAAATGGGGGACTCTGTCTACACACTGGAGATTCCCTTCCATGGGAAGACCTTCGTTCTCAAGGTACAGCAGCTCTTTGTATGTTCTTTGCCAAACCGTGTCACACCAGATCATGAGATCAACAGGTTTCCTGGTCATGTGATGTGTATTCATCCGGTCAAAGTAAAACTACCCTTTTTCAAATCTAAATAGTAAAACATTGAGTATTTATTATTACCTTTTAATAAAGTTAACATGAATTATTTAATGTCACAAGGAAATACTATTGTCCCTGGCAATGTTTTAGCGTAAACCAGCGATAGTTATGTCATTTTCTTTTACAGAAATCCATTGTTCATCCTCGGTAATCGATTTCCCTTCATAGAAAGTTGTTTTGTCTATCAGTGAATATAATATATCATTCTTTTTTCACGTGTGTCTTTGCTCACTCGACATGTTCTGTGCTGCCAGGCAGGAAAAAAAATGAAACAACTTATTTAAACAAGCAACGATATCACTTATAAAACTATAAATATAAGCAGCTCAAATAAAAATGCCAAAACATTGTTAAACCTTATTTCTTTGTGTTTCGTTCTGTTTTTATTCAACATTCAAGCTGTTACACATTCATGGCAGCAGATATTCAGCTCCGCTCAGCGACTCTCATATTAAAATTCCACTGGGAAACAATCAAAACACTTCTGCTAAAAAATAGCAGTCAGTTCATAATTATTCTGCTTAACAAGGCTGTTTCACACCCCTGTTAGCTGCTACAAAGTTAAATAGCGAAACAGGTTTGTTTTATCTTGGTGTTGACGTGAAGCTCTGCAGCAGCTAACCGGATAATTTAAAGTTTAGTCAGATTGATTCAAAAAATTTACGAATAAATTTGCTTTAAGTTAAAAAAGTACAGACAACATTTATTGTTATTATTACAGTAAATATGATTACATACAGTGAGCGTGGAAACTAATAACAATTGTCCAGGAGTCCAATGTATCTATTAAAGATGCAGAAGAAAACTGGGAATGATGGGATTTTCTAGGTGGGGAACGGATCTAAAGACATCAGCAATTTCTTTCTTTTTTCTTTTTTATTGCCATAACAGGCTAAAAATGATCTTTTTGAATGCCAGAGCACTGAACTTTACATTTGGATATCATGTGAACAAAAAAAGATCCCAAAACTAACCAAATGTTGTTTAACCCAAAGGCTGCAAATAGGCTGGAAAACTGATGATTACATTCATTGTTTCCATTTTTCACACTGCTTTCTTGTGCATGCTGCAAAGGCTGTCTACACACTGCTGCCAACACATTATTATTTTTTCTTTAGGCCTTCATGCAGTGTCCAGCTGAGCTTGTGTATCAGGAGGTGATTCTTCAACCAGAGAAGATGGTCCAATGGAACAGAACCGTCTCTGCCTGCCAGGTGACGTATTTTTACTCAAGTCTGTTTGATTTTGAATATACTTCATTGGATAGTCTAACGGTGCTCTCGACCTCCTCCACAGATCCTTCAGAGGGTTGACGACAACACTCTGGTATCATACGATGTGTCGTCCGGAGCAGCAGGGGGAGTTGTGTCTGCGAGGTACATCAGCACCTCAGCGAGGTACTTTTGTCCTGTTGTCCAGTGGACTGCAGGGCTGAAATAAAATAAATTGTCTTCATGCAGAGACTTTGTAAATGTCCGGCGAGTGGAACGTAAACGAGACTGCTACCTGTCTGCTGGAATGGCAACAGAACATGAAGCCAAACCTCCATGCGGTCGTTACGTCAGGTCAGACCATGCCTCTATCTGAGCTCCTCATTGCTAATCCAGTAATTTTGTTGATTTGATGTTCGTATTAATTTTGCCTTGTTTCTCTTCTACTTAATTGCTGTCCTCAGGGGAGAGAACGGTCCCGGAGGATTTGTGGTCCTCAAATCCAGCAGTAACCCGTCCGTCTGTACTTTCATCTGGGTCCTCAACACAGAACTGAAGGTGAGAAGAGGATACACACTGCAGTCGTTATATGATTTTATGTTACTTGATGCAAGATGGGAATTGATATGACTATAGATCAGATACCTATTTGTAAATCTGAATCTTTAAATAAACAAACCCTGGAGTATCGTATATTTACAAAAACTGATTGAGGCCATATCTCATATCTTGGATTCTGAGGTCACACCGAGAAGGCAGAAAGTTGGATTTAAGATTAAATTTGCAGAAAAAGAAACCCAGATTGTAAACTTGTTTAAAGGGATGCAGAAACGAAACAGGATGTGACTCATAGTGACGGGTCTAGAGAATGATTTTGAATCATTTTGCCACAATTAAAAAAAAAATACAAAAGAAAATGGCAGTTCATATCTTTTGAGTAATAAAAGCGGAGATCAGATTTAAGTAACTCTCATACGTTAACCCAGATCAGACACATATCCGTGCTAGTCGCATTCATGCTAACTCCATCATGTTAAAATGGTCATAATGATAATGCTAGCAGATTGGTGTAAAATAGGTTTGGAACCATGAATACACCAGTTTCTCATACACCAGAAGTTTCAGTTTCTGCAATCAGTGAAATGGTTATTGAGATTTTTTAAATCAGGATAAACGTTGGGTGACTGACAGATCCATACCAAGGCTTAAAATATAATAAAAGGAATCCTTAATAATAATTTAAGAATCTGTTACAGGTAAGTCAAATATGTACCATCAATAGAAACAAAAAATTCACTCTTCAATCTTTGTGTGTTGTCAGGGCCGGCTGCCGCGCTACCTCATTCATCAGAGTCTGGCCGCCACCATGTTTGAATTCATGAGTTTCTTACGCCAGCGCATCTCTGAGGTGCGGCCCTCTCTCCGCTCCCACCACCATACTTAAACTGCTGGTTTAAACAGTTTTTTCTCTGAGTGCACCAATGAGCACAGCAGCCCCCACGTTTGGTGAGAGATACTGCCTTTTAAGCATAGGGGTCCCGTGAACGTCCACTCACCACATTTCAATCACACAAGAGGAATTATTTGTTCGCCAAAGATGATGTTCCTCCTCGTCTATCCTCAGCCTCTGATCCATGATCCATGAACCCTTTTATGTGGACCTCTTACCATGTTGCTGTGACCTCACTGTGCCATAACACCTGTGTTTCCTTAACCTGCCTCGTCATCTCGGGGCAGAGCGGACACTGAGAAGAACTCCCAATTAGCAACAGCATGAAGCAGCTGTCTCTCTGAGCCTTTTCCAGCTGCACAGATAGGTAACCTTTCAGTTCTTGATCATTTAAAGGCAAGAGTGTTTATTTTTCCCTACTTTGATAGAAGAGAGGTCACTTGCTGTGTAATCACAACCAGAGGAAGACGACACCGATCCAGGCAGTGGAAGCCTCTTGGTTTGGCCTCATCTCCTCTCCCAGGGTGCAAACATCAAGCATTAAACCAACTTAATCTGACAGGCTTTGCATTTGTTTTTGATTTGTTTATCTGCCAGGAGGTCAAACCAGGAGTCACAGATCAGACATATTGTGTATACAATAATATGCTTTATACCCCTCATTCCATCTTTGTGCCCATAGCCTTAAGTGGCCTTGTAATAAAATAGCTGAACCCATAAAAAGTAATTACTGCATCCATATGTCCTATCATTTAGGACCTATTGTGCCGTCCTGTTCTTTTTTGCGTTACGCAGCATGATGTTTTTAATTACTTAAGAGATGTTCCTTCTTCTGTCTTGTTTACTTTTTCGAAGATTATACCCCGGACAACCAGAATTTGTCAATGCACGTGGTGAAAATTAGCAGGAGAAATAAGTCTGTTGTCGACACAAAAAAAGCGCCTTGTTCTTCTTGTGATGAAATTATTTTTTGTCAAAATCTTTTACACTTTGAAGGGACAAATTTAGGGGTGTAATTGTGATGTTTAACTATATGGTCACATCATGTCCACATGGCCTCAAACAATTTTAGTTTGTCATTACCGGTATGTGTGTAGTCTGCCATCACAGTCTGGAACCATCCCTTCTTATGAAGTTATAATAAAAATTTAAAAAAACGGTTTAAAAGATTTATCTGGATCAGATGCCAGGACTTATTTTAGCTACAAACCACACAGATGGAATGTTAGATCAACATAATGGAATCAACATTTTGTTGCCTTTTTCACAGGAATATGACTTATCAGCCTTGTCATTTGCATTTATGTAATGCTCTTAATAGTAGATACCTTCAGCAAAGGTATGCTGTATCCATACACAGCCTTCAGCACTGATATTATTATGAAACTGTTACTGTGTAAATGTATGTGTCTTCATTAAACATGTTAATTTAAATCCATCACAGGAAAATGACCAATCGGTTTTGAGTCTAAACAAGTGTCTTATCTCCATTAAAATATATGATTATGAATGTGTTCCAGCTTCAAACCTCATTTAACTTGCATAGAGCATCACCCTCCCTGTTTGTTGGTTTCTTATGTTTTTGTGTGTGTCTCCTTCTAAACTGTTGGATCCTCAAACAACAGTCAACAAAAAACATTAGAGACTTGGTTGAACCATTAGAAAAGTGGAAATGGTAATGATAGTATGAAGCTATGAATAATGAATATTAATTGTATTTTTCAACCAAAACTATTATCCAATATCCGCTGGGTGTCATTCAGGAAGTCAGAAAAAGATCCAAAGAAAATATTGAAGGAACTGCAGAATTCTCTCCCTTTCGTGGCTCCACTATTCAAAAGACACTGGAAAAATGGCAACAAGACAATTCTGAAGGAACTGTCAGAACAGCAATCTGAGTTGAAGCAGAAGAGTAAGCTCACCTCTCAACGGAGTTGTCTTGTCAAAGTCTGGACCTGAATGCTTCTACAATGGTTACCTTTGTTTTATGTTGAAAGTATGAGGAAGGGGGAACAATAACATTTAATACATTCCTAAAGCCAATGGTCGTCATAAGAGTTTGTCTCCCTCAGGGTTACTAAACTGGAGCAGGTGATACTGAATGACCCTTAAGTAAAAGGTTATCACAGTAAATACTACCCACGTATTTCAACCAGTGGACCTTCAGGATGTTAAAATCATGAACAATTGCACCATGTGACACCCCACTGTTCTTTGAAGGCCACAACTGAGCTCTGTAGCCTTAGCCTAGCCTCTGAGATGTGGGTTGTCCTCCATATCCTGGCTGTTGGTGTCTTTGTGTCACATGTTTACAATGCTTTACCCTATTTGTCATACCTTTAATTGATAGAAACGTTTTCATTTAACCACATTAGAACAGGTTCATGCTCAAGTGATCTTGTTAACCCCATAAAGTGATTGAATAATCCTTTATAGACTTTATACTAAATTAGATAAAAAGAAGGTCTGTTGCAGGGCATGCGTTGTCCTTGCGGCAAAACAGTGCTGAGGCGAAGCTCACATGATTGTGCTGTGACCGTTTTCTGAAAATCTGGGTGGGTGAATGTGAGTTTTCTTTTTTTTAAATGATGAGAGCTGCAGTCACAGCCCTCCATGTAAGACTGGATAGAAGGACCAGTCCTAGGCCCCCACGCGGATAAGCTCCAGCCAGGGATCTACTCGATGTGGTGTGGAGTCCTGAAATATGGGAAGCTGAAAATAAGGTAGAGTGTGGGGATTAGTATGTAGAATTTTTTTTTCTTTCGTTCTTGTGGACCACATAATTGCTGAAACGTCTTCCATATCTTTCTTTGCTGCATCTATTTTGTTATATAGGCTGTGAGTGAGGTCATCTCATCAGAGCACCTCCATGGGCTTGAGGAAAACCAGCTGAATTCTCACATACCACTGGAATCACCTATACCTGGAGAATCAGGGAAGTTCTACCAACATAGAGCCGAAACAAATCTTCTACCTGGGTTCTCATCTTTTGTGAGCACCTGCTGACTTTAATAGATGGGTGCAGTGTTGAGATGTTGCCTGCAGTGCTGCTGCTGGTGCTGCCCAGGTGATGAAGACGATGAAGACGAGAAGCAACCTCTAGTACCGTAAGCTGACATTAGACAAACCATGAAAAGAAATAACTTTACATTAGAGTATTAGTAGACAAAAATGTCTAACAGCGTCTTTTAGGGTCTGATATGTGTGTCACATATATATGCATATATAAAAAGTGTATAAGCGCATAAATAACAGAACTTCTGGTTGTTTGCATGGTTGGACAACAACACAGTCAGGACCCATTGGAGTACTTTAACCGTGAGGTCCAGAAGCGACGTGATGAGGAGACCAATCTGTGGAGCACACCAGGAGACCCAAGCCATACGGAGAGAGAGGACGACCGGGTCCTTTACGGCCTTCTTCAGGCCCGGAACAAAACCCGCATGGGATCCACGGTATGTGAGTCAGGATGTTCTAGACAGAACAGGTCTTCTCGTGATGTAAAGTAGTGGGGGGAAAGACCCCAGTTGATGCTAACTAGTCCAAAAATGGGTTGAAATTATTTTATGATGAAATAATATGGAAGCATATTGCTGCAACATTAGCAAAAGAAGAATCCACCAGTATCATGTTATAACATTTGAAAGTGAATTATTATAAAATTAAATTTTAAATGTTTATTTTATTACAAAATATACATTTATAAAGCTGTAACAAGAAACCTTTAATAATTTTAAAATATACCGTTTACGTTTGAATATTTTCAAATTATAACATACTGCTTTAACGTAAATCAATTCACATGTTCCATGTGACAAGGTCTATGAGTTTTAATATTTGTTAAAATAATTATTGTGTGACCCAGTACATCCCTTGATTATGTAAATCCCATATTTGAATGAGGAAAGGAGATACATTTAGAAATATGTCTAATTTACTTGATTTGATTAAGTTGGGGTTTTTATTGCCTAAACTGAGACATGGTAGAGATATTGCTATGAGAATTTCAGATATTTTTGCAATTTGTTATCATGATGATTCCACTCAAACCGGCCTGTCTTTATGTGGAACTTTTTCACCATATAACAACGGAATTTATCAGGGTATCAAATATTTTTAAAACAATAATTTCATGTTAACGTTACATTGAAAACATCAGGGAAATGTCTATTAATATAATGAATAATATCATAATAAAATGATCAAATCTGATTTCTTGGAGTGGCATCCATAAGCTTCCCAACATGATACATTAAACACAAATTATAAATTAATTTCAAGTGTATAAAATTATCAACAGTAGTCATGAACAGGAAAATGACTGATTCAATTAGAGGAGAGTAGATCACATGGGCATCACATCACATGAGAGAATATACTCCGAGTGAAAGAATCTTTTGTACTTTTTCTTTTTAGGGTTATCGCCGCCTGAGCTTTGGCATTGAGGCCATGAGAGACACCCGTCGAGAAGTCCGAGACAAATGGCAGACCGTCCTGGAGAATTTAGGTAAAAGGTCATAGATGAAACAAACTGGGACACAGACTGTCACAAAAAAGTCAGACCAACCTAATTCCTTCTTTCCTAGGATTCATGGCGGAGGCAGAGGCGCTGCTGACGGTGTCTGCCGGAGGATCACATGACCGCATGCGTAACGCTCCGGCAGCACGTGCCCTGCTCGACACCCTCCACTCTGAGACATCCATCTTCTCCGCCAGAGAGCCACCGCCAGAGAGATATCTGTTCATCCTGGTGAGGAACCTCACCAGGATATAGTGAGAGAGCATGCATATCTCTGCCAAATCTGTTCTCACCAAAACTGGAACAATCAGCACAGATTCCCGGCTCGTCAGTCTCGATTGAATACATTCATACCCTTCAAAGATTGATCAAATCTATTTGAATGACCATGAATTATGTACAGTGATGGGACATCGTGAATTGTCCACGCCTGGATAATTCTATATTGATTGGTCTATTATTTAATCAGCCCCTCTTTGGACTAAGATCTACCTCTACACCAAATTTCATTCTACCCAGTTTGTGGGCAATCTATCAAGGAGTTTATGCGTGGTTGAATAATTGTTCCAAATAACCCCGTCTTGCAAAGTAGAGCTATTACTGAATGTGCTCCTTCATCTGGATTGACTTAGAAAAGTATTGGATTTTCCTTGCCACCCAACCCGTGCTAGCCCACCCAAGTAGTTTTTGTGTCCATCTGCTAACAGTCGGACGAAGAGGATGCCAGTGAAAACTATTATAATTAGTAAATGTTCGATTTTTTTGGAAAAGATTCTGGTAAGGTTGTAGTTTGAAGGAAGCCAGTTGGCACTTTTAGATGGGAAGCTCTCCATCTTGAAGAGCCAGCACAAGACATTGTTGCGGCCATATCAGCTTATGTTTGGGGTACCCCCTCCATCAATGCTAGGCACTATTATGTTTGATCATGCGCAAAATCTAAACCCGTGTTAGGTTTTGGCATATCCGTGAGATTATTACGTTTTGGTGATGTTACATAATGGCCTAACAACGTGACATCATGAGAAAGTTTTCTCAACCACGATATAGGGCACTTTTGAGGTTTTATGCAATACTTCATAAATTCATAGATAGATTTCCATCCTTGGCGGAGACATTTTGGCGGAGCTCTGAGTGCTTTCTAGTTTAATACTTTTTTTTCCCACAAATATCACTGTAGTGTAATTCTTAGAATTATTTTTCATAAGTTAAATGAAAATACTAGCATAAGTCCAATCAACCCTGTGACTGTGACTGTGAGCAGAAAGTATGGATATGAATGACAGATGGTTGAAAAGATGTATCAGTGCAGCTGATATCAAAGAAAAGACAGTAAAAAAGAAAAGGGAGCCAAAATATAAATTTTTCAGTGCATTGCAACAACAATGCTGTTTGATACTTATTGCATGATGAACAAAATCTAGTTTAGTCTAGTTAGTCTAGTTTAATTTAGTTTTGGACTGTAAACAGTTGTAATATAGAACATAAGCACTTGCTGTTGAATAATCAAACGCTGATGGCACAGAGCTGTAGTCTATGTATAAAGGCTTCTTTTTTTTTTTTCAACCAAACTTGTTTGTGCTAATTTGGGATTATTTAGACATTCAAAAGGTACATTATTGGAAAGAAGGGTAAGGAACCACTGCTCTCTGTATTAAAAACAATAAATTATATTTAGGTTCTTACCTGCTTATTGCATTTTCATATTTAGCATCTTTCTTAGTGTCTGTGCCGGTAGTAATAATAATAGTAAGTTGTATTGTATCCCATTTGTCGAAACAAAGTTACAAAGTGCTTCAGATAATACATTAGAAGAAAACATTCAAAATAAAACAGAAGAAAAATTAACAATACAGAGAATTACCAAAATTCCTCATAACCAAATGTTGGTTTGCATGATGTTCAGGTTGGATGCATTGGTTGTTATTGTCTTTCTGTGGCTGAAATTCTTATGCATGGGTCACATCACAGATCCAAAAGACTCTGTTTGGCACATTCCCGGCCTTAGCTTGCAGTAGAAACTGATTCCCCTTAAGAATTCTTCTGGTATTTCTGCCTCAACCCCCTGTCCTCATTCATTTCCTCATAGGATCGTCTCCTGTACCTCGATGTCGCTGAAGATTTCCTGGCAAAGGCAAGACAATTCTATCCTCCTAATGACGACTCTGAAGAGGACACCCCGGGCCTCGCCGTAAACCTGCCGTTGCTGCTGGCCCGAGTAGAGGCAATGAAAGGTGCAGAAAATGAGGAAGATGATGAAGAAGAGAGTGACAGAGAAGATGGAGACAGGAGTGGTAGATGCTGAGATCCACCGGCTGCAATGGTAAAAGACACGAGGCAGGGGGCAGTAGGCATCAACACTGGAGTTCTGGATGAAATGCGTAGTCGGGTCTTGCAGGTTGTGTTGTTGCTCGTTATTGGAAGTTTTAGGCTGCACATTTTGTCTTAAACCCCTCAGCTGCACAGCTTGAGTAATTTAGTAGATATTAGTTAATGTTATTGAGGAGTTCAATGTCTCGTTTCCTACAGAACTCGCACCCTGTTCATTGCTCAGCTGTTGCAAACCTTCAGGCTAGTGATGTCCCTCTGACCAGAGCCTCTTAATGTTTTGTCCCGTGATCATCAGCCCTTCTCTCAGTCAGTCACATGATCGGGCACAGCATTGAACAAACTGTCTGGTAATCACATTTTAATGACAATATGTGTTTGTATCTTCGACCTTTTGGATGATAGCAAAGTCAAACTTTAATTGCTGTACTGTATGGCGAGCCTCAGGTGGTGCATGAGGGTGATTTCCCCTTCAGCGGTATAATGAAAATGTGAAAGATTCCTCATGTGGCAGTTTGTTGTGTGATGAAATAAAGCTCCAGCCTGAAGCCTGTTATGTGGTCAGAGTCATTTGTTGGCGTGGTGCCTTACCTGAAGCAACATGAAATGAAGGATTTTCCACTTATTCAAAAAGTACGCACATTTAAGAAAGTATAAGTTGAATAACTAAGGTAATTTGCGACATTGACGCCAAGTTAGAAATGAGGGCGAGTTTGATTTTGAAGTTAAAAACATGGATCTATATTCACGTGGCCCTTCGGCCTTGCACCCGTGCCTGGCTCACTCTCTAATCTGCACACACACCACACACCCTGATCTGTGTGGTGTCTGACCATCCCGGTGGGACCAGACTTGATTGCAGGATGGATGTCAATGATGGTGTTTTGAGGGTCAGCTGCTTCTTGTTGTTATTGTTATGTAAGAGTACCACGCTGTTGAGGGCACATCTTTGAACACCAGCCTGTCGGCGCCTTGGCAGAGACACAAATATCTAGTAACACTTGACTCTACTGGAGCCAGTGAGCAGCAATAAAGTAAAGTTGTGTGAAGGAATCATTAGAAAGCTAACTTTCCCTCAGATGTCAAACAGCTAAGCATGCAGACGGCGTCATGTTGCCCATGTGGGAGGCTCTTCTTTGTCCAAAAACATTCCCCCCAAAAAAGCAACTGACTCACTCCAATTTGCACTCTAAAAATATTTTGTTTTATCCTGCAATTGCTCTCTCCCTCCCCCCCACTCCCTGTCTTTTCCGGTGACAGTACATTTAAATGTCACTTCCCAGCAGCTGGGGCAGCGTTGTTATGCAACGCAAAGCTCTTTCTGGCTGGGTCTGTCTGGGTGCAGAAGCGGGGGTTGTTCACCTTTACTGAGACTCCACACCCCTTGGCTTCATTAGCATAGCATTATTGAGCCCCAAGAAACGCATAGAGGCACAGAGGTGAAGGCCATGGTAGTGAAAAGCCAAATTAGAACAACAAGAAAAGAACCTCTTTGTGTATCTATCAACATTTATTTCTTATCTTATTTCACGATCTCAAAAGCGAAGACATGTGCATAGTCGCTTACTGGGTTTCTGAAATGGCATTTCATGGTTGTCATGGTGTCATAATATGACTGAACGCATGACCCTAGAGACTCCTACGGTGTTCCTCTCTCTTTGGAAATGAGAAATAATTCCAACAAACATAACCGTGCTTCCGACAAAGTGAAATATCGCAAGGGTTGACAGGCAGATTGAAAATAGCATTTAATCGTTGTGTAAGTTATAAAAGACATGCAGTCAGAGGAGAGGAATGCCAGCCATGTAAAACAGCCAGAGATTTAGTGTCATTAGAGATGGCAGATTCCGCCGTCTGCATCTTAGTTTCATTACTACAAGTGCAACAAATACATTTAAAGACGATGCGATTGATCAGACTTCTTGTCTGCTGCGTGTCAGCCATGTGTGATGATATCAACATCTGATGTGGATGAATGAGTCAGAGACGGGGACTAGCCGTCTGTGTCTGTGTGTGTGTGTTTCTGAAACCTGAGTTGATTATGACTTGCGGAGCTCTGTCACTGAGGTAATGAATCACCAGGGATGGACTTGTTACTGTGAGGCTGCGGTCTGTAATGGCATTTAATGAAGGGGTTTGATGTTATCACGAAGCAGTGCACTCTTCCACTAAGTCCTCTGATCTCCAATATCTCTGTGTACTTATCAATGCCGGAAATATCCTCTGTGTGCGGAAAAACTGCTACATCATTGTTGACTTTTCCACATTAGCACGACCTTTCTGCCGCTCTTTGTACATCAAGACCCAAACCTTATTAAGATTCCTGTCTGCAGATAAACCTGTCATGTGTGTCTGTCTACATGTTTATATAATCTCCATACACAATGTCCACATAGTTTTCCCCCACTGATACCCCACGATCCCAGCTGAAGTGGAAAGTTCGGCTCTTCATCTGAGCGATTACAGAGGTGGCATGGCATACAATTTGAGAATCAGGGGATTTTCAGCTAAATTAACCCCCCCTCCCCCCCTGGGGCAGCTTCCAGCTCTTCGGGAATGAGACACACAACACTTAGAGTCGGATGTCAGCACACACTGATTGTAGAGTGACAGCAAGGATCAGAAATAGCAACAGAACGTGTATAAAAGTGGTGGACAGATCGGAGCCCAGACAGAGACAGCACAAAGGGAAAGAGAGGAGAGGTCGCCAGGAGATACAGCCGACTGGAGCATCACACCAAAGAGCCTCATCGCAGACCCGTCACCACACCTCGAACAGAACTCGTCAGCAAGACCCAGTAATCAAACAGATCTAATACCAGAGAGGATGCCAGTCTGTACCATGCTTGAGAAGCGTAACGGCGTGGTGGTGGGAGCTGAACTGACCTGCACAGTACGGGAGGAGAACAAGGCTCAAAGGGAGAGCTACAGTGCTGACTGGCAAACTGTCAGTCTCAAGACTCAACCTCAAGAAAGGTAAGGGTCACAGAGAGACCACACATCATACTTGTCCTCAACTACACCTTCTTCAGTAAAGGAAGTAATTTTCTCCTTTACTTGGCAGTTCTTTAACTTAGAAAGTTATTAGACACAATAAACGCTCCCACTGGTTCTAGCTTCAACTGTTCTGTCATGTCCACAGACAGACGATGAACATGAATGACAGCTCTCGTAGAGAGACTCTGTCCCGGCAGTGGCAGGCGCGTTCGCTGACACAGACCGGCCCATCTGGTGTCTTCAGAGTGGGCACTGTGGAAAGTGGGGTGAAGGAGCATCAGCTGCTGCCAAAGAGAAACACCCTCCCCCTTCCCATCTTCACCCCTACAGAGCTGGGCATCAGGTTGGGGCGTGGAGCCCCACACACAGAGGAGGACCTGCAGCCCCTGCCCACTCCAGAAGGAGTCCGTCCATGTAAGAGGACCGTGGATGAAATCACCAGAGACCTGCCTCCCGTCAAGCCGACCCTCATGGAGTTCAGCAAAGCCCCCAAATATCTGGGTCGCTCAATGTCGCAAGAGGCCCAGAGAGGGTGAAATAAAAAGAGAAAGAAAGGAGAGACTAAGAGGGTGAAAACTGGGAAAGCATGACATGATGTATTTAAGTTTCTCTGTAACGAATGTAGTGAAAACCCTGAAATCCTCTAGATCTTTAGCACAATCTGTGTTTTTTGAAGAGCACAGCAGCAGGTAAATGTCACGCTTTGTCCTTGCTGGCATTTGGTGGTCAGGGCTCCTGGAAATGAAGGCATCGTGATGGAAAAACCTGGTGCGTATTCTCGGCTGTGCCACAGGCTGATCTCTCACCAGCTGTCAGTGGAACCTCTACTACGGAGTTACATGAAAGTGTTCTCGTCATATTCCTGGATTGTTTGAATTCATTTGTGGCACGTTGAATGTATGCAGTGACACAGGGTAGTGACAGATGGAATATTATGCGCAAAGGGAAGAAGAAGGTTTTAAATGGTAAAGAGAGAGAGAGAGTCAGAGAGATAAGGGAGGGATGGAGGGTCTGGAACATACTTAGGACTGGATCCAGGCCTCCGCAAGTTCCTGGCAGTGTTTGATCTCTGTGAAGAGAACGGAATGCTCTGGCGTAATCCCACATTGCAGCTGTACATAGGGAAGAAGTCTGAGTATATGTGTGTGCTCATATCTCCAATCAGGAGGACTTGGAAAACATGTAACCTTTTCTTTGTTGAGTATTAACTGATATGCCTTGCTATTTATGTGGCGGTTCAAACATATCTATCAGATGGACAAACAGATACTGTATTACCGAGAATGCACTTTGGTGTAAATGGATTTGACATGTGTGTGATGATGCTGAATTTGTCTGATATATTTAATATTTCTTCTAATAAAATCTGAGCTGCTCCACATTCCTCTGTCATAGTGTCTTCTTTCATGTCATGGTTGATGTTTTGAATCAATCATTGCTGATAGACAGCATTGTTTCATTCACCAATCATGCTAATGCCTAAAATATGCTAGTTAGGATAACAAATATGGACATGAGTGAGTCATTTTAGATTAATCCAACCTATTTCACAGGGACTCAGACCAGTGGGTGTGAGGTGATCTAGGCTGGAAGGCAGGGCTGAGCCATAAGTAGAAGCAAATGATAAGGACCTCCCCAAAAAACTTTTGTAAATGGAGCCCCTATATAGATACTGATGAAAAAAGAAAAAAGGTTACTTATGGGCGGAAGGAAAAAATTCAAACTTATAGTTAAATCAAACAGGGAATTAATGATCACCACTGCTGTTTTTAATTCTGATAACACTATAATGCAGGTTTAGGCAGGTTCAGCACTGTGTATTATTGTGTAATAGATTGGCTTTTGATCCCTGGAATTATTGATATGAGGACAGGAAAAATATGATGCAGCTAGGAATGAACGGGATGAAAATGACTACTGCAAAAATGGTTATAATGTCAACAATGATAAAAAGAGAAATTAAATTTAATTATGCATGAAAAAGTAAATACGATAAGTAAAAAAAATGCATTATTTCAATAATGAAGGAAATTGTTGTATCCATAATCTGTATACATGCTGTGATCTCCGGCATCTGAACAATCTCCATCTCATCAACTTAAATTAAAGCTCTATCACTGTGTTTGTTATCGATAGAGACCCAACCGTTCCGTGGTTGGTGCGCAGAGCTTTTATGGAAGTAGCGCATCGCCTCTGCTTCACTTCAGCTACTCTCTAAATCTATGATTTACTCGTCTAAATTATCAATTGTTAAACCTGCCATTAGCAGCTGTTCAATCATTTCATTCTCCTTCTGAATAAAGTTTCCTCTCAAACCCCCTCTGAGCCGGTGTCCTTCAATCTCTCTCTCACCTGTGTCCCTGTGACAGGCAGCATGTGGTGGATTGGTATTAATAACTGGGTAAACATTGGCAATACCTTGGAGACAGCGGATAGTAAGCCAAATTGGCACGTTTGTCCCATTTGAGCTCTTAATCCTTGCATTTTATGAAAGATTTAAGGTGCAGCCTTCACTCCCTCTGGAAACCCCCTCACTTCTGCTCTCACGTTGAAATACAAACTCCAAAAGTGACACATACTATACCGACCATGGACCTAAAAAGGAATGTGGAAATAGAGATGACGCATGTTGTCACAGATAAATCTAGTAATTCAACATTCTTTCCTACAGCTCATCCGTCTTAATGACATTGACCTCTGTGTTGTCTGCATCCTATGGGGTTGCAGACTCAACCCATCACAGCTTCAGGAAGCAGGTGGGAACTACTCTCTAAAATAATACATCCCACATTTCAATCACTCAAATAAATTTGATTTATATGCACCTTTTCAAACCATTTTCACGTTGTTCAAGGTGATTTACAGACAACTGATCAAAATAAAGACGTTAAAATAGGGAGGAGAGACTAATACAAACCATTTAGCGACCAAGATATCAATAACAGAACTGGGCTGACAAAAAATAAAATCAAGTATGAAAAAGGGGAAAATAAAATAAAATGAAAATCCGCCGCTACAAAATGGTGGACTGTCACGCTCGAATTGGGTGTGAGACACTCAAGTGACGGGGTTCAAGTATTTGGTGTCTTGTTCTTAGGTGATGGGATACCGGGCCGTGAGAAGGACAGGCGATCGGTCCGCCATCAGCAGTAATGCTGGTGTTACATTGGACCACACTGGTGAAGAGAGAGCTGAGTTGTGAGGCAAAGCTCACAATTTACCTGTCCCTCTACTTTCAATCCATCCCCTAATGTCATGAGCTCTGGGGACTGAAAAAAATGAGGTCAAGGATTCAAAAGGGCTGAAATGGCCTACCTTCATTGGATGGCTGGGCTCAACTGCCGCACCAGTGTATCAACAGGAGCCAGTTGAGGTGGTTCGGGCATCTGATCAGAACGCCTCCAAGACGCTTCCTTTTGTAGGTTTTAACATGCAAGTCCAGCTGGGAGGTGACCCAGAACTCTTAACCCTCTCTACCCCTCACACCAAACTGCAAACTTTTGGTGATGGAGCCTTCGGTGTCGTAGCGCCCACCCTCTTGAACTCTCTCCCCACTGCAATCCACAATGCCTCATCTCTGGACAAAACACCTCAAACGCCACTTGTTCATCGGCTGCCTCTGTTAACTCCCAGTCAACTACTGCTATTGTCCTTATTATCGTTATCATTTGTCTGTTTACGTATTATTATTATTATTATTATTATTATTATTATTATTATTATTATTATTATTATTATTATTAGTAACTGGCCTGGGAATGCTGCAAGATCGCCCAGGATGAGCTGGAGAGTGTTGCTGGGGAGAGGGACATCTGGAATACCCCTCTTAGCCTGCTGCCACCATAACCCCAGCCCAGAAAAGTGGAGGAAAATAGAATGAAAAGGAAGTTAATAGTAATAATAAAACAAAATAGATATTAATATTTGACAATAAAAAGTTCTGGGTGCAGCATCACCAAAGGTTTTTGTTCTGCTCTGAGGAAACGCTGAAAGAGAAGAACCAGAGGATCCAAGGAATGGTACTGGTTCATAACCCAGAGGAATATCTGAGATATTGTCTGCCTATATATACACTAATAAAGTAGTTCAAAAATCAATGTGAAAACTAACAGTTAAACAGTGTAGAAACTTTAAAATGAGTCAATTGCTGCAGACTTATAGAAGTAGCGAGTAGACCAGAGGGGAGAACATTGAACCTGCTGGTTTTAAAGCCTGATATTCTCTGAGAGATTAATGGCCTCATATCAATTTGTTTTGCATTCATTTACACTATTGAATCACTATTTTAGATTTATTTTTGCCCGTGGGGGATTTTATCTCACTAAACTTTATCAAGAAATTTAAATCTGTAAAATATTTATTTGTTGTATGGCTTTTTATGGTTTCACATGTATTCATGGCTTGTAATTTTGACTTTCTCTTATTTCTATATCCTTTTAAAAAAAATTTTTTTTTTACATTTGTTTGACCATTTTTAGTTTGGGACTTTCTCTAGTTGTGTTTCCTAATGAGTTTCCTATTTCTGCTTTGTCTGTCAAAGCACTTTGTAAAAGAGTTTGTTATGTAGCTGCTAAACAAATAATAATAATAATAATAATACATTTAATTTATAATGCACTTTACATTTGGATCAAATCTCAAAGAAAGTGTATTATTATTATTATTGTTATTATTATTATTATGAAACTGTCCTGTATTGTATGACTCAGTTTCTTGCTTCACCTTTACTTTAAAGACTTGACTTTAATTAGCTCAACAACTAATTATTTAAGCTGAGTTTAAACCAGCTTGAAATATACTCAATATTCACGCACACACACACACACACACACACACACACACACACACACACACACACACACACACACACCACACACACACACACACACACACACACACACACACACACACACACACACACACACACACACACACACACACACACACATACATAAATACATATATATACATATAAGTCACGAGAATTGCACTGTTTTCATGCACTTTCCACATTTATTGCTTTCTACTGTCATCACCTATAGAGATTGAGTACCGGGCCTTGAAAGTACTCGTCACAGTGTATTTAAAGACGAGGTCATGCTGTTACACAGTAATAAGTCTTTTGGTGTCACACTCTCGCTGTGTTGCAAACGGCGGTAAGCACCGGCCTACATCATCACTAAAGCATACAGAGTCTCTCTGAATGCATGTTAAATATATTGAATATCCCAAATGCACATTCAGTGTATTTAACAGCTTGAAGCTTATTTGCCTTCTCACTTACATTGTGTTGCTTCCCTCTACTGGAGAATATGGGTAATATTGGTCAAACAAAGTGCTAATTCATGTCAACTGGTCACACAAAAGTAGGCTGAATAAATGAACAAATTATTCCTCAATTTACCAATTGTCTAAAAAAAATGTCTTAGTAAAGTGCTACATCATACACTTAACAAACCAAGTTATGTTTCATTCACTGAACGCAATTATGTTACATGTACTAAACACAGTTATTTTGAATTTATTAAACATAATTATGTAATTGAGCTGTGCTTTTTGCTATCACATTAATAAAATGACCCCCTTTCTTTGAATTGTCAAGATGCAACAATTTAGTATGTTTAAGAAAAAATCTTGTTAACATCCGTGTTTCATTTACTGAACACAACTTTGGTGCTTGTTCTAATTTAATTTTTAAACACATGTATGTAACGCCCAAATATTTTGTGTATTCAATAATGCAATGAAGCACCCGTGTTTAAATGAACAAATATAAAGTTATTTAGTACTCTCAGTAGAAAGAAGTCATGTCATCCAAACAACATCCATGTTTCATTCACTCAACACAATTATATATTGCTGTACTAAATACAATTATGTTGTATTAACTAAATACAATTATGTAATCTCAACCTTTTTACAATTACAATAATTGAATTACACTCCCTTGTTTTAATTTTTAAAGATGATATAATTTAGATCTTTCAACATAATAAAAGTAATGGCGTGCAAACAACTTCCATGTTTCAAGAGTGGAAAAGCATGAGAATATCATCTCTATCGATTCTTTCTGTCATTAACATGGATTTTCAAAATAAAACTTACATATAAATCTGATGTTTGAAATCACATTGTAGATAATTTACACAACTTTTTGTTCGATGAATTCATTTTCAGGTTTGCTTCTTCTCTGCGTCAGCAGTTGGGCCGTTCTCTGTGGGAAGAAAAGAAGAAGGAATGGACCAAATACGAATAATCCCTTCTTTTCCCAGACCTTTCACAATCAACAGCGCCATAATCATCTCCAACCATTACTCTCCTCATCATAATTATTGTGAAGCCTGACACTGTCAGCTCACTGTCACCCTGTTCTGAATGAACCTGTGACATCTCGGTTACGACGGTGCTAATCAGCTGGCAGACTGGGTGTTGAATGTGAGGCTGGTTTTACCTGCTGGGGGGTGATGCCGGCTCCTTCTCTCCGGGTTGTGTTTGGCGGGGGTGGAGGAGGAGGAGGGTCTGAAGGCCGGATCATACAAAACACAAAAATATCCACCAGTGGTTTTTAGCTGCCTGGTATGAACAAATACTTCATAAAAGTGAAATGGCATAGTTTTTTATTCCATATACAGGTTGGATAAATTAATGAATGAATTGCAAGGAGTTTAATTCCTATGCAGGCTGCAGAAATTTTGATGAGTCTTTTTCCGGAGGAGAGCAAATTGTATCAAAAAAGGGATCAAGCTTTTCTTTGCCGACACGTCTCATATGTTAGTATGAGAGAGGAGCTCAGTTGTGGGGATTTCAAGCCTAAATATAAAATTCTCTTTTTTCTAAATAGAATTTTCTTCTATTAGTTTTACAGATACCAAAGAAACTTGATGCATTTCCTTCCTTGCTACCTCAAAACACCTTAAAGTGACCCTTAAAAGCGGCAATTATTACTGAAAATGAATTAGTTGTTGGGATTCAATTCCATTATAAGTGTTGACTTTTTAAACCTAGCCCACTTTAGTAGGTGCAACTTCAAATTAAAACTTGTTGGACTAACAAAATGTGATTGATTTGACGAAACTTTGGCTCAACAGCACATTAGGTTTGTCCTAGATTAGTTCATACACACTTTATAAAGAAAATCTTGTTCTCAACTTAAATTGATAAATTAGAACGATTTTAAAAGTCTATCAAGAATTCCCTGTCTACAGTGTAGAACTGTATAAATACATTTAAGTGAAGCCAAAGAAATAGCGTTTAGTTAAGTTCATGTTGATCATTTAGTTAGTTTAGTCCCTGACAGCAAGGCTATATCCACAACAAGTCACCAATCCCCTGCGTTGCACAAGTAATCCCCCTGACTGAACATCTCAAATGAAATGTGAATTTTGGTCTGAAACAATCAGGATTTATCATTTCAAAAAACTTCCCCTACTGAGTGAAATATGAACTATGAAACTAAAATATGATACATACAAGATAGACCTCCTAGAATTGATTCATATTCACCAAATTTGGACTAAATCGACCTATGGTTATGAAGTTATGTCGAAAAGCAGTTCTCTCAGACCAACAGTTGGGAAATTATGGCCCACATTACTATCATGCATTATTTTGTGTGTGTGGCGAGGCTAATATCAGTCTTTGAAACATTCCAAGCATCTATTCCTCGTGTTGGGAGCATTTATCTCCTCCCCGGGGGGCTGCAGATAGCTGCCCACTCCTAGAGGATGGGTTGAATGCAGAGAACCAATTTCACTACATGGTACTACTTGTATGATTGTATGTGACAAATAAAGGCTCCTTCTTCTTCTTCTTCTTCTTCTTCTTCTTCTTCTTCTTCTTCTTCTTCTTCTTCTTCTTCTTCTTCTTTGTCTTCTTCTTGTTGATCACTTTGAAAATGTAAATTCATCACAGTGATACGTAAGAAGCAGATTTTCATAGAATACTGGCGGCTCAATCTGCCTCACACGGCGGAGTCTCTGTGCAGAAATGGTGCCCCTAAAAGAGGTCTGAACAAATTCAATTCTTCTGCCTGCTATGAGAATGTCTCATTCTGTCAGCAGGTGCTGCAAACTGCCTCCTAAAGGGAAATAATGTTACTAGTTTCTGAGTCTTCAAAGTGATGAATGAGCATCTGACTTATTATTTCATCTGAAATAGTTTTCTCTATGAAAGGCTTGTGATAGGCATGAGCCGACGTGCCCTAATGAGAGGACAGTGCAGGGTGGTGCGTGTATCGATCAGCCAGGTAGTTATTCTGGTAAATATCTGGGTCAGATTCATTCTCTTGGATCATAACCACATCTCTGGGAGGCTGCCTCAGTGAAGGAGAAAAACCGAACCGTTTCATCTCTGCGTGCATAGTTGTTTTAGCTTAGTGACTACCCTGTATTAAATATTTGTAGAAATTACAATAGAATACCATAAAATTCCAAGCCAGCACATGACTGTAATATATATACTTAATTAGACTGAATTAATAAAATAGTACACAACTTTTGATTGTCACAATTTGTGAAAAACACACAACTGCACTTTAAAAAAATTACGCATTTGGAAAATTTACTGGGAAAATATGGCATAATGTCCCTGCCAAGTAATTACCCTAAAAGTAATAGTATTACTCTCTATAAATTAAAGATCTTTCCAATAATTATACTTAAATATGCAGTTATGAACCTTTCACCATTCAACAAGGAAATACCTTAAATTCTTCAGAAATGTTTTATTTTTTAAATGTGTGTGCGAATGTGTGTGTGTGTTTGTGTGTGTGTGTGTGTGTGTGTGTGTGTGTGTGTGTGCGTGTGTGCGTGCGTGCGTGCGTGCGTGCGTGCGTGCGTGCGTGCGTGTGTGTGTGTGTGTGTGTGTGTGTGTGTGTAAGATGTGTCAGAAACAAACAACTTTGAAAATATGGCTGCCAAAACAAGCATATTGTAATGTTTTGTACTTTGCCAGTGTTTTTTTCCTCAGTGAAGTTCTAAAAACCACAGCTGCAAGTATTTTACCATAAACTTAAAAGGATTTTTATATTGTGCATGTGAGTCTGAAGGAAAATAAAATGGAAGAAATAATAATCATTGTGCTTGACTTATTTGAAGGAACAAAGTGGATTATTGGCTCAGGAAATTCTTATCAGCTGAAATAAATGGAAATGTTTAAACCTACAGACATATTTGTAAACAAATTTAAATAAAAAAACCTGAATACATTTTGCCCATTGGGTATTTTCTTTTCAAGTCAGTATGTATGAGTTACACACATGGATTTTATTAGAATAACCAAAAAAATCTAGAAATTCAAGAAATTCTCTCCAACCTAGAATCAAATGGCTTGAAACAGTAGGAAACCAGTAGGGTACTTATGATAACTCAACTTTACCTGTTCATTTAATTTAACTTAGTCCAATTATAAAAGTTCTTGCAATTTATGTGGCCTAGTCAATAGGCATTTGATAAAGATGCTGGAGAAATCTATTCAACCCCTTATTTTGAGCCATTCACAAATCAAATGCTCTCTTCTTTGCTACATGACCAACGCTTCAAACAAAATCAATCAAAATTTCTTTAGCTATTTATTTGTTATAAAGGAATATGAAAAAAGCCTTATCTTACAATGTTACAGAAAGTGACAAAGTGTGGGAGTGTGTTCGTATGCGTGTCTGCGCGCACACACACGCGTTACGTTGAAGCATTTAAAATAAAATAAAATAAAATAATTTGCCATTTGTGTAGTGACATCACAATGTGGCTATTGCGGCCTTTGTTCCTTTGATTCCTCCAATGTAACTTTGGGTGTGAAGATGGGGGCTCAGTGGGCTGAACAGAGGCGATGAAGTGGAAGGCGCAGTAGCTGACCAGAAACAGAGTATTTGAGAGACACTCAGAGAGTTCGTTGGAGTCGTCGGTACATTTAGAGGCTGGCGATAACTCAGATCTTAATGGAGGAATCTATATGAATTTTTCATAAACCTTGGATAATGTTGTGCCTTGGCGGCGGTTTGCAGTCTCTAAGTGTTTTTTGTAGTTGTCCTATGTATTTCATCAGCTTCCACTGATATCCTTTCCCCTCAAATTAACGCAAACTGTGTACAACTGAGGTGCTGAGGCTGAGGTGCATAAACCCAATTTTCTCTCAATGTCAGTTAATATTGGTTTTGCAGTGACTCACCTCGCTAAATTATTAAACTCCTTCCTAGCAATATAAACAAGCTTCCCAGCCAGGATTTAGCACAGCATACCGAAATTAATCCCACTGTCAATTAAGAACTAATTTTACAAGCGTGGCTGACATAAATAAATAATTTTTGTCACAGTAATAAACTATGGAATACTTTGGAAACTACAGGAGTGATATCAGCTGTCTGTTAGTTGCTGATGCAACATGCAGTAACTTGAGAAACTTTGTGATATTTCACCATCTTGAAGGAGTCAGTTCATAAATAAATAATGTCAGCTAATGGAAGTCTGAAGACTATTCATGCATGTCTCTCAATGAAATAGCTGATGGCAGGTTGGGATAGATAAGATGGTATGCATCCTATGTACATTTCTTAAATATAGCATCCAGTAGTCTTTACATTTACATCCATGTGTTTTCAAATTGAAATCCATTTGCAGTGAAATAATTCAATTTCTCTCTTTCTTTCACAAGGCAGGTGGGAAAATGTAACTGATCAGAATGACAAATCCATGCACTCAGAATTCTGACCCGAAAAAAGAATGTACCGTCACCAATAGTTGAGATCTTAGGAAAAAAGATCAGATTAAATGAAATTAAAAGAGTCTTTATTAATCTAATCAAACCCACAGTGACACAGTCCTGCTTCAATTAAGTGGATTCTAACTTTTGAAGACACAAACAGTTCTGTATCAAACCTGGCGCAACTTATAGACATGAAGTTAATACACACCCTCTCACACAAACTCATGCACAGAAATTTTATGCAATTGATTCAGCACAAGAGGAGACCATAAATAATGTATGCTTGCTTGAAATGACAGACAGGAGAGTACAGAGGAGAATGTGAAATCCTGAGATTTAGTCGGTAGGTGCGATGACAGTCTGTCTCACCCTCCTTGACGTGACCACCAGGTCTAATGGTGGCAGCTGAGCCGGAAGGCATCATGGTCACTGGGAGCTGCTGCAGGACAGTGAGGGGCTGTTCGGGAGCCTGGAGAGGAGACATGGGTCTGTAATGAGGCACTCTCCCTGGAGGCATGTGGCTGAGAATAAACTTCAGTATCCATCTATACAGGAGGTGAATTTGCACCCGATGATATGGAAAGTTTTAGCAATATTAGAAAAATCTATTCTTCCAATGAAATAAATGATGAACCTAAGACACAATCTTTGATATATTTGGTGTTTCATAATAGAGTAGGCTGGTTGTTTCTAGGATAAACAGATTGAGGACATAAAAGAGTTAAAAACAATTCACACTTACAGGCAATATCTGAAACGTATGTGTATCATAGGGTTCAAAGTGTGGGCAAATATCTGCTGTCCACGCCATATGTGTGAGCTGAAGCTGATCCTGCTACAAGATTTCAGTGCGTAATCGTAACCTGCTTGCTAAAATAGAGAGGCGCACAATAACAGGTTGCCAAGGTGCCAAAATTCACACACACGGGCTCACCCACACAACACATACACACACCCTCCGTCTGTGATAACTCCTGACCTTAAATACAGAGGATTCTTGTGTAGTCAAACTCATTCAGGAAGCCAAGGCGCAACAGGTGGTAACTGAAGAAAGAAAAGTATGTTAGAGTGTCAATAAAAGTATCCACCCACTCTGTACTTTTTCCTGTCTTACGATTTTACAACTGTTAATAACTAAGGTTGTAATTGGTTTTCTATAATGGTTACAAAAAACAAAAAAAACAAAGATGAGAGTTGTAAATACTCCCCACATCTCTGATATACAAACATGAAATGACTATACAACAAACTGAGATTTATTGCATTTTGTTGCATCTTCATATAAAGAGAAAATAACTGGTTTTAGGTATATGAAGTGTCACCTCTCTGGTGCGGAAAGATGGAGCAGTACCAGCTACCTTTAGCTGGGCTCTCTCTTACCCACGGCAATGGTTCCAGAACCAAAATCCTGGAGAGGTCTCATCATCATCATCGATACTTCTTCTGGCCAACAACAAAATGCACATGTTGGCTACAACGGACAAACGTGCAGGGGCGCAATTTGAGAGGATCAGTTTGCCCGATCTGAACCCAAGTGTGTTAGTGATGGACTGTTCATAACAAACATCATGTTCAAGCATTAGGTGGCTCATAAGTGTAATTGGTAGCAGAACACCTTAGGCCAAAGATATATAGAGGTTGCAGTCGGATCATCAGATCTGCAGCCGTTTGTCAGCTGTTTCTCTCTTAACCTGTGTCTTGGACACAGGTTAGGAGAGGACCAGAGATGTCCGCTGATTACCACCTTTTGATGGGTTGGATCGGTTGGCATGGGATGCTACTAGACAGACCTTGTAAACCAAAAAGAGAACTGGATGGGCTTTGTCCGCTGGATCCTACACTCGACGAACTTCCAACATACCCCGGGGGAATCTGAGTTGCCATGGTGGAAAGACTTTCTGTCAGCCTCAAGGAAGTTCTGGCAAATCGTTTAACAACTTAGGAAGGGAAGGCAGGGCTTGTATCTGCACACTCATACTGAAGATATCGATAGGACTTCCCGAACTTGGAAACCACGCCCTTTATAGTGGTGGCAGGGTCGGAATACTCAGGGGAAGGCATTTCTCTGGCAGAGGTCGCTGCGATTACTAAGAAGTCACCAAATGGGCAAGGCACCAGGGGTAGATGGGATTCGTTTTTGGAGTTTCTGAGGGCTTTGGACATTGTTGTGCTGTCATGGTTGACATGCCTATTCAATGTCTTGTGGCAGACTGGGGTGATAAGAAGAGGGGAATATAGGGGAAACACACTTCTCTATATTCCTGGGAAAGTTTACTTAAGGATTCTGAAGAGGAGGCTTCAACCATTTCCAAACCTCAGTTTCAGGAGGAACAATGCAGATTCTGTCTGGGTCGTAGAACGGTGGACAAACTTTTTACTCTTGCGGACTTGCTAGCGGGGTCATTGGAATATGGCCATTCAGACTACATATGTTTTGTGAATTTGGAAAGGCCTATGACGGTGTCCCCCAGGGAGCCCGGTGTGCTGAACTGCAGGAGTATGGGGTACCAGAGCAATTGCTATGAGCCATTTGAGTATTCCTGTGTAACCAAAGTGAGAGTTGTGTACATATGCTCATCAGAATGTCAGGCCTGTTTTCAGTGGTTTTCCAAGGTCAATGGTTGTACTTTGTCTCAGATTCTGTTCTTCATATTCATGGACAGGTTCTCAAGGTGCACTCAAGGTGGGGAGAGTGTCTGGTTCTGGGATCTTAGAAATTGTATCTCTTATGTTTGCAGATGATGTGGTTCTGTTTCTTTCATCAGTCTGTGTCCTTCAGCTTGTACTGGAGCGGTTTGCAGCTGAGTGTTAAGCAGCTGATATGAGAGTCAGCAAATCGTAATCTGAAGCCATGTTTCTCTCCCAGTAAACGGTAGACTATCCCCTTCCGGTTGGGGGAGAGTTGCTTCCTCAAGAAAAGGAGTTCTGGAAGAGGAATGTTGCTGGGGAGAGGGACATCTTGAATGCTCTTCTTAGCATGCTGCTACAGCGACCCAACCCAGGATAAGGAGAAGAAAGGTTTTTTTTACCTTTTGGACACAGTGAACAACTGCTGATTGGATATATCTGCTTAAAATAAGGATAGATCAGATAATATTCTTTGGAGTGGGACAGAGACATAAGGTGTGAAAAGGATGAAAACTTGCAGCCAAATGCAGAAAAAGTGTTTTTCTGTGTTTATATTTGATCAATCCTATGAAAGTTTTTCTAGCTAAAAATAAGAAAAACTTATTTTGATATTCAGTCAATCAATGCTGAAGCAAAATGAAAGCAGAGAGAGAGAGAGAGAGAGAGAGAGAGAGAAAAAAACTTGGTTAAAGGTACGGTTTGTAAAATTAAATGACATCTAGTGGTGAAAATCCAGATTGCAACCCCTATAACACTAACACTATACACAGTATATAATAGTAAATGGTATTGGTACAAAATTGGTTGGGTTTAAGTCGAATCGACCATAACGAATTAGGTTTGAGCTATTCCAGGTCACTAAGTTCAATTACCTTCATAAATTAAGCTGGAATTAATCCAAATAACTAATAAACAATCGAATCAACCCAATAAATAATTTCGACCAAATCCAAATAGACCAAATTAGATCATCATATTTGTTTAATGATGAAAGAAAATATGAATTTCAATGTGCAGAGTAATTGGTGTGGAATTGGTCAGACTTTGTGAAATTTATTTGTCAATTTCGCTAAATCACTGGTTATTTTTATTTGTTTATTTTTTTCTACCAGAAGACACGGGCTTTTAGATTTCCCACTCAACTGTGTCGGTTTCAGATTTTTGTTGTAAATTAAAAAAGGGAAACTAAAAGACACTTTTCTTATCTTTCCGTCTAATCCTCTGAACACAGAGGCAGCAAGCTGCTTACCTTATGGCACGTGTATTATTATTATTATTATTATAAAGTATTAAAACTCTTCCTAATGACATCAATATTTGTGGACAATGTAGACTACACTCATAAACAACATCTTGGAGATGACAAGGCTAAAATAAACTGTGGTAACTGAGTTTAGTCAACTTGCACTGTAATTTTGTTTGTACTCCCTTTTTGGTTCCTCATATTTTCTTATATATTTTGGGATGAAGCTCAACAATACGCTGGGAGCCGCGTCCACTCCCTGCTCTCAATTTAGAGGTTACATCGGTATCAGACTACATTTAAAACAAGGATAAAATTTGTACTTAATTATGGGTATACTTACATAAAATAAAACATCAAATAGTGTGGACAAAACAATGAAATTGGGTTATAAAAGATAAAATCATGAAAGAAAACTGTATTTCTATTGGGATACAAGTTTATATTTTGGATAAAATGTGTATATATTATTTTTACAAAATCTCCCACACATTATTGGTGCTAGTAGTGGATGACTGAATAAAAATATATTGAGGTTAACACACCTACTGTATTTAATATGATTCTTTCATATCCCTATAGAATAAAATACCAAAAAAATATCAAATTCTTTATTTACACACCATAAAATACAATAAACAATTACTACATGTTTTATTATTTTTGTAGATATTCAAACCACGTACCTAGCGATGTTGAAAAACATCAGGCTGAGCTTCATTATGGCAGAAGACATTAATTAGCAACACGGTTTACATTCACTTTACCACACTTCCTTCCAACTCTCCTCTCCTCCTCCCCCTTCCCCACTCACTGTCAGTGTACGGGTCCTTTACGCCCCCACTGTATCTCCAGCTCTGTAATTAAATTGTGTGATCTGGGTGGATCGTCTCTATTTTTAAAAGCACCCTGTTAGCCTGGTGGTAAAGTGACACGTAGAGAGGAATCGAGCGGCAAAAACAGAGGAGGGAGAAAGTGATCAGGAGATGATGACCAGCAGAGAGATGATAACTATATTTTAATTTGTACTGGACTAAAGATGAATCTCGTCTTATCCAGTTCTGCCCACACACCATGCATCAATTACTCTGAAACAGCATTTATTTCAAAGGAACAAAGAACAAAAGAAAGGAGCTTCATAAATACCACCACATAAATGCAGTCCAGATATGACGTCAATATTTCAAGATTATGCATGAACAACTTTACTAACACCTTAAGTAGCTAAACTTTCATTTGAATCATTTTGATGAGATAACTTTATCTTGCAGGGATTTTGCAGAAGCTCGCATCATTTTGTGTTACTGGGTAGTGGACAGGACTTAAACCATGAAAAGGTGAAAATAATTGTCCCAAACTTTATTTAACTCATAATAAAATGGTTCTGCCTTGCTATATATCTGTAAATCAAAGCAACGTATCATAGTGTCCAGTACTTGTACTGTGCCTTTTATTACCATTATAATGAGCTCAATTCAATATCATTACGATTTGATATATTTCATATTGTGTTGATGTGTGGATTTGAGATGTTGTTTAAAGTTCCTGTGTGTAGAATTTAAGGGGCATTGATGAGAATCTGTTTGAATTAATGGAATATAATATTCATAACTATGTACTTTCTATGTACTTTCAGCTGAAGGTTGTTTTTTCTTTTGTCTGGAGAGGGATTTTGACAAATTGAGAATCATACTTATAATTTAAAACAAGCAAAAGCAACAGAGTGCCAAGCTTTGTACTTTCTATGCCAAGATTCTGCTTTTAGATGTAGAACCCTCTGCATATCTAGTCTCCTTTCCAGCAGCTGCACAGGGAGGCCATAATCATTTTTATGTCTCACTCTTTATTAACAGTGTTTCACGTAATCATTTCCAATGAAAATTTTGTATTCACAGCTATCAAAAACTATATTTTTCAAGTTATATTCAAAATCATTCTGTTTTCACTTAACAATAACAACAGAAGGAACTTTAAATGACTCTTGGTAAAAGGCTGGACTGATTAAGCTGTTTCTTTCCTCTGCCTTCATAAAACAACAAAGGTAGACTGTTGCTCCTCGTATCTGTTTCTGCAGGCAGGAGCAGCTGCACCTCAGAGAACAGTAATGTGTATGAACATTTCACAGTAAATGTAAGCAACATAATGTGTTTTCTTGTTTTAACACAACAGCACTGACACATGTTCAGGCTTGAGGATATGAACGCAGCAGTTAATTAATACGTGCGGTATAAGTCTTCTGTCGTGTGTGCAACTTACTAATAACTTATTTCTTTAACGCTTAAAATCTTTTTCTCATCCAGATCCCCTCCTTCAAAGTGCAGAGGAATTGGTGAGGAATTTGTAAGACTTCGGGAAGAAGAAGCGTCTCTTTTCAGGATCAGCCTAAAGTATCAGAGTGACTGGACAAATGCTGATATCTTTCACAACAGAGGTGGGGGGAGGAAAGCTTCTGGAGAAACATAATGTATGCACAAATGCATGATGATAAGCATCTACTCCCACTTGTGTTTAAGAAGACTCTAGTGTAAACAGAAGAATTCATTAAATTTTGTCAATCAAAAGTTAAACTATAGTGCAGTCACAGAAATGTATTCATAATATCCGAATAAAGAACTCCTTTGAAGAATATTTCTACCAGTGTTTTTTGGGGAAACTTAGTTCAACCTCATGACATATTAATATAATATTAACTTTAGGGATTAGGAACTTTATTTTAATTTATACTGCCATTCACAGGTCAACAACTTAATTTGTTCAAATGACCACTCTGTTGAAGTGAATGTGGAAACAAGCTCTATTTGCTGTGTCTTGTATTGCACACGTGTAACTTTGCCTCGAAGCTGAAACAAATAACAAAACAAAACAAAACAAAACAAAAAAAAAACATGCTATATTTTTTCTTGCCTTTCTGCCACACCACTAATGGAGGAAACATTACTTTTCATTGACATCGCACCTTTTCTTTTCTTGTCGTGTTTCGTCTGCCTTGCGTAACACGTACCTATGGATACGCTCACTGTTCTTTACTTTGAAATCGGCCATGATGACTGGTTAGCATTAAGTGGTACAAAATTAAAAATATGGACAATGTTTTTGAAAATGGAATGTGTAGAAAGTTGAGCTACTTAAGTACTGTAGTAAAGAGTTAGTAAATTGTGATTTCCAGCCTCCGCTTTTGACATAGAGGAATATGAATATTACAAGTGATTGCAAGTGCTTATAAGTCTAAAACTGATCATCCTAACATGTTAAGATTAATTTAAATCAGGAGGGACAGAGAATGTGTTAAATATGAATGTTTATTGCAACATATGATATGTGATAATTAATGTCCCCCCTTAGAGGCTGGATACCGGTGGTGATGGCAGATGAAGATCTTTTGGGAATAAATTAATTTACACTGCAAGTAGCCAGGATTCCAATATTCCTTAATATCCAGTATACAGTTTGCCAATACAGGAGTGAAATAGATGTTAAAATGAATTTGTAATGTTGTTAAAAAGGTGTTGTTCCGTCTTATATTTAACCTGTTGAAACCTACAGGAACTTTGTATCACATGCTTCACAGCTGAGCTATAATACTAGCTAGGTTAGCCAGTGGGTCTTTCAACATATGCTTCTCTCTGTGCAGTGACACAGTCGGTGATCATATTTTGCATTCTCGGGTTATGAATTCCGGACAGAAATGTTTTTGTGGAGCTCATCTGGTAATTTTTTTGTCAACTTTCTTTATTTTTAAGAGAACATCCAAAAAAAATCTCCTGAACTGCAAAACAATTCAGACTGATACATCTCTCATGAACCTTCTAAAGTGCAACAATTTCTTCATTAATGTAGGGAGTAGATGTGAAATTAAAGTGGTCATATGTAGCATAAGTAACTCAAAATGTGGTAAGTATTATCTCTGGTATGATCTCTGGTTATGGCCAAGCCCTAACATGAAGTCCATTGAGGTCACATGAGGTAATGTCACAAACTTCCTCTGCTTCTCCATAAGTTATTATTAAAACAACTCTGGGACCATAAATGCTTATATCAAATCTGTCAAATATGAATGAGAGCCTTAAGCTTGCTGACTCGTAAACAACTCTCCATAGGGCCTCGGATGGTGAGGTAGGATTAAATTATTTGCGCTTCTCAGTAATATTTAATCACACTTATGCACACACATGCAGGATAAGCACCATCGGTGCTGGTTAAAGGGTTACCTCACTGAATTTAGTATAATTTATTCATGCCCAATGGGTGGAGAGGGAACGCCATGCATGGAGATGCCCAGTAGTTTTCTCTGCATCAAAACTATCAGCTTTACCCAAATTAGTAGGAAGTTCCTCCGTACAAATCGTGAAAGAATACGTTTGCCGAAAGTGTATATAACATAATTACTATGTAATAATATAGTAGTAAGCTTGGTGTTATGTGCTGGAATTGCCACTACTGTTGGTCCATGGATGATGACAGTCAGATGGCAGAATTGGAATTAAAGCTCTTATCATTAGTCCATGTCTATGACTCACTACCCATCCACACCTCCCCTCCTCACTCACACATACACCACTCTTTTGCCCCTAACCCTCTGCGGCATCAGCTCAAGAACATGGTCATTACCTTTCTCCCGTTCCTATGGCAACACCACCCTGCAGGTCTTATGTGCGTGTGCATGTGTCTTCCATATCATTTGTGGGTGTCTGTGCTGGTACATGCCGCACTTGGTTTTGTTTAAATAATGTCATTAAAGGATATAATATTTAGAGTATACTGCCTCCTGAACCTTTATCATCTTCTCATCATCTGTCACTTATAAAACATGCTTCATATATATCATGAGTCAATCCATACGACAATATTCAAAGTTTTGTAGGTGCACAAAATCTAGCAGTCTAGTGCATTTTGATGGGTTTAAAAAAAATGTATTTCAGTGTTGTAATTACGTCAGATCTTTCCCCGTTGCAGATGATAATAAATGTCTCATTAGAACAACTGGACAGTGAAATTACTTAGGTCTGTTCTCATCAGGAACAACTACCCCATCGCCTCACGAACGAGAAAGTTGGCTCCTCCACAGTGGCATTGTTCTCCAAATGGTGCATGAAAAAAACATAGATAAAAAGACATGATATCCAGAGAGGAGGGGAGCACAAGTGTGACATGACAAAGCCGAATAGGAGTAAAGTGCTGGCCAGAGAGAATGAATGTTATTCTCTGTCTGGTACTCCACTGTCTGGCATGTAGGAAGGAGGTAGAAAGAGATCCAATGTTAGATAAGGCTTTGAATATATCTCCTCTTACTCTTTTCTCATCTCCCTAAGGATAAGGGCTGACTGACAGACACCCACCACCACCACCACCACCACCACCTTCCCCTCTGGCTGTGGGCAAGCTTTGTGTTGTCCTTACACAAACTGGAGCCAATTAATACGTCTCAATGTACTCTCTGAGTTTATTACTATTTAATAAACTAGTTTGCCACTGAGGCTAATTATGTTACATTTGGTCACATAAATGTAAATGGTTGGGGGAAGCATGTAAGAAGGGTTCATAACGATTCTGAGAAACGATGCAGCAGTTTATGGTCAATGCAAGTGATTTGCAATGGAAATCAATGGGCCGAGACACGCAGCGTACCCTCGTGGGGATACGAGCATTAGAGAAAGCATATTAAGGCATTTCCCCATGATTAGAATAAACATCCATTCTGTTGGATGTTTGCTTTTTGTTTCTTAGGGGTTTGATTAGTCCCATGATGATTGTTTCAGTCTAAGGCAGCCAAGCTGGTGTCATTGTTTCACAGCTCCTTCATTCCAACGCTCCTCCCTTAATGGTGACTTAACTAGACAAAAACCTGTGCCAAGTTCCCTTCATCTGTTTTGATTCGACATCCCCACTGCCGAGCTCTCTCCCCACTCGCTGTGCATATCCAGATGCCCGCCTATACATGAAAGTGATCCTCGGTTAAATGCTGGTTTTGTGCAAACCCACGAATCAGCATCCCTCATGAGTATTAGATTTAACCTGCGCAGACAATGAACCTTTCTAGTATTATGCTCAATCTGAGACTTTCCTTCGGGTTGGAGACTGTTTAGATAATTTAGTTTAGAATAGTTTATGATTTCCTCAATAAGAACTTTGGCACAGGAGCAAGAACATGTCATTCCCAATGATGATGAGTCCCAGACTGATGCAGTTGTTCTGTCTGTTTTCTCTCAATGCATAAAAGCTGCAGAGCAGAATCCGATTGTGCCGCCACCTTTGCTAAAGATCACACTATCGCTGGCTCTCTCTTTGTTTGATTCATTATTCTATAGCAGACATCTGTTCCTTCTGAATATGATTAAACTATTTACACAAAATACCACATTTGAGCGCTAAACCCGTTGAGGTATTAATTTGCATATTGTTTCCATGGACTCAAAAAGGTCTGAATCTCTTCCTACTCCCCCAATAAAGAGGCATGTGAGGGCAACTCTGGGGAAAATCTATCCAAATCTCCTCAAAAACTGCTGAACAGAATTCAATAGAATGTCATATATGCTTTGTGGGGGCCTAAGAGAAAAACATTGCAAAATTGGTTCCTTCAAATTCATTATTTTTACATTTTAAGGAACATCTTTAGACACAACTTAAGAGAGTAAAGAGAGTTTTCCCAGGAGGCAAGGGTCATCTGTATCCTTGGACAAAGGATATATGTTCCCAATAACTAGGGTTAGTCTTGGCCAACCCTCCTTCCGCAAGAAACAGGAAGAAGTAGTCTATCCACATCTCTTCTCAAAGTGCTGCCCAGAATTCAAAGAAATTTTAGACAGGCTTTGTAAAGACCCTAACAATTCTCATGTGTACTCGCTCAAATTCATTATGACAATAATGTGTGCTTTTACAGTGCAACATTGTGTAATCATTTCACTTCTTTGAACCCTCCAAGTGGGCAGGCCCTGTGAAGCACCAATGAAACAAGGTTCTCGCTACCTCTTGAGGTACAGCCATGTTTTTATTTATTCAACAATCGTATTGGATTCATCTGCCACCACAACCAGTATCCATCCACCATGTCCATCAACATCAGTTGTGCAGTAGCCGGAGCATCTGTGACCTCTGACACAATTTTTCGTTTTAGAAAAGTAACAACTCTACCTTTTTGAGACTATGTTAGAAATGAATGTATTGCATTGTGCATTATTGTCATTTCTTTTAAGTATGGAGTTTTTGTTATTCCCTTTGGATTATTTATTGTCCCTATTATTTTATGCCCCACAGCCATGCTTATTTTATTTTCAGGCAACCTAGACACTTTGGTATTATTACCAACACCTTCCTCCCTTGTTCATTATCTCCTAATTCCAAGTTGAATGCTGGGTAGGTATAAAGGGACTGACACATCTCATCACCAAAACCCTGAACATTACTTTGTTACAGCCGACAACGCGCGGTTGTTATAAAATCAACAGTTACGTTGGCAAATGAAGATGGTCGCATTCCTGCGGAGAATCTATGCAATATAGAGACACATTTATGAGTGTGAAATGATGTAGGTGTATCTTTTTGTGGAGGGTTCTAAATGTGTCAGGGAGTTTTAGGCATATCTACGTATATTTGTACAGTCTTGATCGCCAACTTTTCAGCTTTACAGTGCTGTGGCTATTTTTTGCGGTTGGTTTGCCTGCAGATAATAGATTTTATTAAATTTCATGAGCTTGGATTTGAGGATTATTGGTTTCCTGCCGAATTTGATGCAGCACAATTTGCCTGGGGTGATGTTGAGGAAAGGCATGTTTGTATACAGTATGTGGTCAAATTAGTGCAGTGATGTCTAAATGTTTACTTTAAGGGTTTTTGGGGAAATTCTACCACTTTCAATGGGCTCTTGACGGTGATTGAAATAAAGAAAGTAAGAGATTTTGGTGAACATCGAAATGAGGCAGTGTAAGTCAAACGTCATAAAAAGGCTGTTTCTGATTGAGATGAGAGCAAAATAAATGTTATCATTAGACTCTGTGTCAGGTTGGGTACTTGTAATATCGTCATACCAGTATATTGGTCTGTGTGAGATAGGATATACTGTTTCCATTCCTCAACTTCATTCAGCGTATTTTTATTGCTTCCTCCTTTGAGTGCAACACAATCCATTAGAAAGAGATTGAATAGGGCAGAGAAAGGCCACTTCATCCTTATGGAATCCGGTCCGCTTAGAAAGCAGATCTTTTGTGTATCGTTCCCTCTGATCAAAAAATACTGGGAATTAGAAAAAAAAGAAACAGTGCTGATATGAATCTCTATTGTGTCAAACTTTTCTGGTTAAAAGCAAGCAAAGCCTCCAAAATGTCATATCAGGTATTTAGACAGAAAGCCAATCCTCGTGGATGAGCTATTAGTGTTAGTTAAGCACTGAATGCCAATGCTGGTTTAATCACCATTACTTCTGTTGTGATTTCACTGGCCAGCACACGCCTCATGTTTTCGGTTGTAAAATGTCTGTTGTGACTCTTCTTAACAAGAAAATGTACAGCAGCTCAGCGGAGGGAGAGCTTAAAAAACATCAATCCTGCACAGCTGCCTGCGTGTTAATTGGGGTGAAAGGTTGTATTCGCGTGTTCTTCCAGTGCTGCCTCTTATACATTATAGGCTTATTAATATCCTTTTTATATCCCAGCATTTTACTGGCGTGATCTGACTCATCATCATGATTATTCTTTGTCAGCAGTCTAAATTGTACATCGATATCTTATCCATGTCGCTTTCTCGAAAAACTCAAATCCCTCTACAGGAGAGGAGTAGCACAGCAGATACATGGACTGAGCTCCATGCTTACTCTTTTGCAGATGTTTGGTAGCTGTGACTGAGAAAATAAGTGTTTCGAATAGATGTAAGGGTGAATGGTGGTGACTAGGTTACATTATCAAACGACTGAAGAGTTTGTTATTGAAAGTGAAAGTTGAAAGTTAAAGTCCTTCTTGAATCAATACCTAGAGAATCTTTTTAAACCTGATGTTATTTTTTTCAAATCAAATCCTGCAGTTTCCCCAATGCATTCATATGCAGAGATTCTGGATTAAGAGTTTATTTTGAAAGGCAAATTTCACTGCTAAATCTAAATGATTTTTTTCATTCGTGTTTTGAATGATTTATCCAGTTAACACTTGATTAATTTTATACTTGTTCAATGCTTATTTCGGCATTTGATTGTCATTTATTTCGAACAAGATTTGCCTTCTCTTTTTATCATATTTTACTCTCATCATGATCATATCACTCCCTGTTTGGCAACCAAAAGCAGTCATGAGGCTTCACGTGAATCTCTTTCTACATGAAAGGGTGGACCTCAGAAATGCCAAACATTTTTTGATAATATGAATCATAGAGTCGAGTAGCATCGACATACCCACCCCTTTGTCTACAAGCAGAAAAAAAGTTGTATGTGCAGTACATTAATTCATTCATTCATGAATTCATTTATTAATTTATTACTGTCATTTGTATTTTTGGTATTGCTAACTTTATGTATTACATTCATAATTCTTTCATTTTGTTCTACAGTGTTTGATGGACTGTGATGTCGATGCATCTCTGAACAGGATACGCGGTTACAGAAAATGAAAGAATGAATGATAGATTCACTTACCTCGTCTTCCTCTCATAGTACAAAAACATGCACTTATGGTCATTAGGTGACACCAAATAGCCGGTAGGTGTGAATGTGAGTGTGAATGCTTGATTGTCTCTCTGTGATAAATTAGCGACTTGTTCAAGACGTACATCACATTCCACCCAGTGACATCTGGGAAAGGTAGCAGCCACCATGTGACTCTGCACACCATGAGGTTAGAGAAATGTAACCTTATTTCTGTAGCTTCGGAATCCAAATGGCTGGATGGACTGATGGATAATAAGGTACCAGTTCAGACAACATGTATGATTTTTCACTTGGGCTACTGCAACAACATTTTTTTTATCAGTTGGAACAGATTTATTTACATTGAAATCTCTACTGTTTTGCTATGGGGTACGCTAGAGATCAATGCTACCTGCTTTGTCTTTGTGATTGCAGCTGGGCCGAAATGTCAGCAAGTAACAAATGATTTCCGTCAACTTCATAATCGGTCAATACAAATGCAGTTAGTGGCGGTGACAGCAAATAAATCCTGCAGATTGAGAGTATTTGTCTTCCTTAAGTCAACTTAAAACAACATTTATAGCTGTGCTAATCCTTTTCAGCATATATTAAAATATAAGTTTATATGCATGCTTCCTCGTGCCCTACAGGCATTCATTAGTACGTGGTGACAATATCAGAACAATTGAATTTATTGACCCTGTGGATCACATCACACTCCTCAGAAGAAAAATGTAGGCTTACACAGACCAATTATCAAATGTTTTAATAGCAGTTTTCCACACTGAAATAATGGAATTTTCTGCAGTAGATAATTTAGCCTGACTTTTACACTGTGGCTCATTAAAAAAGATTTGGTTTATGGTTTATATTTGAGGGAAATCACAGCTGTATTCTGTGCTGTATAAATGCTTCCATGAATTACATGAATTATCATGTATGCTTTCACATTATCTCGCACAATCATGCTCAGATAGAGCTGTAGTTTAAATGCACTTTACTTTTTCATATGCATGCATGCTATCTGTTGTGTCTGAGATCTGAGTTGTTCTCCGTCATTAAAGTCTAATTAATCTAATACGTTTTATTTATTCATGTTGTTTTTCTGGGATACCTTTGGTTGAGGTCAGGATTTGCTGGTCTGTTGCACATCAGTGTCCAACGGGTGCATGGTGAATTGGCACATATGTGAATGCATGGATGTGTTTCTAAGGATTCGTCTACCCCAGCTCACCTAACAAGTGCTGAAGTAATAATGAGAACATCGGTTGCTCCTGAGTTGGACACATGAGAGATAGACAGGACGGGGTGAAGATAGAAATTGAGAAGAAAGAGATTAGTAATTGAACAAAAAAAAAATATTCTGTATGGGCCTCTTGTGTTTGAGAAGGTTTCTCACCTAGAATGAAAATATATGTGAGATTTCTGTTTGTGCACAATAAATATAATTAGATACTTTTCTTTAAAGGCGAGGGTGATGTTTGCAATGAACAGATAGGCTGCGTTCACACTTCAGGAAAAATGTGACCCAAATTTGACAGGTTTTTTTGCTTAGATATAATTAAGTGTTACAGTAGAAATGGCACAAACCACATGGAATCAGATTTTTTTTTCAAATCTGTTTTGGACCACTTTCGTATGCAATCCTAAATTAGATATTTATCTGATTCTGCTGAGGGGATTCAAACCAAAAACTAATTTCACTATATTGATCTAATTTGATATGCCTGGGTTTGGTCAATACACTTTCACTTCTTATGGTTGATTCAACTTAATTACTTGGATCAGGTGCAACTAATTTTTTTTAGGATTTATTCAACTTGACTACTTGGAATACATCCAACTTCATTGAATTGAGTTACTCCAACTAATTTTGCAGTGATAAAACTTTACTAAATGGAATTTTTACAACCCCCAAAAATTAATTGGCAAAACAGAATTGCTTAGCGCTGAAAGAAACACCTTTTTTGTCATGAAAATGTCCATGATTTTAATAAATTAATCCAAACAATACCTGTTGAGCACAAACAATGTGAAGCATGACAGAAAGGTTTCCAAATGGCATCAAGGGTGGACACAAAACTAAAAGGAAGGAGAGAGAAAGACATATTGGAAGAGCAAGAACTGTTAGATGTACCCTCTTTGCTTAAAATCATTATAAATCTGCACCGAAGATTTATAATTGCTGGCTGATTCAGATTAATGCTATGTTTCCACACTCACTGGTGGCACAAAAGAAGATGAACATAAGAACATAAACCTCTTCAAGTGCCACACTTAAACTCTGCATGGGCAGAATTGCTACTGGGAAATCAAGCTGTCAGAGTGAGAAAGAATGTGTCTTGATTGCAGCGGGTCAATCTTCAGATGAGATTAGACGCTAAATGCCAATGTGAGCTCGGCCTCTTGTCTATAAAAGGAATAAACTAGCTTGACCTCTCACCACCTCTTGATACAAACATGTTAAATATCTTCTTCCACCGAATAGTTTAATATTAAAATGAGATTGCACTGTTTCAAAAATATTTTTTGAACTTTGTAAAAAGAATTCTTTCTAAAATTTTTACTTGAATATAAAAACGTAAACTCTTAGAAATGAAACCTGGATGATGTTCGCATAAAATGACTTTTTTATGAAAGAACTATATAGTTGCATCTTTGACAATAAAAGTGACATTAATGTAATTGTAAAAAGTTTTGAGATTGCATTATTGTGCTTAGTAAATGCAACATATTTTTCTGTTCAGTGAATGAAAGATGCATTTTATTTGATAATTTCCTCATAACTATATGGTGTAGCACTTTATGAAGTCTGTATGGGGACATTTGCTGAATTCTATTTGGTTATAGTTACTGTAATTAACTTTATTTTCCCATTTATCCAAACTCCTTTTGAAGGACCTGTTTGCATAATTAAGTTAAGATTTTTTTTATTTCATAGTGTTCATCCCTCTATCTTGAAATTTTACCATAGTGTCTAAATATATGCTTTATTGATTTGCATAAGTCAGGATGGAGTGTGGAACAGTTAGCATGTCTAAGAATTAAAAAGTTCTCTAGAAATTTCTATTATGATGATCAATTTCTTGAACTCAAAAATAGAACAATATCTCCATAAACAAACTTTTATGACACCTCATCTATAAAAAAAGAAATGTTATATTACATTTATTTATACACCAATGTTTCAATATGTATCGGGTGACTTAACAGATGACAAAGTTAAGTATGGTAACTTCAATATTTTAATTGCATGCTGCAATTTAATTTTTTTTATTTATTTTTTTTTACAAAATAATTCATGCAGCATCAGTGATTTCAAAAGTGCAAAACGGTTCCAAAAAGTCACTTTCACAGATCAATTCGCGAGCATGCCACACAGGACCATAATCACTCAATAAACGTGTGATGGAGTTCTTTCAAAAAAACAAAAACGTGCAAGATTTCATTATTTAGTGTGCATTTACCAAACAAGACCGATAAAAATACTTTGTTTAGAGAGTACCCACATATCCACCACGTTCACGTGTGTATAAACGTGGATTTATGAAAATTCACAATCATGCTTTTAGACAGCTTTAAATACATTCACCAGCAATCATTGCAAATTTACAACAAAAAAATAAAATAATTAAACGAGAGAGAGAGAAAACAACTTAACAAATTAATGATGTAACAGCTTGTAAACATTTTTGTTCGATTTGGCAACATGATATTCACTCAAAAAATTCAACAGATCGGCCACTTGTAAACAACTGCCCATCTTTTACGCACACACTTTACGCACGATAGTCGGTGGTTGAACTACTTTCTTGCAGTTGTTTGTCGGAAGGGAATGTGAAGTTTTGCATATCTTTCCATACTCGACACGCAGAGAGTGTCTTTAAGAAGAACATGCGGATGCAGAACTAGACCATCAGTTGGAGGCTCATGCCAGATCCTCATAGTGGATCTCCACTCCAGCTCTCCACAGCGCCTGCGTTCCAGGCTCTAGCTGAGCCCGATCATCACCGTCTCTACGTCTTTAGAGGGTCTTCGGTCCTTCACCAGAAAGTTAATCATGCTCTCCGATTTTATCATCAAGTTGCAGCCAAGAAAGAACACACCGAACATGACCGTGAGCGACAAAACGCACAATACGGCGATCTGCACCACACGCATGATGAAGAGTTTGCGCTCATCTTGCACCAGAACCAGGGAGCCGTCGCCGGTGACCACGTTGTCGGTGTCATTACCGGAATATGTGGCAAGAGTCCAAGCGAGGGTCTGACTCCCGTTAAACAGCGCTTCCCTTGTCACGTCGAGGAAGGAGACGTTCATGTTTCCTCGCGGGTTTTCTGCAAACAGACAGGCAACTGCTCTCTCCAGGCGCACGGCGTCACCGCAAAATCTGGACTAGGAGCAACACTTTTCGTCATGTGACTGCCCAAAAATCACTTTTTAAAGTCCAGATCTGAAAGGAAACATCCACATCAATGGGCTACGGCTGTCACCAAGCGTCCATCGGATGCAGCAAAATAAGTTTCTCCAACTCAACCTCCACGTTTTTCTGACAACCAGCGAGTCCCCTAAAGATCTCCTAAGGTGAAAAATGTGTTTCCCCTCGGTATAATGAGAGATGCTGTCTGCGAGCCCTTCTTCTATGCCAAGTCTCTGGCGCGTTTTAAAGTGATGATGAGTTCCCCGTGGACCACACCACCATTCCTCACCAGGGGAGGTGTTTTTCAGTCAGGTGGCGTCAGATTATCAGATGCTTCCACATACTGTAAAAAAGAGATCAAATGCAATTAGAACAAGTATTTATCTGGAATACAGCTCACTTAATACTTTCATCTTATAAGTTTCTTCTTCTTTTCTTGTGAATACCTTCTAGCTACTGCAGTAAGATAAGATAAGATAAACCTTTATTAGTCCCACAATGGGGAAATTGCGGGGTAAAATTGCAGTAAAATGAGCTTCAGGAATTCATCATTAGATTCACAATTTGTTCTCACACATTATATCTGTTTTATCTTGATAAGTGTATTAAAGAGTCATATCAACACATCAACACTTAAACAGGAATATATCTAACATTTGAGATTTCCCTTCCTTCCTTCCTTCCTTCCTTCCTTCCTTCCTTCCTTCCTTCCTTCCTTCCTTCCTTCCTTCCTTCCTTCCTTCCTTCCTTCCTTCCTTCCTTCCTTCTTTCCTTCAAGACTATAAAGTTAGATGAGGCTCACTCTTTACAATGAAATATGTTTGTTGTTTCGATTACAGAAAGAACTAAGCAGTTGCCTCTTTGACAATTGTGTTCCGTAAATTAAACATGGTTGTTGTTTGCATTGCATGACCTTTTTCACGGTGAAAGAACTAAGTTGCATCTTTGATGAGTAAAACAAGGGACTTTAATTGCAATAATGAAATATTAGAAAAGATTTTGGAAGGCTACAATTGTGTTTAGTAAATTCAACATAATTGTACGGTGGCCGACAGGGGCAAACGCACTGCAAATATCAATTTCACAACACAAGCACGCTACAAAAGCCACAACACAACACATTACAAAGAACTACCTGCAAAATACAAAAAACAACAGGAGTGTTAATGAAGGACACTTAAAAGTGATGCATCCCCGAACATGCTTTTATATCGCTTCATTTAGTGAATTAAACAGATATAATTCACAAACATTTCATGATTTAGATAAGCCGTGGTTGCTTCCCTTAACTTCCTGTTCATGCAGTTATGTGACACTCACTGACTTCAGTTGTCACAATGGCAACGTGTACACAACGGTCAAAATGTCACATACAAAAGCTATTAAAATGGCTGGTCAAGTTTTTTTTTAAGCAAGTAAAATACTCCTTGTTTACTGTAATTTCTGGGTACTGTGCATGTTAGGGCCATTATTAGGGTTTATTTGTTGTTATTCGCGAGGTTGATTTAAGTTTTACTTCTAGTCACATAAGCTACCATGCCTAATAAAAATATACTGAAATGTTTGTGAATACACTTTGAGGACCCTCGTTAACGCTCTCCATTGGCTTTTGCAGATCGTTTTTATTAATGTGTTGTGTTGTGGCTTTTGCAGGTTGCATTTGTGTTGTCAACTTGATGAAGATGTTTTCTTAATTTGCAGCATGCACATGATGTCAAATTGATAGTTAGAGTGCGTTTGCCCTTGTCGACCTTCGTATAATTTGGCCTTCAAAAATCACCAAAACTGTATTTAGTTAATGCAAAATAATTCAGTAAATGTAAATGTGTTCAGGGAATGAAACATGGCAGTTGATTACATTACATGGCTATCTTCTGTAGAAAGAACTTAATAATTCCATCCCTGTCAGTTAAAACAGGGGCGATTAATTGTTTTGATGTATTTGTAAAAGGTTTTGGGATTACATAATTGTGTTTAGTAAATTCAGTTCAGCAGTATTTAGTACATGTAAGATGATAATGTTCAGTAAATGAATCCTAACTTCTTTTTTTTTATTAAATTGATCAAACTTTATAGAGCACTTGATTAAGACATTTTGGTGACATTTGTTTAAAAGCATTTAGTAATAGCTACGTTTAATCAAAAAATGTTTTCCTTTTCTTTTTATTGAAAATAAAATAAATGTTATTTGCCCTGAGAGAGAGACCAGTGGAGACAAATGGCAGGCTCTCGCTTAGAAATAAAGTCTCAAATTAATAACCTACAGTTGAACTCTGGTAAATATTTAATTTACAGAAATATTAGCTCCCCTGCATTCACTTCTCCTGCTGTCTCCTTTCTTTCCTTCTGCTCAGATGAAACCTCAGAACAGCAGATAGCTCTCTCTGGTTTTATTGGAATGTGTAATTCAAATTTGAGTCAGGCTCACAGCGGTGGCAGGGAAGTTTATGCAAATACGAAAAATTAAGTTTGAAATCATTATTACTGATTCTCATTGCAACAATGTAATATTCTTCCATCTAGAGCTAATGAGCAGAGACTATTCTCTCTCATTACACACCACTTTCAGCCTCCATGATGTTTCATTTGGTCAATACTGTATTGACAGGCTGATACTTAGAGCCATGATGTGGTAGGTCTATTTCCTTTTCACCTACCCAGGCCAAATCAATAAATTAATATTAGACATAAAAGCATAGAACTGAGTTGGGATGCATCTCTAAAACACAGCTCACTGTTTGGATGTAAGCTATTCATTTGTCCTCATGCCATTCATCCTGTACTTTAAAATAACTTTTTTTTCTATAAGTTATTTAACTGCCACCCATAGAATACTTTTTTTTTTAATGCTCTATTTCTCTGATTACTTAAAGTATACATGGACACTGATTGTTAGGTTTCACTTGAAACTTTAAATTAAATCAAATGTATACCTCAAACATGTAATAATTGTGTAATTACACTATTACACATTTTCTGAGGTTGAATAATCAAGTTGTGTTTGCATCCATCCATTCATTCATATTCTGTTACCTGAATTATCCAGATCAATAGTTTTACTTTAAAAAAATATATTATTATTAAAGAAAATCAACCTTTTTTTAACTGTTGCTTGTGGTTATTGTACCATTTTTAAAAAGAAATATGTATTCATTTCCTTAAACACTATCAGAGCAGCACTCTTAATTGCATTGTACTTCGAAACAAAATTATAATAATAGTAGAGGAGCCAATCGATCGGTTCTGGGATGGCCTATAGTTTGATGAAATCAGCAGTCAGCCGAGCAGACACGCTTAGGGCAAATTGGGTGCAGGTTACATGCATGCACCTTACACGCACACCAAGCATGAGCTACCCTGGCTCCAAACATCTTGCAAGTAAACCAGAAAACACCAGAAAACACAAAGCTATTCGAAATCGCAATTTGTAACACCAGTAAGGACAAAATAAGCTGCGGAAGAACAACCCCGAAAACGTTTGGCACGACGAACTTAATCGCACACCTGAAATGTAATCATCCCGAGGAACATTCCTTGAATTCCCTGGACAAAGCCAACATATAACATATGATGGACTGAGCGAGGCTTAATAACTTTTATTTTTCACTTCGAAATGTCAAACAATTTGTTCAAGATAGCAAGGCAAGGGAGGGTACATAAATTTCAACAGGTCAAAATATATAAACAATGCTGACCGGCTTTACTTCCATTGTAATTTTTCAAAATAAGAGCAATTAAAATGACTCCTTATGATTTGAAAACTTGTAAGAAAAGATATCGGTCAATAACTCTTACTCTTCACTATAGACATGATATTGAATAGTTGTATGTACTTCAGTTAATAAGAACAATATCTCAAACATTTTAAAATGACAACCCAAAAGATTTGAGCAAATCCTGTCCAATTAATCTTCTGTTTGTCTAAAAACAAAGGACGTGAAATTCAATTTGCGAGGCTCCTGATCTCGGATTGAGGAGCTTTAAGCCACAGACAAAGCAGCATGTGAACAAACAGTGATAAACTCCTTCCACAAACGCATTCCATCAGCCTTGAGGTGGTTGAGTTTCAGATCTCTCAATTAGGACTGATAATACAAGAATAAGGAGTTTATGTCCAGTATGATTAAAACACTCGTAAGCAAGTGGATTTGGTGCAAAGAAATTGTTATCATCTAAATCAACGGCAGCATGTGCTCACATTTTATTTCTCTGTCAATACGTGAATCCTCTGCTCGGTCTACAATCTGCAAAATTTAGAAGAATTTGCAAATAAGAAGTTTCTGCACGGTCAAAGAGGAGGAATGTGCATGTTGCCCCTTTGAATTAAAACCTTCTGAAACTTTCTTTCTTAAATGTCACAGTTTAAATGCTCCTCCTTAATCTTAAGAACCTGTTGCAGATTCACCACTGCAGTCTCTTTGCAGCACGAAACCCGTGAGCCTCTGCAAATAGTCCACATCTCCCTGTGTTGCAGCGGCCGCAGGGAGAGGCATGTTTCAAACTATTGTTAGTATAAATTCACATGAAGATATATTCATATGAGAATGCATAAAGACGGCAGTTTCTGACTTGTTCCTAAGCAACACTAGACCTGTGAGCCCAGTGACAGATGGTTGGTGAAGTTATTTTAGTTTAGAGGAGAAGGAGAGGGAGGGAGCGACGAGGTGCTTGGACGGAGGAGAGGGTGTGTGTGTTTGTGTGTGTGTCTGAGTGTGAGTGTATGTGAGTGTATGTGTGTGTGTGTGGAAGGGTGGGGGGGGGGGGGGGGGGGGGGGGGGGGTGGGGGGGGGGGGGGGGGGGGTTCGGCTTAACTTGAGGGAATTGGCAGCCTAGCAACACAAACTAAGAGAAGCCATCCTTAGCAACAAGCAGGTGGTGTTGACCACACCCACCCCCCTCTTCTCACTCCTCCAGCCTTATTTTTGTTCATGGTGCTGGGCAAACCCGATCCGGCTCATCTGCCCTGGAGGCAATAGACTTCCCACTTTTCATTTAACAGATTCCTTCAATTGTTTCCCTTTATGAGCTTATCAATTCATCAAGAGGGTTGAGTCTGTGTGCAATTTGCACACCAAGGTGAGCACAGTATGCAATAAAAAATAATTTTGGATATTAGAGGAATTGGTAACGCAAGGCCAATTAAAGGTGTCCACCATGTTTTCATCTAAAGAGGTTTGCCACAGAGATAAATACAGTCATGTATTACACTGGTACAGATTGCAGGGACGCAGTTCCACAGCAAAGTGGCGCCGCACATCAACTCCACCATCAATCATTAAAGTTATTTTAGGGAGATAATGACTCAATTGCTTTGATTTGCAGCAGGATATCAGGCTTTCTGGGATTCTCCTCCTGGTGCACCGACACTGTGGTGCAGCCCGGCGGTTTGAAAGGCTGGTGAAAATCAGTCTGTTTGAGAAATAGAATACAGATTTCATGAATGTAATTGAAAAAAATCCTTGCTCTGTCTGTCCAATGCAGACTTCTCATGCCCTCCACCAGTCGCTACCCATTAACCTCATTTTCACTTAGATACATCTCCGTACTTCAGTAATGCAGGGTACCATGATCCGTCTGGTTCCTGCTTCCTTGTAGTCATCACATCTAGCCAGTCTGTCTTCTTTCTCTCCCCCTCCGATGCAGAAAGCACAACAACAGACATGTGCTCTTTCCATCATACAGCCTCTCCCTGTTGAACTTATTTTTTTCTCTTTTTCCACATATAAGCTGTGATCCCCCTGAGAGCGAATAGTGTGCTGCGGATCCACAGGGGCTAGAGGGGGCTGAGGCACATCAGATAACAAGGCATCACAACAAATATACCCATTGTCCCTCATGAGTCACTCCGGGGTTCATTCAAGTCGGCTGAGAAAAACTCATATTCCCCTACTTGACCCACACATTTGCCAGTTAACCCTGCAAAGCAGAGCAGGCTAAGACATTTGTAGCTAATCAAAGACTGATTTTGTCTCAGAGGGATTACTCCTCTGACATTTGCGCTCTCTGATGGCTCTTTCAGACTCAGTGAAAAGCTTAAAGGGCTCCAGGTAGATCGGTAACGCAGGTCGGGACACTTCCATCCTCCTTTCCTTCAATAGCCCCCTCCTCCTCCTCTTCTCCTCCAGTCTTAATTGGCTACCAGCTGACCCAGTATATGGCTTTTTACTTAAGAAAACCGGCGCTGTGCTCTTCTCCAAAATGCCATTCATCTGTGGGCGTTGTCGGGGCAGAATCCGGATCCGGATAAGTCAATAGTGGAGTTTGCGTTTGATTGCCGACAGCAGTATTATAATGAACATACTGTATTACTGCACCATCCACCCACATTGAGAGTTTAATGGCAGCAGAACAGTTGACTATTATAGCTTTTCTACTTATTTCTGTCATTTCTTCAAACATCAATTTCTTGGACATGGTGGCAGTAACTTAGCAACCAGCCAGAGATTCAGAGCAAGGCACAGGGGTAACAATTCAATAAATGGACAAGGGCAGCGATAAGAAGCATTGCATCTACAATTCCGCTGCTCACACTCACTGCCACCACATGCCTTCCAAAGTTTATCTCTATAGGGCAATCTCAGCTTTTCTGCTTCCTTTTCTTACTATAACTATTTTTAATGTTTTACATGCTGGCAAATTCCAGCATATTCATTTATTTTGTGGAAAAGGTTTTCTATGCCAGATACATACATTTAGCAAGGCAGAGTGAAGATTTCTGTCTATTAATATTTGACAATAACAGCTGTTGCAGAGCCATTTTAGAACCATATAGTCCATATAAGGGGAACTTCACAACCCCTTATATGGACTATACTGTGCTGTATGTCATTTTATAGATAAGCTTGTATTTTCCCACTAGGGGTCCTTCTACCACAACTCATCAAACTTGTTCACTACTGCAGGTCCTAATAGGTTAATTCACTCACTCTAAGTTTGAAAATTTATATTTAGAATTTAGTGTTCCTCAATTTTCCGGTAAATTACATTTATGCAGATTTATATTTATTAAAATGAGGCTATTTCCAATTTCAAGCATCCATGGTCAACACACATTACGAAGAGGAAGTATTGCCACACACACACACTTACACACACATACAATATATATATATATATATATATATATATATATATATATATATATATATATATATATATATATATATATATATATATACCTTTTTTGTTGTTGTTAATTTTCAGAGCTGGGCTTGTTGAGATATAGTATAAAAAGAAACAATAACAAATACATACCGAGATATAAATATAATGTCTCTGCATACATAGCAGTAAATAAAGACAGCGTATAATAAACAAAGTAAAATTAAATGACAAAAATAAAATCATCAATCAAATGAATATAGTACATTCAAGCCCCAGCTATTTCTCAAACCACTCCGTCATCCACATATTTCACCTTTGATCAATTACTTGCTTCATGGTCTGGGGTGTCCATTGATATCCGCTGTTCTCATCAGCAGAACAAATCTATCCATACCTCGGTGGCCCGCCTTCATCATCAGCTGATTCTCTACACTCAACTAGTTTGTTCATGCTGCCTTTACATGTACCTGTCACCCTCTAGTCTTTACTTCATCCGGTCTCTTATTGCTGAAAGAGTTCATTAAACATAAAGCAAAATTGAAAAATTAGACCGGAGAACTTTGACAACGATGAATACCAAGAGGACAATATTGATCAAATATATAAAGAATAGGACATACCATATATTTTTTAAAATTGTAAATGAAATGGCATTAGTTTGGATGACCACTATTGTTGGCACAGTATTACTCATGGATAAGGGTGGGCTGCTCACGGCTGAAGAGCTGCATGCAGTGACTGTAAAAAGATCTAATTAAATGAAAAGAAATTCCACTTGATGATATTGGTCTGACTTAGTTTATTTGGGTCGGGTCGGTATAACTTATTTATGTTACATTATGCTTTATATTTATGCTTTATTTTCAATGTAAAAGAATATATTGTTTTTTCATTTATATTTTTGGGAAATACTTTTTTATTGCGAGAATGTACTCAAAAGTCTCAATTTGATTTTTTTGCTTTATATTATTTCAATATAAAAAATAGATAAAACTATGAAAATGTGTTAATTTCGTCTAAAACTAGAGCTACACTGTCACCGACAGCAAGGGTATATCCCTGAAAAGGCCCCAATCCCCTTCATTGAACTCATGAAATGAAAAGTGGAATTATTTCCACTGTATATTTCATAAAAGTTGAGTAAATTCGGAACTATAACATAAAAATATGGATAAAATACGATATTTACAAGATATCCCTCATCGAGGCAAATCATATGCACCAAGTTTGGACTAAATAGGACCAATATTTAAGAAATTATGCTAAAATTTGGCAGATAAAGCATCCCTAGTGTAAGAAATATACGACCAAACTTTCCCAAAACCACGCCAGTTCTCTTTCGTACTAAGGTCTATTTGAGTCTCAAATTTGAAACGGATCTGTGCTCTAGTTTTTGAATAATCGCGTTAACATGAAGGATGTGAAGCAGCAGCCACTTCGGAGATGATAATTCCATAATATCCCCCAATTTTTGGGGATCTAATAATATCAAAATGATGGACTGCAATGTTGTTCAGCCACTGAATAGTTATACATTAAAGTCGCTTTTTTTAAGTGTCATGCAGCTGAATTGTCTGCAGTCAGGAATTTCAGAGATACTATAATAAACTGCCACAGAGGATCCAGGCTTGTGTTCCCTCATCTGATCAAATATTATCAACACGGAGCAGTGAGGAAGCTCCACGCGTGCGGTCATGCTGGAGGCAGGTCCCTGTTGCAATAGCGTGAGCAGTATTCTGAAGAGAGATCCGTGACGGAAAGCTGTGACCCACAATGTTTCACTCAAGTCAAGAATGAGGAAAGGGATCCAAGTTCCGAAGTGAAACCTGCAGAGAAAAGACGACTCTCGTCAAGCATCCGTTACTCTTCAGCCATGGGAACTTTCTCACACCGGATCGTGATACTGATTTTCTTATTGTCGTCAGCATCTAAAGTTGTCGGTAAGGCATTTTTATATTATCCCTTTGGCTAAAAGTTTCACCTGCTCGGGCAACTTGAAGGCGTTTCCACCCGACTCTTAGAAGCACAATTGAAAGCAGCACAAGCTATTAGTATTAACGCGTTGTAACGTCAATAACGCAGTTATTACATAAAGTTCGGGCTATAATCTTTTGAAACGATACACAGCTGGCTTGATTGAGCGTAGCCATTCAGCTGGTTGTGCTGGCGTCTCCACCTTTCCTTATAAGGGAGTGAAAACAGTCGGACTTCTAGTGACGGGATGTGGCCAGGGGTCCTAAGGCTGCAGGAGCTCAAGCTAAAACCATCAAAATGATGTTGTCAGCAAATACATTTGTATATAGGCCTGCATGCTTTGTGGAATTAATGTCTCTGTTTCTGCCATCACTATTACTTAGTGATAGTTTCTTATCAAAAAAGATATTGTGTGCTGTTTTAAAAAAAGAGCAATAGCAATGAGCAATAGCAACAATTGTGTGTATCTGCTGTACTTAAGGAGCTTCTGTTAATTTTGGAGCTGACATGATTCCCCCCTGATATTCAGAAGTTAAATTATTTCGGTAATAATAATACATTTAAGGCGGTCAAAGACATGAAGTAAAATGCAAATATACAGTAAACAATGAACAAACAGGTACATTAACGCTAGATTTCTTCATGTATGTTATGTAGGGTTGTTATTTGTTTCTCAAATATAATAATTTTCACAGAATATGTTCACACTTAGTTTCTCTGTGTGACTCTTTGGAGTCCAAACATGTGTTGATGTCAGGATGTAACTTTTTAGAGGACCCAAGTGCAGAACACAGACAGGGAGATTGAAGATGTTTGAGTAGGTTTATTAAATGTATAACCAGGTAGATGGGTTTGTGATGAGGCGGCGTGGCTGATGGTGGTAGCGTGGGAGAAGGAGTAGGCAGACGGGCAAACAGGGGGAAAGGCTGGCTGGGATCCTGTAGCACGGGAGACAAAGAGAGTAAATCCAAGTTAGCAATATACAATGAAAAGACAAGATAATCCAAATGTGACGCAGGCCGTTCAGTAGCTAACAACAATAGTAGAAGCAACGATCTGGCGATGAGTGGGAGGAGCGCCGGGGTTGAAATACAGGAGGTGTGATGAACTTGATGGACGGCAGGTGTGGATGGAAGATCCAACAACGCTCCTCCAGGCCGTATCCCTCCCAATCCACCAGGTACTGGTACCCTCGTCCTCTGCAGCGTACGTCCAGCAACCGCCAGACGGTGTAGGCCGGGTGGACGACAATACCGTGAGGAGGAGAATGTGCAGCAGGAGGCGGAGACAGGGGACTTGTAGAGACCGGTTTCAACAAGGGGACGTGGAATGTGGGATGGATGCGCATGGACATGGAGAGTTTGAGTCAACGAACAGAAGGATTAACAACAGAAACTATTTCAAAAGGATCGATGAGCCCGGGGTGGGATTTTACGAGAAGTATTCTTTAGAGGAAGCTCCTTCGATAAGAGCCATACTTTCTAAACCTTCTGAAGGTTGGCAGGAGGGGTCCGATGAAGGGGAAAAGGTAGCCCAGATAATAATCAAATGGAGACATACCTGTGGCAGCACTGAACAGAGAGTTATGGGCATACTCCAACCATGGTAGGTGTATGCCTCCATGCGGATGGGTTCTGACTGTCGACACAGCGAAGCGCAGCCCCGTGGTCCTGGTTGGCCCGCCCCGACCGTCCATTGGTTTATGGATTGAAACCAGAAGAGAGTCACAATGGCTCCAAGGGCTCGACAGAATGCCTTCCATACCTGAGAGATGAATTGGGGACCCCTGTCCGAGACAATGTCCGTCGGGATTCCATGAAGGCGGAACACATGATGGACCATGAGGTCGGCAGTTTGGGAGGCTGAAGGGAGTTTAGGAAGGGCCACAAAATGCGCAGCTTTAGAGAATCCGTCCACAAATGTGAGGATGACATTTTTACCTTTGGAGGGGGGAAGTCCAAAGACAAAGTCCAGAGCAATGTGGGACCAGGGGCAGCCAGGGACAGCAGGGGACAAAGTAATCCGGCAGGGAGTTGGTGGGAGGACATGCCCCGGGTACAAACAGCACGAACAGGCGTGTTCAAAGGCAGGGGTGTCAATCTCTATCGTCATTCATTGAATGCCGTCCTACGGGACTATGGGATCATCATTACTGTTGTTTCTGAAGCGCGCGTACTGAACCACTTCCTGTTAAATGTCAGCTTTCTAGTTGACTCCTTTGAAATTGTGACTGGTGTTTCTGTTTTCTGCAGATCTGCATGGAACTGATGATTGGTGTCTTATGAAGTTGTTTGTTTTTCCTCAACATGTGGGGAGAAGCTCTCAATGGATTTTGATGAAATGTTGTGTAGTGGTGGATCGTGGCCAAAGGAACTATTTATTAATTTTGGAAGCAGATCCAAAGATTATAGAATACAGATTCACAGATTATTTTCCGAAAAACAAAAAAGTTCATTCGAATTAGAATACAAAGAATACAATTCAATCCTGATAAAAACTATATTTGGAGGAGGAGTAAGGACATGGAAATGCCACATCTAGATTAATGTCACTGTCATTCCGACTACTCACCAGACGGAAATATAGCAGAAGCAAACTATGTCCCACATAATTATATCTGTTATTGTATGGATACGTCTGTGTGTGGTGGTAGGGAATTGTTTACAGTTGGAAGAAAAGTTACTGAAGCTAAGATGAGTGTCTAACATGAAATTCCTGTTTATTTAAAAAGTAAAAAGTTTGTTCTGTTTTTTGGGGTTTTAAAAAAACAATTCTTTATTGCTCTATACAAAAGACTACAAAACAAAAGTAAGATATGGTGAGCAGAAACATAAAAAATACATGACAGGCCAGGGGGTTAACTTATGTTCAAACCCAAAAAATAGATTTGCCATTATAGAAAATCAATGTTTTATTGATAAATATTTAACTGATGATAATACAGAAAACCAAATGCTGGGTGAACATTTCCATGCGCAAACAACAAGTAGGTATTCCTTGTTTTAACCTTTGGGGAGTTTTTTTTATTGTTTTAATAACAATGGAATTGACGGCAGTGTGCTCTCTTTTAGCGCTTTCTAGTAAAACACTCAGGCACATTTCCCCGATAAGGAAATATATGTATATATATAACATGCCAGTTAAATCTGTATCTTTGATTCTGACAGATTCTAACATATGCACATTGAGAGGAGTCACCACTTGTCAAGAGTGCTTGGCTGTTCACCCAAGCTGTGCCTGGTGCTCTCAGGAGGTAAGCTCCCCATCAGATCATTCACCCCGAGTCTACTCCCTCCTCTCATTCAATACACAAGGCTGCAAGTTAGAACAGAAACCTAACTTGCCAACAGCATTTTTCATGTTGGAATCAGCTAATGGTTGCTCCTCTGCACGAGTCAGCACTGTAGCCTTTGGCTGATAAGAAAAATGAGAGGAAGCAGATGTGTTGTCAAACGGCTCCTCAGGATACTAGAACTTGTTATTGGGTGAAATATCAGCATGACATCTTGAATATCTCAATAGCTTTTTCTCTAACTTATGTATTGTTTGTGATGCCGGTTATTTAAGTATCACTTGTTTCAGTGCGTAACACATGTGATGTTTGTGTTCCAGGAGTTTGGGCGAGGGGGGTCCAGCATGTCTCGCTGTCACTTGAAGGAGAATCTGCTGGATGGAGGTTGTAGTGCTAATGCTGTGGAGTTTCCAACCAGCACACTGACCATTGATAAGGATGCGCCGCTCACCGATAAAGCATCAGGGACTGCTGATCGTGTCACTCAGATAAAGCCTCAGAAACTCCACATGACATTAAGACCAGGTACTTTAAAAACTAATAATATCATAGCTATAATAATGTTACGAACAACTCAGGTGCATGACACAAATTATGATTACTTGGAAAATTCCATTAACCCTTGATAACTTCCGTCTTAGCCCTGGAAGTCAGGCCTCCGTGCATCAAATTGCCGATCACCGTCACATCAGACACATGAGCTAATTTGAGTGCATTGGCAGAATAAGAGGTTTGGGATACTGCGAGTGATAAAAACAAGGCAGGTTAGAGAGTTTCCAAAGCAAACGTCAATTCGAACGCCTCACTTGTGTCAACATCATCCTATGTTAGGCTCAATGTTCCAGGGTTACCACCGATATCCTGGCACGCTATGTTACCTGAAAGAGTTTGTCAGACATTGCAAAAAATGTGAAAGCATAAGTTACAAATAAAGAGTGGAACATGGTTACGCTGAAGTGACACTTACGCAGAAAATATAATTCAAACTGGCAAACAGATCTTGACAAACAAAGCTGTAAGGTTTTCTAATTCTTCAGGTCTTCAGCCTTACATGATCTTTGAGTCTTGAGTTTAGCTCTTATCAACATACTATAGACCACAGATGTGTAACGCCACGCATTAAACAAATCTATGAACTAATAATAACACTTATTACTGTGTCAAATAAGTAATACGTAAACAAATATCAGGCCTTAAACATTTTAAAATGAACATCTTTATGTAATATATTGATAAAAAATCTACTCTTGGTTCAATGCTTACTCGTTCGAAGTCATTTACTTTTGAGAAAACCAACTTTGTTATCTTCTACCATTTTTTTCTAAATAAGAAGTACCTCAGGAAGAGATAAGAGAAGCTTTTATATATTGGCCCAATAGGATATCCTCTGATGGTGTGTCGAGAGTGATAATGTGGTACAAGCACAGCTGCTACTGAGTTGGTGGGAAAACTTACAAGGTTATAAGAAAATTACTGCAAGTTCAAGATCAATTGAGGAATGTTTTATTTTTTTTATTTTTCTAATTGAACTGGGATGTAAAAAAAATATAAATTTCTTTGTATTTTTGACAAATTAATCTCAAAGTATAACAGAAAATATTCGAGAGAGCAAATACATAATGCACTTCCCCAATTTTTTGTGCATGGTATTTCCAAAACGGTGTTTGCAATATATCTCAAGTTAATGTGAAATATAGAGATCCGTGGAGAGGATGTCATTTTGTCAGTGTATATGTTTGTTGTGCAAAGTCACGTAATTCCAACATTCAATACCCACAAGTAAAAAGGTAGCACAATTTCATTCATCAAAGTCTTCATGGCTAAAATGTTAGCATGTTCAATAATAATGATAACGATGTTCACTCTTTATTAACACATGAACACACATTCATTGTGAAATTAGTTATTTGCATTTCACCCATCCATGAGGGTGTGTAGGGATTCCCTCTGGAGCCCAAGGAAAAAACTGAGGTTCAACTTCTTGCCCAAGAACCCAATAACATGCAAACTGGGGATCAAACCATAGATCTTCTGATTGACAGATGACCACTCTATCTCCTGAGCTTCTGCTGCCTAAAACTGTATGGATTGGACAGGAATTCATTGACATGGCAGGAAAAAATTGGTGTAATTGGAATTAATCAACTTATCCTAATTATATCACAATATTGCACAATGTATCACTCTATATTGCAGTGTGAAAATTCATTGCAGTACCTGACCCTACTGGCACCCTGAAAATACTAGCAGGTTTATTGACATCGGTATATTAATTCACAACACTTCCTCTCATCCTTTCGCTCTCTCCCTAACAGGTGATACCAAGCAGTTCACCGTATCAGTGAAACAAGTGGAGGATTACCCAGTGGACCTCTACTATCTGATGGATTTGTCCTTTTCAATGAAGGATGACTTGGCTCGCCTTCGCACCTTGGGCAGTGAACTCGCCATAACCATGGGCCGCGCCACAAGCAACCTACGCATGGGCTTTGGAGCATTCGTGGACAAGACCACATCCCCTTACATGTACACATATCCTCCGGAGGCAGTGGAGAACCCTTGCCATGGGTGGGTGGGATGTTGATTGTTGATATATTTGATGGAGAAAATGGAAATAATGATCTAAGAAAATCTTTCCACTTGTGTTTGACAACTTAAAATCAACATTCTCCTCCACTTATTCCCTGTTCTCCATTCCCCACACAGAATTAATGATAGATGCCTCGCTCAGTTTGGGTTCAAGCATGTGTTATCACTAACAGAGAAGGTAGCTCGTTTCACCGAAGAGGTGGAGAAACAACAGGTGTCTAGAAACAGGGACGCTCCAGAGGGTGGATTTGATGCGGTCATGCAGGCTGTGGTGTGCAAGGTATGACAATGTAATAACATACAGGAACATATTCTCACTGACTTGCCATACTGGGTGCGGGCATACCAAATACTTTTGTGCTCTACTTGTCACTAGGAGAAGATCGGCTGGCGTCCGGATGCCTCGCATCTTTTGGTATTCACCACTGATGCCAAAACTCACATCGCTCTTGACGGTCGTATAGCTGGAATAGTTCAGCCCAATGATGGACAATGTCACCTCGATAATGACAACATTTACAACAAGACTACCATACTAGTAAGGAGTTTAAGTACATGAGACACTCCCTTTGGCTTTTTTTCTTTTGGACATACTGAAAACATGTCGGTCTCTGTTATCCAGGACTATCCATCTCTGGCGCTCATGACAGAGAAAATGTCTGAAAACAACATCAATTTAATTTTCGCTGTGACCAGCTATGTGGTTCCGCTGTACAAGGTAAATACAAGCTGTATCACAACATAAATTAGTTTGAGGTATTGATCTAAAAAGGGAAAAAGGATGTGTCATCATCTGGCTTTTTTGTCCATCATCCCAGGAGTACAGTCATCTTATTCCAGGAACAACCGTGGGAACGCTGTCAGATGACTCTGGGAATGTTATTGGGCTCATCGAAGAGGCTTATGCGGTAAGGATAAGTAGTTATTACTCAGTCTTAATATATTTCATCCGAAAAATGTGTGACACTGTTTAATCCCCGATAAAAAAAAATGGTATGTTGAGCAGAAGATCCGTTCTAAAGTGGAGCTGGACCTGGTAGGAGTCCCAGAGGAGCTGAATCTCTCATTCAATGCCACCTGCCTTAACGGAGAGGTCATCCCTGGACTCAAGTCCTGTTCTGGCCTCAAGATTGGAGACACAGTATGTATTACTAGAGATTCTGAAATGCTCATGTGATATTTACAGTCACAGAGAAATTTCCTCCTCTTCAGGTATCCTTCAGTGTGGAGGCTCAGTTGCGAGTCTGCCCCAAAGAGAAGAGCCGCACCTTTACGATTAAACCTCTTGGCTTCAGGGATGCGCTGGAGGTCACGGTGGATTTTGCTTGTAGCTGCGACTGTTTGGCAAAATCTGAAGCCAACAGCTCCCTCTGCAGCAACGGTAACGGGACCTATGAGTGCGGCGTGTGTCAGTGTCACCAGGGTCGTCTCGGCCCACGATGCGAGTGTTCAGTGGAGGACTCCATTTCACCCGATGAAGCCAACTGCATCCCAAAGCCAGGGAGCCCAATCTGCAGTGGGAGAGGCGACTGTTTGTGTGGACAGTGCTCCTGCCATTCAAACGAATTTGGACAGGTGTGGGGCAAATACTGCGAATGTGACAACTTCAACTGCTTACGCTTCAAGGGGGAGCTGTGTTCCAGTGAGTAGACACTTAATTCTGTCGGGATCTTACTTCTCTTTGCAAAAGTACACTGGCACACAGTATTGTGTGATAACCATGGAGCAAATGAGAACAAAAGGTCTTCCAGTGGCATGGTACGGAAATTAAGTGGTCACAAAAAGTCACTCAGTGAGGCACGGTGGCGCATTGGTTAGCGCTGCTGACTGACAGCAAAAAATTCACTCATGGTCAAACCTACACCCAACAGGTGAATGAGAAGCTGCAATTTTACATTTAAGAATTATTCAGCCTCATTCAGCACATTACAAGTCAATACCCACTACTCAGACAATATGAAACAGATTAAAGTAAATATAGAAATAAACAGGTTAAAGAACCTTAGTTAAGTGTTGGAATTTCTCGAGCCTGTAAACCAGCTTCTTTACTCCTCGCAAAGTTAAGATAAAGATAAGACATACTTTATTGTTTCTGAAGGGACATTTCTTTTGGACTCTGTCCTACTACAATTTCACAGAAAGTTCAAGGCAGGAGACATGCAATGATTTCACTGAAACCACTATCACAGAATACATGCTCCATACACAGGATTACCATGCATATGTATACACATACACCTATGCACATAAGCATATGCTTAAATAAACATACATGTACCCACATACATGCACACATACATACACACATACAGTATATATATATATATACACACATATACATATATATATATATACACACATATATATACATAAACATAAACCATACACATAGACACACACACTTCTGAAATGATCAATGACTGGTGTCCAACAGTCGTCAAAAAAGTAGCCCTTACTCAATGTTTGATGACGATGAAGAAGAGCTCTGCCTGATAACTGCTTCCAAAATATTCTATATCTAATTTATATAATTAGGAGTTTATGCTTCTCAGTTGAAACGAAAAATACTAACAAAAATGCAGCGAACTTGCTAACTTATGGGGAGTTTTCTTTTATCCTTGTAAGTTATATATCAGCAAAGTTACATTTGGGCTTTCAACATACTATCATAGCGGAGCGTGACAGGATGCCCTGATGTTGTCAACAGATATTGTAATTCTTAACTTTTTTTTTCAAAGGTACTCTTTCAAATGTTTTAACACAAGTAAAACCTTACAACTTGACTTTTTTTTCTTTTCTTTTTTTTTCTTTTCCCATAAGAAATCTATTGATTTTCCGTCGGGACTTTAAATTACAGAAAATCTGTGATACTTGAATGCGTTCTGTAAAAAATAGACATGTATGTATCATATACATGAATCATATGTATCATATGTATCATGTATACATATGTGGAATTATTACTGCAGAAAACTGTTTCCTGAGTGACCATACATATTTATGGTTGAGTGCTCTGACATCCAGATACAGATACAGAACTAATTTAAATACAAAACAGAGTCCTTTATTTAAATGAATACCTTCCAACTTTATTGATCCACTTCTGTGTTCGTTGCGAGTTTGATTTAATATTTCATGCCTTTCCTCTCGGTTAACAATGACCTTCTCTCCTACATGACGTAAGCGCCGCATCATCATAGTTACAAAATGTGTTTGAGGTGCCACAAAAAAGACAAGTGCCCTATCAGATAGATCCTCTGGTCCCGCCCCAGCATTAGCCCATGGTATGGATTGAGGATAAAGTCTTTTCCGGCCATTTTTATGCCCATATGTATGACTTCTAGGTCAGAGACCAGAGTTAGAGTACCAACAAAGTTTTCCTAAAAAGCTCTTCATGTGAAACATATGGTAATATATTTTTTCTGGTATGCTATACTGATGTATACCAGCATACCAGGTTTATGTAAATAACTAGAACCAATCCTAAATGAGAGATCAAGTCTGTTGACCGTATTGTTCTCATCAAAACACTCAGACTCTTTGTTTACTATAAAGTGTTTGCCTGAGGTATTTATAACAGCGTTTTCTCTAATTTATCGCAGCTTTGTCTCTGTATCTATAAGTGATTACTCCGAAACCATGACACATGCTCTTAGATTTTGCATCAATTGGAGTTAAAACATTCTCATTAGTCAGTCTCATTAACCTCTTCACACAGAATTAAAACTATCTGTGTTGATATTTTATGTGATATTGGTAAAGCAACCCATAACTTTATATCAGTGTGAGAGATGGATAAAGCAAGCCTTCCTTTTCTTTTCCCTGCTCTGAGGCCTCTTCTGACTTTACTGGAACATGTTCTGGTTGTTTCCAGTCACTCTCGCACTGTAAACAGACTTTAGTTGGTTTACATAGTGCTGCTAGCTACAGGAATCCACAGCTTTTTCAAAAACCAATGCGCAATTATTATGACGGTTCTCTGCAGGGCCTGTAAATGTGGTCTTGGTTGGTGTTTTTACAACTCACAGGATGATCTGCTATCACTCCCCCTTGCAAATCTGCACAGCTCAGTGCACATTACTCAATCACTGTGATAAAACATTATTAGACTTTGTCATGGGGTAATTTCATCCAACATCAGCGCGGGCCTCATGGGAGGAGGGCGGCGGAGCAATAAGAATAGGAAACTGCTCCTTAATCTGTGTGTACATTAAGGAGAGCAAATCTTTTCTGTGTGCCTACTCAAGTGTAAGTAAAGGAAGAGACTCTCATGTTTAAAATGATCCGCTGCTTTTAAAGAGGACTACTGTTGAGCTTCTGATCATAAAGTGGATTAGGAAAGCCATAGAGGGAGGAGGAGAAGTCCTAGGAAATGATCCCATTGATGTCTTCAAGGTTTCTCTTCTTTAGATGTGGAGATTATAAATGTTTAAAAGATAGTTCTACTATTACTAATATTTCTACTACTACTATATACCTTAAGGATTCATACAGTAATGCACTCCAGGTTTATGTAATGAAACAGTTCACCTCTGGCCTTGAGTCTTTCTGTGTGGAGTTTGCATGTTCTCATGTACTCAGCATTGCCCGTTAGTGTGAATGAGAGAGTGAATGATCTTCTGTCTCAATGTGTCGGCACTGTGATGAACTGCATCACAGTACTACATCGATAAGAAGGAGATTGCAGTCTATGTCAAGGGAGGTTGTGTTCTGAGAACCGGAATTGGGAAATTCTGTGATAACAACAAACTATGCACATAACACGCACATACCTATACACACAAAGCCTACGCCGGTGTGATTCAGCCCATGGGGCTTCATTTGAAACCACTAAGTTGCTGTGTCTCAACAGAGTCATGACGTTATTGTCCCTCAGTCCCAGCTCAATTTGAGCTGCCGCAGATCCAAATACACAGCCACTGATATTCCCAGTGGCTGTGTATTTCCTCCACTGCTGAGGAGCTGCTGGGGAAGAGCAGCAGTCAGAAAGCACAGCACAAGGGTCCATTAATATGAGGGAAGAGAGAACAGAAAAGTTTGCATTTATCTGCTGGCAGACACACCAAGAGATTTTTTCTCTCCAGTACATCTCTTCCCCCACCGTTCCCTCCCGTCTTGTAATTTTGTGTTTAACTGTTCTATCCTTTTATCACAGAGTGTGTTAATCTTTTCTAAAGCCCAGACATGTGAGTAATGGCAAGGATTACTGTGAAATCCTACATAGGGAGTAGGATGATGTAAACCTCACTCCATTTCAAGTGTGTGAGTCAAAGCTACAGCTAATAAGAGCAAGAACACCTTTCACTTTTAACAAATCAACAAAATGCAACATTATATAGAGAGAACATGAGTGCAGTGTTTTTTTAAGCAAGCACCGAAAGATACCTTTGTTGTTATCTTGTTGACTTAGTGGGAGAACTTAGTCAAAAACTGTATAGCTAAGTATTATGTATGAGACCTATAACCATTAACCAGTAACAACAACTCCACCAGTAACAGCACATGATCTCATGGGAGCTTTAAACACAGTCTGATAGTCAACACATAGATGTCAGTTCTGGAAAGTTGTTTTATTTTCAAGTTCACACCATCAGATGATTTGGGTACCCTTGGATTCTCTGGGATATTTCATGATGAGTCACTCCCCCAGTCTTACCCAGCTGGGCTGTGAATCTCTCAATTTGTTCTTAGTCATCAAGTGCCAAATCCTGTTTGCTTTCCTAATAAGAGCGTTGCCCTCTCTTGCGCAATGTCCTTGTTTCCTAAGGTAGCATAATGTGCTGAAGTCGGATGCCTGTCTGTAATCCAGGGAGAGAAGCCCGCCTTTCAGATTCTGTCAGCAAACCAGTGTGTCAGTGTAGCGCCATTCCCAGTATGACCTGGCTTCTGTGTTTTCGACACATACTGTAGACTCTGATGAAGGGCGGTGTGTGTGTGGATGCCTGTATGCCTGCCCGTAAGAAGGTGGTGAATCATTAGTGCATTCTTCCCCAATAGAATATTTCCTGCCTTTTGTTAGAGAAGGAATGATTAAGGGATATACGTAATGTCTCTCTTGCTGAGTAAAATCCAATTCCAATTAGCTAGCAAGTTATTGTTTTAAAGACGGAGCTGTGTGTCATGCCAAGCTTACCAGCTAATTGCTAATAGAGGCAACATTCTAATTTTAAATTCTCAATAGCAAAACAATCCATCACAGAGCTGAGTTTAGAGCATCTCTCCCCATAATGCTATTTAGCATCAACACACTTTACCAAAAAACTGAATTAGGGTCTGTCCAGTAAGAGAGAGGACATGGTTTCCCAGACTTTTGGAGATGTCATTGTGTTTAGTGAAATGTGTTTTCACACTTTTGGGCACTTTCATAATGAATTGGTACGCAGGTGACATATAAGTGACAACAAGGCTACTTTCATGAATTTCACAGGGACATAATCTGCAGGTGGAACCTCATTTACACTGACCTAAGGATGCAACACAAGCTGTGTAATTTTTTATTTCCAGCCCTGTTTTCCCAGTCCAAACCATGTCATTACTGACTCTGAATTGAATTGAAAACATGTGATATTTTTATTTGAAGAAATCATGTTTGAAGGACTATGATAGCATTATCCTCCTCATGTTTTTAATCCTTCAGATCATGGGAAGTGTAGCTGTGGGTTTTGCCAGTGTGACGCTGGCTGGCAAGGAGAAAACTGTAACTGCTCCACGCGCACAGACACCTGCATGTCCAGCATCGGCCTGCTGTGTAGCGGCCGGGGAAATTGTGAGTGTGGGGTGTGCCAGTGCAATCAGCCTGGTGCCTACGGAGCTACGTGTGAGAAATGCCCCACCTGTCCGGACTCCTGCACCATAAAAAAGTAAGTTCATAACATAATATTTCTACTTTGAGCTTTTTCTAAAAAGCCATATCTCTTATATTGAAACACAATTAATTGCTTCAGAGACAAATTTTTTAAGCCTCAAAAGTTGCAGGGATATTAGGTTGGGTTCCATCAGTCCGTGTGTGGTTGTGTCGATCACACGTCAATCTGAACATGTTAAATCAAAACTGGCAAATTATGTGGACTACTGTAATATTTACCTCATAAGGGTGAGTAAGGAAATACTACAGAAACAAAGTCTGAGTGTGATGTGTGAGGCCTCTGACCCTTACCCCTAATGCTAATGCTAATAATAATAATAATTCAGTCCTTTGAAAACTTGAGTAAGAGCAACCCTTGCAATCTTGAGTGGAAGGATCAATATAACCATTTGGTCATTTTAAACCATTTAATAGCTAAAAGAAAGTTCGAAAGAACATTCTGCTTCATCGAGCATGGACCGAAAAACCAATAAAGCATCTTCAATCCCCATATTCAATAACAAGCCTGATCATCGGCGTGTCTTCATTCCAGTCATTTTAATATCTTCCTGATTCAGTTGGAGTCTGGATTTGGGCGGCCAATTGGGTCCCCCTTGCCCCAGAAATGTAAACGTTATGAATTTTTTTGTTTTTCATATTATATGTATTTATGTTAGAATTTAAACTTATTTTGGTCCTCTTATTATCGTAACAATTAAAAATTATATGTGATTGTCACTATTGTACTATTCTCTCTTCTTTTCCCTCTTGTTTTTCTCGTATTTTCTCACCTTATCAACCCATCTTTTATTGTTTTATTCTCAAAATAGTCTTTATTGTTCTCTACATCCTCCTTACAAAGTCCCGCTGGAATTTTAAATTCCTACTCCTCCTCACTCTGCATCCTCAGCGGTCTGTCTTTCACTGCTTTATCTTGATCTTTGTTGGCGATGGGTTCTTTGTTAGTTGTGAAAGATAAAAATCGTTTTCTTGTCTTTCCAGCTTATCTTAGTTTCATCGGCTGCTCATAAAGCATCTTGAACAACATACCAAAGCTATGAAAGTGCCATATAAACAAAGTTTGCTTGAGTGATTGATTGAATTTCATGCTGAGCTAAAATTTATGACACTTTCAATCTGCATTCATAAATGTTGTATGTAAATTTAAAACAAGCAATGTTTTCAGTATCCAGGGATACTGAAGACTATGTCCTTGTTCCTTTACAATTCGACTTTTTTCATGCCATCTACCGTGAAATTAGTTTATGAACAATCTCATAACCAAAGCTGAATTTTGGCTTAAGGTGATGCAGAACAAAGCACTAGAGACTAAAATGGACTTTATTGCTTGATTGTAAAAACTTGCCGTGCACAAATGAAACATTGGACCTTGTAGAGGCACTGAAAGAATCAGAAATAACAGTGTTTCTCTTTGAAGCGTGAATACCCACTGATACAAGTGAAGACATTTCATGAATAAGGTTGTTGGTTTGGAAATATTTTCATCTAGATGTGGCAAAAAGTCAAGAGGTCTTGATCTCTTGACTTTTTAATTAAACACCATCTTTAATTAAACACCATCTTTAATTAAACACCAAAATTAAAGATGGTGTTTAATTTTTGTTCATCAAAATTAAACACCATCTTAGAACCATTTATATAATTTCAAAGTTTCATCACAAGCTGTCCTGTAGTTGTTGAGATATATGGTCCTGTACCAAAATACTGCACGGATTGACCAATCAACTCCTCACCTGATCAAAAACTGGAGCAAACATGGTGACTTACATTCCCCGGCCCTGCAGAGGAATACAAATCTTCAGAAAAAACTGTTTGCCTAGACCTGGGACGACAAACTACTTCCACAAACAGTATGTGTGGTTTCATGCACAATAGACAAACTCCTCTTAAAAGTAAACCAACACCTGACCGGTTCATCTGCTTGAGTGTTCTGTTTGGTTTATCCACCTCTTGTGTAGCAGATTGAGCATCGGATAGTTTGCTCACTGTGTTCGATATGAAGATACTGATGAAGACTCTGATTGCAGGCAGTGCGTGGAGTGTCAGCACTTCAAGAGAGGACAGTACATTGAGGATAACAGCTGCAGCCGAATCTGCAAAAATGAAATTAGAGTGGAGGAGAAAATCGGTGAGAACCCTTCCATCTTATCCCCCCAATACAATATCATCTTAAACTGAAATGTTCACTGTTGTTTTCCTGCTTCTGATCATATGAGCGAAATTATTCTTGAAAGCAGTTCAAGCTGTTGTGATGAAAAAGACATTCTGTACCGATGCGTACATGTCAAGTCATATGAATGCTTCTAAGTCTCAGGGTTTTCTGTCTGCTGGAGTCGCCATCGAAAGATTTCTCATAGGAAGTAGAAAGGTTGGGGATAAAATAAGTAAGGAATAAAAGGCCTTATATTGCTCTATTCTCTCTTCTATGCTGACGACATTCATTCAGACTGACTGGTACGCCTTAGTTTGACAACTTAATGTGTTTTAGGGTTCAGTTTGAACTTGTGAATTTAGGGCATTTAATGATTGTCAGAGCAATCCTTAAAGGTAAATATCTGAAAATGTTAACATTTATTCTGATCATTCTTGTGTTTATACAAACTGCAAAATCCTGTTTCCTCTTCTATTCTCATCTATATTCTACAGTTTTCCGTGATGACAATGCAGTGAATTGCTCCTACAAAGACGAGAATGACTGCATAGTGCACTTCCAGTATTATGAGGATCAAAGTGGCAAATCCATTCTGTTTGTGGTGAAGGAACCAGGTACAGTTTGAGTCTATGAGTCATTGATAATGTAAATACATGAAATTACCAGAACGTACAATTACAACTCTTACTTTCATACTTTTCTTCTCGGTCATAGTTTTCATAGTTCCCTGTTCTGAATTTTACACTTCATTGTGTTCATAGAACTCTTTCCTTTTATGTACTTTTCAAATTATTTGTTTTATAGTTGGCTATTTTTTTCAAGTATTTGCTTCTTCTGCTTGGGACTAGCACTAGAAGTTCACTGATATGTGTTATTCCATATTTTTCAACTTAACTTTATTTAAAACATTTAAAAACAACTTTACCAAAAACGAGTTTACCACATGAAACAAATATACGTGTTTTATCTTTGCCACCCCTTAAAAAAGGCTCAAAACTTAGATAAAGAGCTCAACAGGTAAAAACTGTGTTTATTCACTTAGTATGTCTGCTTATCAGGTTTAAAATCACCATCTATTTGACGAAAAAGCTGGAAACCATGGGTCTTACAAATGGTTTCACAGAGCCCAGGTCCATAAGTGAGGTATCACAAGCACTACTGGGACAAAAGCAACGTGTCTTCAGTTTTGCTTTCTCTAAAATTTTAATAAAATAAAAAAATTGTGCTGTGTAATGTATTACATATCACAATGAAAAACAAGTGTGCATGAAATATCGCCATTAAAGAAGACAAGCATGAAGTCATTAGTCATGAAACCTAGTGAGGTCTGTCCACTTCACCTGGGGAAATTAGCCCGGTTGTTGGTCTCCTGCCAAATTGAAACACTGGGACGGAGCCAGCATTTGGTTTGTCAATCCAGGCAACTGTACAAACATGACAGTTCAACATGGTGGCCTCCATGGAAGAGGTCCCGCTCTTTATGGAGATATGAAAGGTTTTTTCCAAACTAACATAAAAAAAAACATTTATTTTCAGCTGATAAGAACTTAGAATTATAGTAATGAATATCATATGGTGTTTATTCTAAGTGATTCCCTATATGTCAGACACTGTACCTTTAAGGAGTTGGCATCATTTATTTTCAGGGTCAGGTAAATTTCGGCATGTTATGAAAAGATATAAAAGTACTAGCCTGATTCTACCATCAAATTATATTCTCACAGGATTTTTCTTAACAATTCTCTACTTGCAATTAATTTCGGATTTGTTGCTGATGGAAATGTTAAATATATAAACAGATTTATCTCAATCTTATACTGAAATAAGGTATTGTGATAAAAGTAGACATACACAAACAGTAGATTTTAAGATTTTGAATTGGGTCATGACATCCATTGCCCCCCTCCTTGTCTCTCATCGCTTAGAGTGTCCCGAGGGTCCAGACATCTTGGTGGTGCTCATGGCGGTGGCCGGTGCCATTCTGTTGCTGGGCTTAGTTGGCCTGCTCATCTGGAAGCTTCTGGTCACCATCCACGACCGCAGAGAGTTCGCCAGGTTTGAGGAGGAGAGAGCGAAAGCCAAATGGGATACGGTGAGAAATACTTTGCATTAAAGCATTAAATGCACACACTGACAACATTTCATTCAGAGGTTACTGCAAGTTCTGTAATAGAATATGGTTCCCTCTAAAGTGGAAAGGCTGAACTGCCCCAGTAAAAAAGGAGAGGCGCTGGATTAAATCGCTCTATTTCTATTTCCCAGGCTAACAATCCCTTGTACAAAGGAGCCACCTCCACCTTCACCAATATAGCATACAAAGGCAACTAGTGGCTGAAGCAAAGAGAAGAACTCAGGAGTCAACGACAGAGATGGAATGTATTGGCAGAAATTTGGATGAGGAGAACATTTTTACACATTTACACTGTCACGTGACCAGCTACTGGCTTAAAAATTGCAATATCTGTCAACAGTATGATATAGTAATTGCACATATTGTAATAAGTAACGGCACTACTTAACAATAAAAGGGCCCTTATTAAGGCTTTATAAATGGTTTGTAAATAGTTTAGTAATTACGTTTTGAACTCTGTATGAATCATTAATAAGTGCTGCAGCAACTTGATATTACCAAAGTGTGAACGCACATTATTTATAGAGAGCTATGTTTTTAGGTTGTTTATAAATGTTTATTAATGAGTCATAAAGTGTTTATAACCTAATTATTAACACAATTATAAACCATTCATAAATCAAGTAGGCTTACAGTTATGTAGTACCAAAAAAAAACAACGTGTGCCCACTGTTAGGTTTTCTGGTTTTACACAATGTCATATCACTCTAAGCAAGATACAGTAAATGCAGTTGAACAAGAGTTCATTAGCATAAAAAAAGGATTACAGTAAAGGTCTGTCACATTTGGGGTCCATGTAGGATGCTTTTCTACTTTACCAACATATTTAGGTATATTTAGGTGGTATATGAGCTCACCCTGAACCATCAGCACGTGCATTTGGGAATAATTTATCCACAACTCATCAAAATCACAAGATATGAAAATTTTTACTAGAGATGATGAACCGAAAAGGGAGCACAAACAAAATTTCAGTGCAAATTGACTAAACTCAGTTACATCAATTTATTTTGGCCTTGTGGGTCTTCATCAGAGCACAAAAGTTGACTGGAGGTTGGACAGTTCATTCTGATGTTACAAAACAGTTCTATGAGCCTGGTTGGCTTTGAGGTTTGATTAAACCTCAAAGGGAACCCTTTGAGGTTCCTTTGAGGTCAAGGGAACCAGGCTCGCACGCATGTTAGCATGACAAGGCCAAAATAAATTGATGCAACTGAGTGAAGTCAACTTGCACCGGAATTTTGTTTGTGCTCCCTTTTTGGTTCCTCATCTCTAGTTATATATTTGGATTGAAGCACAACAATATACTGGGAAGACGCGTTCACTCCATGTCTTTACATGATCATTTTTACATTTGCACTTAAGGGGCACAAAGCTGTACATATCCTAATTGGTTTCTTCAATTAGCTTATTTTAACATTTTAAGTACTTAAGAATTTCTGCAAATTTTATTTCAACTTTTATAAGCATAAATAACGTTTTTTAATAGTGGGGGCAGCTTTGGCCATGGACACACATTTTTCTGGTTTCATATTACTTTTTTTATAGCTTTCTTTATATTTTCTTATAGAAACAAGAATCACTATAACCAAAAGAAAATAAGTTAATATAGACATGAGCGTCATTGAATGGACATTTTGAGGTCCCTCTCATTGTATTCCACAATGCAGGATGTATTATTTTTAAGTTCTATTTCGAAACATTGAAAAGGTCAGTTTCAGACAAATTTTGTAATATACAATTTTGGTAAAATATTAGAACATGCTTGAAGGGTTTCATGTATATTCTGTTTATTTTTTCTAATATACATTAAATAGGTTTGTAGTGATGATTTTGAAGGGAATTCAGCACTCTGTGGCTGTAGGTAAAATACAAAAAAAACATTAACTACAGCCTCCAGGCTGACTTGGTTTACAGTGGTATTTGTGATCTATATTGTTTTGAAATTTATATCAGCATTGGCTACTTTATTGGACGCTTGAACACGCTTTTTCTCTCTGCATCATCACCAGTTTTTTTTAGTTTTGTTCTATTATTTGCACTTTTTATTTGTGATATTCTTTATCTGTATATATGAGCAGAATGTATTGCACATTAAATGTTAATGGCCGTAAAATGCAAACAAAGCACTCACAATTTTCTATAACCTCTAAATTGGGAGAGAAAAAAAAGTTACATAAATTTACATAAAGTTACACACATCTCTGATCCTCTCTCGAGTCGTCAAACTCATTGTATTGATATCTGTTTAGTTTGTTTATTTTGGTGTTTTTTTTTCCTGCATTATTGTGTAAAGATCGCTGTGTTTTTGCTCTGGAGGGTCCACTTAAAGCTACAGTAAAATTGCACCTCACAGAATTTCTGCTCTTAATTTGTCCACTTCGACCCCTCCATATTTTATTGAATAAAATTTCTGAAATTGAAAACTTATGTCACACATTTGGTGTTCAACAATGTTGGCTGCAACTAAGTTAAATGTGTGAGCGAATTATCACAACTTTTTTATCTTTTGGTGGCAGTTCCTATTCCACAAAGTGTCACATTTTGCACTGTTGTGCTTCTACTGTAGCCAAGAAAGGATAAACCGGACTCTGGCTCTAGAGAGGGCTTTTCATGCTCTATGTGAAATATGCACCCATTCTGCTACATGCCACGTAATCTCTGAACAATGGGCTTTCAAATTTCAGATGAACATCATGATATTCACTTATGCCCTGCGTAATTTCAGTGCAACAATTTATATAAATTCTGGCCTTTACTGCTAGGAATGCTGTAGTGAGACATGTAACGTGGAGATAGAGACGCAGTTACCACATAACACACAGTTATTGCACTATATGGACTTACTTGGACGTACTTCGATGATGTTGAAATGTAAATATTGAAAATAATCAAAAAGAGAGAGAGAAGCTGAGATACATACATTATGTTTACAACATGCATGAGCATCTACAGCCGGTGAGGAGGAGAGAATTAGCAGATATATTATAGAAACTATCAGTGTCTCAGGTTAAGCTGAAACTAATTGTCTATTATGTGGGTTTTTGAAACATATTCATAAAACAAATACAATAAAACCAATTGCAGAATTTCTTTAATTGCATAATTCCTGTCAGCATATATGTGAAATAAAAGACCAAATCTTGTGGCACGTGATCCAACTCGAGCTCAGGTTTTTTATCCAGTCTTAGAATCTGGTGTTTAATCAGATGCAGATTGTTGTCCCAAAAATTCTACTCAGACCTTCATATCCCTCAGCATTTTTCTGTCCCCACATCCTGTTCACCCCAGCCTGAATGAATTTTTTGTATTTGCCGAGCAAGTAATGTTTCCTTTGTAAGTCTAAAATATATACCCTGTTCATTAAGTCCTCATTTGCCAATCACCACAGGAGGTCAACCTTGATCTCAGTCTCATTTGGAGCAAAAGCAAATGATGATTTGAAACTGGGGAAAGCACCCAGAGGGTGCAAATCTCTGCCAACCTACTTTGTTTCTTCTTCTTTCATTTTCTTCATGTGTTCAGCAAGTTGAACACGTGAAGATTTATCTAAGTCTAAATCTTGAACACACATCTTTGCCTCATTTCCTGTTCATCTCCAGTATAACATATCAAAGGAACAAGCCACAACAACACCCAAGGTTTAGAGATTCATGCAAACACATCCATTAATGTCTGAACCTCTAAATCTACCGACAACTCTCTCAAATGCTCGATAGTTGATCACCTCTTGTACCTTCCCATTCAGCGTATCTGTTCGGCCCATTGAACCCCAGCCTCACTCCTAAAGGAAAATTAAAGGAATCAAAGGGAACAAAGAAATCAATAATGGACATAGTTTTAGGACAACTCCTCGCCACATTGTAACTCAAAATTCTTTTCTCTCTTTGTTTTTTTAAATGCTGATGAAACATCAACAAAATGTAAACATCTGTACGATACCATCTGGAGATGCCAAGACCTACCTCTGTGTAAAATTGCAGCCAAAGATATCTATTAGTTTTTCCGTAATTTTGCTCACACACAGACAGACATACAGACAGACAGACAGACAGACAGACAGACAGACAGACAGAAAAGGCAATAAATGCAGGTCAAAACACCTCCACCCTAATAATGACCATTACAGTTTAGGAAAAAAAACAGGTTTTTCTTCGACAGACACTAAGTATAAGAGTATGACATCTTTACCGCTATGGATTTCAAGTTAAAAGTATATTTCAGTCAATGTCTACCTGTAAGTTGAATATACTCTGTTGTTGATCAGTTTATATACATAGACTTAAGGACCCAAGAATATATCTTACTACTGTTTCAGTGAGGACCAGGTTCACTTACCTTATATATATAAATATATATATATAAATATATATATATATATATTTATATATATACACCTTATTCCTGAAATTACACCTAGAACTTGGAGTGAAGTCCAGATCAGATTTTAGAGCTATCAACAAAAATAAGATTTTCCAAAAATATTTTGTGTTTTTACTTTTGTCTGAATATAACCTTTTAACCTGTCACATACACTATAAACCCATTAGAATGTCGGAAAGGTCTGAATCTACATAATCTCAGCTAAAATTTGGTAGATGTGTCTTGTCTCTACGCTTCTCTCTTACTGTACTGTGACCCAACACACTGCCCTCCTCCAAATTTATACTTCAATTTCCAATTTTCCACATCTGAATCTGATTGTGCAAAGTGGTGGAACATCATGAGTTGTCTGAGCATTTTTTATTTTGATTGGCACTTTATTGTTTTTTCAGGCTGTCGGTAGAATATCAAAGGGGACATAATATTAAAAACTAATTTTTGTGTGTTTCTACACATATATTTCGGGATCCGGAATGCCAGCCAACTCACAAACTGTGAAAAAAGGCAGCCCAGTGAGTTTTTTGTGAGAGCCAACGTAAGATACCGAGTGATTTCACATTCCGTTCAGATTAAGCGATGATACAGCCAATGCAAATTGTTGTTGTTGTTTCCACGCTCCTCGGCCAAACTTAAACAGAAGGACCAGAGAAAATCATGGATTGATCAGCTAGTGACTGCACAGAACAACTAAAAAGTATAACTTTGAGCCTCAGCAACTGCATATAAACTGAATGCTATCCAACCACATCCAGATGAAACTCAACTCTTCATCTGCACAAATTCCAATTATATACAACAACATTTTGTGACAACTTTCCAAGATATCCTATGTACTAACAAATGTGGGTGACCACATTCATTCATACATTATCCCTAACCGCCAGTCCTGTTCAGGCTCACGGAGGATGGAGCCTTAAAGTCATGTCTAAATCCCTAGTTTGATTTGTAATATTGAACATGTGTGGCAAGATATATGTGAGAACCCGATTTCTTCTGTGTATTTATTAGGGCTGTTTAAAATGTAAGTACATACATTCAGCATTATGGTTGACACGTGAAACTGGAGGTCAGGCCTCCTCCTCATATATCTGGGTCAGACTTAGTAAAAGTAATGTTGACATATGTCTCCCTCTAGTGTGGAAATACTGATCAAATGCCGCAGCAAACTTTGAAGAGATTCAGCATGAACGTTTTGATCATTATATTGCGAGACAGCTCATGCACGCTTACACGTGCACACTGGCTGTAATCATATCACTTCTATCAAATAAAGACAATAACTTTGTCCACTCTACGTGCTCGGCACAAAAACAAAAGTCTATACAGATTGCGACAAGTAGCAATTTTTTCTTTGACTTCTTACAACGAAGATCAGTTGAACAAATAAGCAGTGGTGCACAATAAAATTTACAAATATATTGTCCAAGATGTACAAGATTATGAATGAAAATTGTGTTACAATGTGGACATATCCATCGTCTTGTACAACTGTTTTCTCCATCTGAGAATAGGCAAGAGGTGGGTTGACCATGAGAGGCGGGAAGTACCCAAGTATAAAATACTTTGTTACTACTAGGGGATAGTTTTCAGGTATGTTATGCTTAACTTTACTGTTGTTGTGTTATCCACTGCTCCCAATTAAAAACAGACTCCTTATTGTAATAATTTTCTATTTTGTATCAATTTTTTGAAATTTAGTTAAGTTAGTTAGATAAGTTTTAATCTAAATTGAAGGAATAAAAACACATAAAAAAAGACACAAATTCTGTAAGAGGACGAATCAGACTTGAAGTTGTTTTAAAAATGTGTTTGTTTTTTCCACAGAATACATTATCTTTCTGGAATGAAATTAATATATGAATAAATTATTCCTAGGACTTGAAACCGGAAAGCACTCAGAGAGCACAACCTCCGCCACGGCACAACGGTACCTAAGGTATACATTAATGCAGTGAAATGTATTGCTGTTAGGTCTAATAATTCATGAGTTACTGGAAAAAGGAAAAAAAAGTGCAAAAGTGCACTTGCTAACTATGGTTAAGAAAACGCTCACGTCCCCAGGTTATAACATAGGCCCAAACGTCACTCAAATTGTATCATCAGTAGGATATGCTAAAATCTACCTTTGGGTAAAGTGCCGAGCAAATTCGTTTTCCATACAAAACAAACACATAGACAAAAGCATTGAAAAGTGCCCTCTCTCAGGATTGTTAAGAAATCACTGTTGTGACATCACGTACTATCACCTCACCTGTATTTTATCATCAATGGGATATACAAAAATCTTCTTCTGGGTAAAATATGATTCAAATCCGTCCATTGGTTTTTCCATAATCTTACTAACAAACAAGCAAGCAGACAAACGAAAAGATTACAACCACCTTGGTAGAGGTAATAATTAATATGACAAGAGGTTCAGTTAGGTTTGCGAAAAGCCGCTGGTAAAAATGTGATTCAAAGGGCTGCTTTTTCCCTTTATACTCTGATTGCGTCTCAGAGTCTTTAGTTTTTCACTTTTACAACCACCCCAATGAAAACTTAAGTACATTTTGCTGATAATACTTATGATATACTTTTACTGACATTACATTTTGAGTGCATTTCTTAAATGTGAAGAGGAGTTTCTTTTTCAATCAGTCAAACTTTATTTATATAACTCACTTCAACACAAATAAAATGTTATTCATTGTATTAAAAAAAGTAAGAAGTAAATAATACAAATGAAAGAAAATAACAATAAATAAAATAACAATTATTACGAGATAAGGAGTCTGATTTTCTTTTATTTGGTCAACGCAATGCGCTTCCGTAAAACAACAATAAAGACAGTTTTAAAAAATCTGCATTTTCAGCTTCACTTATATCATCTGGAAGTTGGACACGGTTATAATTGTGATATTTATATTATATCTGAAGTCTTCTTGCAGTATTGGACAAAACACAACTCCTCGACTTATACTTAAATTGTATCGTTAAACACTAGACGTACCTGAATGCAGCACGACTAAACCCTCCGCCCCTCTTCCATCGCGTCATTCCGAACATGGCGGCGTCCCATGCCGGTAACGTAGTGGAAGCAGACAGCGGTAAAGCAAATCCAATCCTGTCTGGTTCGTCAGCCGGAGACGTGAAGAGACCTCAGTTCGGGACCCGGTTCCTCACGGACCCGAAGCATGTCTTCCAGCACAACGCGTGGTCGGTACCTCAGGAACCCAGATGTAGACGGAAGCAGAGAGGCTGGGGAAGAATTAATTACTGACAAATATGATAATATTCATTATTCGTAGAAAAACATAATATTGTTTGGTCAGATAGTATCACCTGATGATAAAATAACTTAGTAACTATAATGGATGAATTTCAATAAGGTGTAATCATATTTTGATAAATTGATGATAAACTTCTTTTTTTTTAAGGAGGCTTTTAGCTGAGGATTCTTCCCGTCAAAATGTATTTAAATAAGAATATTCTGATCATCGTCGAGAGACAATGAAAATCAGGTAGCAGCTCTTCTTCACATATGCAGTGTATGAAATGTACAACAAAACAGTTGAAAGAACAGAACACAAATAGGCAGGGAGAAAATATTCACAGCGGTAGTGATTAAGGGACAGTTGGTATACTAATGCAAAAGCCACTTTGTAAAGTACAGCAGTGCCAAACACTATAAAGAGGTTAAATTCATACCTTAATTTTCTGTACCCGTTCATCCTCACTATTTGTTATTTTATTGAGTTTTTTTACAGATTTTTTTCTGCTACTTTTGCAGCAGGTAAATGTGGGGTTCCTATATTTTGCTGCGATTCCCCCCCCCCCCCCCCCCCCCCCCCCCCCCCCCCCCCCCCCATTAAAAAATAAAATGATTAGTAGTAGAAGAAAGTAGAAGAAATTAACAGGGCTTTGAATATGTCACCATTGTGCTTTAGCTTGGCACCACTGTCTATAATAGTAATAAATTATAATAATTAAAAGCGAAACGCTAGTACATCTTATTGATACATTTAGCTCATCTATTTGTCTGATCATTGAATGTGAGACAAATAGTTAAGCAAAATGTGACTTGACATTCATATGTAGTAACTTTTTTCATTTAAAAAAAAAAAATAATAACACTATCTAAACAGTTACAGGAATAATTTCCCATTTAGATGACCCATCCAATTGGTTTTGAATTATTGAGTTTCAATAAGGTTTAAAAGCTATATCTATTCAGCCAGTTCATCATATGAACATCATTAGTTTGCACTCGTGCAGAAATGAATCCATAAGACATGATATTCATCATTTCAATCCTCATTTACTAATCCTATCAGGATATCTTCAGAAAAGAAGATATTTAATCCTAGGATTTAATCCTATCAGGATTGGCAGCCCTCGGGTACTTCAAGTACCCGAGGGCTGCCAGATGTTTTTCTCTTTTATTATTCACCACATCCATTCTGCTGCTGCTGGATGATAGGCTTCTGTTTTCAACAGGGACAATGTGGAGTGGACTGAAGAACAAGAAGCTTCTGCGAAAGAGAAAGTCTTAGAAAACAGTCATCCTCTGCCTTCAGAGAAACAAGGTTGCACACATAAACATCACAGTATGACCTCACTCCAACTTGATAAAATTGACCATTATTAATTTCATACTTTGTCTGTAGCTTGCTGATAAACCTGTAATGAGCATTTCCACTGATTCATATCATGGTAAGTTCTGATTTTTAACTCTGGCTTAACTGTCTTACATTTTCTGCAGTGGAATATGACAGCCGAGCAAATGAGTACTGGAACAATTTTTATGCAATCCATGAGAATCGTTTCTTCAAAGACCGTCACTGGCTCTTCACAGAGTTCCCAGAGTTGGCCCCACAGTGTAGTCTGAACCACGAGTCCTATTCGGGGGTCTCTGGCACCGATGGCAGCCAGCAGGATCATCTGGATCAAAAGCCAGGACAGGAAGTTGCAGCTGTGTCTCACACTGATGGTGACATACCTGGCTCCTCTGCAAGATATCGCATTCTGGAGGTGAGACATTAATTTAAAAGCAATTTGTTGAACTTGAAACAAATCTGAGCAGTATATAACAAATATATCTCTGACCCAGTGTCACATTTCAGCTCTTCCCAGGGAATTTGGTGTCTTTTCCAGACTAAAATATGTTGTTATCCTAACCAGATGCCCAAACGAAATGCCTCCTTTGGATGTGCATCAGCTCTTTGCCGGTTGTCTGAGCTCTCCATCGTATCTTTTAAGGCGTATTTGGCCTCTTGTTTCCACAATCTCATTCTTATGGTCACTGAATGTAGATTGACTGAGAGTTTTGCCGATAGACATGGTTCTAATAGAAATTAATTTATGAATAATTAAAAAATCTAATTTGGTAAGTAAACTTTAATAAACATGTGGCATTGAAAGTGCTTGGATTTTTATGTTGAAAGAGGAAATTTAACTGCGTTTTGAATTTTAACTTTTTTTACTCAAATCCAATAAATAAGGTTAATTTCACTGTCTGCCAATCGGGCATAGACCACATTGTTTGTCCTCACTGTAACACCACAGTGCAGAAGGGATCACACATTTAACACTCTGTGTGTTTCCCACCTACAACTTAATTACCAAGGTGAAATTGAATGTGACCATAACCATATCTGGCAAACTATACACGGTAGCTTCATCAAACTTTAAATGTATATTAAGCATGAAAAGAACCTGTAGATTTTAATATTTAGAATTTTTTTACACATTTTAATTTTTTCGTGTTTTTCATGGATAGATTATTTCAGAACTGACAAAAGCAACATATTCTAATCACTATATATGCATATATTGCTGCATTTGCTGCAGCATATATTGCGGTTTTTGCAGGGATTGGGGGGATTTTTTTTGATGACTGTTGTTAATTTTGGTCTCAGATCTTGTGTTCCTCTTACGAAAGTCTCTGTTTGAGCTGTAATGGCCCTTGATCTGTATCTCAAACTACGATGTGTTATGTTTTTCGATTTTAGGGATTTATGTCTTAAATGTTACTAGAAAGTCCTTTAATTTGATTTTGAAGATAGCTTGAGGACCCTAAGATTATCTAAATGATAACAGATTTTGCTGTTTAATCCAAAGCATACCGTAAAGTGCTTTCAACCGTCCAGCGTCCATCATCTCAATTCATTCTCCGAAACCAAGCTTTTAATCTTGATGCGAAGGAATAAACTAATAAATATGAATTCTTGTTTTTTGGACAGGTTGGCTGTGGAGTAGGGAACACTGTTTTTCCAATACTGAAGACCAACAAGTACGTTCAGTCAAGCTTTTACATGTGTTTTAGTTACTGTTTCCTTCTTTTTCTTATAGTGAGAAGTGTAAGGTATTACTGTTGTGTTCCTTTTTGCAGTGATCCAGGACTCTTCGTTTACTGCTGTGATTTCTCCAGCACTGCTGTGGAGTTAGTCAAGGTGAGATGATGGGAATAATGACGGCCTGGTGTGTTGAGTAATGTATTCATGTCTAGGATTGTGATGAATTAACATTGCCTTCTTGTCATTAGACTAATCCAGAGTACGAACCTGGGCGCTGCTTTGCCTTTGTTCATGACTTGAGTGATGTGGAAGCCAATTACCCTGTCCCCAATGGATCCCTTGATGTTATAGTGCTAATCTTTGTGTTATCAGCATTGCATCCCGACAAGTGAGGTTTATTTTCTCGTCTCATTGTTGAGCTTGTTGAGCTGTTTTTTTGTGTTAGCCATTGAATATGAATATGGTTTGCTTAAAATGTCATCCTGTCGAAGAATGCAGGCATCCATTAGTAGATTAGCACGGCTTCTGAAGCCCGGGGGAGTGATGATGCTCAGAGACTATGGACGATACGATATGGCTCAGCTCCGCTTCAAGAAAGGTGAGTCAGACTGAAGCGCAGTGAGCCTCCAGTCCAGTACTCCTTAAGCTCAGATTCATACATGCTCATCACTCATCACCTATACCTAGTGGCAAACCTTAAAAATGTTTTTCTTTTAACCCCTATCTTAAACATGCTGTGATAGTAATGGTAGAACTGGCTGCACAAGATGGGTCAAAATATATTCTATTTCTATGGGACACAGAACTTCAAAATGTTAAGTTGAATTTTAGATTAAAATTTGTTGTAGTATAACATGATCATTTTGTCACTCCCCTTCTTTTAGGAAGGTGTCTGTCAGAAAACTTTTATGTCCGAGGTGATGGAACTAGAGTGTATTTCTTTACTCAAGGTAAAACACAGACGTATTAGGAAATATTTGTTGTAATTATGTTTTTAATTACATTTGGATGCCACGTTATTCAACCCGTATTGTACATTAGGTTTATTGGTGAAAAATTAATTTATCAGCTGAATGCAAGAACCAAATCAGAACAGAACAGTTAAGGTAGCTCATGTTGTTATCTTAAGATTTTAAGGATTTATCTACATTCAACACAGAATGCTACTTGTATTGACAACTGCAGTCTCAGCTTTGATCATCCCTATGAATCCCTGATTGGAACACACAATGCAAGTCAGATGATGTCAACCGTAATACATTTTTATCTTAATACCTAAATTAACATCCAGGCTGCATGCCCAAGTTCCAATATGTACACCACTGCTGACCGAAAGCACAGGATGAGCAATTTGAATCCCATGTTTCTTTCAAAAAGCGTTAACAGCTCATAAACCCAGGAATATTACAGACCTGGAGGACTTTGCCCGTGAGGAATGGACCAGGATTCCCCAGGAATGCTGCCAGAAGCTGTTGACTGTGCAAACATCACATTTGCAGCAGATCGTATCAGCAATAAAGTCTATACAATATACTACAGGGGCTTGTCATTAGTGGGTAAATTTGAGTTTGCTGTAGTCGGTAAAAAAGGCTTTTAGGAAGAAGAAAAAAATTTATATTTGGGAAAAAAAAACGATATCATCGCTAGTGTTCAGCAATTTGTTGTGGATTATTTCAAAAGATAATGTTATATTTTCACTTTAAATAAATAAAGGGGGGTTTGAATAATTTTGTATGCAATTGTATATAGCGTACATGTGAATGTTTCCCTGCTTTTATTATTTTAGATGAGCTCCACGAGATGTTCACTGAGGCAGGACTGGAAAAAGTGCAGAACCTTGTAGACAGACGTCTACAAGTGAACAGAGGCAAACAGCTCACCATGTACAGAGTGTGGATCCAGTGCAAGTACCGCAAAGCTCTGGTTCAGCCACCTGAGACTTAAGAAAAAAACAGTTTGATTTGAGCTTCAACCACAACCAATGCAAGGAGCTGCAATCTAGGCTGTGCTGGCTTTTTTTTCTGAGGATGTATGAAACTGAGAAGCTCTATTATGGTTGTGATCAAGGATACGTAACTGAATGGTGATGTACTATGAAGGTCTTACAATATCTCCGCTGCCAAGATGTTGATGGCCTCTGTTATGGCCAGCATAACACATTGAAAGCTTCAATGATGACTTCAGCAATCTTAGATAGCGCTGGTTATCCTAATATAAATGTTTCTATTCTGTCAGATGCTGTTTTTAATTTTTGAAACAACAATGGCACAGTATTTAAGACAACTTCCTTATAATTTTGTACGTGAAAAAGAATAAAAATCCAAACTGCCTGACTGTGTTGCAAAGTCTTTTATTAAAGAAATATCTCTACTTAAATAAATTGATCCTTGCAAGACCTCATTCCATCACGGTCTATTAACCAAATTTTGCCGGGGGGGGGGGTCCCTGAGGGTAATATCTTGTAATTTAATGATTTTCTTAAAATTCCGATGCGGTTATGAACAGCATGGTCATGGTGAGTTTGTGATTATTGATCATTTAGGTGGTTGTGTGGTTGGGCGCTTCTAAATTGTATGTTGTACAGAGGGATTTGCCATTGGTCCAGACAACAGATTTGGGGCAGGCGTGGAATGATTGAAGGTGAAAATACTTGAACAATCTCACGAGAAAATATGAGATTTTGCTGATTATTGTTTACATTGCAAAAATATGAGATCCGAACCGAATCGATCCGGATTCAAGTGATTCGCTCACAACCACACAACTTCCGAAATAGATTGGTTTCTCCCCTGCGGCAAAGAGGAAGGCGACTGGAGCCGAACTTTGTTTTGATCAGGCTGAAAGCTAGGACCCGAAATTCATCTCATCTACAGAGGGAGAAAAAGATAGGGGCATAAAACGTTATCTTAAGGGAAAGCATTTATATCAGGAATCTCCAGTGTCGCCATTGTGTGGAACGAGGAACCAGACATTATCACCGTAAGGATCCCTTGAAACGAAGATGTGATTGGAATCGCCGCATGAAGGGGTTCAGTAAGGCGGGTTAGGGATACCCGGGGTTGTCCAGGCCGTCGTGGGAATCCACCGTCATCTACCTTTAGCTACACCCCACTGTCTCGTGCCTTGATCGTGAACAATCAGCACGCAAGGGACGCGGCTGTTGATGAGGCCTAGCCAGGGAGGGTCTGCTTAACACCGGGGAAACAACGGGGACGGTTTCAGGGCTAACACAGGCCCTCCAGAGGACCGAGAAAAAACTTAAAAGCAGTAAGTATTGTTATTTTGTTGAATAAAATAGTATATATGGACGGGAATATTGTTTGGGCAAGTCGTGGCGCGAGCCCCCTGACAACACAGAACCGAGAGGATCCCCCTTTTTGACAGAAGAGCTAACGTTAGCAAGGTATCGTGTAGTTTAGTAAAACAATTCACTGTGGTGGATAGAAACAGTGTTTCTAGTTTTCCGAATAAAAAGTATATGATTATAATCCAAACAATCGGTGCGTTATAGGACTAAAATCAGATCTAACATGATAGGTTAACATCAAACTGTTAACTCTAGCTAGCTTAGGTTGTAATGCTAAGTGATGAGCAACATCAGCTTTAGCTATTAGCCAGCCAACTCATCGAAAATTTGTTACACAATATAAAATTACTTGGTATTAGGAAACTCCATCTAGAATGACGTTAACGTAGTATAATATTTAAGAAATATCCGTAAATGTACACGAATGTTTAAGGTGGACATATAAGGCATGCAATCCATACATAACAGATAGACTTCACATATAGTGCAGGGCGTGTAACTTTATTGTTAACCTTTGCACAAACCAACAATCTGGCAATTATTGTCTGGGAGGCCTTTTCCGTTGCTGTGAGTACACTTTGCAGGCCCTCCATAGTGACCTTTCATAACTCAAGCTCTCTGCAGCCTTGGCCTATTATGCTATCACATGATGCTATAAGTTTCTAGACAATGACTCCACACATCTGGCCTACGTATTTGATTGCATTTAATGAAATAAATGCAATCAAATCCCCCCCCCCCCCCATTGACTATGATATGGTCAGTTTTGTATCTAACATAGTACTCAAGTTGGTTGGTACTTTATGACCTAACACAATAGTGGAAAACATTATTGTCAGGCTTATTGATGACTCAGAACAGGAATTTTCCATATCCATATAGCTAAAAACAGCCATGACTCATCACAACTAGTGCTGTTGAAACAGTGATCTGTCACTCCCATTTGAAAATACCAGACCCCATAATGCCATCCTTAATCTGTACTCTTGTCTTTGCAGCCATGATGGAAGAACTACATAGTCTGGACCCCCGACGGCAGGAGCTGTTGGAGGCTCGCTTCACTGGGGTTGGTGTGGCAAAGGTTTGTGTTACGGCAGAAGTCCCTGAGGTGGAGCATGAAGACTTTCTCCTGTGAAAGTGCTCATAATCACATTTTATTGATAAGTTGTTCCTTTTGGTGAATCTCCGTCATCAGTATCACACTGCTGTTTGGCCTGAACAAGCTTGGCCCCACTCCCTTTCTTTGTCTGTCTCTAGAGAAGGTTGAGTTATCTCTGTGTTTTTTGGCTGGCGTGATGTGACATCTTTCCCTGGCTCATGATATAGTGGCTGTATATGCAAGTGGCAATGCTTGCCAGAAAGACCATAGACAGCACAGGGATGGTATGGGAAGGAGGAGGAATAGCAGAGGAGGAATGCGGAAATAATTTGTGATGGTGTGAGTGGAGGCAGTATTTAGCCTTCCACTGTCTTTCTTGCTACAAGGATGAAGCTGCCTTTGTGGAAGGTGATCTTTGAACAGTTAGGGAGTGAGAGTCATCACTGGGAGTGGGCCATGTGCCAGCCATAGGCAAAACCTAGCCCAGAGCATGGCATGGCTACTGCCGCAGAGAAAATGGCAGCTCTCCTTCAAATCACTATGCCAAGTCATCCGGTTTGACAAGAGATTCAATGTTTGTTGTAGGAAAATGAGAGATGCTATCAACAAATGACTTTGAAGAAATATGGGTTGAAACACTGTTGCTTTCTGTTAATACTGAGGTGGTATGAGAGAGAAAAACAAAAGGATATTGTTATCAAAAGAAATGAAGTACACTAAAATTGTGGCAAAGTTTTCTTCCTTTTGAGGAAGACTGATCAAATAACCAAATACCCCAGTGTTTGGAAGGGGGGTCTAATAAACAAGTTTCCATTCTTAAATCAAGCAAAGCATCCTTCCCTGGCTTTCTCCTTAGAGAACGGCTAAGAGGATGATGAGCAGGAGAAAAATAGATGACATTATCTAAAGGTGGCAGACACAGGGAGGAATACTTCCCAGAAGCATGCCTAATGTTCAGCCATTTTACTGGGGTTCGGTGAGAGAGCTCTTGTGTGCCCTGAATGAATAAGTTTTGCTCCCGAATAGGACAGTCGCTGCAGAATTCTGATGTGATTCATCTGATTGATAGACAGCCTAGGGAAATGGTATAAGAATTGATGCAGTTCTGGACTCAGTAGGAAGTTGATGATGATGACATTCAATCAAACCGCTGCATCCTCTCGCTGAGTTTTCATCTATTGTATTGGTGTTATCTAACTCTTTGTGTATTATCTTCCACATTTTAATGCCTGCACTACAAATGTGTGTGTGCGCGCATTTTGAAAACACAATTTTCCACTTGCATATATCTTTCATCTTGTATACTTTTTGTGTATTTAAGTTTTCTTGCGGCTAATATATTTATTTTGTAAATCTATCTCGTTTTCCACAGGGCTCCGGTCAGAACCAAAATGAGTCGTCCAATCAGTCTCTATGCAGTGTGGGCTCACTCAGTGACAAGGAACTAGAGGTTAGTTTCTGTCAAATATGAACAGGGATAGGATTTCTTGTATTACGAGACGTTGATCCACCCTACCTTTGTAACAGACTCCTGAGAAAAAGGCAAATGACCAGAGAGTGAGAAAACGGAAAGCAGACCACTTTGAAAGCAGCCAAAGTAGGATTGTCCCTTTGCTGCCATCCTATTATCATTTATCCCAAATGTCAGTCGTACTCTGAACTATTAACATCTCTTCTAGGTAAAGCAGGAGCAAGGGGGCATAAAATTAGTGATTATTTTGAGGTGAGTAGCAGGAAATTGTTACTGAGTGTGTATTTGAGATAGCACAGGTTCTTTGATAAGATTTAGTATTCGGTAAGTCTTCTTGCTTCAACTATCTACTCTCTAACACCTTTTTTGCCACCTTGGTCTTAACACTGAGTTAATCTCCTCTTTTTCTCTCTTTCTGTGTCTGTCAGTTTGCGGGAGGAAGTGGTCCTGGTACCAGCCCTGCCAGGGGAATTCCACCAGTGGTCCGCTCTTCCCCCCAACACTCCCTCTCCAACCCCCCTGTCACGGTGAGCAGGTTCATGCTCTGTGGTCTGTCTCGGGCTTTTTCTAACTCTTAACACATTTTACACCTATTATTTCTTGCACGCTTGTTATTAACCCCAAAAGTTATGGCTGTTTTCACGTTGGATGTATCATATCTGGTCTCTGCTGTTTGTATGGAATCAATTTGTAGTGTCACTTGCTTATTAAGTGGGTTTTAAATGTATCCTCAAGAGCCAAATTTCATTGCAAAAAATAAAAAGGCAGCAATGATGGGGAACATAATGTCATAAGACAAATACTAATGATTGCAAATTGACGCTCGGAGGAATTGAGACTGATCTTTTGTTAATTGATCCTTTTTGTGTGAAATGGAGACCTTGAATCTGTCAAATAAAGTAAAATATTACAAAGCTTTGGAATAAATTTCCAGTTATTTTTTCCCTTCTAATTTTGATGGGTCTTAATTTTAAAGGACTTTTGCCACAGAGTGTCTTATTATAACTTACAGCAGCGCATCTCTATAAATTCTTCAAGTGAGAAAATTTGCTCATTGAGACACAGTCTGTATGTGTGTGGTTTTCATTGGATGCATGTTTCTGCCTTTAAGGTGCAACAAGGAAGTCCCTCCTCTGTGAGTTCTGCCAACACCGAGCACTCGTCGTGTTCAATGAAGCCTGCTTTACTCCACATGATCCACAAAGCCACACAGGTACTTGACATGCAGTCAGGGCTTGCAATCTGTTTACTCAGTTAAGGCCATTATAATATATTAATGTCATAATTCAAAAGACAGTAGGTTACAAGAAAGTTCAGTAAATTAACGAATTTTTTAGCTAAGAGGACTGGTATGAACAAATTTTTTTGGACTGATCCAGCATTTACATAAATACTGTTTCGTGCTCACTCTGCCTTGCAGTCGGATCTTACCATAGAGAAACTTATAGAAATGGAGAACAACAAGAACTCTGACCTGGAGAAGAAGGAGGGCCGGATAGATGATTTGCTACGGGTATAAATCTCATCACATTTCATCCCTACTACTTTGCTGCTCATTTTATGATTTATTTGAATATTGCGTTCATTCATATTTTTTCACACGTTTCGTTTACTTGTTGATGCATGAACATATAATATATATAACCCAACTCATTACCTTATTGGGTGTTCTTCCCAGGCAAACTGTGATCTGAGGAGACAAATTGATGAACAACAGAGGATGCTGGAGCGATACAAGGAACGCTTAAATAAGTGTGTCACTATGTCAAAGAAGCTGCTGATTGAAAAGGTGTGTTTTGGCTTATTTTCAGCAATAAATTTCAAAGTGGGTTCAGAATTTAAGGGTTTCTATCTGAAGTATTTTTTAATGTGAAGTAGCTTTAAGGGCTTGATTTATTTACCACATTTGAGTCACCAGCAATGATGTGATGCTCATGTTTCTTCGCCCTACCTCCAGTCTAAACAGGAGAAGATGGCATGCAGGGACAAAAGCATGCAGGACAGACTTCGACTGGGTCATTTCACCACCGTAAGACACGGAGCTTCTTTTACTGAGCAATGGACAGATGGATATGCTTTCCAAAATCTTATCAAGTGAGGACTTTCAAGAGTTAACTTAAGTAACTTAGGCAAATAACTCAAAACAATATTTGACTCCCCAATTTATGTTGGTCACATTAACTTTCCGGGATTCAACATTCCTCAAAAAGGAATTCAAGGCAACATGTCTCAGAAATGTGTTGTTTGTTTGCAGACAACAAGAGAGGATCAATTCTCAGCGAGAGGACATTGAACGGCAGAGAAAGTTGCTGGCAAAACGCAAGCCACCCTCCATGGCACAGACTCCACCTCCAAGCCTGGAGCAGAATAAACGCAAAAGCAAGGCCAATGGAATAGAAAGTGAAGCGTACGATGCCTTTTCTTCATCCACTCTCTCGTCTGTTCCCCTTTGAACCTATAGTCAAAATAAAGGTTGGTTCCATTTCCTTGCAGATTATCACAAGCAGAGTACCACGAGCAAGAGGAAATCTTTAAGCTAAGACTTGGCCATCTGAAGAAGGTATTCAATGATTTTTGATCTCAGGCAACATCATGTGTGTTTTGGTCTATAATTGTTTATGTTAATATTATCTTGTTGTTGTTCAAAGGAGGAAGCAGAGATCCAGGCAGAGCTGGAAAGGTTGGAGCGTGTGCGGAACTTGCACATCCGTGAGCTGAAAAGGATCCACAATGAGGACAATTCTCAGTAAGGTCCCTTCTTGTATATCATTCGGCCATAGAATTATAATTAGATATAGGATTGAATATCTTGTTGTAATTGCAAATTTCAGTGGTGTGATATATCCAGCAACAATTATTCCTTGATTTATCTGATTGACATTCTCTAACCATGCATCTCAAACATTTCACAACGTAGACATATCTCTCATCCCTTCTCCGTTTTTTATTTTTCAAAAGGAAAAAAAAAATCTAAAATATCCGTTGAGTATTTATACTAAAGCTACTGAAAGAAAATCCAGTGACTGCTATTATAAATATGTTTAGAATCAAAGTGATATATACTGATGAATGCAGATGCAGCACCGCTGATGTCTTGCAACTCTTCTCAGCTCATCCAATGGGTTTGGGGGATTCCGAAGCATTCTCAGATTAAATATATAAAATTCCTCCACTAAATTCTGGTTCCACTCAGGATTAAATCTGTATTTTTTGCTGCTTTTGCCTGCACATTCTGACACCTTGTCACACACAATGTTCAAGAAAATGTGGTAAAACTAGTAGAAACCTTCACTAAGGCAGCAATCCCCTCCCATGCCAATTTTCTCTCCTTATCTGAAGCCGCGTCTCTTTTATTAATAAATATAATTTCGTGAGCTCATTAAGACTCATCAGCTTGAAGTATGGTGACCATAGGGTCTCACTGGTTGCCATGGTCAATCAAGTTTTCTGAGCTCCTTTGAAGACAGACATTTATATTCTGCGTGCGCTCGTTCAACTCCGTGTTTACCAACTCTGAGTTGATTGAATTAATTCACACCAGCTGTTCTGAAACGTGGTATCTTGAGTTTCTTGTCACAGGCTTGGTCAAGCTCAGTCACTGACTCGGAGTATGTTAAGCCTGTGTGATGTTGTTAGTACCGACCAAAGTGGTCAAAGGAACACAAAGTGCATCAGAGGGCTGTTATTGTTTCAACAAAGGCCACCTACACTATTTAGAAGGTGGCTTTAATGTTATGGCTGACCAGTGTATAGTCAAGTAAATTTATCATGTGACCATGTTGGTTGTGAAATTATACAACTTAATTTTTTTTCATTTTATACAGATTCAAAGATCACCCTACGCTAAATGACCGATACCTGCTGCTCCATTTACTTGGAAGAGGAGGTTTCAGTGAAGTTTACAAGGTAAAAAAAATCTTATTTTCCCTGTTGAATTGGAAAACACTCATACACTACAGAGACATGTTGTTTTTCAATTAATTCAGGGATTAACTGGCCAAAATATCCAGAGAAGGCTGTAATAGTAGTTGTGTTTTATACGAAGAGCATCATAAAGCCATTCATATTTTTGATCAATTTATATACAGAGGCCTCTTTTCAGCTGAATATGAGACACAAAACAAGATTTTGGTTTGATAATTTTGCATTTTAAAGGTTAAAGTTTGTGGTTTTCCATACGTTTTCAAACGATGGAAAATATTTGAGGACAGCCATTTCATTTGTATTTCTGAATAAATGATTCTAGCAGAATGTGAGAGTCGTTCCAAGAATCTGCTGTCATCACTGTAAAAATTATGAATTAACACAGGCTCTTAAAGTGAAGCAGGAGTTTCTCTACAGATAAAACAAAAATGCCCAACAGGTTTCCTAACTAATAGGGTGTATTTATTTTCCAGGCCTTTGACTTGACAGAGCAAAGGTATGTTGCGGTCAAAATTCACCAGTTAAATAAGAACTGGAGGGATGAGAAGAAGGAAAATTACCACAAGTGAGTATTGTACTATATTTAATGCATTACCACGCAAAGATTATACTGGCTAGGACTGATATTTCACTAACTACTCATTCAGATTTGCTGTTTGTAAGATGTCCATGTAAAATGATTGGCCTAAATGTTTACAATGATCTTTGTTTCAGACATGCATGCAGAGAATATAGAATTCACAAAGAGCTGGACCACCCACGAATAGTTAAACTCTACGACTACTTTTCGCTTGACACAGACTCGTAAGTCATTTTCTTTCAAATTAATATTTTCCTTCCAAAATATATAGAGATTGTGTCTATTTGGAGAAAAAGTACGTATTTTTTTCAGTATGCAGAGCTTTAAAAAAGATTTGATTAACCAAGTCATGCTAGCATGGTTAAATACTCTCTTTGTGTTTTGCAATAGGTTCTGCACAGTTCTGGAGTACTGTGAGGGCAATGATTTGGACTTCTACCTGAAGCAGCACAAGCTTATGTCTGAGAAGGAGGGCCGTTCCATCATCATGCAGATTGTTAATGCCCTCAAGTACCTGAATGAGATCAGGCCGCCCATTATCCATTATGACCTGAAACCTGGTGGGTCTCAACACCACAAATACTCGCACACTTCTAGATATTCCATTATCTTGATTCACATTTTTTGGAACAGTTCTACTTAAAGTAACATAAACATTGATATAATTCAACTTTAAACACGTTGCTGCAGGTAGATTACATTGTAGAAGATGTTGTTATTCTGGTGCAGTGGATCTGAAATACATAAACATTTTCTTCCATGCCATCACTTTTCTTGCTCAGGTAACATTCTCTTGGTCAACGGCACCGCCTGCGGGGAGATCAAGATCACAGATTTCGGCCTGTCAAAGATCATGGATGATGACAGCTACAACTCTGTGGATGGGATGGAGCTAACATCACAGGGTGCTGGGACATACTGGTACGATACATTTGAGAAATCACCTCAAGCTAACATTCTTTTAATTTCACCACTGAGATTTCTGGGTCCCCAAAGGCCAAATTTATGTCATGTGGTGGGCGTCTGAAAGGGGTTGTTACACAACACATTGCATAAGCGGATGAAGTCATTTTCTTTTCCTGATGATAGAACAATTGTTCTATCATCGCTATAGATCAATAATCAATAATCCTATGACCATGTGTTATGGTCATTTCTTTCATCAGTTGAAAAGGTTTTTGTGGGGAGTTAAGATCATAGATTTCCCTTTGATTAAATTCCAAATCATGCCTACATAAAAACAGCATCTTTGCTGATCATATTATCACAAAAATACAACAGTATTTTTCTTACTTGTTTCATAGATATTTGTTCAAAACGTGATATCAGACAAGTTATAATATAACACATGCAATGTTGTTAAAGCATGAGAATTGTTTAAGTAAGAGAAAACAAGCGGAAAATTAGCTTGCAGGGCTGAGTTTACAATAAAAAACCCTTCAGAAATACAGCTGTATAAAAATATTTACGTTACAGATTTACATGCTGTTTCATTGATAACTGGTTGGTAAATAAATGAGATGATGCTAAAAACACCCTCTTCATAAATCTGACTGAGTAATAGACAACCGAGGCCTCATTAATAATGTGTAAGATTTTTGTTAGACGGTAGCGTACAGTCAAACAAACATTTGTGCATGCACACAAAAATATTCTGATTTATAAAACGGTGTACACGCACATCCTTTGCCAATTTTCCTTTAAAATCATAACCCATTCTAAGTGTTGTGCAGAATGTTGAGGCTCCTTTCAATGCCCCCAGCTGCCCATAAAAGTATGTGGAATGCTTCTAATTAGTTTTAATGACTGCTGACTGATAACATCAGTCCCGGGGAAGGCTCAGAGGAAAATTAAAAACTAAACTGCTGTGGTAATCCTCCACGCTCTTGAAGCATGCAATGTCAACTGGGATAGGCTACAGCCCCCATGACCCTGAGAAGGACAGGTGGTTATGGATAATTTATAAACTGCGCTCATTTTCTGCCTGGCTAGGAAATGGCTTCAGTGTTAACCTCATTTGTATGACGGGTTACTCTTTTATTTATGACCATTAATTTCAATGACATTAACATTGTTTAATAATTATAGAAACATCGAGGTTTGTTTACAGTGCCGGATACCTCTTTGTATTTATTTTGGGTTTGAATGACAGATATCTCTTTGTATTTATTCTGGGCTCGAACCCTTGTCTCCCGGTCCAGGAACAAATGCTCTACCCACTGAGCTAACTCCGACCTATCAACAGTTGTTTATTCTCTAACACAAGATTTGAGTATTGTGTTTTTTTGTGTTCTGAGAGGAATTTTCTTATCTTTATTGACAAATACTCATTTATATTATTGAGGACCACTCACAGAGCAGTTAAAACTAAAGTTATTGTGATGTATACTGTGATAGACACCACAGTTCTTGTTGGAGATGCATGTGCTGTGGAACTGTATAATAAGAGATGTTTAAACTGATCAATTTCATCATGGTTCTCCTTTAGGTACCTGCCTCCTGAGTGCTTCGTGGTTGGGAAGGAGCCACCCAAAATCTCCAACAAGGTTGATGTGTGGTCTGTGGGAGTCATTTTCTACCAGTGTTTGTACGGCCGCAAGGTAGGACAGAATACTTGAACTGAAAATGTTTTAGCAAGAAATTTAAGCTGTTAGTTAGCTCTTAAAAAGTACAAAAACATGTTTTTGTGTCATAAAGAATTTTAATAGAATATAATTTACATTCTTTTAACAGTGTAATATTTAGAATAACTTTATTTTAAACACCAAACACAAATTGGCCATTAATCTGCAGCTGAAGTGAGAGATAAAAGATGATGGTGTCTAGTAAGCTTAAGTGTGAACGAAGATGGAAGCTGGTAATCAGTGTTAACAAAACACAGAATGAATCAATAACACAATATTTTATTTGAGTTTTACAATGTAGCTGCTGTGAAGCATACAGACACACAAGTCAAAAGATAACTCATTGACTGTTTGCGTTGGTTAAACAGTCAAAGAGTTATCATTGACTGGAGTACTTTGAGGGCAATGATTTGGACTTCTACCTAAGCTGAACAGCAACTTATTTCCTACTAGCTTTATGTAATTGCTTTATCTTTTTTTTTAAATAACATTCCTCTTTGCTCTCCAGCCCTTTGGGCACAACCAGTCCCAGCAGGACATTCTACAGGAGAACACCATCCTGAAGGCAACAGATGTACAGTTTCCCCCTAAACCAGTAGTCACACCTGAAGCAAAGGTATGTGGCTCTTATCAACACCCAGGCTTCCAAAACAAGGTTATTTCACAATTCTTCAGTCTGTCAGAAGGGTTGTGATGATTAATCGTTCTTGACTTTAACTGGGATTACTAAAAATAAGGTGTTGTAATCGGAAGAATTCCGTAAACTATGGCATTTTGGGATAGACTCTCCCATCAACAGCAATGTGTGTGTGTGTTTACCTGTGTGATCAAAACAGTGCACATCACATTAATGCGTTGAAATGGCCGCAGGAACTGAAACTCTATCCACCAAAGAATAGTATCAAGTCTTTCAACCATTTGGACGTATGTTGTGGTAGATGATGACTATTCAATCTGCAATGCCTGCCGTCGGAAAGGAGCTGCTTAACGCTCCAACACCTCTGATATGTCCCGGCCTCTTCGGGATAATCATTCCTCCTGTTTACCCTCTACTTTCCTCACAAATTTAAATGATCTAGGGCAAGTTTTTAAATTCAAGTATGTAGCGAGTGCACCAATCGACTGCCTCTCAATTGGATGTAAAGTAAACTAGCCTGCCTACTTAAACACACCTATGAAGGAAAAGTTGGCAAAATGTCACAGACTGCACTGACAAGCATCAAACAACAGACATGGCTTTTTGAACTATTTGCTTGTTTTCCCACCAAAGTGTCTTTAATCATGAAAACCGTGATTATTTCTCTGACAATAATCCTGATATCAAAATCTAATACGAAGACGTGACTATCTGTCAGTGATCCCTTTGTTTCCGTAGCCACAGAATCAGCCTTATTGGCCGAGTGTGAGTTCACACAACTGCAGTTATTTCCGTGCTTAGACAGGAGACAAAATAAAAACGACAGTAACAACATACATTATCGTCTTAATACACATTAAGTGTTAGGTTGTGTTAAATACAGATTGTTCAAAACATGCAATGAAACAAGAGAATCGGTCACTCATAAACCACATGCTAAATGTGTCATTACATGAGGGCAATTTGCAAAATGTTGGTGAGTTTGATGATAATTAGAAATTTCAGGCATTTTTGATCAAAGCAGTTATGGCTTTGATCAATCTCTGATCAAAGCAGAGATTGCTAATAATCTTTTGAGATACTTCCAATAAATCACAGCAACAAAAGCATATTTTAAAAATATTTTCTGACATTGTGTCCCACCCAAACTCTTAAGGCATATTTATTTGTTGATTATGCACATAATCATCACAAAAACATTCTATGAGTGACTTGCCTCGAACAGTGTTTGCAGTAGGTCTATGCATATTCAGCTCCCACAAACTTTCCTTCCATTCTCCAGTAACCAGTCATGTTCACATACATAAACATTATTTTTAGGAAGGGGTGAATAGCGCAATCCCATTTATCTCACCAAGCCAAGACACCATTGTTTAAACTATCATCTTGAGATTTAAATCTTATTTTCTCCTCGGTTTGTCTCCATCCAGGCCTTTATAAGGCGCTGCCTAGTCTACCGCAAGGAGGACCGCATCGATGTGCACCAGTTGGCCAGTGACCCCTTCCTCATGCCCCACATCCGCAAGTCGGTGGCGTCCTCGGGCACCGCAGGCATGGCCGTAGCCTCAACATCTAGCTCCTCCAACAGCAGCGCTTCAAACTGAGTCCATGCCCCTTATCTAACTGGGCTGAACCGTTTCAAAGAGTGAGATGAGGGTGTCGCCATACTGTGCCCCGCATCCCACCTTACATGATGAACCCTAGAGAAACTGTTCTGAAGACAGAGAGGGGTGGGTGAGAAGTCATGGAAATGTTTTTAGAGGGGAGACTAGTCGCCCTTCATCCTTCTCATGTCCACCCATCCCAGCCTACCTGTCGTCCTTTCTCTAAAGGGTAACATAGTTCTGGGGGTCAAAGCCCCGGATGACTCACAGCAAGGGGGAAAGATTTGACAATGTTGGTGAAATGTGGGGTTCAGTGTTTGGGATTTTCTTTTTCTGCTTATAAGAGAAAATTAAAAAAGTAAAGAACACTGCTTCAGCTTGGCCAGATGGAAGGCAATGCAGAAGGCCTCTAACCCATAAGCAGTCACACAAACACAAACAAACGCAAACACATACCCATGCATGAGCCATTCTGAACCAAGGTAGTCTGAACTCCCCAAGCTCCAACGTTTCATTTTTCCCTCGCCTCCCTGAACTTTACTGAGAAAACCAGTCTGGCCCGTTCTTGTATCGAACCCCTTAATTTCTATGACACTATGTCACACTGCCTGTTCTGGGATCCCCTGCTCCACTTAAATTCCAGACACCGATAGTTTGTGAGGCTACTACAGAAGCTACTATCCCCACATCTCATAACCTTATCCAACTCCTGTGACCAAAGCTTTGAACTTCCAGCTGGTGGCAGTGTTCCACCTCAGTTTTTATAATGAATGGTTTTAGAGGTGTGTTACAATATATGGAGTGGAATGGGGTGAGAAACCCCTTTTACATTGAAAAAACAAACAAAAAACTTTTCAATTTAATCAGTTTTATGGAGAAAGCTGTTGTGTTATCAAGTTGCCTTTAATTAGAGCTGTTATTGTTTTTGATTGACCCCTACCATAAACACATATTTATTTAGGTATGTTTGAATTTATTTTTGGCCAATAAAATGCAAAGGACTGGTCTAGTTCTGTCAGGGTGGGGGGGAGAGTTGCATAAACCATTAAATACTATTGGTTAAAATTTGTCTGTGGATATGGTCTTCCGTCTTACGTGGTTTTCTTTTTTTTTAATTAACCACATTGTTTTTTGGAAAGTTTCAGTACTTTCTTTTCATAGTTGGATGTTCAGTTACTGCTGCTTAGTTGGACCTAGTCAAAGTTGAAATAGGCTATCCTTAAAAGCAATTTAATGCTGTGGGATAAAGAGCCAGATAAAATTCATCATCTCTACCACATTCTTATCTACTGTCACCAAACCTAACAACCCGTCAATCATATTTTTGCAAAGGAGACCATGAGCTTCACTCAAAGCCAGCAACTCACTCCCAATCTGAATACATTTTTCCAGCAGAGAATCATGACCACACTCTGTGACTCCCATCCTCTCTTTCACCTCTTATATATGGGTTCTTTTTTCCTTCTTGCGTATGAGTGTGTTAGGAACTTGTGTCGACTTTAAAGAAAAAAGTGTAGAGAGTTAAAACAAAATTACCAATTTCAAAAAGGACCACACTAAAATTTCACATTAAAATTAGAAAAATTATAACAATTAACAAGTAAGGGTTTGCCCAGCAGTTACCAATAATAAACATGGCTGAATCATATCAACCATTTTGACAGCAGGACATTTTACGTATTTTCTCATGTACAGGTAATGATATAAAAAGTCAACATTTTCATTCCATAAAATAACTCCACAATGCCTGATAGAAAACTGATGACAGGATGCTTTGTATAAAGGGAGATGAAGGTTCCTTAATGGTCTGATTCGGTAACAATGATATTATGAATTATTCATAAACTAATTTCTAAAGCTGCAAGGTAAATCAGTATTTTTATACACAGAGGCAAATGTTCAATGTCACATTAAGGTCACAATGTGAGGAGTCAACAGAACCCTTAGCAAAAGTAAGCAAAGCAATTCTGCTCTCTGATGAGGATCAACACTCCATCCTTTCTAGACACAGACATCCCCTCGATGACGATCAGTAAGAGACAGTCTTGGTAAAGCCCACTACTTGCTGAAAACCCGTTCGATTTCACTCCAGTTACATCAGGATTGTCTCTCAGTAATATCCCTGCGTTACTTCCTAAGGGAGACAAAAGTGACATAACCAGTAAGAATAAGCAAATTCCCTTCTAGTAACTTTCAAGAAACCGCAGGTCCATCATACCCATCTTACCATCCACAACTGGTAAGATGGGTTTCAAAACGGACGCTCAGCAGAGTGATGCCCAAATAATTTTTCCAGCAATCTACATAACATCTCATCCAAATCACAAAAAGGTGGTGATCGGATGGCAGCACTCGTTGTCTCCAACCACTAATGCAACAATCATCGTTTGGCTTGAGGAGCTCCAGGGCTCAGAACAGACCTATCGACCAACGCTCAGTTGAGTTGTTTGTCCAGTCTATGACGAGCACAGATGTCCTGTTGCAAAGTTATACTCCGCCTCAGCTCATGCAGGACATTCATCTCAATCTCCTGCTTCAACATTTCTCAATCTTTGCCCATTTGAGTTTGAAATCCACCAGCAAACCTAAAGATTCCTTAACCCTTTAACTCCTAAATTGAATTTCCTCAAAAATAAAAAAACAGTGTTGCCTCCTCAGTGGCCCTTTTGGCCGTTATTCTTTAGCATATACATGCTGCTATTGGGTCATTTGATTAACAGGTTCAGTCAAGTGGCACACACATTTTTCAGTAAGAACAAGTGACTCCATGATGCTACAAGACAGGGCCGTCTTCTCATGGGACTTGTAGTCTCATAGGAGCACCACAAAACTGTAGTAAGTAGGACTTACAGCACAAGAGTCAGTTTTAAAAAAACCCAACCCATTAATCTAACAACCGAAGCATGCAAAAGCAACTGGATGGAGTGACCATATTAACAAAAGAGGAGAGCCCACCCACCCATCTCACTAAAGGCCATTGCCAACAGAATAAGCGGTGACCCTTAGCCTAGCTCAAGAACTAGTCCTCATAAAGATCACACCTGGAACAGGAGTGTCCTGTTACCTCATAGGAATTTTATTCCAGACCCAGAGGGTGAGCCCAGCTAGTCGGTACCTCCTGAACAAGATCTGGTTTCCCTGCCAGAAAGTGGGCGTTCACAATAGTCCCACATCAAGAATTATTCTTGTTATAGCATGTATCGATGAGATTCTAATTGGAAAAGCTATAGGAAACCTATTTTAGCCTCCAGGAGTATTTATAAAGCTGGTATGAGTTTTCTGCAAAGGCATTGGGCAGAACAACTGTCTACATAAATTTTACTGGCATATTATGGGACTTTAACATTTAAAATAATGGTCTTTACCTCCAGTTCTACAGCCGTACCAACTTAGAGGATTTTCTGAGTCTCTCGGCTCAGCTGATATCATATAGATATTAGAGCTGAATAACGTGTTGCTCCTGTTAAGTCTAATTAATCTAGTTCATTCATACTGCCGGTTCACGCCCTCAACCTCTCCATCTCCTCCCAGTTCTCACAGATCCATCAACTTCATCATTGATCAGTCTCGGCAGAGTCATCAGCCACCACCACCCGTATCCAGACCTCATGGAGGGATATATAATGCTGTCTGGTCCCAGTTTTCCTGAAGAGTCTGAACGCGAAAGACTTTCTGACGGACTTATTATCACATATCATCTGTTGTAATTAACGTTGATCTTGACTTTATTCTCTCTGTGCTTTTATAAAGACTTAGGATACAGCTTTGTGTCATCAGTGTCTGATTATCCAACTTGTTAATGACAAACACTTGCATGCTACTTCTTAAATGTTTACAATCTATCACTAAACTCATGACAAACCTTTTTTTAATCTTAATCCAGTATGAAATAATCAACATGATAGTTTTAAATGAACTGGTGGATTTTTGACTTTTGATTTCTGTTTCAATTTGTATTCTCCGTTTTAAGGTGTACTGGAGCTACGTTTAATCCATGAGATTTTTTGGATTTTTTTCTGTCATTTGATCTTTCAATTTTTGATGAATATGATCTGATATACCCCTGTGAATCATCTCAGTGTGGGGGTGCCCCTTCTCTTGTTCGACAAACCTTTTTAGCACCACTACATAAAATTTATTTTATCAAATTTAATGAGGAGGTAATTAAAAAAAGGGGGGGGGGGGACAGCACAAAGTCTATAAATTATTTGTGCAGAACAGGTTAAATTTTATCCTCCGATTATAAAAATCAATTAACTCTACTTCATTTTATTGATATTTTCTTAAAAAGTTGCTGTTGGTGGTCCTCTGGGCGCCTGCGGGTCCGCGGCCCTCATGTTGGGAACTATACAAACACACACGCACACATTGTTGACGCTGCTCCATTCATTCCAGTCTGATGTGAGTGAGGCAGACGGAGCTCTCGCCCACGGATCAGCACCATCCTCCTCAGAGTAAAGCTCCGGGCAGTCGCTGCTCCGGGTTCACTTTTCCCGGTTGTTTGTTTGCAGCGCGCGCGCAGGTTGGAGCAGCGAGCATGCACCGTCACCGAAACAACGGATCACGGACAACACGGAAAAACGGACAACCTCACCCCTACAGATGCACTTTATATTTATTGATCGTGATTAGTTTGGACACGAGGAGCGGCGCTGCGGGTGAGAAACTTTAGTTTTTGTGTGATTCCAGAGAGAAAATGAGGATTTCCCGGAGGGTGCTGTGTGGATCTGCTGTGTTGGTGTGCCACGAACCCTAAGTCCGAGCAGTGAGTGGAACCAGATGTGGAGAAAATCTGGAGGAGGAGGGAAGGCTGCTGCTTCATAGTCTCTATTGTGATTTCTATGTATGTATTAAGTGGACTGAACGCAGAAAATCTCGCAGTTCTTCTTCTATATGTTGGTTCTTTAGTCTAGACTACATCATAAAGTGACGCCTCATTTGGCACCCTGCAGGCAGATGTGACCTTTACGTCCTGTTACAGACTGCAATTAACAAATTCAGTCCAGTCCCCAGCAGCTCCCACACCAGTGGGTGGCATGGGATGGAACATAAAACCGACTGAAAGGTTTGATAGTAATAAGAAAAATGAATTTCGTTCAATGCCAGCATCTTTTCCACTGGTTTGGCCGGTCGATAGGAAAACTACAGAGGAGGACTAGGGTAATACGAAAAAAGAATTGATTTTTAACCCTAAAGTTAGAATAGTCTATACCGTTGGGAGTAAGAACAATCACAATCAATATTTTGGCTTCAAATACTGAAAAACTTGAATTAGTTGCTGTAAAGAAAACGATTAGTCAAACATTTTCTGATGCTTTTCATTCAATTCATTTGATTACCGCGAGGCCTTTCACCCACTTTCAGAGTAATCAGCTATTAGTTCATTGACAAAAGTCCCTGACTCTTCATTTTTATCTGTATCCATTCCAGAGTAAGATAAGTTACATCAAAATTCTGTCTTGTACTTTATGCTTGTTCAATGTAAGTAGTGGGAAATATCCTATCACACAAAGTTAACCCATAAGAACTCAGACCCTTTCTATTTAGAGGAACATTACTACTTAGAGGGGGTACAAAATAGACCAAAGATGTCCTAGCTCACAGAGTAAACCCATTTCTTCAGTTATTTTTTAAATGTTGCATTTACCATTGGAGATCTGCAATATTACATCATGCTTTCATGGTCATTTTAAATTTAGTCAAAATGACAACTTTCAGATTAGGTTTAATGACACGAAAATATTGTTTTATTTACTATTGCTAAAAATAAATGTTCAGAACAGGTTACAGGCTGTAAGACAGTGGATGCTATTAAAGCATCAGAGCTGTTATATGGATTGAAACATAGTTTTTATAGTGAAGCTGAAATTTGGCATGAAATGACTTCAAAAATTAAAAACGGAGGATAAAGCTATATTGGGAGCTCTAACCCGCATTTCAATGCATTGTGATATTTTGGTTGCCTTGTTGTTGTTTTTTACGGGTTAGAGAAAGTGATAAAAAAAAAAACTCCTTCATTGGCCTCTTAATCTGGATCCACTCCTCCTTGGTGCATCTGGTTTGAAACTCTTTTTGAGTTGCACTTGTATGCTGTCAAAACGTCCCTGATTCTGAAGTTGTGAATTCCTTGTCAATCACATTTGGAACAAATGGATGACCCACCGCTATGATCAGGCCATGTCCTGGCTCGTAGAAAACCTGTTGACACCATATTCATTTGGCCATGCCATAATCTGGACCTCCATTGACGACCAGAAGTAGCTGGTACTTGCAGATCTCTGATTGAGAAGAGATGCTCTGTCTGGCCAACTTCTGGAAGCTTATTGAAGAACAGAGTTAGTATATGACGACTACATATTAACATCTTTCCTCCGCCCAAAAAAGACAAAAAAAAAACCATTCTGGCTCAACAGTAGACACTCAGAAGATGTTCCACATGTCTGGAAATCACTGGTTTCTGACAGGATCTGTGAGACTCTTTGCTCATTGGGACAGAGAGCTCAAAGAGGAATGTAAACATTGTTGATTAGCGATGAAATTTTGTCTCTTTAAACGTGTTATATACATATTTTCAATTTCCTGCTACTAGAATCATTCATTAATTTCTCTAACTGCTTGTACTGGTTAGGGTTGCGGGGTGGCTGGATCTGATTCCTTCTGACATTGGGCGAGAGGTGGGGTAAAACCTTGATGGGTCGCCAGTACATCACAGTTGACACATGGGGACAGACAACCATTCACTCTCACTCTCACCAATTTTAGATTCACCGATTCACTTCTACTTCATGTCCCAGGACTGTGGGATGAAGCCAGAGTACCTGAAGTAAACCCACACAAAGATTGGGAGACCCACTACGCCACCTTGCTGTCCCTACCGAAATCAGCACTGATATACTGTATATCATTGATCAGGAGCAGCTCAGCGCGGCTCTAGCTTCCGTGCACTGTTAGAGTTTTGCAACACGTTCTGTCACCCCAGCATACCTGCAGGAAGACAATAAAGCACAAGTGAGACAACGACGATGCTAAATGGTTTCTGAAAAATTGTATATATTTATCCCTGTTTTATGACTGGTAGAAATGTAATGCATCAGTTTATTACCTCCGTCTAGGGGGGAGGTTGTGTTTTCACACGCGTTTGTTTGTCTGGCTGTCCGACTGGCAGTCTGCCTGTGAACAAGATTATGAAAAAACTACAGGACGGATTTGCATGAAATTTTATTTAGAGGCTGCCAGTAACTGTGCCAGTTTAGAGGCTGCCAGTAACTCAGACACTAATGGAGAAATCTGCAATCATTTTTCCTAAACCATGGGTACTTCTGCTCCCTGTTCCTTTCATGTTTTTATCTGGAGAGGAACAGGAAATTATGACATAATGTATAATTAATGATAAAAAAATACTTGTAAGAGTAGGTTCAGAGGTAGGTTTTGGCACTTGGCGGAGGTTTGTGCTCTCTGAGTGCTTTTTCTAGTTGGGAGTTTGACGGTCTGATTAAATAGGTATGGAAAATGAAAATTCTTTACCTTTGGAGACAGCCCCAGCTCCAGCAACAATGTTCATAATCTTGCAAAGAATATCCATTTGAAGTACTCTGAGCATCCTTTACGTAGTTGTGTCTCTTAAATGACTAACAGTTGCACTCGGTCGTGAAGGTTCCGGTCAGTTCTGGTTTTGATTGTGCCTGCAAAGATGCTAACATGCACCTCTTCTCTAGAAAGCCTCCCTTAACTCTCTCATGCTTCTCAGATGAGGTTATACCTATCAACAAGTTTCAGTTACTACAGAGGCCAGACCACCATAAAACACCAAAGAAACAAACACATCAGCCTGGAATTTCCTGTCTATTTGTTTAGTTGCCATTTTATCACACTGACCACCGGCCTGGTTTTGTAATCTGGAACATCTGTTCAAATAAGAGAAGGTCAGGAGCAAAGTATTTTCTTCCGAGTTCATTCCAGATCTTTACATTAGATATACGCTTATATTAAAAGGTCATAAACACACAAGAGGGCAAAATAATCCACTTGATTTGAATTATCTGGCAGCAATGGTGGATCACACTCACACTTTATCAAGGAATGTGAGTTCAACAAGTTTGAACTCATCGTCTCGTGCTAGAACTCACTGTTGATGCGTTCCAAGGCATTCTCCTGAAACCGGGTCCAGCTGATGACTGAATTGAGGAGGTGGAGGTTCTGGGAATGTGTGCCTTTATTGGCAAGTGTGGCTGGTTGTTCTTGGCCGGGAGTTTCAGCCTCTCTCCTCGGAGAGAAAACGCTGAAGAAAGGGGTGACATGGCAAAGAAGAGGATGAGATCACAGCGGGAGAGCTGTTGAGGCTTAGCATTCACAGGCTTCAGTGGCTTAAAGTTAATCTGGAATTCTGCACTCTCTCTGATGGTCCTGGAGTATTGTCACATCAAACATCAGGTTGAGTCCTCGCTCCAGACTGGAATCAAAACTTCTTTTGGAGTTTTCCTCTGGCTGTCTGGAACTTCACCTCCTCTATTGGTTCAAAAGCTTTTGCCAGAAATGTCTCATGTTGCCTTTGTGTGATTGTGTTTGCAGTCTGAAGTGAATTCAACATACTCGCCTGCAAAATGCAGATTTCTTTTACAGGATTGTGCTCATGTACCACCAAAGTCTGTTCCAACAAATTGCTTTAATTCCTACTATAAGAAAGATAATTATGATTTTATTTAAAAAGGCAAAGAGTTTATCCAATAAGTAATCACTTCACTGCACTTAATAGTTAGTTATGCCACATTTAGCAGCAGCAACCCCAACCAAACACCTCCGATAACCCTGATTTTGCTGTAATGGAATTTTCTTTGCAGAACAGCTTTAGTGCTGCTTTATGGGAGGGTTTGTGAGCATTAACTGCGGCATCCCAATGGGGTTCAGATTCGGACTCTCCACAGACTATCATGTTATTCTTTTATTCAGAGGACGTGGACTTGGACGTATGGTTCCGTTTTCACTCCTGCGCATTTGTCTGTCCGTTTGTTTATTTCTGAGCAGCATTAGAGAAAAACTACTGGGCGGATTTACATGAAATTTACCCAGAGTTGGGGAAGGTTAGTAAACTTTGGGGACGTTACGTGTTTCACAACATTTAAAACAAAATAAAATAATAAGCCGTTTGGAGTGACGTCACAATGTGACTATTGCTGCCTTTGTTCCTTTGATTACTTTGATGTTTCTTTGGTGGTTGAGCTGGGGGCTCAGTTCCAAGACTTCCTTTGATTCCTTTGATGTTTATTTGGGGGTGGAGCTGGGGGCTTAGTGGGTTGAACAGACACCATGAAGTGGAAGTGCAGGAAACGACCGGCTACACAGAGATATGCAGAGAGTTTGCTCGAGTTGCTGGTAGACTTAGAGGCTCCAATAACTCAGTCATTAATGGAGAAATCGGCATGGTTTTTTCCTTAACCTTGGGTTCTGTTGTGCTTTTGCGCTCTTTGAGTGCTTTTTCTTGATCTTGTGTTTGGAATCATTGTCTTGCTAAATTACACTGGTGGGTTTCAGCTTCATCTCAGACTGATGACCTGATCTTTGAGAGATGAACATTTTCTGGAAGAGTGCATAACTCATGTTTTTCTCATTTTGGTAAGTCATCCTGGCCCAGAAGCAACAAAGCATCGCTACAGTAATGCACGGCCACCTCCATGTTTACCATTGGTATAATCTTGTTTTTGTTTGGTTTACACCAGATTCAATGGTAGCACCTCTTCCAAATAGTTACATTTCTGACTTATCAGTTTGTGAAATATTCTCCCAAACCCTCTGAGAGACATGAAAGTGTGTTGTGGGTCATTTCAGACCAGCTTTGATATTCCTCTGGGTTAGCAGTGGCTTCGTAATTGTCCCTTTCCCATGATTACCTTCACTGAGGTGAGAGAGGCCTGCAGTGTCTTGGATTCCCAGGATTTCTTGTGATTTACTGAAAACGTTGTGAGAAGACTCACTCACTATTGTTATAAGTCTTCTCCACGTGTAGATAATTAATCTCTGGATGGTTCCAGAACCATAGAGGAAGCTATGTTACCATTCCCAGGCAGATAGATTTCAGTCAACCCTTTCCTCATCTCTTCTGGAATTTCTTTTGATTTTGGCCTTGTTTTGTACTGGTGGGACCTAAGAGCCAATGTCCTACTTCTGACTGATGATGTGATTGAACAAGGCTGCTAGTGATCCGGTCTGGGTACGTTCAGTCCAGCTGCAACCAGTTATTTATGCAATTTGGTTGTTTTAAGGATTTCATTTCTAATGGGGGGGGGGGTTCCACACAGACACCCAGTTTCACACCGGGTTGGGTTTAGATGACATTTTTGTTTTGATAAGAACGATTATCATTTAAGAGACAGAATTTAGATTCACAAAACAAAAATCGAGGATTTTTTTACACCTCATAAAGTCCTACGATTCAAACAAGTAGCGGCCTTAGCAATAACAAGTTTATCTAAATTCTGGGCAAAAATGTTATATTTTATTGTCTGTCATATAAAAATTGACTGTACGGTAGAAAAGAAGCACAGCGGAGACATTAGGTCAAATCCTACATAGACGGTTTTATGTGAATCATCCAAAAAGCTTGCAGCAAACTATTCTGTTCAAACAAGTAGTGAATTCATACATTTATTCATTAAATCTAACTATAATTAATCAATAATGAAATCCTTTTTGAAGGAGAAAAAAAACACTGTGTACACAGGACTGAACCCGCTCTATCTTAACAGTTTACTTTTCAGTAATCTGTTCTACATTAGCTCCTCTTCCGAAACTTCTTCCGGTGTTCGGCACCTTTTTCTTGTCGCCAGCTGTCCTTCCATAGATTAACGGCAGATGCTTACTATCCCTGAATAGCAACAAAATCTGCAATTTTGGAGATGCTCTTTCCCAGTCATCTAACCATCACAACTTAAGCTTTGTCAAAGTCGCTCAGATCCTCACACTCATCCATTCTTCCTGCTTCCAAAACAGAAACTTCAGGGCAAAATCTTTAAGTAAACTAAATCAATTCTGGCTTTCCTAATGGGCAAGTTTGGTCACGTAAGACTTTTGGAAATGTGATGGGTATTTGCTGTTGTTTTATTGTCCTAACATAAGAGCGGATAGATTTTTTTGAAAATGTGAACTGTGTCTTCCTCCAACTTTCGTCATGTCTCAAAAGCGAGATGTGTCATTTATTTGGAAGAACGTTTGAATTACTTTGACATTATGCTACATTTCAATATTTTTGTCTGTGGCAGGGAATAAATTCATTTGAGTCTGTCATGATTGAGAGAATGAAATATCAGTGATCCGGCCCGAGAGCGGGGTGTTAATGTAAGATGCCCTGTGAAAGGAGCAGGGTAGCGGTTATATCTGTTTGCACTCTGCATAACCTTCTTGCCCCGTTTCTGTTTGCCACTGTCCTAATGACGACCGCTGCTTGTGATAAACTCAACTGCAAGCCTGAGTGGAAGACGAGGGGCGTGTCAGTCGTCCTCTCCAGATTACAGGGAATTTTATGGAGCTCTTGTTGAGACTCCTTTGTGTCCATAAAAGCAGCACAGTGGGTTTGGAGTGTTTGGA